>CM019150.1:146281346-146881346 GCA_009733165.1 Naja naja
CTCACGGACCCACTTTGGCTGGGCTGTGGCTGCTACTTATAGCCAGCAGCCGCAGTTTGCCAGCCATCAGAGTGCAAGGTTTCGCACTTTTAAACCGACCAATCATTTCTTACATTTTACAAGAACAATTCAAACTAAACCAATGACTTTAAACCTGCATACATAACACGAACGCCCCACTAGAGTTCAGTCCATATTCCAAACCCCAGCCTATCTCTAATGTATTCTTTTTAAATAGGTGGGGCTCTTACGTTTACACTTGAGACCTACATGGTTCAGATGTTTTAAGGTTCTCACTCTTGTGAGGGAGGAAATGTGTCTGCTGACATTTCCTACTAGGACTTAGCAGTAATGGTGGAGACCTGTTTGGTTACTACAACCTGCTCTTCCTCGCTCCCCAATCCATCTCCAACCCAATATCAGCACCTAAATCAGGTATGTATGCAATCTTCCATTTGTGAAAATGGTTGTTGGTATTGTCTAGACAGTTTGTTGTGGTTATGGTTCCTGTCGTGTGTTAGCTCTGTTACTTACACATGGTTGACATCTGGTGCTTGCTGATTACACTCATGATCCTCCCTTCCCCAGAAGAGGCAGTAGGTATGGGAACCAGAGAGGAGCAAAAGCAATGCTCCTGAGGCAATCTGGATCTTAACTGATCAATGTGCCTGCTCCAGAGGACACCATCCTCCGTTTGTACCCTGTAAGACCTGGGGCCTGTGATTTGGGTTATCTCAGCAGGAATCCATAATGGTTCACCCACAAGGTTCTTAGCATAAACAGAATCACCCACAGTGAATGTGCGAATTTTGCTAGTGGAATCTAGTGGTGCGTTGGATGCGTAAGTGGGATGAAGGCGATCAAGGGGAGACCTGAGTTTCCTACCCATCAACAATTCAGCTGGGGACAAATTAGTTGATGGGTTAGGAGTGATATGCTGAACACTGAGAAGTTTTTCAACTCTCTCAGTGATATCCCCTGGACCCAATTGCTGAAGTTTTTCCTTGGTAAATCGTACCATCACTTCAGCCCCAGCCGTTAGCTGAAGGATGCCCAGGGGCTGTCAGGGCATGTCTGATACCCTGTTGTGCTAGATATGATTCAAAAGGTTGGATGTAAATTGAGGGCCATTGTCAAAACAAGCACATCAGGTAACCCATGAGTTACAAAAGCTTTTTAAGCTGTTTGATGACAGCTTCAGTTGTGGTGGATGCCATAGGATACCTCTAGCCATTTGGAATATGCATCAACTATAATAAGGAAAGTGTGCCCTCTGGTAGGGCCAGCAAAATCAATGTGAATCCTGGACCATGGGCCCCTAGGACATTCCCATTCCTGTGGGGGGAAAGGTGGGCAGGCCTGACTACCTGACAGTTGGGACAAGATGCAACCCAGTTTTCAACCATTTTGTCAATACCTGGCCACCATACATAACTCCTGGCCAATCCCTTCATTCTGACAATTCCAGGATGACCCTCATGTAACATTTCCAAAACCTCTTTTGTAGTTTTGCAGGAATAACCACCCTGTTACCCCACAAAATACATCCTCTTAATACAGATTTCAGTTTGCCTGGATTTGAAAGGTTGGGCAGTTGAGTGTAGATCTTGAAGTGGCCAACCCTTCTTAATCCAGCCTATAACAGGAGCCAATAAGTATCTTTGGCAGTCTCTCTGGCAATTTGAGCAGCATGTACTGGAAGCTTGGCAACAGTTTCTAGGAAAAGGTGTAAGTCTCAGGAGCAAAGTCCTCAGTGTGAAGGAAGTGGGCAGCGACTCAAAGCATCTGCATGCCCAATGTCTTTACCAGGTCTGTGGATCAGTTTGTATGAATAAGCAGCAAGAAATTCAGTCCATCTCAGCATTCTTGGTGACAGGATAGTGGGCATTGGTTTGTCCCCTGCCACAATACCTAAAAGAGGTTTGTGATCTGTGACAACAGTAAATGTTCTCCCATATAAATACTCATGGAATTTCTTGACAGCTGCTACAATTGCCAAGACTTCCTTTCCAGTTGGCTGTAGTTCCTCTCTGCTTTAGTCAAGGTGCGAGAGTAAAATGCAATAGGAGCTTCCCCCTCCCGGGAAGCATATGGCTCAATACCCACCCCCACTCCAAAAGGGGAGGCATCACAAGTCAGAACAACAGGAAATTCTCAGAGAACTGTATCAGCACAGCATCAGACGTGATTTGTCTCTTGATATTGTTAAATGCAGCTTGTTCCTTCCTCCCCAGACCCAAACAGATTTTTGTCCAGCAACCTATGTAGTGGTTCTGCAATGGTGCCTTCTGAGGTAGAAACATATGATAAAAGTTAATGAGTCCCAAAATGCTTGCAGATCTGTTTTGCATTTTGGCCTGGGGCTTCTTTGATTGCCTGAACCTTTGCTTCTGTGGGGTGGATGCCATGTTTATCAATCATGTAACCCAAGAATTCCACTTTATCTGTTCTAAGTGTGCATTTTTCTTCTTTGACTTTTAACCCCACTTTTTTGAATCTGGTTAAGACTTCCTGAGTCTCTCGTTGTAACTGTCATTTTCAGCAGAATTAAACGTCATCAAAATAGGGCACCACCCCTGGCAATCCTTGTAACATTCTTTCCATAAGGCTTTGGAAGATGCCTGGTGCCACACTTACTCCAAACTGCAACCTTGCATTTGAAAGCACCTCTATGTTACAATGGTTTGGGCTTCAGCAGTGGCATCATCAACTGTTAATTGTTGATATGCCTGTGCCAGGTCCAACTTGGCAAAACTATCCCCCCAAGGAATGTAATAAATGATGCACTACTGGAACTGGATATGCGCTCTGTTGTAGCGCATTGTTCAATGTCCCTTGTAGTCTCCACAGATTCTCACTGACCCATCAGCCTTGGCTGGTGTGACTATGGGTGTCTCCCACCTGAGTGATCAGTGGGCTCTAAAACCCTTGCTATTAGTTTATCTAATTGTGCATCAATTTTTTCCTTTAAAGCAAATGGGACCCTTCTGGTTTTAAATGGATTGGTTGTACCTTGGGATCTAGGTTAAAGAGAAGGGGTCCCCAGTACTTCCCTAATCTGTTGCTGAAGACCTCTGGAACTCAGACTTCAGGCCTCTTCCCACTCAGTGTTGCTCACGTGATTGATGCCAGTCACCTCGATGCCCAGTGGGTTGAACCACTCAAGTCCCAGCAACTTGGCCGGTCCTTGTCCATGATGCAGTGGTAGGCGGTTGTGTGGCCCATGAACTTCACGTGAATTCTCTTGTTCCAACTACTGGAATCTTGTTCCCTTGTAGTCTTTAAGAGTCAATGCTTGCTTCTTGAAGTGCTTCTTCTGGATGTTGGGAAGAGACTGTGAATAGTGTCCCATGACACCATAGATAGGTATGAGCCTGATCCACTTCCATCTGGCAAGCCTTCCTTCAATAAATACCTTGACATGCACTTTTCTACTTCTTAAGATGATGAATGACCAATGTGACTGTTTGATGAGTTTCATTCTTCCCATTTGCTCTGTGCTGCGCCCCATTTCTCCAAAATTGTTAGGCTTGAATTCTTTGTCTTGCTGTAGCAACTTTCTTCTGATGGGTGGAGTTCTGGATGATTTGCAGACTCTTGCTAGGTGTCCTCTTTTATCACAATGGAGGCAAATGGTGTCAAACTTGCATTCAGACTGCTGGATTTGCTTAATGACCCACATGTCATTTAAGACTTGATGCAGTTTACAAACTACTACCATAAAAAGTCATAAAATCAAATTGGTCACAGGATGTCCTCACCTTATATTGCAATGACTTTGGCTAGGATGGGATCCCAACAGGTTAACTACTGGTTTCTGTTTGATTTATGATGTGCTTTTCTGCACGCTGGTCGCGCACCTGTAAATCTTCATCGCAGCGTTTGAAATTTTTTATCTGCTTTTCCCCAGCAGCGTGCCTCGCGTGGCAGCTGAATTTGAAATCCATGAATAAAGATCAGGTAGAACCCTGCGGCGGTGGGTCAAAACAGCAGCAATTATAGACCTGTCTATTCTGTGCTCTTCAGAACTCCGTTTCTACAGAGCCCAGACAGAACTGGTAAGAAAAACACGCCTTCTTACAGCTGAAATTCCAGGCTCTATTGTGGTTGTAAGTCGGAACTACCTGTACTGTTCTTGAGCTCTAAAATAAGATCCTTGCACTCAAATTCCTTCATTTCTGAGGTTTGAGGGAGGAGGGCAGGTTCTAACGAAGAAAACCCAACCTTTAGTGAAATGAATTATCCACGCCAACCTTCCCTGGAAATTCACACAGGCTCTGAGGTTTTTTCCTTTTACAGATGAAGATAAACTTCAAAGCAATGGTGCCTTCCATGGTAGATAGAAGGACTCAGGCACTGGTACACAGTTTCTCTGAGCCAGCATTTCTTTTTTTTTATAAAAAGTTTTTTATTTTTGATACAAACATACAAACAGGACATACGAAACATAAAAACCATCTTCCATATATACATACAGTGTGTCAGTTGGTTACAAATCCTTTGTGTCATCCTTTCATATTCATCACTCACAATTTATCAAAAAGAAAATTTCTCATATTATCAATAAAACATTATTTATCAATTATTACTTGTGTACAATCAAACTATTTATTTCATCATATGTACGAGAGATATTTTTTAATCTAAAATTTATGTTATACTTTCATCCAATGGTTATATATATCAACATTATATTTTATATCAGCCTATTATATTTCTATTACAAAATTATATAGTCTATTGCATTACCAAGTCTTTTTATCCAACCATTGATAAAACAAATCCCATATCTTGTAAAATTGTTTATCTTCTTGTTCTCTAATTTCAAATGTCAATTTACTCATTTCAGCACAGTCCATAATTTTCCTAATCACTTCCTCCTGCATAGGTATTTTATCATTCTTCCAATTTTTGGCAAATACAATTCTAGCTGCTGTTAAAACATTTACAATCAAATATTTCAACTCTTTATTGTAGATATCTGGTATAATTCCCAATAAAAATATTTCTGGTTTCAAGTCTATGTGTTGTTGTATCATTTTTTCCAACCATATGTGGATTTTAGTCCAATATCTTTTTGCATCCGAACAAGTCCACCACATATGGTAATATGATCCAGGTATCTGATGACATTTCCAACATTTATCCGATTTATTCTTAAACATTCTTGCAATTCTCGTCCAGGTAAGTGCCACCTGTAAAACATCTTATACAAATTTTCTTTATAAGCAGTTGACATTGTCATTTTATAATTCTGGGACCATAATTTTTCCCATTTCTCTAGATCAATCCCATATCCAAAATTTTCCCCCAAGCAATCATTGTTTCTTTAACTTGTTCCTCTTCCATTTTAATTTCTAAAAAATATCCATAAAGTTTTTAATCACCTTTTCATCAGTACCCATCAATATTTTGTCTAGCCCAATCTGCTTGTTATAAATACCTTCTACTTTAATATCCTTATCAAATCTAGATTGTACTTGCAAATATGAAACCAATTCATTTTATACCTTGTTCTTCCAACGCTTGCATAGATTTAAGTTCACCCCTTTCATTCAATATCTCACCATATCTAACTGTTTGTTCCTTTTTTATATTACTGGATATGAAAAGGCTTCAATAGTAGATATCCATATTGGAATTTTCAAGTAATGTTGTTTTTAATCTTCTCCCAGTTTAAAAACAAAGCTTCTCGAATATAATGTCTTCTAAAATACCCTTGTGTTTTAGTTCCCTTATACCAAAGGAATGCATGCCACCCCAATAACAAGTCATGTCCTTCTAGAGTCAATAATCTAGTATTCCTTAGTGTTATCCAATCTTTTACCCACATCAAATTTGCCACCTGATAGTATAGTTCCCAATTGGGCAAAGCAAACCCTCCTCTTAATCTTGCATCCTGCAATAACTTAAGTTTTATTCTTGCTTTTTGCCTTGCCATATATATTTCAACATCATTCGATTTAGGTCTTCAAAAACTCTTTCCCTAATCTGATTGGAATTGTCTGGAATAAGTATAGAATTCTAGGCAATACATTCATCTTGATTGTTGATATTCTCCCAATCAACGATAGTTGTAAGTTTTTCCATTTTTCCAAGTCTGTCGCTATCTGCTGTTTAAGTTTAATGTAATTATCCTCCTTCAGTGTACTACATCTTGCTGTAATATATATCCCTAGATACTTAACCTTACTTGTGACCTGTATTTCTAAAGCTTCTTCCAATTCTTTCTTCCGTCTCGCTAACATATTCTTTGTTAATATCTTTGTTTTGTCTTTATTAATTTTCAATCCTGCTACTTCTCCATACTCTTCTATTCTTTCAATTAGCTTAAGCGCTGATTCCAGTGGGTCCTCTAATATAAATACCAGGTCATCTGCAAAGGCTTGTAACTTATATTCTTCTCTTTTAATTTTCATTCCTTTTATTTGTTTATCTTCTCTAATACACCTGTTTAACACTTCTAAGGTTAACACAAACAGCAGGGCGACAGTGGGCAGCCTTGTCTAGTCCCTTTTCTTATATTTATAGGCTCTGTCAATTCTCCATTTATCAAAACCCTTGCGGTTTGTTCAGAATATATAGTCTCAATAGCACGTATAAAATTTTTGCCAAAGCCCATTTGTGTCAATTGTAGTAACATGAAGCGCCAACTCACGTTATCAAAGGCTTTTTGAGCATCCAGAAACATCAAGGCCATTTGCTTTTCAGGATGTGCCTCATAGTACTCCAGAGTGTCCAGGATTATTCTCATATTATGTTTGATTTGTCTTTTTGGCAGAAACCCATTTTGGTCAACATGTATAAAGTTGTTTAAGTATCTTTTCAGTCTTTCTGCCAAAATTGAAGCAAAATTTTATAGTCTGAATTTAATAGGAAATAGGCCTGTAATTTTTAACTTGTTGTAATTCTGTGTCTTCCTTGGTATAAGTGTGATATAAGCTTCTGACCAAGTCTTTGGTATTCTCTTCTCTTGCATGACTTCATTCATAACTTCTAATAATTGGGTTTAACACCTCCTGAAAGTCTTATAAATTCCACTGGTAAACCATCGGGCTGGGTGCTTTCCCTGTATTTTGTTTCTTTAAGGCTTCTGTTAACTCCATCATTGTTATATTCTCTTCTAACATTATTTCGATATCTTTTAGGTATCTGTGGTAACTTGCCTTTTGTGTATATTGTTTAATTTTTTCTTCTTGAATACTCTCTCTTGATGAGTACAATTTTCCATAATAGTCTTGTTAATTCTTTTTTTCCTTCATTTCCGTAACAAGGATGTCCTTCTTCATCTATTAAATGGCTAATTTTCCTTGATTCTCTTTCCTTTCTTAATTTATAGGCTAACCATCTTCCTGGTTTGTTTTCCTCAAAATAATTCTGTTTAGCATTTTTAATCTTTTGGGCTAGCTCTTCTTTTTCCATTAATTCCATTTTATGTTTGGTTATATCCATTTTGATTTTAACATCTTTTTGTGGAAATTTCTGTAGTTCTTTTTCCAGTTTTTATATTCTTCTTCTAATGTTTTAAAAGTCTTTTTTGTTTGATATTTCTTTTCCTTGTATAATCAATTATCAAGCCTCTTGTATAGGCCTTCATCGTGTCCCAGAGATTCTGTAACGATGTATCCTCTTTCTTATTTTCTTTAAAAAAGAATACCAGTTCTCTCTCCATTTTCTGTTTAAAATCTTCTTCCTTTAATATCTTATTGTTTAATGTCCATCTAGATCTCATCTTTTGTCCTTTCCAAATAATAATCATTGGATTATGATCGGCCAAATACTTGCTTCTATTTCAATTTTTGTATATTAAAAATAGATCAGCTGATGTCCATATCATATCTATTCTTGACCATGATTCATGCCTGTTTGAGTAAAATGTATATTGTTTATTTCCTATATTTCTCTCTCCATGCATCTTTTAAATTTATTTCTTCTATCATTTGAAAAAAGGGTTTTGGTAGTTTCTTTCTAGCTTTCTTTGTGGCTTTTTGTGATTTATAATCCAGCTGCTCATTAATTATTCCATTAAAATCTCCCATCATGCATAAATTAATGTAGTCCAGTTCAATTATTTTTATGGAGTTTATTATAAAATTCCTCTTGGTGGTCATTTGGAGCATATATTGCTATTAAAAGTATTTTAGTATTATTGTCCATTATTTCTACCATTAAGATTCTTCCATCATCATCTGTATAAATTAATTCAGCGAAATTGTTTCTTTAATATATAGAACCACACCTCTTTTTACATTGTGCCAATGAAGTAAACAATTTTCCTAATTTTTGTTTCAGTACGTGTTCATGTTGTTTTTAATATGTACCTCTTGTAGGCAAATTATATCAAATTTTAATTTCTCCAATTTGTGAAATACTTTCCTTCTTTTAATGATTGAATTGAGTCCATTTATATTCATCGTAACCAGTTTTCTTTCCTCCATTTTAGATTTTGTAAGAGGGATTTATTGCTCTGGTGGATCTTATTTCTCTTCGTTCTCTGGGTGCCCGCCTACTCGCCTTCTTCTTTTCCTTTTCTTTTCAATTACTGCTATCAACTCCTTTTGAGGTTCAATCAGGGGCTCTTCTTTTCTTGTATCTTCCTCCTTTCCTCTAATATATTCATAATAAAATGATTCCGCCTTTTCAACCATGTCAATTCTATGTCTTTGTTCCGCCATGTAAACAGAAGGCCTTCTGGTATCAGCCATCTATAATTTATTCCTTTTCTAAGCAGTTCTTTGGTTAGAAAAGGTACTCTCTCCTCGTCTCCCTTACTCTTCTTGGTACCTGTTTCAGCACCACAATTTCTTTGTCTTTATACTTTAATGTCTTTTCTCTTGTCATTTGCAAAATTTGTGTTTTAATAATTTTCTTAGTAAATCTAATATGGACTTCTCTTGGTAGCTTATTCCTCATTGCATATCTTGTATGTACGAAACACTTCATCCATTCCATCCATCATTTTCTCTTTCGTTATTTCTAGTGCTTCGCCAATATTTCTATCATTTTTCCAACGAGGTTTTCACTCTCCACATTTTGAAATCTCAAGTAAAATTCTGATCTATCCATCTCTCCTCTCAATGATTCAATCCTGTCTTTTCAACTTCACTCAATCTGATATTGATATTTCCAATTTCCTTATCTCTTTGTTCGTCCTGCTCTTCAATTTTCTTAATCTTTTCATCATATTTGGTCATCATCTCTTGGATATTTTCCACTTTCTCATCTGTCTTTCCAATTTTCTGTTGAATATTTTCAACTTTTCATCCGTCTTATCTATTTTCTGCTGAATCTTCTCCACCTTTTGATTTGTCTGTTCAATTTTTGGGAGATATTCTCATTACTCTTTTCAACATTTTCTACTTTTGTCTGTAGAATTTGAATTCCTTGCAAAATCTTCTGTAATGTATCCTCCTTCTCTTTTTCCTTTTCCTGTTGCAACATTGCCTGTATTGATGCTGACCTCCAGATGGTGAAGAAGCAGGAGTTGTTGATTGAGAGCTTGCAGCTATTGCTTTTCTACATTTATAGTTATTTCCTAGTAGGGCCCCAAAAGCAGAGGGCCCTCCAAAATAATAAAAATAAGTAGACAAAAAAGGGAAAAAGTAAAAATTAAAAATATTAAGGAATAAAAAAATTAAAGAAACAAAAAAATTCTTCAGGTTCTTGTACACCTTAATCCAGTTGGTTCCACTTGTATACAAAAATAGAAAAAAAGGAAGGTCTCAAAAGCAACAACAGGTGGTTTACCAGTTCAAAAAAAAAAAGGAAAAAAAGGAAGAGACTTCAGGTATATATACCCTAATCAATGAATCAACAAGATGAAAAAAAGAAAAAAAGCGAAAAGGGGAGCAAATCATAGGCAGAGAAAAGGGAAAAAGAAAAATTCCTGGCTAAAATTGAAAAAGGGATAATCCAAACAATAAAAATTCAATCAATGGAGGGGTGGAAAAGATAGAGCAGCCACAAATCCAGCCAAAAGAAAAAAAAACTACTGCCACCAGATGTCCAAGGCTTTTTAGAATATCAAGTCAAATTTCCAGTAGAATATATTTTCAAGGTCACTTTAGTCTTCTTTCTTTCAGTTCCAACTCTGGGTTCTGCTATCAATAGTTCACAGATGGGCACCTGTGTATACAATCCGTCGTGCTCACCCACTATCTCTTTCAAGAAGGAACTCTATGTCCTTGAATGCAGCTCACATAGATAAACAAACGAAGAAGAAAGGAATACAGTATATCCAAGCCTCTAAATGGCAGTGCTTTCACTTTCACTCCTCCCCTCAAGAGCAAGAAAAAAGGAAAAAAAAAGGCACATTGGTATTGCTCTCTTTTCTAAAAGTTCTTAAAATCATAAACAGCATTTAATCCAAAAAATATTGGTGGAAAAAAAGGAAAAAGACCATCAGAACAAAAGATTATTTTACATAGAGGAAAAGCCAGTCCCTTTTAAAATCAAATAGTTCCAGAAAAGATAAAAAGGAAGAAAAAAAGCCGTCAATCTTAAGAAAAGCTTAATCTCGCTGCTTATAAACTGTTCTCTTTACTTTTTAAGTCCACTTTCCAGTTATTGGGGTGTTCTCTTCAGAAATAAGTAAATAAAAAAGAACCTCTCACCAAACCGACACACCTTCATCCGATCTTGCCTTTCTTTCGGAGCTGTCCCAGCTTCAGCAGCTTGATGGCTGCCTCTTTTCTGCTGGCAAAAAGAGCTTCTCCTGGATCAACCAGGGACTTTGCGATGTCCCTGGGATCGACAGGACGTGCTCTTTCCCTTCACCGTCTCTTCGGGACGGTTTAGGTCCAAATGGACCGTCCAGCTGAGAAGATATCTACGGCGATCCAGGAGCTTCCCGATCGCACGTAGTATCACTGGGACACAAGCCCCGCCCCTGAAGTCAGCATTTCTTATAGGCTGACAACTTCACTTATAGATTAATATTTTTTTTAATTACCAAGAATTACCAATGTATTGTGTTTCCTGAATGGAACAAAAATGTTTTGGAGCCAAACAAATAGCAGCTGAAATGCTCCTATTTCATTCCTGCTTTATTGGGTCAATTATACTCTGCAAAGCACATGATATAAGCTTCAGACTGGTTTCTGCTTAATTCCAGGCTGGATTGTAAGAACAACATAGGTGTGATGGTTCTAATTATTTTAATTCATTCATAACCTGAGGCAATGTTCGTGTTTACCTAGAGAAGTGTGTGGGGGTTTGAAAGAAAACTTCATTTTTAAACATCCTAAAATAACTCTCCATCACCTCCCCCCTCAAACAACCTTTGATAGGAATGTAGGAGAGAACAAGAAGTTGCTTTATTGCATATGAAATGCTTGTGTTGTTTTACTTCCATTCTAAATATGGTACATATTAACTTTACCTATTTCTCCTTCTCTGGACCTAAGTCAATCATTGCCAGTTGTAGTTTAAAAGCAATAATTGTTCAGAACTAATTACCACCTGGTTGGGCTTTTTCCAGCAAGGTCAACTTAAGTGCTTTCTGCTTGTAACTGTTGTTCAACATGATCAAGGACAGAAAGGTTAAATTAGGGAAAGATACCGAATTAGCATCTAGACTGGGAAATGAACCCAGCAGTCATAATTACTACCCTCTCTTTAACGTTTTGGTGATTCAGAGTCACTTCGAAGGAGGGCAGCAAACAAATTTAAGAAATAATAATTTAGTTTTCATATATGCCCAACAAGACCCCTTTAGAATGGTAGTTCTGCCTAAAGGGTGAAATCTGTGAATTTCAAAGTTCAGATGAAATCTTTAGATTTACCTAACAGACTTTTCATTATGGTCATAGCACAGTTGTCTTGTTTCAAAAACCCACGAAATTTATCTTGTGTAGGGATTTCTTTTTGTGCCTGTGCTTAGACCAGGACATGTATAGGAACATTGTTGTTCCATGTATGAAGAAAGAGCATCAAGATTTAATCTTCTAGATATATTTAGAGATGGGAGGGATGCAGCAATTTTCTGAACCATGTTACAAGTGTAATTTTTAATTGTGCAGACTACATTTAAGGACAAAGAAATCGAGCATTGTTCGTTTTCCCTTCTCATATAGCAGGGGTGTGAAACTCATGGCGTCATGGTGTTGTCACATGTATCGTGACTTTTTTCCCCTTCGCTAAACCAGGCGCAGGCATGGCCAGTGCATGATGCATCCAGCCTCTGGGCCGCAAGTTTGACACCCCTGTCATATAGAAACAATGAAACAAGATACACAGAATGAAACACTGGTAGTTTACTTGGAATTATTATTATTTTTTGCAATTTATATTTATACTGGTCAGAGTTTGGTTCCTTTGTCAGTTGAATGTAGCTTACTTTAAAAAAAACTACACTGAATCACTCCAAAAGCAAAATAACCTTCAGTTTCCATGAAAATCAACCATGTTTTCATTGGAAAAACCCATAAATATGATTTGTCATTATATGGAGGAGAGGCAGTATCATGTCTGCATCAACTGCAATATATTTTGTTTGCATTGACTAGATAGCAAAAAAAAAAGACAAAGAAAAATTGGGATCACCCCGCTGATATAAAATGCCATTGCATTAAACTGAATAAGCTCTCTCATTTAAATATCTGCATTTGATTAACTGGAGTGTTCATTATTGGAAGGGAATCTGGAACATTTTAATCAGAGCTGCAACATTTTTTGCAGCTCTGATTGAAACAGTGCAACATGATGTTCTTGGCCAACTGCTCTCATTTGCTATTCTGAATTGCTCGTCAATGATATTAATGTTCAAGAAATACAGCTGTTTTGCAACGGGGAAATACATTGTTTTTACTTTTTTGCCTGTTTTAAATAAAAAGGTTCATTTTAGTTCAATGCCTATGGAGATTCTCAGTCATCCAGGTCATGGTTGCCCCAAAGATGCTTTTTCAAGAGGCAACCGGACTTTGTTTTTCTTTGAAGACATTTCACTTCTTATCCAGGAAGCTTCTTCAGCTCACTGTATGGTGGGGAATGGAATGATTTATACTCCTTGCAGACAGCTGGTCATTTGCATTCTTTTACTTCATTTTGTTCCTCCACAGGTGATATCTGTCAGCAGCTGCTGCCTCATATTAAATGCCCAACACTAATTATACATGGTGAGAAAGATCCATTGGTACCCCGTTTTCATGCAGAATACATCCACAAGCATATTGGTGGTTCACGGTAAGTGTCATATTTTACTGGTGGGATGAGAATCTTGACATAATGAATATTCATCATTTTGTAAAACATTAACAGCCTCCCATGTCTTTCTGCTTTCGTTATAGGTGACTTCAGATGCTATAAAAAATTTAAGAGTGCTGCAGAGATATATAAATATTTCCAAGATTGCTAAGGAATTAAGATTTGCACATTAAGTTCACCTTAGTTTCCCTGAAGCACAAATCTCTATTCTGCTTGAGAATGCAAATTGGGAGCCAGTTTGGTCTAGTGGTTAAGTGCTAGCCTAGATACTAGGAGCCTGCAAGTTCTAGTCCAGTCTTAGGCAGGAAAAACCGGTTGGGTAACTCTGGACCAGTCACTCTCCATCAGCCCAACTTGCCTTAAGTGTTGTTGTGAGGAAAATAGGAGGAGGAAGT
Source organism: Naja naja (assembly GCA_009733165.1). Taxonomy (NCBI): domain Eukaryota; kingdom Metazoa; phylum Chordata; class Lepidosauria; order Squamata; family Elapidae; genus Naja; species Naja naja. Next base: position 146,294,945 of record CM019150.1, read on the forward strand.
AGTAGTATGTACATTCACTGCTTTTATTTATAAAATGACAAAAAATAAATTTGGAATTAACAGCAGTAAAACAAAATGGTAACTGGGTTATCCTCCACTACTACCCTCTCATTCTGACATAAGACATATCACAGGGTGATATGGGTCATTCACTGTGAATCCATTAAGACTCAATAGCAATATCACTTAGACTTATATGCCACTTCACAGCCCTTTCTAAGCAGTTTACAGAGTCATCCTATTGCCCTCAACAATCTGGGTCCTCATTTTACCGACCTCAGAAGGATGGAAGTCTGAGTCAATCTTGAGCCAGTAAGATTCGAACTGCTGGCAATCGGCTGTCAGAAGAATTAGCCTGCAATACTGCCTTCTAACCACTGTGCCGCCATGGCTCTTGTCAAAAAGGTTGGAGCTTATGGTCTGAGACAAGTAACTACAGGAAGAAACATCAAGGATTGTTTCTTAGGAAACAGACTATGGGCTTTTGGTAGTGGTAAGGCCTTCTTTCACTGAACAGACATATATTTCTAAGGAAAACTTCTATGGGACAAAACCAGCCCCCTATTGATCCCCAATTTGTTTTGCTTGTGGATGCTTTAGACCAGGGGTCTCCAACCTTGATAACTTTAAGCCTGGAGGAGCAAAGCTGGCTGGAGAATTCTGGGAGTTGAAGTCCTCCAGGCTTAAAGTTGCCAAGGTTGGAGACCCCTGCTTTAGACTTCAACCTCCATTATGCCCACAGACATCATAACCAAAGAGAAAGCGACATTTGTTCATTCAGTGTTTCCTTTAGGAGTTAAAATCACCCATAAACTCTCATTTAGGTCCTTCAAAACAGATTAGTTCTGTTGCAATACCTGTACTTACAGAGGCCTAAAGAAATGATCAGGCCTTAGCTCAGAGTATACAATGAGTTGGTTTCAGATAATATATTTCTGTTTCTCCACTGGTTTGTTTCTATTGCATCAGCCTATTTCTCCATCTCTATACAAGTGTGTACAGTAATCTTTACCAATCCAGTGTTTCCTTGGTGTGCTAGAACTCACAACGCCTTGAATGACAAAGCAGGATTTCCATGGGCTGCTGTTTCTAGTTTTAATGTCATTTGGAAAATGGCAAGTTAAGATCAGCTGGTATCCGTTTCCTTGGCATACTTTAACCTATTCAACCTTTTGTTGTTGCAGGTTGCATTTTATGCCTGAAGGAAAACACAATTTACATCTACGGTTTGCAGAAGAGTTTAACAAAATGGTAGAAGAATTTCTTGTGTAAAGCACCTACTTGTTTGCTGTTCCTGAGAGATTGGTATAATTCAGCTGAAACTGGCAACAGGAAACTGTATTCTTAAGAGTGTTTCAAGGGAATTTCTGTGCCCTACCCATCTTTTCTGCAAATGGTGGCAAAACGGATGTATGCCAAAAAATCTGGGACACAGAAAATGATTAAAAACTGCTAAAAACAGTAATATAGTAACAGGAATATTTTCTCAAAAGCTTTGTAAAAATATTAAGGGAGCTGCATAAGTTTCAATAAATACTTTTATTGCCCAGATTCAATCTTGAAGAAAAGCACAAACAGAAGTCATTATCCAAAATGCATGCCTCAACATTGAACACCACATAAAAACCATTGTAGAATTTTACTGCAGACATTCTTGAAGAGTTTACACAATGCACGAAAGCAACGTAAGACAGTGCCACAGAAAACATGCTCAATCCCAGCTGTCTGAATTCATGCCTGCTCTACTAGTATTCTAGTTGCAATTGTGCCTGGTTCTGCCTCAAAGTCTTAAAAGAGTTTTATTTTTTTTAAAGAAAAAGGCTGCAGACATGATTTGGAACATAGTGATTCTGAATATTGAAAAAAAACCCACCTTAGTTCTTAAAGTGAGAGGGAATAAAGTTCCTAACTTTACAAACCAATGATTTCCTCTCTTACAAAAAAAATAGTTTTAGAATCCAGTTGTTGCAATACCTGTGTCTTTCGAGGACCCTGATCCCAAACGTTGGAAATGATCAATTCGAATCACAATTAAAGCGTTACAAGTTACACCCAGAATTCTAGTTGCAACTTTAAACACTTCTATCCAGTGGGCGTTCTTGTGAGAGCACAAGACGAGGAAAACCTAATCAAAATAAGTTTACCTACTGCCTCTGCAATTGTGTAGAATATTCTTTAGCATGTGCAAAAGTATTTCATGGGGTAGACCAAAAAAAGAAAGCTTTCTGCTTACTCTGTTACTGATCTTTCTTGATTACTGCCTTTCCAGCTGAATCAAGATAAATGGTCAGTAATGAGGGATATGCAAGCCTTCTCCAATGTAATCCCCTCCAGAAGTGTTGGGACTGTAGATCCTACGGTTCCCATGAAAGAAAGAAAATCTTGTGCTGTCTAGAAAATCTGGCAATTGCATATTACAAGACATCTAAAAAATACCAATCTAGAGCAGCTTTGTTTGCAAAGCACTCCGTAAATCTCTTTCTTAATTTAGATAAAGTATTATAATATCTCTCTCTCTAATAAATTTTTAATCCCTGCAGGAATTTTCCTTGAGAATTATCTTAAATACCAATTAAGGGTGCAGAATCTATAGTTGCATAAATGTGGAATCAAGTTTATTCTTAAGATTTTAATATATAGTGTAGAGCTGGTCCTACTACCAGCACTGTTGATGAAGAGTTCAACTTCAAAATTTAATAGGATTTGTATCTCCCTAATTAAATCATCTTGCCAGTGTATAAATATTAAAGTAATAGAGCAGGGTCACAAAAACTGCTGACAGAGGCAACAGTGAAAAAAGCACCAAGAATAACTGGAAAAGCATGCACTCATACAGCTGAACGGCTCTCACCTTGGACACTTGCCTATGGACTAACCCTACTCCACCCCTAAGCTTCATCCTCCTCTCCTTCCTCCTCAAACTCTCCTTGCTCATCTGCAGTAGCATCTTGATATTGCTGGTACTCAGAGACCAGGTCATTCATGTTGCTCTCGGCTTCTGTGAACTCCATCTCATCCATGCCTTCGCCAGTGTACCAGTGCAAGAAAGCCTTCCGCCGGAACATGGCTGTGAACTGCTCCGAGATCCTCTTGAAGAGCTCCTGGATTGCGGTGCTGTTGCCGATGAAGGTGGCAGACATCTTCAGGCCTCGGGGAGGAATGTCGCACACGGCCGTCTTCACGTTGTTGGGGATCCACTCCACAAAGTAGCTGCTGTTCTTGTTCTGGACGTTCAGCATCTGCTCATCCACCTCCTTCATGGACATTCTGCCCCGGAAGATGGCTGCCACCGTCAGGTATCGGCCGTGGCGGGGGTCACAGGCCGCCATCATGTTTTTGGAATCAAACATCTGCTGTGTCAGCTCCGGGACCGTCAGGGCACGATACTGTTGGCTGCCGCGACTCGTCAGGGGAGCAAAGCCAGGCATGAAGAAGTGCAGACGAGGGAAAGGCACCATGTTGACCGCCAGCTTACGAAGATCTGCGTTCAATTGGCCGGGGAAACGGAGGCAGGTGGTCACTCCGCTCATGGTGGCAGACACCAAGTGGTTGAGATCGCCGTAGGTTGGAGTTGTGAGTTTCAATGTGCGGAAGCAGATGTCATATAGAGCCTCATTGTCAATAGAATAGGTTTCATCCGTGTTCTCTACCAACTGGTGGACAGAGAGGGTGGCATTGTATGGCTCAACCACGGTGTCTGACACTTTAGGAGATGGCATTACACTGAAGGTGTTCATGATCCTATCAGGGTACTCCTCCCTAATCTTGCTGATGAGAAGCGTTCCCATGCCAGACCCAGTGCCCCCACCCAACGAGTGGGTGAGTTGGAAGCCCTGCAAGCAATCGCAGCTTTCAGACTCCTTCCTTACTACATCCAGCACTGAATCCACTAGCTCAGCTCCCTCTGTATAGTGGCCCTTGGCCCAGTTGTTCCCAGCGCCACTCTGGCCTAGAGGAATAATTAGAAAGAAAAGAGATGCTTACAAAACCATTTACATGCCAGGAATGCTAAAATAATACTCATGTTTGATCTATGGGCCAAATTCAATCCAAGCTAAATTTGTCATCTGGCCCAGTAAAAGTCAAGTTATTCATTCCTACATCTGTAGCATGCAGAGATGAGAAATAGCTGCATTCAATCTAGGAGAAAAGAGTGGAGGACATTAGTCCAAGAGACAAAATTTTGGAGATCTCCCACATTCTGTAATTTGAAGCGAAAAGATTAGAAATGGATCAGGGAGAATATTCATCGAATGGCGAATATGGAGATCTTATTACTTAGGGCAGCCTGTAGTTATACCATCTTTTTGTTATCCAGGCAGTGATGCTCATTTCGGTTATGATTATACAACGGAGGCTGAACTGATCAATGGATCTTACAAATGGCACATTTTTATATATTTCATTAGAACTATAAGATGCATGTAAAGCAGGGTTGTCAAACTTGCGTAATCACGTGACGTATTGCGACTTCCGCCCTCCCTTCACTAAACCGGGCGTGGGCGTGGCTAGCACATGACACATCCAGCCCGTGGGCCACAAGTTTGACACCCTTGATGTAGAGGAAGGGTAAGCCTCCAGGTGTGGCTGCTCTAGTGTTCTTAGCAGCTGAGGCCATTGATCAGGACTGCTTGAAATTTAAATTTTGCAACACTTAGGGACACATAGTGCCTGCCTCTGACTTTAGAACAAATTGAACAGTAGGGATTATGCTGCAGCTATTGAAGATATAATCGGAGAAAAACATAATTAGTATTACATACCAAAGACAAAGTTATCAGGTCTAAAGATCTGGCCAAAAGGTCCAGACCTGACGGAATCCATTGTGCCCGGCTCCAAGTCAACGAGGATTGCCCGGGGAACATACTTATTTCCTGTGGAGAAGAACAAAAGCTAGCCTTATCTAACAGCCTAATAAAATACCTCCTGACTGCAGTACCCTTGGCGACTTCAACATTTTAAAGGATGGCATTAAGTAATCCTTTTGTGGAACAGAGTTTTTAAATCTCACTCTGAAAGTACAACAAACACATCAGCCATAATTAATATTCTCTTAAGTTTCCTCCACCAGCTTGTATCGCCTCTGTCTCAGATGGATATCCATACCAGGGATCTCCAAACTTAGACTTTGGACTTCAACTCCCTGGAACTCTGGGAGTTGAAGTCCACAAGTCTTAAAAGTTGGCAAGGTTGGAGACCTCCGATCTATACTGTATGTGCACAGAAGCAAAACTGCATCTCAAAAGTGTTTGAAATGGGAGAACTTTTCACCTTCACCTTCTCCTCTACTGCAAAGGGGAGGGGAAAAAAAACTCCTGCTTGATTGGGAAAGGAGGGGAAGTGGTTCCAAAGAGCGGAATTACTCACAATAGTGAAATCTCAAATGTTCGCAGAAGTGCGACAGAATCGCCAGATCCGCATTTCACACATACCAGAATTTGTGTGATTAAATCCCCCTTCACGAAAATGCTGACATGCAGAAGGCACTGACGGCTAACCTCAATCTGGATTATAATTTTCCCTATGAACTTAATGTTGTTTGGATATGAAAGAACATTCCTTTCATCCACGTTCTCATTTGCCATGTCTAATGGCCCATTCCAGACACAGCATTCAAGATAACTGGGCCCTATTTAAAGTTAGATCTAGATATATCTATTCACAGTTTGACTGGTAGCTCATAGCATGATGCAGGGGTCTTCAAACTTGACAGTTTTAAGACTTGTGGACTTCAAACTCCCAGAATTCCTCCTCCACGTTAGCTCAGGAATTCTGGGAGTTGAAGTCCACAAGTCTTAAATTTGCCAATAAGACCCTTGGCTTAATGGATGAACCAATTCTATCATAATTTCTCCAACTGGTGGCTCATACAATACATAAGGAAGCTGTTCCCTATTAGTTCAGGCAGTCTGTTGTTACAGGTTCATACTGGTTGGCTAGCTGCAGCTCTCCATAATTTCAACAGCAGTCTTTGTCCCAATTACCTCAACATCACAAAAAGAAGCGTGAAGGGAAATTCTCATGCTAAACATGTGCTGTACTGCTGAAGTAACAGGTAGTCCTCAGATTACAAGTTTGTTTAGTGACCGTTCAAAGTTACACTGGCACTGAATAAAAGTGACTTATGATCGTTTTTCACACTTAAAACTGTTGTGGCATCCCCATAGTCCTGTGATCAAAATTCAGACGCTTGGCAATTGACTCATATTTACGACAGTTGCAGTGTCCTGGGGTCATGGGATCACCTTTTTTGTGACTTTCTGACAAGCCAAGTCAATGGGGAAGCCAGATTCACTTAACCACGTGTGACTAACTTAACTGCATGACTGTGCTGAGAAAGGTTTTCTGATTGGGCAAAACTTAATGTCTCACTTGGCAACAAAAAAATTGGGCTCAATTGTGGTCATAAGTCAAGGACTAGCTGTATGGCCTTTGACCGTAATACAGTCAAATAATAGCATTCACCTTTTCCCCCTGATGCCTACAGAAATGCAACATTCCTTACCACTATATTTTTATGGAAGTCTATAAACAAACATTCCACAGTTTACCAAAGATCTTTTAGAATCTCTTAACTCCAACATCACATAATTTCCATGGTTCACATGGAATAGCTATGATTATTAAAACTACTAAGTCAACTTTGAAACTCGGTTTGGTGTAGTGATTAAGAAACAGGCTAAAAACTTTTGTTTAAGTTACAAACAGGCTTTTCATTCTGTCTTAAGCAAAAGCCAGGTGAGTAATCTTGGGCCAGTTACTCTTTCTCAGCCCTTGGAAGAAGGCTAACCACTTTCAAACTCTTGCCAAGAGAACTGCAGGGACTTGTCCAGGAAATTGCCAGGAGTTAATGACTAGAAGGGAACAACAAAGTTGATTTAAGTTTTAAAATACTCTGGATTTATTACCATTTAGTTACATAGAACATGCATACTCCAAGACAATCCTGAAATCTTGTTAAAAAAAAAGATTGTCATAACCTCACCAAAATTCCACAGTGGTTTCCTGCCCTATATAAAATTAAGACTTGAAATTAAGTCTTAACTAAGATAAGAAAATTAAATATGGCCCTAAAGAGTCTAAACTAAATCTCTCATGTCATGCCAATTACTTATAAAGGAGTCAGTTTATTCTTATTTCCAGAAAGAGGCAAATCTTCTTAGAGATTCTCATCTGCCTTAGTTGTTTTCACTACCCACACAAGAGGAGGAATGGTGAAAAGCACAAAAAGATGAAGAGAGCGGCAGCCCACAATGGCAGCCATGAGGGATGGTTCCTGAGGAGTGGGAGGTGGTATGATGGACTACAGTGAAGCAGCAGTTTCCCAGGAAGGAGGAAGCCCATTCCAAAACCATGAAGGGTGAGGGGAGAGAGAAGAGGCAGCACAGCCTGGAGCTGGATAGGAGACAGAGTGAGACAGCCACTCCCTAGAATCTCCCTAATCAGTATATCCATTAGGATGAGAATAACATACATTTACTCTGGCAAGATTCTGTTTATTGTGTGTAAGCAAATAAAGAACTCAACTCTAGCTGGATTGTTCCTTGTTCTTGGGCTAAGCCTAACCACAGCATTGGCATTTGCTTTGGAGAAAAAACAACAACAAAAGTAGCAGTCTTTCCCTCTGGAGAATTGAAACAACAATGCCCAAGTGAGAGTTTCAGCCACTGTGTACTGCTGGCCTGCAAAGCAGAGTTTGTTCCTGGAGAAGGTTCATTCAGGGCATACGAGTAGACTCAGAAAATTTGATCTGTGAGCTTCTTTTACTTGCTTTCAGTTATGAAAATTCAAATTTGTCTTTTATTACTAACAGTTCCCAATTGGATAAACGACTGCTAGTAAAAATTGCAATCCTACAACTGGTCAGAGCAAAAGTGGACTGCCCATTCTCACCTCCTGCACCAGCTTCTAAGACAAAAGCAGGGAAGGATTTGGAAGGAATAGGATATCAAAGCTTTTAAAAGCAGGAAGTCAAAGGCACTTCTGCCCATCATAGCTTTGGCTTTTCCTTAGTGGTTGACAAGGTAACTTTTATTTCCTCACTTTTAACCTGGAGGTTGGGGTGGATTAAAATATCCTCATTTTTTTAAATTACATTTATATGCCGCCCTTCTCCGGAGACTCAGGGCCGCTTACAATTTTTGGGATACAACCCAATGTGCTCAGCAATAGCCTTCATTCCATTGTATATGCCTGCTTATTACTAGGCAGCATTTTTACAAAGTCAGCTAATTGCCCCCAACAATCTTGGGTCCTCAATTTACCTACCCGAGAGGATGGAAGGCTGAGTCAACCTTGAGCCTGGTGGGATTCGAGCCTACAGCAGTTGTAGGCAGCTGGATCTTAAGTGCAGGCAATTAACAGCCTGAGCCACCAAGGCCCTATATTTCCCCCAATGCAATCAGAAGCAGTCATGTCTTAAAAGAGGAACAAGCCAAAAGCAGAATTACAATTATGTGGTTTTTTAACCAAGGTACACAATTCAGATAAGGTGACTGCTCCAGACCCGCCCCATGTAGGTTTGTTTTGCTTGATTTCTGCTGCCTTCCATGGCATTTACAAAAACCTCCACACATCTCAAAAACAGCAAGAGACAGAAGAGGTTACCAGCTGCTTCATTGTAGTAGACACTGATCCTCTCCAGCTGCAGGTCACTGTCTCCGTGGTAGCTGCCGGTGTGGTCGATGCCGTGCTCATCGCTGATAACCTCCCAGAACTGGAATGGGATTTTTTTTGTGTGTGAGAGAGTTATTCGCCACTTCCTTTAAAACACCACCAAGGCTGCACCAGCACGTGCTGCAGCCACACCTTAGCTGCATTCTGCAGCCATGCCCACCTCCCCACTGGGGTTCGCTTGGTCACGGCCAAGTGCAGCTGTACCCTTACAAAAAGGGGGCTGTTACAACAGGTATTTGCAGCACTACAGCCGTGGCAATGGCTAAAAGCCACTGCTCCCTAACCCACCACCCCCTAACCAAGAAATTTAAGGCTATATACTTGGGTGGTTTTGGCTTTTTCTCTTCGGCTCCCTTTATGGAGGAGAGAATCTGCTTGCGCCGTTTGTCTGCAAACCCCCACACCCTTTGTGGCAGGCCGCCTCTTATCCAGGTTTCATCCTCTGAAAATGGGGTGAGGCACTCAAAGGCTGTTATTAAAACTGAGCCAGGTTCCCAGCTAAGCCACCTTGTTACAAAGGGGCTGAAAAAGAGATTTTTTAAACTAATAAAAGGCTCGTTTCTTTTCCCCCTCCCGACCAGTGGAGTGTGTGTGTGTGTGGGGGGGTGTTCCTCTTTGTCTCCAAACAGACGCACTTCTACTCAGAAGATGCAGGGAGGGAGGGAGAGACCATGGCTGAAGCCTCTGAGATTTTGAAGGGGAAAAAATCATTTTAAAAAAAGCCTCTTCACTGGTTGAGGCTGTTTTTCAGATTAAATTCTCTTCCCTTCCTCCGCATTAAAGGTGGCACTATATAGAATTTATTACAAACGCAGCAACCTCCGCCTCCCTCCCACCCTTCTGCCTCCTTTCCCAAAAACATCCGACAGAAATCGCGTTAGTGGTTCCCACGCCCAAAATTGACAAGGCGACGACCCCCTCCCTTCCAGAAGCCTTGAACTACAATATCCATTATCCTCGGCTCAGGAGGAGCTAGAATGCATCTTTCTTCTTTGGAGACCAGCAAAGCTGACAACAATGGAAGCTTCTCCCCCCCACACACACACCTTCTTTCCCCTCGCCCAAAAGATACCTTGGCTCCAATCTGGTTCCCGCATTGGCCGGCTTGGATATGCACGATCTCACGCATGGCTGCGACTGTGCCTTGGAGCTCCCACCCAACGGACTACCTTCAAGTAGAGCAGCTCTCTCCTACACGCCGAGCATCAGCAGCTGGGAAACTGGGCGCGCCTCGCCCCGCCCGGCTATATTTATACCGGGCTCGGCGTGGCTCCTCCCACTCCGTTCACAAAGGGCGCCGGCCCAGTTCTCCTGCCCAGTCGGAACTGGAAGGCCTTAAAGGAGGCGCGCAAGTTCATTGGCCTTTTGCAGAGATCTCCAAACTTGGCAACTTTAAGACTTGTGGATTTCTACTCCCAGAATTCTCCAGCCAGCTTTGCCAAGTTTGGGGTCCCCAAACTTTGCAAGTGGAAGAAAATTTGCAGAGCTACCTCAACCTGCCCTCACAGGAGAAGGAGGGTGGGGAAGCTCCGCCCACCAGGAAGCTTATCCTTTGGGAATGATCCAGGTTACCTTTTCCAAAAGGACAGTTGCAGTGTGTGGTTGTGAAAGTTGGACCATAAGAAAGAATGAGCACCAAAGAATTGAGGCCTTTGAACGAGGGTGCTGGAGAAGACTCCTGGGAGGATTTCAAGGTGATCAAACCAGTCTGTCCTTGAGGGGATCAACTCTGACTGCTCTTTAGAAGGCCAGATCCTGAAGATGAAACTCAAATACTTTGGCCACCTAATGAGAAGGAAGGACTCACTGGAGAAGAGCCCAATGCTGGGAAAGATTGAGGGCAATAAAAGAAGAAGAGGATGACAGAGGATGAGGTGGCTGGATGGAGGCACTGAAGCAGTAGGCATGAGCTTAAATGGACTCCACAGGATGATAGAGGACAGGAAGGCCTGGAGAAATGTTGTCCATGGGGTCGTGATGGGTCGGACACAACTTTGCAACTAACAACAACAACAATAGTTGGTTGCCTTTCCAACCCTGTTCATTCCCTGCCGCTTGGATCTGCCTGGAACTGAGGGATCATTTTTTGAGACTCCAAAAGACATGTTTTGTACCACGCTCCTGTGCAAAAAAAAAAAGCCCCGGATAGAAAGAACGGTGAGAGAACTGAAGGGATGAAATCTGCAATTGTGAAAAAAATCCACTGCGGCTTCTGGCTTTCTTCATGGAAAGACGTCCCTTCCCTCTCCTGCCCCTGCTTGGGTTTGACAAGCCTTCAGCCCAGAGGTGGTATTCAGCAGGTTCTAACCAGTTCTGAAGAACCGGTAGTGGAAATTTTGAGTAGTTTGGAGAACCAGCAAATGCCACCTCTGACTGGAGATTTTACAGTATACTTCCCCTGCCATGGCCACCAAGCCACGCCCACAGAACTGGTAGTAAAAACAAAATCCCACCACTGCTTCACCCCCTCCCCCATTAGTACAGGACATAGAACTGTTAGAAAATTAGGCAAGTCCCCAGGAAATAAATTACTGCCCAGGCGATCTCTCTCTTCCTTCTCCCCCCCCACTCAGGGCCATCTTAACAACATTATGGGCCCCTATGACAACTACTCACAGGAATAAAAATGTAAATGGTTGATAAAAGTAAACATATATTTGCATGTTAGTATTAATTTTAAAAATGCAGTAAAATGTAATAAACGTGTTGCTGTATTTATATGATACAAGGTGCATTGAAGGGTTAACATACACAGATTAGTATGGGGCCCCTATGCTGGTGGGGCCCATGGGCAAGTGCCCCTCAGGCCCAGGCATTAAGACAGACACACATCCCACATGTCTTATTATAATTATAATTATTATTATTATTATTATATTGGATTTCTATGCCACCCCATCTCCCTAAGGACTCGGGCGGTTTACAATCATAAAACAATACAAAAACTATACAATTAAAAAGAGATTAAATAAAAAACCCAATAATCAATTAAAACAATGAACAAATTCATTAAAACCAATTCATTATTATTATTATTATTATTATTATTTATTTAGACTTGTATGCCGCCCTACTCCCGAAGGACTCATTAAAAAACCCCATCCCCCCAGTCCAGGTCGGCGAGTTGGAACAACCATGTTTTCAGGCCCCGATGGAAGGACCGGAGGTCAGGGGCCACCCGAAGCTCCAGGGGCAGCTGATTCCATAGGGTGGGTGCTTCCACAGAGAAGGCCCTACCCCTAGGGGTCGCCAGCCGACACTATCTGGCCAACGGCACCCCAAGGAGGCCCTGCCTGTGAGAGCGCACGGGACATTGGGAAGCCGTTACTGGCAGCAGGGTCTCCCACAAATAGCCCGGTCCTAAGCCATGTAGGGCTTTATAGGTCAACACCAGCACCTTGAATCTCACCCAGAGGGCAACCGGTAACCAGTGCAGCTCGCACAGGAGGGGTGTAACATGGGAGTATTGGGAGACCCCCATCACAACCTGCGCTGCTGCATTCTGGACAAGTTGAAGCCTCCGGGTGGTCCTCAAGGGCAGCCCCATGTAAAGACAAACACAGAATGACCTGTGTAAGGTGTCCCAGGAATTCACAAGACCCAGAGTTGTCTTTGGATGATTGCAGTCCAAGGTCTTAAGAAAGCAGCCATTTCATATGCATGTGATGCTGGTATTTTTAAACTTTGAAGGCCCAATAATTAAAAATGAGGCAACTGTACCACTGCCCTGCCTTTGTCTGGGCACATTCTTGTCTTTCATTTGCAAGCATCTCTCCCTAGAAGACATTGATTGAAAATAAGAATAAAACGTACACCTGTTTTACTAGCATGCAGGATTAGGAACTGGCAATGCTAGGGACTCTCTACCTGCCCCTTGAGGGAGATCTAGAATGACTGGCTTTTCAGTTTGGGGGACTGGTCAAATTTGGTCTGAATCATCTTATGTGATCTGGCATGTGGCTAGCCTCTTCTACCATATCCAGTTCGCAGGCAGGGAGGGAGAGAGACGGAGGTTGCATATACTTTAGCCCTAATTGTGACATACTGTAACGTGATGGATTACAATTCACTTCATCAAAGATTATGCTCAGTGTGTCTGTGTATGAATATTATAATTATACAAGGATAATAACCATTTGTATATAGAAAGGTATACAAGGATAGTCATTACTATAGTAAACATGGTAACTACAGAGCCATAGATTCTGTAAACTTTCTACACAGGTACAAGGTAAGAGCAAGAGTAATTGCCAATCATGGCTTTGCTTTGCTAATTTATCATCATATATTATAGGCAAATGTTTGATCTTGATTGTTTGCATTAAAGCTTATTGATCAAGCCTAAAGCTGGGTTCATTAGATGCATTGATTAACCCATCCTTTTCTGATTCATGGTTTACAACCCAGGTTTATGAACAAATCATCATGATTTACAACCCAGGTTTATGAACAAACAAAGCTATGGTGGGCTGAATTTGCATAACAGATCGGGCTAAATTGCAGTTAGATGGTTTGTGGTTTGGTGTGTGTCCAACAAACACAGCTTCATTAAATCATTCCACTCTGGAGTGCCATTTAAAACTTTTCTTGATAAATGTATATTTTGGATCAGGACTAAAGGCTTGGGGAGTGCTAAAAGTTTTTCTCACAGAGTTATTAAACCTACAGTACTGTTTTCAATCTTAGAATTTTTGCTTACTACCATTCCTTGTAAACCTATGGTTTATAAAGTCCTTACTGAAGTGGTGTACTCCCTGGTTTTCAATTAAATATATTACCGTTAGTGGTAATAGGAGAAGAAGAATATTTTATGATGAATAATCCATGACTTTTCTTTTCCTGGTCTTTCTTTCTAAGATAGACATCTACCCCAAAGCCATGAATTATAGCCGAAGGTGCAAGACAGACAGACAATTTACATTACCATAGTTAATATCTATTTTCTTATTATTAAAGGGTATATATTATTCTTTAAATCTGACCTTATACTTTCATTCTCATAACCTTGTAGAACTTGAGAGAAAAATAGATCAAGATAAAGTTTATGGGATTTTTCATCTACGTTTTCTCAGTTCTGGTCTAATATATCTAAGGGGCATGCATAAGCGCACAAACGTGCCTACCATCCCTGTCCTATTGTCCACAATTATTAGTTCCTATTTCTTATATTTAAAGTTATGTTTATTCTTATTTTATATTGTATGCATTTGGCAAAAAGAATAAAATAAAATAAAAAAATAATAAATATCTGAGTGATGTGAATGTCTTATCCTGGTGAGTATGTAAGGTTTCAATTAATTATGTGGAGATTACTAACTTTCTACCAGAACAAGGTTTCTAAGCATATCTGGCCTATTCAGATACAGGTAGTCCCTCCTTGTAAAACAGTTCATTTAGTAACCATTCGAAGTTACAACAGCATTGAAAAAAAGTGATGTAGGACCATTTTTCATGCTTACGACCATTGCAACATCCCCAATGTCACATGATCAAAATTTGGACACTTGGCAACTGACTTTGTAGTTACGACGGTTGTGGTATCTCAGGGTCACGATTCCCTTTTTGTGACCTTCTGACAAGCAAAGTCAGTGGGGAAGCCAGATTCACTTAACAACCGTGTTACGAATTTAACAAGTGCAGTGATTCACTTAACAACTATGGCAAGAAAGGTCGTAAAATGGGGCAAAACTCACTTAAGAGCTGCCTCACTTGCACTCAGTTGTGATCAATAAGCCAAGGACCACTTGTATGCAATAAAGAAATAACAGGTAGTCCTCAACTTACGACAATTGAGCCCACAATTTCTGTTGTAAAGTAAGACATTTGTTAAGTGAGTTTTGCCCCATTTTACAACTTTCTTGCCTCCATTGTTAAGAGAATCACCACAGTTGATAAGTGACGAACCCGGTTATTAAATGAATCTGGTGTCGCCATTGACTTTGGCTTGTCAGAAGGTCACAAAAGGTGATCACATGATCTTGGGACACAGCAATGGTCATAAATATGAAGCAGGTGCCGAGCATTTGAATTTTGATCACATAACCATGGAGATGCTGCAAAGGTCGTTACTGAAAAACGGTCATAAGTCTCTTTTTTCAATGCTGTTGTAACCTCGGGCAGTCACTAAATGAACTGTTGTAAATCAAAGATTACCTGTACACTGATTCCAAAAAGGACTATTTAAAATGACAATCACTTTTAAAATGCATGTTCTCTGTGAATTAACTCAGAGAAAAGACCTACCTGATTAGAAAGCAATTTGGGGGAGGGGAGAGAAAAACCTATGTGCAAGAATGATATTGATTGCAGTGAGAAATGAGTCAGTGTATACCTATTAGTGCAAAGTTCCGAGATTATTATTATTATTTGACACAAAAACCAACAGTGTACACAGCAAATGAGATAACTATGCTGGGTTTCATATCACAAATCACTAGTCGAACACTTCCCAAGCGTTTAGGACTGCGTGATGTATTGGCGGATTATGCGACCAGATGCCAGTGAGGTGGTCTTCTGCAGCTGACCAATGATGATTTTGTCAGTGCCAATTGTTTTTAAGCGCTTGCCTACATCTTTAGGCACAGCACCCAGTGTGCCGAGTACCACTGGAACTACCTGCACTGGTTTATGCCAGTATCTCTGCAGTTTGATTTTCAAGTCCTGATATCTGGTGATTTTTTCAAGTTGTTTCTCATCGATTCTGCTGTCACCAGGTATGGCAATGTCGACAATCCACACTTTTTTCCTCTCCACAATAATAATAATAATAATAATAATAATAATAATTTAATAATAATAATAATTAATAATAATTAATAATAATTAATAATAATTAATAATAATTAATAATAATTAATAATAATTAATAATAATTAATAATAATTAATAATAATAATTATTATCATCATCATCATCATCATCAACATCATCTTGCGTTGGTTACCGGTTGCCCTCTGGGTGAGGTTCAATGTTTTGGTGTTGACATACAAAGTCCCTCAAGTCCTTCAAGGCATGGGTCTGGGATATCTACGGGAGTGCCTCCTGCCGGCATCAAGTGCCAGCCGCCCTGTGCGAGCACAAGGCAAGGGCTCCTCGGGGTGCCATCTGCGACCCAGTGTCGTTTGGCGGTGCCCCGGGGAAGGGCCTATTCTGTGGCAGTGCCCACCCTATGGAATCAATTACCCCTGGGACTCCGTCTGGCCCCTGATCTTCGCACCTTCCACCATGATCTGAAAACCTGGCTGTTTGAACAGGCCAGGCTGTGCTGTATACCTATACTGTATAGTTGGGGGTGGTGGTTTTAAATTTAATTCAGGAATTTTATTCAGGTTTTAGATTAATTGGCTTGTAGTATTTAATATTGTTTTAGGTAATTAACTTATTGTCTGTTTTTAGTTGTGAGCCGTCCCGAGTCCTTTCGGAGAGGGGGCAGCATACAAGTCAAATCAATCAATCAATCAATCTTTATTATTATCTTTATTATCAGAGTACAACATGTGTACAATGAGATTGGCTGAGCCTCCCTTCGTGCACACACCCCCAACACAACTCACAGTGAGGACAGAAGTCCCTAACCCAGTCCCAATCTTATTACACTATGTGACCTTGTTGCACAATGTGCCGGCCCCGCAAGTCTGTCATACTATGTTGACATGAAGTTATTTTCCATTCAGAAGTCTAACAGCCCACAGGTAGAAACTGTTCTTCAGCCTGTTAGTGCAGCTGGCTATGCTTCTATACCTCCTACCCGATGATAGGAGAGTGAAGAAGTGCTGACCAGGGTGTGAGTCATCCCTGAGAATTTTCCTCACTCTTTTAAGGCAGCAAGCCCTAGCAATGTCATCTAGTGGTATCAGGGAACATGGATGTCTTTCTATCCATGGCTGTCAAGCCAGCATATCACACCGTAATGCAATATGAGAGAACGCTTTCTATTGTGGACCAGTAAAAGGAGATTATCAGTCATTGTTCCACTTTATTCTTTCACAAGACCCTAAGGAAATGGAGTCTCTGTTGCACCTTTCTGGCCACCTGGGTTGTGTTGATTTTCCAGGTAAGATTTTCGCTGAGGTAGACTCCTAGGAATTTAAAGGAGGAAACTCTCTCCACACAGCCCCCCTCGATGTAAAGTGGGGTGGGTTCCTCTCTCTTCTTCCAGAAGTCTAACACCATCTCCTTTGTCTTGCTGATGTTTAGGTGCAGGTTGTTTTCTAGGCACCATGAGGATAATTTTTGAACCACCCCCCCGTACGCTGTTTCGTCTCCACCTGTAATGAGACCTAATACGATAGTATCTATGAACTTAATGATCACAGTGGATGGGTCAGGTGATACACAATCATGTGTGTACAGTGAGTACAAGTAGGGACTGAGCACACAGCCCTGTGCTAAGCTTCAGGGAGGTGGATGTGACAGACCCAGCCCTCACTGTTTGTGGTCAGTCCCTCAGAAAGTCTTTGATCCAGTCGCAGATGGAAGAGAGAAAATCCAAGTTAGTCAGCTTTTCGATAAGGATGCTTGTCAGGATAGTATTGAAGGCCGAGCTGTAGTCAATGAAAAGCATCCTGACATAGTTTCCAGGTTTCTCCAGATGGCTTCTACAGAATGTCGTCTGTATGGTGTCATCTGTCGACCTGTTCCCCCTGTAAGCAAACTGATGTTTGTCAAAGTCTGGTGGGAGGCATGTCCTAAGGTGTTGGAGAACCAAGATATTCTTACCCTTTGGTCCAAAAAAAAGGGTGTGTGTGGGGAAATCACACACACAATACCCAGGAGAAGAGAATGTAAAAATACAAACAGACTTTCAAAGTGATGCCCCTTGGGTGGAAGGGACTGTGGGGTGATCTGTCCCAGGAGCATTTCATCTCCTGGCAATTTCAGCAAACAAAAAGTCTTAACAAATCATTAAAGCCAAACAACTCATTAAAGGTAACACCAAACACTTCTAAGTTACGCTGTTACTGAATTGTTAACTTGATTTGGTGGCCCGCAAAAAATTCACATTTAAGGTGAAGTGTGATTTTATCGAAAGTGCACTATGTTATTTTGCAGAAAGGCTCTGTGTATAAGAGGGAGAGACAAAGAACTCAAACCAGTTCAGTAGCAGTTTCTTGGAATAAAGTAAGAGAAGCGCATTTGCATATGTGAGCCAGTTACAGGGTTCTTAATTGGTTTTCAGAGTCCTTCAAACATAGGGGAGGGAGACTCCATCTTGATTTTATACATGGCAGTTTAGTCAGCTGTACCCCAGAGCTATTTAGCATGTGATATTCAGCATGCCTTCTGGAATCTTTCCATAAATGAAGTGGGCAGGTCTAGCAATAAAGACCAAAGCAATTGTTGCAAGGCTCCTGACATCTTTATTCATAACTAATGGTTTTGCCATGTGACTTGCAACCCTAATGCAGCACTGTCTGCATTTTAAGTATCTAAACTGTAGAAGTAAGATACTTCTTTACTCAGATCACTCCTTAGGACAATACAATATTCATATTTGGTCTTATAGTCAGTTTGGTCTAGGGTAGGGCTGTCAAACTCATGGACCATGGGCAGGATGTGTCATGTGCTGGCCACGGCCACCCCCAGTTTAGCAAAGGGGGGAAAAGTCATGATATGTCAAGTGATGATGTGAGTTAGATACCCCTGATCTAGTGGTTAAGGCACAACTGGCTAGAAAGTGGGAGCCCATTAGTTCTAGACCTGCCTTAGTCATGAAAACCAGCAGGGTGATTTTGGGACAGTCACTCTTCTCAGCCCAGTGCACACCACAAGTTTGTTGTTGTGGGGAAAATAGGAGGAGGAAGGTGTGTTGCATATGCTTGTTGTCTTATTTGCAAAAATAATGAAAGTGGGATAAATAAATATCACTACATCCAATGTTCCAATTGGCAACCTAATACAGGTAGTCTTCATTGAACAATGGTCTTGTTTAGTGACCGTTCACACAATTACAATGATAATGAAAAAGTAGCTTTATGACCAGGCCTTGCATTTATGACTTTATAGATCTGTAAAGCTAAGGAAAGGGGAAGTAAGATTGCAGGCACTGTAAGTTTTGCTTAGCAGCTGCTTCACTTAACTGAGTTGCTGGTCCAAATTGTAGTAACTAAACAAGAAGTACCTGTAATTCATTGCATCTATCCACACTGTGCAGTACTATGCCCTTCATAAATAGGTTCATGACAGAGGTAGCATGAATTTTGATTAATCTCAGGAGGAATTAATATAAATAAGCACTTGCCCATATGCTCCCACAAAATAATTGTTGCTGGAACACATGTGTATAGATGTTGAGGTATTGAAAAAGAGAGGTGGAATGTTAAATACGCAAAAACTTCTTTCATAAAATATTCTGATCTCAAACAAGGCCATTCTGAGTGCTGCAGAAATGGTTGAAGCTTTAAATCAGGAGTGTCAAACTTGTGTCATCATGGCGACATCACATATCTGGACTTTCCCTTCACTAAACTTGGCATGGGCGTGGCCAGCGCATGATGTAGGCTGTGAGTTTGACAGCCCTGCTTTAAATCAATTTGACTGTGTTGGTAGCTTCTGATCTTGAAACAACCCAACTTAATTTTTCTAGAAGAAATTCAGTTTTCTTTCCAGTTGAAGTCCAAATGCTGTTGTGATGTTTTCTCCTTTTTCCAAGGCACAACTTGAAAGAGTATTCCGAGTGGTGCAACATTACTTTTCAAAATGTTGGCCAGCTATTATATCTCTGCTTTGTCTCAGACTGCATAATGGGCTGACTGAATTCTTTGAAGTAGTCAAACTAGCCAGTATTGTTAGCCTATGTCAGGGGTCTCCCAACCTTGGCAACTTTAAGACTTGTGGACTTCAACTCTCAGAATTCCTGGCCTATGGTTCATTGTACTGTGTGACTCCAGAGTACTAAGTTGAGCATCTTGGTTCAACTAACTATGAATTAGTCAATTATGCAACAATAGCTGCTAATTGATAGGCATTGTCTCCCACCTGGACTACCATTTTGGTTTCATTCTAGACAGCAACTATTTTGCATTATTCTTCACCCCCCACCACAGCCAGCCCCTCCTCCCCATAAAAATACATAAAATATAAAAATACATAAAATAATAAAAATATATTGTACAAATTTGGGGAGGCTTTGTACTTGTTTGACCCAAAGAGCAAGCCATTTCCCATTTAATTCTGCTTTTTTTCTCTTTTTGGTACATTCAAGTCAGTGTTGACCCCTGGTGATTGCCTGGATTAGTTCATGTAGTTTTCTTGGCAAGATTTTGGAAATGATTTGCCACTGCCTGGTTCTTAGGGATGAAAAAAGGTGATTGGCCTAAGGTCACCTGCCTGACTTTGTGACTGAGGCAGGACTAGAATTCACACTCTCCCACTTTCTAGCATGGTGTCTTAACCATTACTTTAATCTGACTCCAAATACTACTGTAGGTATTTTTTAAAAGTTTCTAATATGGTGTGGGAATCTATTGTTAAAAAAAACCAAAACACCTCAGTATCTTTCCCTTGGAACACAAGAACAACTGGATTGGACCATAGTGCACAAACGTATTGCTGTTTTTGCTGGCCCACTAGGTTGTTTTCAGGGAGTCCACGAGAATGACTTGAAAAGAATAAACTCACTTCCAATTATTACTGCTATCGGATAGCATATCAACTCTCCAGGGTATCTGAGGAATCGCCTGATCCTATTGGGACAAACCCGTCCTACTCATTACAGAAGAAAGGGCCTACTTTAGATCTTGTCAACCAAAGAATTTTGACTGACAGGGTCCACAGAAGAGACTTTGCTGCTGCCCTCTCCCACCCTCTGGAATATTCTCCTGTCAGAGGCAAGATCTACCCTCACACTCCTGGCCTTCTGGAAGAGCCTAAAAAATTGGCTGTGCTGCCACAGGCCCGCTAGATTATGGGCGGCTGGCAGGACAAAGAAGATTTTCATTCCCAGGCTGCCCATCATCTTGGTTTTTAAGAATAAGTTTGTCTCTTTTATTCGAACTTAATTGCTTTTTGCACTTTTTAGCTTTTCTTATAACCACCCAGAGTCAATGTATTAATGAGACAAGCAGCATACAAATCCAATAAATAAATGCAGGTAGTCCTCGACTTACAAGAGTTCGCTTAGTGACCATTCGAAGTTACAGCGGCAGTGAAAAAAGTGACTTATGACCATTTTTCACACTTAATGACCATTGCAGCACCCCAGTGGTGGGATTCAAAAAAATTTACTACCGGTTCTGTGGGCGTGGCTTAGTGGGCAGGATACTGCAAAATCTCCATTCCCTCCCCACTCCTGGGAGAAGGTTACTACAAATCCCATTCCCTCCCCACCCCACTAACCTGCTTTCCAGCTCCGTTCTCCTGTGCAGGGCAACAAAAGAAGACCCAGCTGATCAGCTGGGACTCGGGAGGCAGAGAATAGATGGGGGCGGGGCCAGTCAGTGGTGGTATTCCGAACTACTCATAATTTCTGCTACTGGTTCTCCAAACTACTCAAAATTTCTGCTACTGGTTCTCCTGCTGAACACCACCTCTGCAGCATCCCCATGGTCACGTGATTTGCATTCAGATGCTTGACAACTGACTCACATTTATGACAGTTAAAGTGTGCCAGGGTCAGGTGATTCTCTTTTTGCGACCTTCTGACAAGCAAAGTCAATGAGGGAACCCAGATTCACTTAACAACTGGGTTACTAATTTCACAACCGCAGTGATTCACTTAACAACTGTGGCAGGAAAAGTCATAAAATGGGACAAAACTCATTTAACCAAGTTCTCACTTAGAAACATAAATTTTGGGTTTCATTGTGGTCATAAATTGAGGACTACCTGTAAATAAAGTCTGTTTGTGATAAGTCCATAATCATTGGTGATGTGTTGCTTTGATTAGAGAGACAGCTTTGTTTAGAGAAACATAGGTAACGCTCACATGCAGCGGTGGGCAACTATGGCCCCTTTACGATCTGTAGACTTCAACTTCCAGAATTCCTAAGCCTGCCATGCTGGTTCAGGAATTCTGGGAGTTGAAGTCCGCAGATCTTAAAGGGGCCATAGTTGCCAACCTCTGCATGCTGAGTCATATAAATTTTATGTCCTTGCACCAGTAGAGCTCCATGTCAACCTTTCATGCAAATAAAGACCAGAAATGCAGAATCCAACTGCTACATCATTAGTAGTGATTGACTTTATTAGCCTGGCACATTGAGCCATGTAATGGTTTGACCTAGCTTATTATCCAACCCATTCCAGGAATCAAACTGCTGTTAAGGCAGAGTTCTCTCCATTTATTTTTATCAACCTCTGGGGACAAAAAAAAAAAACCTCGCTATCGGGAAACCATCTGGCTGCAGGCATCTGGTGCAGACCAAGATGATAAAAAATAATGAAATGTACATCATAGCATCCATTACATTACACACTCTTTGTCTTTTGCTGATTCATAAATCTCATGGTTTGTGCTGTTATGGTGACAATGCACATCATTTGCACTGTTGTGCCCGGCTATGGATGCCTGGTATGTATTTACTGGGTTTACCATATCTCCAGCTCACAGCTTACTCATTGCAGTGAATCTTCTGATTACATTCAGTATTTCTCTTTTAATTTAATTAGGGAAGGTGAATCCTAGTATTATGAGAAAAGGAAAACTTACTCCATCTCTTTTCTGAGTTAACAAACAGGAAAAAAGTACTCACCTTAACTAACACTAACACTGATGATGTTACCTAGTTAGGGTAATGAAACGTCTTCAAGAAAACAAGCAAGCTCAAAGAGCATCAAGAACCTCCCTCCTTAACTAAGAATATTTTGGTTCTTTTCTGCAGCCTTCCAATTCTAGAATATTCTTGCTGGAGTAAAGCAACAGAACTTCCTACAGCACAAATCACTTAAACCCATTCCCACATCCATACGAAAATGCATGCCACACAGAACAGGGCTGGGTTTCTAACCTCACTATCTAGAAATCAACCAAGGATGCTTCAGAAAAAAAAATGCCTGTGGATTTTTCTTTCAGGATTTCCAAATATGTGAACATTGGGAGGGCATAACCCATTCTGTGCTTGAGGGACAGATGTCAATTCAGATTATTTGGACCAAAATGCAAATATGGTATGAGGTAATCTGAAGTATCCCCATGAACATTCCTGTCAGCTGCAAAACTTTTTCTTGTTATCAAATCTCACTGCCACATAAATTTGCCTCAATATGTCTTTGTCCCTATATTTAAAGGCTGTTGTAACTACACAAGGTCAGAAAAATACTCCATTATTAGAGTCCTAATATTTCCAAGGAATTTGAAGTTTAAATTACATTTACGATAACTTTTCCTCAAATGAATATATTCAACAGGTCTAATATTGTTGCTAAAAATAGCTGTGTTCTTTCTACCTTAAAGACACTAAAATTACAATTTGGAATAAACTTAATTTCTTCTGTCTTAGCCAATCTTATTTTCTATAATGAGGCACTGGGAAAAGAATCAAATGAAGTACTGATAAGTCCTACAACAAATGCTGTTATGGAGGAGAAATCTTATTATGTGGCGTTATTGCTGTTCTGCAAAAACTCAAATGGCTTTTGTCTCAATTTTATTTCAAAGCAGGAAAGGAAGAAGGGCTGAGATAATTATTGGCTGAAGTAATTGACCAAGTTTCATACTTTTTAAGAGATTGAGGTTCCTGTATCATCACCATACACTAGCTATAATACGTTATACTCACAAAAGATCTACTTTCACACCATGATTTCAAAATATTTACAGTGATTTCATGGAAGGTCCAAACCATACCTTAATTATTCCTTCTTCCTGTGAAGTTGACAAGCAAGCTCAGTCTTGTTTCTGGATTTGAATCAACATCCACCCTTTTCTCAACACCAGTTGGCTTCAGGCTGAGGTCTTGGCTCTTCACATTGAAAGCAGAGTTAACTTTGTGGTTTTTAAGATGGAGTTTGAATGCTCATGAAGTGAACATGGAAGGACTAGGAAAAACATACTAGTTACTTCAAGTCACGTATGTATGAATGGTTTTGCTGTAATTATATTGCCGGGTACTGGGACAAGTTAAAAATAATTATTACTCTTTAAGACAGATATAACTTTAGAGGGAAAACAGCAAGGGAATTTGTTAGATGCAGTTTTCAACCATGCCATCACAAATCTCTTCATTTTAAAAATTATGCTTCCTATTTGTGTCTTTTTTTGGCTTTAAAAGGATAACCAGCTTTTGTTGCTTTGTGGGCCATTCCAGGATTTGATTGCATGTCATAAACACCTCTCCAATTATCTTTCTTGCAGCTTAAGGCATTCATTTTGCTTAACACCCCCCCAAGACTCCATATGTGAGGGGAGCGAGGCAGGAGGGCTGGGATTTTCATACAGCAGGGAAAGTATCAAAAAGTAGATTGGCAGGCTTTTCAAACTCCTATAACCAAGGCCCATAAATTTTTGAACATCTATAACCAAGGCTCATAAATATATTTTCCTAAAATTATGCTAAAGGACTGCACCCCAGTGAAGAATATGTATTATAGAGGAAGAATTAATAATAAGTTGGTCAAAATTGGCTTCCAGTTGCCCTCCGGGTGAGATTCAAGGTGCTGGTACTAACATTCAAAGTCCAGTATGGCATGGGTCCAGGTTATTTACGAGAATGGCTCCTCCCAACATCAAACACCAACCGCCCTGTGGGCACAGGGTCTCCTCGGGTGCCGTCTGCGACTCAATGTCGCTTGGCGGTGACCCGGGGGAGGGCCTACTCTGTGGCGGCTCCCACTCTGTGGAATCTCCTTCCGCTGGAGCTCTGACCCCGATCTTTGCACCTTCCACCACGATTTGAAGACTTGGCTCTTTTTACCATCTGGGCTGTGCTGATTCCCTGGGGTTGGTTCTATCTTAATCATGGGTTTTAATTTTTAATTCGGCTTTAACTTGTTTAATATTTTTTTAACTTATTTATTGTTGTATTTTTAGCTGTGAGCTGCCCCGAGTCCTTTTTGGAGAGGGGGCGGCATATAAGTCGAATTAATAAATAAAATAAATAAAATTCCTTAACGGCCATTGTTATTAACAGGGAGAAATATAAACTACAAAATCACTAAGAAACAATATTCATATTTTTACTGACAGTCCACACTATAAAGGCAAAAGGAAATTAGTATCAGCGTGCCATACTCCTTCAATTAGCTAAAATGTCTTGTGCCATTTTGTAAGAAATGAAAACAGACACCAATGAGAAACACAAATACTTTTTATGTTTGAGATCAGACACTGAAACAGAAGACTTTTCCCCCCAGAAATCTTTTGCAACTAGTGTTACATAGAGTGAAGTTACAAAAACTGCTGACAGAGGCAACAGTGAAAAAAGCACCAAGAATAACTGGAAAAGCATGCACTGGTACAGCTGAACAGCTCTCACCTTGGACACTTGCCTATGGACTAACCCTACTCAACCTCTAAGCTTCATCCTCCTCTCCTTCCTCCTCAAACTCTCCTTGCTCATCTGCAGTAGCATCTTGATATTGCTGGTACTCAGAGACCAGGTCATTCATGTTGCTCTCGGCTTCCGTGAACTCCATCTCATCCATGCCTTCGCCGGTATACCAGTGCAAGAAAGCCTTCCGCCGGAACATGGCTGTGAACTGCTCCGAGATCCTCTTGAAGAGCTCCTGGATTGCGGTGCTGTTGCCGATGAAGGTGGCAGACATCTTCAGGCCTCGGGGAGGAATGTCGCACACGGCCGTCTTCACGTTGTTGGGGATCCACTCCACAAAGTAGCTGCTGTTCTTGTTCTGGACGTTCAGCATCTGCTCATCCACCTCCTTCATGGACATTCTGCCCCGGAAGATGGCTGCCACCGTCAGGTATCGGCCGTGGCGGGGGTCACAGGCCGCCATCATGTTTTTGGAATCAAACATCTGCTGTGTCAGCTCCGGGACCGTCAGGGCACGATACTGTTGGCTGCCGCGACTCGTCAGGGGAGCAAAGCCAGGCATGAAGAAGTGCAGACGAGGGAAAGGCACCATGTTGACCGCCAGCTTGCGAAGATCTGCGTTCAATTGGCCAGGGAAACGGAGGCAGGTGGTCACTCCGCTCATGGTGGCAGACACCAAGTGGTTGAGATCGCCATAGGTTGGAGTTGTGAGTTTCAATGTGCGGAAGCAGATGTCATACAGCGCCTCATTGTCAATACAGTAGGTTTCATCCGTGTTCTCTACCAACTGGTGGACAGAGAGGGTGGCATTGTATGGCTCAACCACGGTGTCTGACACTTTAGGAGATGGCATTACACTGAAGGTGTTCATGATCCTATCAGGGTACTCCTCCCTAATCTTGCTGATGAGAAGCGTTCCCATGCCAGACCCAGTGCCCCCACCCAATGAGTGGGTGAGTTGGAAGCCCTGCAAGCAATCGCAGCTTTCAGACTCCTTCCTTACTACATCCAGCACCGAATCCACTAGCTCAGCTCCCTCTGTGTAGTGGCCCTTGGCCCAGTTGTTCCCAGCACCACTCTGGCCTAAAAGGAAAAAAAAATACCCAGAAGAAAACAGATTAGTTAATAATTATTTCACAAGTTTACCTTGCATTATGCATATGTAGAAACTATTTATATGCTTCAGTTGTACTTTGGTCAAATTCTAAAAACAGCTCTTTATGACTATGTCACCTATTACACACACAGGAGATGCATTACATATTAATATTTTACAGGTTGTCCTCATTTAATGACTGCCTCAGACAGCAACTGTTTAGTTATGACAATGATGAAAAAGTTTGTGACCAATCCTCACATATATAGCCTTTGCAACTGAAGTCCAATCACTAAATCATGATTTTTCACTTAGCAATCACTTTGGTCTTGCTGGTCTCAATTGTTGCTAAATGAGGACTGCTTGTATAGCTTTATGAACAGAGAAGATGCAGTTGTTTTAAGGAGCTACCCACAGATACGATGTGAGTGTCGTTGCACATACCAAATCATTTTATTTCCTTTATATCTGATCACTCCAAAGCTGCATTTAAATATAATCACAGTTCACACATACTAAGCCAAAATGTAGCTTTTATTCTCAGCCTAGATCACATATATATCCCGCCCCTGTAATTTATTCAGTAGATTGTGTCTAGACCCAGACACCATTTATTATAAATAGGGTAGATCCTGCTACTGATTTCTCAGCTGTAACCTACTCTAAGGAACTAATTTCTCCAAGGTTACAAGACTTATTTAGCCTTTTTGAAACCACATTGCCTAGAGATGCTAGACTTTTTTTTGGTCTACTTTCAGTAAAGAGTGAAGAAGTTTTTGTGCCATGCAGGTGAAGTTGATTTAAAAGAATCAGTCTCTCCTTTCACATATATTCTTTATATATGTTGAGTTCAAATGATTTAAACCAAGCCTAGCTTTTTGCAATTCATGAAAACTACCACAACTGGCTTCCCTCAGCCCTGGCCATGCTGCTGAGCAGCGTGGGAAGTCATTATTTAAAAATAAAATGGAGAGGGCCACTTAATGCCCACCCCTGCTCTTGTGCAAAAAACCCCCCAACACCACCCCATTGACAGTTTCCATTGAGAATGACCAATTTGCTTTTCAGCCACAATTGAGTATTTTTTTAAAGAGAAGTCATGTAGATCAGCTACACACCAAAGACAAAATTATCAGGCCTAAAGATCTGCCCAAAAGGTCCAGATCTGACTGAGTCCATTGTGCCAGGCTCCAAGTCAACGAGAATTGCACGGGGAACATACTTGTTACCTGTGGAAAAGACAAAATACCCAGTGTTACTGATCCAACCACATTTTTTTTTAAAAAAGAAAAGAAACAAAGCTGCTTCCATTGGCAACTCATTGCTATTCAGTGAAGAAATACAGCTACATACAAATAGAAGAGGAGGGGATAGTCTAAGGCAGGGGTCTTCAAACTTGGCAAGTTTAAGACTTGTGAACTTCAACTCCCAGAATTCCTTTTCCACTCATGTTAGCCCAGGAATTCTGGGAGTTGAACTCCACAAGTCTTAAACTTGCCAAGTTTGAAGGCCCTTGATCTAAGGCATGGTGGGCCAATCTTTTGGCTTGCCTGAGCCACTTTGAGGAATTGTCTTGGGCCACATATAAAATATATTATGTAGTCATGTATATAAATCATATAGAGGTAGTCCTCAACTTACAACAGTTCATTTAGTGACTGTTCAAAATTACAATGGCACTTTAAAAAGCAACTTATGATCATTTTTCATACTTACGACTACTGCAGTATCCCATGGTCATGTGATCAAAATTCAGGGGCTTGGCAACTGGTTCATATGTATGACGGTTGCGGTGTTTTGGGGTCATGTGATCTGCTTTTGCGACCTCCTGACAAGCAAAGTCAATGGGGAATCCCAATTTGCCTAACAACCATGTTACTAGCTTAACAAATGCAATGATTCGGTTAACCATTGTGGCCAGAAGTCATAAAATGGGACAAACTCACTTAACAAATGTTTCCCTTAGCAACATAAATTCTGGGCTCAATTGTGGTCCTAACTCAAAGACTGTCCGTAATAGTATCTTGTGGGCCACATTATTAGCCGTCCAGGGCTGCATGCAGCCCACGTCTGGACACGTCTGATCTAAGGAAACGAGGATGGAATTTCAAGCAGGCATTCATGCTTTGCTAGGGATTTAAACAGACGGCTTTATCAGGGATTTGTCACACTCTGCTCTCGGGGGCTAATGTAAAATTCAGGCACAGTTTTTCTCTCTCCACCCCCTACCCGAGTTACCAGTTGCTTCATTGTAGTAGACATTGATCCTCTCCAGCTGCAGGTCACTGTCTCCATGGTAGCTGCCGGTGGGGTCGATGCCGTGCTCGTCGCTGATGACCTCCCAGAACTGGAATGGGATTTTTTTGAGAGCTGTTAGCAACTGCGTTCAAAATGCGAAGAAGCTGCTGCAGCAGCACACGTGTGATTCTTAGAGGCACACCCTATCTAATTCTGCTGTCAGAGCTGCCGCTGTTGCTGCTGCCCCAGCAGAAATCAAGGCAGCTGTCAAAGGAAGGTGGTTTTTTAAAGCACAAAGAAGTGACACAGTTACAGCTGAAGGCAGAAAAGAGGTTCTATCTGTCACCGACATGCCATTAATTCTAAAAAAAAAAACATTCTTCTGTATTCTTGCCCAGAAGGAGAATTGGGGACCATAAATGAAAGATAACAGCTGTTCCTGCTCTTTATTATTTTCAGATATGTTCTAATCAAAACTAGTCTGAAGGGTTTTTTTCCCTTATGTTCAATGTTCTTTATGAAAGAACACAGTGTAATTTTACACCAGAGGCTTTATTAAGAGCTGTTTCTAGGAAGAAAATGAAGAAAATATTTTGCCCATACTTCAGACTTATTAGAATAACTGAAGATGTAGGACAGTGAGGTTCACACACCTACAGACCAACCCCCTCCCCCCAAATTCCACTTCCTTCCCGGAGATATAAATGTTCACATGACTTCAACTGATTGAGGTCCCTTTAAAAAAGGAACCCTTTTAAAGTGGACCTTAGTATTTTTAAAATCTACAGAATGTGTGCTGAACATTTTCCGACTGTCTTAGAAGGGTGGGGTTGCAGAAGGCTTACAACTGCCCAGTGCTGGACTGATCCTATTTCCAACCTTCAGAGCCGCTAACGTTTGGGTCCCGATTTTCCCAGCTTCTGTGTGGTGGTGTCAAAAGCACCAACAATGGGTACCACCAACCAGATCTGCCTAGATGGCAGCGAAGAGTTAAGATTCTTCTCTATCGCTAGCCGGATTTCCCATTCAATAGTCTTACCAGCCTTGTGAAAAGCTCAACCTATTTTAGAATGGCAAGGGACTATAATTCTGTATCTTGTGCCTTTGATTTTTTTTGGGGGGGGGGGAATGAAATTCCGGAATTCGGTTCCAGTTAAATTATACATGTTCTCGTTTACTCTAATCTTTCTCCGCACTGGCATATAATAGAGGGTACGTCTGAATGGAAGGGTGTGGCCAAGGACTCTTTTATTTGGCTCAACATAATCCCTGCTTTCTCGTCGTGTCGCTCGAAGCTGGCATCGTTTTTTTCCCCCACCGCGCATTAAAAAGCAACGGGGAAAGACGCGCCTTTTCCCCACTCGACCCCACCCCAGGCGCCCCGGGTAAAGCTCGCCCGCCAGCTACCTTTCTTTTGTGCCCGTGTGAACCCGACTATGAACGCAGATCAGCGATCTCCCCTCCCCTCCTGAAGCAGAACAAAGGGGGGGGAAGGTGCAACCGACTGGCGAATGCAATCGTTTTTCATTATCCAGAGAGAGAGAGAATATTGGATTTGGAGAATACGGTGGTTGGAGACCCTTGGATTTCCGAGGGGCTTTACCCCTCCATCTGCTGCAGGTGGAGGGGAAACACCTGCCCCGCCCACAGATGCAGAGACACCCGGGGACGCTTTTGACTCCCCGGCCAGCCGCGAAGCCTCCGGACAGCAGACGAGCCCCTTCGCCTCGCCCAGGGTACCTTGGCTCCGATCTGGTTCCCGCACTGGCCGGCTTGGATGTGCACGATCTCACGCATGGCGACGGCTTTCTTCTGGGCTCACACCCCCACCTCAGTGGCCGCTGCTTCAGCCTCCTGCCTTAACCCCACCCACTCTCGTTGCCGGCAACCTGCGACAGGGAACGGGCTCCTTCCGAGAGCCTCCTTTTATACCGGGCAGCCCGGCACGCCGCCCTTCTGCAGCCCAAGCCCCGCCCCCTTCCATCCAAGCCCCGCCTCTCCTCGGGTGAGGTAATGCGGCTCTGGTCAGGCGCGCAGGGGGCGACCGCGGCAAAGAGAGAGAGAGAAGGCCGGGAAGGGGGGGGGTGTCGTTTGCTCCTATACCTTCTACGCCGGTACAGCGGGGAGACGCAGATCCCTTGCAGTCTTTTTTTTTTTAATCAACCCGGGGGGGCTCGCGAGCCGTCAGTTGGCTCCCTTCTACTCCACAACGGAGAGATCGACAGCCAAAAAAAAAGCAATATTGTACTAGCCGTAGTAATATAATAGTAAAGCCTAGTACAGAAATAAAAGGAACGGTGCGCGTATCAAAGGCGCGCGAACAGCCCAGAGGTGGAAATGAGATTCGATTCCACACAGCAACCCAGACCCGTTTTAAGATCGCGGGTGGGGCGCTCATCACAGCCCTCACAACCCCCTCAGGCGTAATTCCTCAATGCATGTTGCCCTCTCTGATGATTTGAACCCCACCCTTCCAACCTTCCAGGCAGAGAAAATGCGGCTCGGGTAAGAGAAGGGACCGAAAAGGCATCCGTGCTTTGCTTTGCGCCTTCTGCTGCCCTTCGCGCGCACACACACACGCTCCCTCAGCGGTCTTTTAGGGGTTTAGCCGGCTTGCGGAGCCAGGGTGGTGGTGGGGAGCGCTGCAACTTTTTAAAAAAGGCTGAAGCAGCTCTTTGTTCTGGGCTTCTTCTCTTTGAGGGAGGGTGGAGAAGAAGAAGAAAGGGGGGAGCGCTAAGTAAGGCGCTAGGGAGGAGGAGGAAAAACTGCACCGTCTGAGCTTTTAAGGCTCCGAGCATCCATCAAAGAGGAGCACTTTGCACGCCGCGCCCTCCGACTCTCGTCCCCTCAACTCTTTTGTTCCTTCAGAGGCTCGCCCGCCCCCTTTGCAGCAACAGCAGCGGCGCTGCAAAAGGGAGTCGAGGGTAGGGGCGGGTCCCGCGCTGCAGCTTCTCCTCTTTCCCACGCGCTCTCTCTCTCTCCCCTCCATCCCCCACTCCACACACACCCGCGCCCTTTCGGGAAACCACGCCAGCCGCCCTGCGGATCGAGTCCTCTGAGCCTCTGCGAGAGAAACAAAACTCCACTCTGGGTTCAGCTTCAATGGATAACGGGGAGCTTTTTATTCAAGCTCCCCATCCCCCCATCTTCCCTCACGTGCAATATGCTCGCCTTGGTGCAATAGGGTTGTGTGTGTGTGTGTTTGTTAAGTAGGATTCGCAGGGTTAGGGGTTTTCTGCCTTTCACTGGGAGTTGTATTGTTTGGGGGGGGAGTTTTCACCAAGGGGGGGGGCTCAGCCAATCTCGTTGTACACATCGGACAATAAAGGTGTTTTTGAGCTTGAAGTCGTCGTCTTTCTCTCCCTCCCCCCCCAATTTTAGCATCGGATCTCTCGGTATGAAAAGCCAGCCCGGATCCATTGGTCTTTCTTTTGCACGGCGGGTCTCGACAAGGTCGCAATATTGTACTAGTCCTCCTAGTAATGGAGCAACGGCGCGTTTCTCGTTTGAGTTGTCGACCGGAGCGAGCGGGGAAGGCAGATTTGACGGCGATGCGATCCGAAGGGTGGTGGCGGTTGGGAGATAATAGCTTTTATAGAAAGGGGGACGGGGACGGGTGGCAAAACGGGCGAGAAAGGCTACTAGAGGCTTTTCTCACGCGGGCTGGGATTTTGTAAAGAACGGAAACCGTGTCAAAGCAGTAAAGAACCCGAGTCGGTGCTAAGCGAAGTGGTAACTCTCCAGTTTCCAGAATGTTTCGGACTGAAGAGTCCTTCCTATTTTTTTTTAAATGCGGATGGTTTAATTCAGCGGATTAGGCAACTCTTTGTCCAATTGCACAAAAGCAGGGTGCCAACTGCATCGCTTTTCCTAGATCCGCTTCTTTGTAGAGGGGGATCTGTACTGAATATCTCCCTTAGCTTCCCACGTTTTGGGGGGGGGGTGAACAGTCGGTTGTCCTTCAACAGATCCAACAGCTGTGATGAGAAACGGAATGAGCGCTGGGGGTGGGGTAAGGTTTTCTATGCTGCTGGTTGTTTCTGCCAATTCCTACTGTTAGTAGGTGTAACTTGGAAGGAAATGCGCCTCACACGCCGCCTGTCAACCGAGTGATCCTAAGCCACAGAGTAGCCTTTTTGTATTATTACTGGAACTCTGCTCAGGAAGTGAGTCAAGAGGATCTCATGGCTGGGGCTTTTCACATTTGCATTGTACATATATATATATATATACACACACACACACACATATATACATAAATATACACACACACACATATATATATACATACACACATATATACACACACACACACATATATACACACACATATATACATACACACACACACACAGGAATAGGCATCTGGATTCATTGTATACTGCATAAAATAGGCATAATTATACTCTTTCATTTTGTGCACAAAAATGATGTATTGTTCATCTATTAAGCAAATAGATAAAGCCACCCATTCCTGCCCAAGGGAACTCTGGGTGGCAAACCAAAATAAAAAATGTGAATACAATTGTCAATATTTATTACAATGTGTGTGTGTGTGTGTGGGGAGAAAGTCAGTCCTGTAGAGCAAAGAAACCATGCCAGCTCCAATCAGCATCATGGCTCCAGGTCTTCACTGCCTTTCTGTAGGGAATTTTGGAGGGGCGGAGAAGGCTGTTCCACAAAGCATTATGGTCAAAAAGGCCTGCTTTTTAAACCCCATAAAGCAGAGATCTCCAAACTCGACAACTTTAAGACTGGTGGACTTCAAGTCCCAGAATTCTGGGAGTTGGAAGTCCACAAGTCTTAAAGTTGCCAAGTTTGTGGATCCCTGCCATAAAGGGACACAATTTCACCAAAGTGACCTGAGACATGCCCAACCTCTTTCAGATCTGGTAAGGTAGTGAGCAACCCTGCCAGGAATATGACGCCTATGTATAGTTTTAAAATGATTGTATTAATAGTTGGAGAGAATTATTTTACCTTGAGAATCACAAGATTCATGTAATCATAAGATTACATGACATGGGATGTTATTTGGGTATGGGGATTTAGAAATGGGCTCTTACTTTCTCATTTCAGCACCGTGAGAAAAATGTGTGATAAGATAGTGTGCATTTTTCCAAAGAACAAGCAGACAGATCTCTCTATATGTGTATGTGTGAATATAAATATAGATATCATGAATATTACTATTCACTTTCAATGTATTTCCTACTTGTTTTGAAACCTAAATTCACACAATATTAATCCACATTTTAACTGTAGCTTGTTCACACATAACACTAATTTCATGCATAACAACAAACTGTATGATTAAGAAATCACAATGCTGAGTTCACACTTTTTAAAAAACGTCTTTGAGTCAGTCTTGACTGCTGGCAACAGCCTAGACAAATTCCTGCAGTTTTCTTGGCAACATTTCAGAAGTGGATTGCCAATGTGTGCTTTCTAGGAGTGAGAATAAGTGACTGGCCCAAGGTCGCAAACTGACAGGACTAGCTCAGTTTTGAACATGGTACCTTAATCACGGCACCAAATTAAGTCTCTCATTTATTTATTTTTTTAAATGGGAGGTGGGGGCTTCATATCAGCCTTGACTCCTGACATCAGCATGGGCAAAGTCCTTGCAGTTTTTTGGCAAGATTCCAGAAGTGGTTTGCCATTCAAACTGAGAGAGATGACTGGCCCAAGGTCACCCAGCTGGCTTCGTGCCTAAGACATACCTAGAACTCACAGTCTCCTGGTTTCTAGTCTTGATGCCTTAACCACTAGACCAAGCTGGCTTGCTCTCACTTATCATAATTTAGCTAAAAGGAAACAAATCACATTAGGTCTGGTAACAACATGTGAAACTCAGGAAAGTGTGCTGCAAAGAAGCACATTAATTGGAATGTGTTGTTTAATCACATATACTGCTGTGTATATTCTATACCTACGTGGAAAATAGACTTAGTAAATTGAAGTATTTATTTATTTAATTGGATTTATATGCCGCCCCATCTCCGAGGGGACTCACGGCGGCTTACACAGAAATATATAAACAATAAATACAACATTTATCAAATTATCTAATCCAATTATAAAATCTAATTAAAATACCCTTAAACTAAAATTCCCAACCCTGCTCAGTCCAGGCCGGCCTGTACAAACAGCCAAGTCTTGAGATCACGGTGGAAGGAGCGCAGGTCCGGGGCCAAACGCAGCTCTAGAGGTAGCTGATTCCAAAGGGTGGGCGCCCCCACAGAGAAGGTATTTATCAACATAGCAAGAGACTCAATCAGTTCTAGTGTTAAGTCTGTAGAGATTCTCAGTCATCCTGTTGTCCCGAAGGTGCTTTTTCAGCAGGCAACTGCACTTTCTTGTTTTTTCTTTTAAGATGTTTTGCTTCTTATCCAAGAAGCTTCTTCAGCTCTGACAGGATAGTGGGGAATAAAGTGTTTAAGGCACCAGGCTAGAACCAGGAAACCTTAGGTATGAAAGCCGACTAGGTGACTATGGGCCAGTCACTCTCTCTCTCAGCTTAAAGAAGGAAGGAGCTCTCTCGGGATATAAACCAGTTGGTCATTTCCTGCTGCAACCAATGGATCAACATTTGATTGCTAGGAAGGATAATGAGATATGTGAGTGTTGTAGGTAAAAAATCAAGATTATCTGGAAATAAACATCCTGGGGCATCTAAAAATATTTTGGAGAATTATGTGCATCTATAACATGACTGGTCCATGATCTGGTAGCTGATTGGGCCCTTACAGCTGAAAATGTGTCCATTCACACAACACTAAATCTTAACATTGGAATAAAAACGGGTATATAAATCTGTAGTCCTGTGTCCATTCTCTTAGCTGTCAATCCCAGGGAAGACAGCAGAACTGACTTTGCAAATGAAATTTGAGTTTTACCATTTTTAGTTCATTTTCCGGATCTTATTTAAGAGCTCAGTCATAAATTCTTACATTTTTAGTTCAAAATTTTGAATTCTCAGTTCTTTAGGCTGCCAGCTACAGGTATTCCTTGATTTCCGACTGGTTGCTTAGTGACCGTTGAAGTTATGACAAACCCACCTTAGGGCTACTTACAACCCATTTCCAAAGTTACAAAGCTTGGCCCCTTCCATAATCAAGTCACTTTGGGGACTTGGCAACAGGACTCCATTTATGCTGATTTGCAGTGTACTGCGACCATATTTTTTTTATTCACATTTATATGCTGCCCTTCTCCGGAGACTCAGGGCGGCTTACCATCTTTGGAGCACAACCCAATGCGCTCAGCAATAGCCTTCATTCCATTGTATATGCCTGCTTATTACTAGGGCTTTTTGGCCTCCCCCAAGCGGCATTTTTACAAAGTCAGCTTATTGCCCCCAACAGTCTTGGATCCTCAATTTACCTACCCCGGGGGGATGGAAGGCTGAGTCAATATTGAGCCTGGTGGGATTTGAGCCTGCAATAATTGCAGGCAGCTGGAATTAAGTGCTAGGCATTTAACAGCCTGAACCACCAAGGCTCTTTTAACTCAAACAAATCTTGAGTTTAATCACAATTGCATTCAAGAAGATTTATATCAATATTTTTAAT
The DNA here is from genome assembly GCA_009733165.1 of Naja naja. NCBI lineage: Eukaryota > Metazoa > Chordata > Lepidosauria > Squamata > Elapidae > Naja > Naja naja. The sequence goes on from CM019150.1 coordinate 146,330,956, forward strand.
CCTGGAAGCTTTTTCAGAATAGTCAGTTCAGACAGCAAAGACATATTTAAGTGAAGTTCTTTAATTATACTTCCTTCAGGACTTGCCCAAAATCCTAGTTGTTTAATATCATCATGTTTTATGATGTTTTTTCAGAAAACTGGAATTTTGGCTTTTCAGCTAAACAGTTGTGATACCAAACCCTGGGTTTGCTTTTCTCTTTTTATTAGTATATAAAATACAAAAGCAAATAATATAATAATACAAAAATACAAAAGCAAATAATAAGAAAAACAGAGAAGGGAAAAGGGAAGAGAAAAGGCATTGATTGTCAGACTCCCTTTGGTGCAGTAGAATAAAGGAATAACATCAAACCTCAACTTTTTACTTTTACGCAACAGTATAAACTAGCCATTTCTATAACAACAGATCTATCTCAATCAGTAAAATTCCAAACCAAAGTTTCATTTTTTTCCACCTCAAGCACAAAGCCCAGAAGTGGTTTCCAAGTGGTTTCCATAGGTTTATGCTACAATCGCTGCATTTGTTTTTAAAAGGTCATAAAATCAGTTTGGTCATGTGATTGACCTGTCACAACTGATGACTTAAATGGGTAAACTCCATTACAACCATATGTTGAGAGCTACCTGTTGTGGTTATGTTTCAAATTCATTTTTATTAGGCAACAAATCTCTAGATCTCAAATAACATTTTCCTGGAATCCTCTATTCTCCTTCCAACTCTGAGTAATCCTCTTTAAAAGCCTTGGTTTTGGGTTTTTTTGTTTTTAGCCAGCTCAGTTTGCCATTGATTACTCTATTCAGGTCTGAGAGGAGACTGTGCTTTCCTTGAGACAATTTTGCTATTTGATTGTGATCCCCATTCCTTTTTCTTGGCATCCTTCCTCTAACTATAATATATGAAGGAGTTACAGCATAGTCTTATTGAGAATCAAATCAGATACATTACCCACAATCCAGTATAACATTACTGGAATGAAAGCTGAACGAAATACACCTATCCTTCCCTGCTCCTGAAAGAAAAGTGCCATAGGTTCTTAGGGACAAATATCCTCCATTTAGATAAACTGAGAAATATGGCTGACTAATTTCCAACACACCTACATCATGATGCATGGTGCAAGTTAGATGAACAGGTAGTCCTTGACTTACAGCAGTTCATTTAGTGACTGTTCAAAGTTACAACATCACTGAAAAAAGTGACTTACAACCATTTTTCACACCCGCTGCAGTATCCCCATAGTCATGTGGTCAAAATCCACACAGTTGGCAAGAGACTCACATTTATGACACAATGTCCTGGGAATGTGTGTTCACTTTTTGCAACTTTCTGGTAAGCAAAAGTCAACAGGGAAGCCAGGTTTAACAATCGTGCGTGATGGGATGAAGATCACTACACTTTCACTGTTCTGTCTTCAAATTGCTGGCTGAATATAAAGACAGGCAGGCTAACTCTACAAAGGCTCCCATACAAAGTTTCTTTATTGGATCACAAGGCATTCTCAAGGTATAACTCACAGTTATGTTGAGATTCATCTAATGTCCAAATCTTTGCATAGCTGCCTTCATAGTGTGAAAGTGCAGTGATCTTCATCCCATAACAATGGAGCAAAGGGTGAGACACCAGCACGAAGCTGGGGTCAAAGCAAGAGTAAAGGAAACTCCCCCAACCCAACCAAAGGTCAGTTCAGTGACCAATCAGGATTACAGATGTGATCACATGACATGAACTATATTTCCCATGATGCATTAATTACATTTACCATGAGGCATTCCCTTAAGGGGACAGCTCCTAATTCCCACTTAACTATCCCAATTCCCAATTAACTATATATTGTCTGGATAGCACATGATTCACTTAACAACAGTGGCAAGAAAAGTTATAAAATGGGGCGAAGCTGACTTCCCAAATGACTTGCTTAGCACCATAAATTTTGGGTTCAATTGTGGTCATAAGTTGAGGACTACCTGTCGTTGGTCTCCTTCAATAAATCTGCAATTGTAGAGAGAGACTACCTCAATTCAAGCAGATTGCCCTGTGCCCAGTGGTGGGATTCAAACATTTTTGCCTCCGGTTCAGTGGATGTGGCTTGGCAGGCCTACTTTGCGTGTGTGCACACACTGCGTGCATGCACGCACCAAATGCGCACTTTGTGCAGATGCAGAGGCATTTTGCAGACACAGAGGCATTCTAACTCACCTCCTGCAAGCCTGCACGATCCCGTCACTTCAGCAGCTGCTGCGCAGCACTATTCTGTGCCATGTAAAGCAGCTGCGCTTCAAATTCAGTGGATAAAGTGAGTACGGGAGCCCAGGCAGGCGGTTGGGCCCAACAGCAGAGCAGTGGAGAGAACCGGTTTGGTCTCCGCTGCTCATCGCTGCTACTGGCTTGGCAGAACCGGGCAGAACCAGTAGAATACCACCACTGCCCGCACCTCACCCCTCACGGCCGTTATTTGGATCTAAAAAGAGCTGCCTTGTGAATTGGATCAGTCTGCTTCAAGGTTGGCATTACCATTCCATCAAACTAGCATGAATAAATTAAGATAGGAGCCAAGAGAGCCACAATGTTTTATTAACAACCTCAGGTCCCAGAAGAGTAACACGATCCATGCTATTAAACCGAGTGGTACAGCAGTCAGAAAGAACTACAGCATGTCAAAAGCAGCTACTCAAACCAGCACGAATATGACTGATTTGATGCTCCGTATTCATCCACTGGATGATGGCCAGGGCTATAACTGAATAATTAATTCCTTGGTTATGTGTGTAATATATATCCATCTATCTCCAAACCTGACACGCGCACAAGTACCGTATCAGTTTCACATCACATATAAAAATGGAAGTGGGTTGCTTCTGTGAATTTTACTAGCAGACATTAAGAAGATAACAGGCCCTCTGAACAAAGAAGATGTCTCCAGATAATAGTGATGATTCTTTCTGGAAAAAAAGTGCTGGTTTTTCTAACTCAACGTGTCTGTGCCCTAAAAACAAAAAAGCAGACTTCCCCTCCCCCATCTCTAGGACGAGTGTGTTAGAAACTGAACACATTTCATAGTCAACAGTAGTTAGAGGAGCCATTATACTGAATAATAGCAGGTTCCTATTGTTCTCGGCAAGCCATCTTGCTTCATCCTAGGCTCTGCTACATTTCAAACGTACTAAGCAGTTATTTTTATGCACAACTTTACATTCCATGCTAGGAAAGGAATTACCCCGAATCTGCATTTTTACATTTTTTTTTTTTGCTTCTCTTCAATTTTATGCCTTCCTTAATTCTTCAGAGACCGTCTCCCTCCTTCATTGAAACGCTGCCCGCAGATCCCTGACGCTCTCGGTCTGGCCACACATCGAATCAGATTCCACCTACTGCGGTTTCCTAGGCAACCGGTTTAGCCTTGGAAACAAGCTGCAATGAAGAGAAAAAAAAAAGGATCCCTCTGTCTCCTAATCCCGTAACATTTTCGGTCCTGACAATACCGCCTCATGGCTTAAAAAGCAAGAATATGGAAAAAATGAAAGTCTCCCTTTGTTATTTTTTTCTCTCTCTGAATTTTGAAGGAAGGGAGCAGACAATTGCTTGAAATCGATGCCCAGAACAACATTTATTTTACACCTTTTTCTATGCCCTTTGAGCATATGGCTATGGTGCTCAAATATAAGAAGGTGTTAAGACCCCAGAGCTATTAGTTTCCTTGCTGGCAGGTTGCAAAAGACTATTTCAGAGTTCAGCGAGACAACCACCATGGGCATCTGTTGGGAGGGAGGAAGGAAGGGGATAATGATAAAGCACACATCATTGTGTTGCAATGCAAACTTTGTTCCTTCTGTAGGGTTGTTGTGATTTGCTAATGCACGTAAGAGATAGTGCATTGCCATTTTGATTGCAGTTCAGATTTAGACTGCAGTTCAGACATACCCATTTATGTGGCCATATGTCCTATTGAACTTAGTGTGATTTCATTCTGAACAGACACGGATCAGATTGCAGTTCTATCTGAACTAAATGGTTCTATCTATCTAAATGGAGCCTAATGGCCTCCAGATGGGACTGCATCTACCTTCTTCAATGCGGTTAGTTGGGAATTATAATCCAACTGTCATTCACGATAGCCTTGGCAGAACACCTAACTGGGGAATCTCATCGTAGATTTTGTAGAAGGAAATTTGGGTTCGTCTATGATAGTCAGAAAGGGACATGGTGGCTTGGTGGCTAAGACGCTGAACTTGTCGATCAGTAAGGTCAGCAGCAGTTCGGCAGTTTGAATCCCTAGTGCCGTGTCACGGAGTGAGCTCCCGTTACTTGTCCCAGCTTCTGCCAACCTAGCAGTTCAAAAGCATGTAAAAATGCAAGTAGAAAAATAGGGACCACTTTGGTGGGAAGGTAACAGTGTTCTGTGTGCCTTCGGCGTTTAGTCATGCCAGCCACATGACCATGGAGACATCTTCGGAGAGCACTGGCTTTTCGGCTTTGTAATGGAGATGAGCACCACCGCCTAGAACTGGAAATGACTAGCACATATATGCGAGGGGAACCTTTACCTTTATGATAGTTAAAAATCTTAGAAAGAGTCTGTAGCATCTTCTAAGAAAAACACATTTTATTATGAGGCATAAGTACTCATGCAGGTGCTACCAGGCTGATTTCTAGCTGGGGAAGTCTATGAAAACAATCTAAAACTGACATTCAGCATCATTTTATACTCTTTTTCATAGATGTAAGGCTCACAGATTTCACCGAGTCTTACACTGCAGTATTGCAGTGTTAAGTATTCTTTATCTCAATTAAATCAATTGCCTGGGTTTCCCTTTGGGTAGTGGCCATGGATGCTGCTAACAAAAAAAGGCATCCCGATCTAAGAAAGGATGAAGCAGCTCTTTTTTGCTGATAGGCTGAAAGACTCAAAAGAGAAACCAGAGCCTTAAAATTCTTTAGTTAACCATAGCTTCTTAATTTGGTGTCCTTCAGCAATGCTGGTCCAACCGACACAGATAATGGGAATTATGTGATTAAGTATTTCTGTGCTGTTTTTTTTTTTTTACAAAAACCGCAGTTATGTATAATGCTGCCTTCTATGAGTAGTTATGTTACTCTTGAGGACAAGGCAAAACAAACAGGCCTAAATCCGGCAATAAGGGAAGATCAACATCAGCTGTTCCGTGTGCAGATAGGGTTTCATCCCTGGCAGCTACAGTTAAGAGTCGTTTTGGTCTTTCAGATCTGCTGACATCGTAGATGAACACTGAGCTTGTTGCCCGCATGGTTGTATTCTAAATGCAGCAGTTCCCTGGGTTCCCATTCATGAACAGAGATGGATTTGAAACTCTTCCTTCCAACTTGCAGAAAAGTTGTGAGGGCAGAGAATCTCAACAGATCCATATCAAGCACTCATAGAGTGCATGTTGTAGAGCTTCTGCCCAACCTGCTTAACAGATACACTGCAATACCTCTAAGTGAGATGGGTGCCAGACAAGTCAAAACTAATAAAATGAAAGAATAAAACCTTGAAGAGCCTTGGTGGTGCAGACTGTTAAATGCCTAGCACTTAGCTCCAGCTGCCTGCAATTATTGTAGGCTCGAATCCCACCAGGCTCAAGGTTGACTCAGCCTTCCATCCTCTCGGGGTAGGTAAATTGAGGACCCAAGATTGTTGGGGGCAATAAGCTGACTTTGTAAAAATGCCACTTAGTAATAAGCAGGCATATACAATGGAAGGAAGGCTATTGCTGAGCACATTGGGTTGTATCCCAAAAATTGTAAGCCGCCCTGAGTCTTTGGAGAAGAGCGGCATATAAATGTAATAATAATGAAAAAAACAAATTCAAAATAAAATAGTTTTCTGGTAGCAAATGCTGAATTTAGAGACCAGATATTCTTTCCTCTCCTGATTTCATAAGTGGTGAAATCAAGAATATCGACTCTGGTCTGGCGTTTGTCAAAGGAAAGAGATAAGGAGTTCCCTGAACCATTTTGCTTAGATAATTGGATTTTTCTAAACAGTAGAAATGTATGTATTCAGAGAAGGACTAATATTACAAGAGCACCTTAGTAAGAAGTGGGCTACATCCCAAAAGAGTAATTCTTAGTTCCTAAATGTAACAAGGGAAGCTTGGTTTTTCACATAAACCTTCCAGGGAGAAAAATGGTTTCATAGTTAAACAGATTCATAATTTGTTACAAAGTTCCTGCATGCTGCAATGTTAGAAGGACAAAGAAATCTCTGGAGACTTGGTTATGCTTCTTTTTTTTTGTTTTTGCAAATATGTTAGTAGAGAATAATAGAAGTATAAAAACACAGGAAAACTGTGATATTTCCAGAAAACAACTGGCTCCCTCTTTGAATACAGATTCTTACCTGTCTCTCTGCAGCAGTATTTTTTTAAAATTACATTTATATGCCACCCTTCTCCGAAGACTCAGGGCGGCTTACAATTTTTTGGGAGACAACCCAATGCGCTCAGCAATAGCCTTCATTCCATTGTATATGCCTGCTTATTACTAAGCGGCATTTTTACAAAGTCAGCTTATTGCCCCCAACAATCTTGGGTCCTCAATTTACCTACCCCAGAGGATGGAAGGCTGAGTCAACCTTGAGCCTGGTGGGATTCGAGCCTGCAGTAATTGCAGGCAGCTGGAACTTAAGTGCTAGGCGTTTAACAGCCTGCACCACCAAGGCTCTTTATTTGCACAACACATTCACTTGTGGTTAACAGAATCATGGTTTACTTAACCAATTGCCTGTGTTCAGACATCTTACTTAACCATAAACTGGCTGGGTTCTTTCCTCTGATGCAGAGGTGGTGTTCAGCAGGTTCTGACCAGTTCTGGAGAACCGGTAGCAGAAATTTTGAGTAGTTCAAACAACTGGCAAATACCACCTCTGATTGGCCCCGCCCCCATCTTTTTTCTGCCTCCTGAGTCCCAGCTGATCGGCTGGGTCTTGTTGCCCTGCACAGGAGAACGGAGCTAGAAGGCAGGTTAGTGGGGTGGGAACGGAAGGGAGATTTTATAGCATCCTTCCCCCAGGAGTGGGGTGGGAATCGGGATTTTGCAGTATCCTTCCCCTGCCATGCCCACCAAGCCATGTCCACCAAGCCATGCCCACAGAACTGGTAGTAAAAATGTTTGAATCCCACCACTGCTCTGATGTATATCCATTGGTACATGAATCTGATAGATTCCAGATACGACAGTAATCCACTAGATATGTCCAGATACGACAGTAATCCATTTGCTTCCAGCCTTCAATATGTTTCGACAAATTAAGTTCCATTTCAGGGTACTCAAGTGACCCCTGTCCCATTCTTCTGGAACTGAAGCACGTAGATGTTTATCTTGGAAAAGGGACCATTGCAAGTCATATAATAGTTGTCTTAAAATGTATGAAGGTTTGTTACAATGATGGAACAATTTGGTTTTTCCTCCTTGTCACTCCAGGAATGAGTTCTCTCAATGAGTGCAAATTTTAAAAAAAGCAAAGTAGATTTCATCTAGAGCTTACAAATAATTTTCCAGTAATAACAAACTGTTGTATGGAAACTGGTTGATTCGCCTTCATTTGAGCCCTAGTGGTGCAGTGGTTAGAATGTAGCACTGCAGGCAAACTCTGCCCACAACCTGGAGTTTAATCCTGAGGGGGCTCAAGGTTGACTCAGCCTTCCACCCTTCTCAGATTGGTAAAATGAGGAGCCAGATTGTTGCGGAGGAGGACGATATGCTCACATTGTAAACTGCCTAGAGAGTGCTATGGGATGGTATATAAGTCTAACAGTGGTGGGATTCAAACATTTTTACTCCCGGTTCTGTAGGCGTGGCTTGGTGGGCGTGGCAGGTTTTTTTTTTTTTTGCTTTTTGCAGCCAGCCTCTATCCATTTTTTGGGCCTTCTGAGCCTCAGGCAAGCGTCAGGTGGGCGGGGTAAGCAAGCATTGGGCAGGCGGGGCAAGTGAGCCAGCGGCGACTGGGTGACCAGGTCAGGGGTGTGGCCAGCCAGAACTTACTACCGGTTTGGCGACCCATGCCATATCCTTGCTACTGGTTTGTGTGAACCGGTGTGAACCGGTTGAATACCACCACTGAAGTCTAAGTGCTATTTGTAAATAAGAAGAAAAAGGCTTGATGAGTTGTAAAGAATTTCCTGCATTAGCAGTAAGACTGAACAAGATCTTTCAGCTCCATTATTCTGTTTTATGAATGAGACAATACATGGACAAAGCAGTTTCCACTGTGGAGGAATATAGTCTGGATTCCCAGGAGGGTGGGACTACATTCCAGAGGAAAAGCCAGCAAAATTTAGTCTGAGTGGGAGGAAGGCAGCCAGAACAGCTCCTCCCTAGGAATTCTCAGAGTGTATGTTTAATGGTGTAAGGAGTTTGCTGTGGTTTGGCAAGATTTCTGTCTATGGGTGAGGAACAATAAAGGAATCTGCTTAGAACAGGGGTGTCAAACTGGCAGCCTGTGGGCTGGATGCCTCACACGCAGGCTATGCCTTCCCCTGCTCTGAAAGGGAAAAAAACATCATGATACATCACGTGATGGCAACGTGATGTGGCAAGTTAGAAGAACTTTGGTGTCTCTTTGTTGGTTTTTAGAGTCTTGACATCCACAATTACCTCTGGAAAAAGCTGACTGAGATAGTGGGAATAGCTGATATTTACAACTGTTTGGCTTATACTATTCTTTTACCATGCAAATGTGATTTCCTAAATATATACAATTTCCATTTAAATTCAGCATAACTTTTTCCATAGTAATTAAAAAAAAAGCCAGTATCAGAATATTTATAACAGGTAGAGCCTCCAGATAGGAATAATAAAATGTCTCCATCTAGTGGACAGATGAGCTATCACATCTCTTGGGGTGTAAGACTGACATTTATGCTGTGATCATTCAAAGCAGCAATGATGTTGCAGTTTTTTTTTAACAAATGAAAGTCAAAGTCATTATTAACAAAAATGTAGGCAGCAGCACACACAGTTTGTATTGGGTTGTCTTGAGTTTTGCAGATTAACATAGAATGCTTTTTGTAAGAATTTAGGAACATTAAGATTCAGCATTATATATTTATTAATACTAGCTCTTTCCCACCCTGAAAACCAGGTTTTGGCATTTATTGACACTGATTTGCTTGACAGAAGGTTGCAAAAGGTGATCACATGACCCGGGGACACTGCAGCCATCGTAAATATGAGTCAATTGCCAAGTGTTTGAATTTTCATCATGGGACAATGGAGATCGTGCAATGGTCGTAAGTGCAATGGTAATAAGTCACTTTTTTCAGTGCCATTGTAACTTCAAATGGTCAGTAAATGGTCACTGTTGTAAGTTAAGGACTACCTGTATAATCATTCTAATTTTGGCTTTCTGGTCATGCTGCTAATGCTTTAGAAATGTGACTGGAATATTTATGTTTTAAAGACTACCTACAATCTGCTACCATCTACACATAATCGAAAGCCTTAATATAACCCATTCAGCAAATTAGACATTTTTTTTGGAACTCCTTTTTCTTTTCTAGGCACCATATGTTAAGGATATGATCTCAGGTCCCTCTGTCTGTTTTGAACCCATCTTGTACATCTGGCAGTTCTCATTCCATGCATTATTGAAATCTGGATTGCAAAAACATTAGCTTACTAGCAGATGAGATAAGCGTGGTACTAGGAACATTATTTAGCACTGTCCTATAAACTGATCTTTTACCATCCCTTGGTCACTGCTCTGTTTTCTATATCTGCTTACAAACCCCAAGTAGCACTTTTAACTACATCACCCTCTTGTAGGATTATAAAAGTACAGCTGGTAATTATTCAGTACCTGCAGCTTTGATATTAGTAATATTTTATAGGACTCTTCTGATTATCTTTGCAGAGTGTTTGGCTGTAGTTCAGGGACCAAATCTTGTATATATCAGTGGTTGGGAGATTATTTATGCACAGTTATTCCATATATTTGCAGCATGCTTTTTTTCTCTCCAGTAACTCTTTGCCTTTTTTGTCTTTTGTCACATCTTTGCCCAAATGTATTTCTGGGGATTTTTCTAATTTTCATCTCTTACTACTCATTTGCTTGTTTTTGCATTATTTATAGAACTCTTGGTTTCTTTTTGTTCTTCCCTGAAAAGATTTACTGAGGCAAAATACTGTCTGATTCCATTGCCTTTTACATTCTGCTTTTATTAGATATTTTCAATATATCAGCAGAGTTATTTTGCCTTATTTTCTGTTTCACATTTTGGTATTTTATTTACTTTATCTTCAAGATACCACAAATGTCAAGCCCAAATTCTTCAGGCATTCTTTTTAACAAACTTAATCCATTGAAGCTAATCCTTTTCTCCATTGCACAATAATATGGAATATTGCTGAAATTGTATTTTATGGGGCTGATGATTCTATTGATTTCTTTTAATTATAATTTAGCAAGGAGTTTGCAATCTGAACTGTAGTCACCGCAAGGGATTGGTTTTTGCTGACTGAATGGAGCATCTTTATTTTTTGCTTGTCTGAGTATATAGTCAATATGATTTTGTCCAACAACAAGCAACAAGATATTCAAAAGGCTGGACAATGTTTTGATTTTAAGATTGCCTGCAAGACAGAGGACATGAAGAGAAAAAGGTGGGCATGTCTTCCTTTTGTCGCACATTTGGAACCCTTGACTCAAATTAAGATCATTTGATCAGCTGAGTTCTTATCCTTTTCTTGATATCCGTTTCTTCTATGATCTGCTTGCTTGTCATTTTAAGGACCCCAATTTTCCAGAGCATTGGGTTAAAGAAGTTAATCATAGATTCCTTGTACAGGAAGAATGGACAGGCGTGTAATTTAAACGCCAAAACTCTTTTGAAGCAACTGCTGTTTCTTAAGCTAAATTTGCACAAGAAGGTGGGCCAAACTGTGGTTACGGCCAGCGATGCGTGAATTTAATCCAATCTAACGATTCCTTTACGGTTCAGCGTGTATTTTAAAAAAAGGGAAAAAATAAAATAAAATAAAGGCGTTCAGACGCCGCTTGGAAGAAAGGCAAAAAGTAAGCGAGGGCCACGCCCCGCTTCTGGCCCACTGACAACCAGGGAAGTGCCAGGCGCGATCGGGGATCGCTTGCTTTGGTCTACCATTGCCAGTGGCGGTGATGGAGGGAGCGCAGGAGCCGGGAAGAGGAGACGCCGCCGAGCGGGTTTCGGCTCCCGCCCCGCCGGCCGAGGAAGGGGGAATCTCGCTGCACAATTTCCACGGCCATTTAGCGGAGCAGCTGGTGCACTTCCACGCCATGCGCCTGCAGGACTCGCTCTTCCTTTGGGTCGGGGACGGCCCACAGCTCAGCAACCTGGCCGTGGCCATGTGCACCCCACGCGTGAGTTCCGGACCTTTTGCCCCCCTCGGGGTTGCAGCGGGGGGTGTTAAAGGAAGTGGCAGACGAGGCGCATCGTATTGCAAAGCGGGGTAGCTGCCGGTTGGCTCCCGACACAGCTAGCAACCATTTTCTCCGCAGATGCAAGCCGGGGTCTTTTTTTAACAGGGCTATGAGGAGGCGAACTCCTGCTGCAGCTCAGCGTTGTCCTTCACTTACGACCACAATTGAGCCCCCCCCCCAATTAGGTCCCTGAAATTAGTTAAGCGAGGTTTTTAGGACTTTTCTTGCCATGTTGGTTAAGTGAATCACTGCAGTTGTTCAATTACAACACAAAAAGTGTTGTTCAAAGTGAATCTGGCTTCCTCATTGATTTTTGCTTGTCCAGGAGGTTGGAAAAGGGAATGATCCTACGACTCTGCGACCGTCATAAATACGAATCGGTTGTCAAGCATCTGAATGTAGATCATGTGACCATGGGGATGTGGCAAGAGTAGTAAGTGTGAAAAAAACGGCCATAAGTCACTTTTTTTCAGTGCTGTTGTAATTTTTGTAATTTTGTAAATGTTGTAATTTGTCACTAAGCATGTCTGTATATCCCCAGAGGTTGATTCCCAGGATTTCCACAAGGTTTAGTCACAAGAGAGTAGATAGGAGAGGACATTGCGGCCTTAAACTTCTATAAGAAAAGCTCACCAACCCTCTTATTCTTTAAAGAACCTAAGCAGGTCCTGAGGAGAGGCACATCATCCCTATCCCTTGGGATCATTTTTGTTTAAGTGAGCAGAGGCAGCCCACTTCCAAATTCTTGCTAAGAAAAGGACTTGAACTGGGCCTGGTGCTCGACTCTAGGGAGGTACACCTTAGCATCTCCTCTTCTTGCCTCTTGCACTGATTTTTTTCTCTAATGCAGCTCCCAGTTTATGTGAATGGAACACAGTCAGATTCTTCAGGAATCCGACTGTTTTCCAAGTTTCCGGCACCAAAATAAATTACGGGGTTTTCTATTTTTCCCTTCAGGATGAGATCCTGGGATTGATCACTGAGATAGTTTGCTTTGACAGCCTCAGAAATCTTTATTGAGGCTAAGCTGCGGGTTTGTATATCACTCAGAGCTACATCTTATTATGGTTCTGTTTCATTTGGGGATACAAGACACATTTTTCTCATCTCGGTGGAGTCATAGCTTGATAGGTTGGCATGTTGATCAGTTAAGATCAGTGAATCCTAATTTTCAGGCTATGTTCATTTTATACCAGGAAACAGTTGAGTTAGGTATGTCTAATCTATTGAAGAGAAGAGCTAGGGACACATGATAACATTCTTCCAGGATTTGAGGGGCTGTCTCAGAGAAGAGGGGATTCTCCAAAGCAGCGGTCTTCAACCTTGGCAACTTTAAGCCTGGTAAACTTCAAGTTTTTGCTGGCTGTGGAATTCTGGGAGTTGACGTCTACCAGGCTTAAAGTTGCCAAGCTTGGAGACCCCTGCTCCAAAGCACCCAAGGGAAGGACAATGGGTGGAAGTTTATTAGAGACAGATCCAACCTAGAAAAAAGAAGAATTTTTCTGACAGAACAGTCAATAGAATAGTTTGACACCTGAGGCTATGGGTGCTCCATTATTGGAGGTTTTCAAGAATAGACTAGACAACACTTGGCTGGGGTGTATGAGGCTCCTGCCTTGAGCAGGGGATTGGTGTCAAAAAAGGTTGTATACAACATTTTATGTACAGATTAATTATCTACAATTGGTGCTTATTATTTCGCAGTACTTTTTCTACAAGTTTTTTCTTGTTGCCCAGAAGAAACTCCATTTGGCTGCTGTTTTGTAGTTTTTTATCTTTTAAAGATTGTTGGCATATATGCATGATGGAAGCAAATTATGCCTAGGAATAAAAGTATTCATGGATAAATGTGTAAGGAATGCCTATTGTTATAAAGGCATAGGCAGCTGCTCCTAATTATGATAGTGTTAAAATGATGAATCATATGCCACAATGACCACAATGTGTTTGCATTGTGACACTGTAGGCACATACATAAGGTACATCCCTCATTATTTATTTATTTAATTAATTAATTAATTAATTAATTAATTGGTCTTATATGCTGCCCTATCTCCCGAAGGACTCAGGGAGGCTCACATAAAAAACATCCAATACAAAAGTTAAAAGAATTAAAAGATAATTAAACTAATTAGACCAGATAAAAATATTTAAAACCCAATCCACAGAACATTTAAAACTAAACCTCCCCCCTCAGTCCAGGACGGTTTGTTCAAATAACCAAGTCTTTAGGCTGCGGCGAAAGGAAAGGAGGTCAGGGGCCAATTGTAGCTCCAGGGGAAGCTGGTTCCACAAAGTGGGCGCTCCCACAGAGAAGGCCCTCCCCCTAGGGACCGCCAGCCGACATTGTTTGGCCGATGGTATCCCAAGGAGGCCCTGTCTGGGCAAAAGTGTATTGGTAAAGGATATAAATGTATGTGCACATTTGAATGCAGATGATACCTTGTATTTGACAGAATCTGAATGATTGCAGAGAATATTAACTAGATTGTGTGATGCAGTGAGGAATGTGTGGTTAATGTATCAAAACCCAAGGTGGTTGTGTTTGACAGGGAAAATAGAGCAAAGATTTTCAGGTTATACAAAAGTAGTGAAAAAACCAGGGCAGGCAGATGTTCTTGTGCATCATGATATTATAATGTAACTCTATAAACAAAAAATGTGGGGGGAATAGTAGTGGGTAGAAAATGGTGTGTTGAATGTTTGTTGAACAAAGCAAAAAACAGTTCTGTATAAAACCAAGCTACTCTTCACTTCATTGCACAGGTGGTCCTTCGATTTACAAACACAATTGGGACTGGAATCTTAGTGATGTGGTCATTAAGTGAGATGTCACGCGACAGTTTTGCTTAACAACTGCAAGCCTAGCACTCTTGGTTGTGATCATTAAGCAATCTTGTGGGTTGTTAAGCAGATGGAGTCCCACGTAACGAGTGTGGAGTGCCTTAGAAACAGTCTGACAGGGAGCATTTTCAGCCCCAGAGTGGAGAGAGAGGCAAATCTATTTGATCAGAGTTGGAGTTTGATGGGAGAATTGGATTTCGGAGAGAGAATTTTCAGATCCAGAGTGGGCAGATTTCCTTTCCTTTCCACCATGAGGCTAAAAGTCCTCCCTGACAAAATACAAGTTGGATGTTCTACCCCAGAGCAGAGAGACCTTCCCTGCTGGCTTCCCCAATGACTCTCTGGGATAGCCAGAAGGAGAGATTGCAAATGGCGATCACATGGTTGTGAGGCACTTGGCAACCAAGTCAGAAGTAGCAATGGTTTGCCAAGTGCCCAGATCTCAATCATGTGACTGCAGGGCCTACTACAATAGCTGCAATTTTAGGGAACAATTGTAGGAACTTTTGCTCAGCTACTTTGAATGGTTGTTGAGTAAGTGTAAGAGTTTGTTATGTTGGTAGAAACATAATGTGTAGCATTGTGAAAGCACTTCTACATAATACTGCAAAACCTGAAAGATAATTATGAGTATGTACCGTATATGCTCAAAGTTTAATTTGATTTATCTAATTACACCCCCCCAATGCTCTTAAATTAAAAGCATTAAATCTATTTAGATATGAGGTTTTTGTTTTGTGATCTTTCATTTTAGCACTTCTGTTATTTTCATACATCTTTAGAGTGAGATTTTTAGAAAAATTAAGTAAAAGGATGAAGCAAAAATTGTATCTTCAGTAACATTGGGGTAAATTCTTTGATTATAGCATTTTTTTTCCCTCTGAGCAAAGGATCTGTGTATGTATGAGTGCACAGAATTGGTCCTAATCTTTTTTCTTTGTTCCAGGACTCCATTCCGGCATCTACCTTACTTTTTGGCAATGCTTCTGACAATACATCTAATTCTTTAGCTCAAAGACTAGGTATGTATATGCATGATTTTTTAAAACTTAACACAGGGAAATGGAAGAAATCTATGACCACATAGGTTGGGCTTGATTAACAGCCTTTATGTGCTGGGCAACATGATACAAAAGTTAAAACAAAATTAGTGGCTCAAATTATTATTATTTAATTATTTATTATTTATTATAAGCCTCTCCGAGGGACTCAGCTGACTCACAAACAACCATACAAATTACAAAAGTTAAAAATTAAACCAAATTGATCAAATAATCATTAAAACCCATTAACAAACATTTAAAATATTAAAACAACCCCCCCTCAGTCTAGGCCGGCCTGTTTGAATAGCCAAGTCTTTAGGCTGCGTGAGGGGCCAGTCGCAGCTCCAGGGGAAGCTGGTTCCACAAAGTCGGTGCCCCCACAGTGAAGGCCCTCCCTCTAGGGACCGTCTTGTCTGTCTGACGGTGGAGCCCTGTCTGTATGGTATTCGATGCTGGCAGGAGACGTTTCCGCAAGTACCCTGGCCCTAAGCCATGGGGAGCTTTGTAGGTAAGCACCAACACCAACAAATTATATGGGATCATCATAAACTTTGTGAGCTTTCAGCAATATTTTTTTTTAATTACATTTATATGCCACCCTTCTCCAAGACTCAGGCTGCTTACAATTTTTTGGGATACAACCCAGTGTGCTCAGCAATAGCCTTCATTCCATTGTATATGCCTGCTTATTACTAAGCGGCATTTTTACAAAGTCAGCTTATTGCCCCCAACAATCTTGGGTCCTCAATTTACCTACCCCGAGAGGATGGAAGGCTGAGTCAACCTTGAGCCTGGTGGGATTCGAGCCTACAGTAATTGTAGACAGCTGGATCTTAAGAGCAGGCATTTAACAGCCTGAGCCACCAAGCATGTTTGAGCATGTTTATTATTATTGTTGTTGTTTGAAATCAGGGGTAAGGAACTATAGCCCTTTTATGACCTGTGGACTTCAACTCCCAGAAATCATGGCTGGCTCAGGAATTCTGGGAGTTGAAGTCCACAAATCATAAAAGGGCCACAGTTCTTCACCCCTGATTAAAACAATAATAAACATGCTCAAAGATATTCCCAGATATTCCCTCAGGATATTGAAAGCAATTCAATCCCTGTTTAAGGTAAGCCTTTTATCCCGAAGAATTCCCAAAGCGTTATGTGGAGAATTTATCCCAAATGCAAAGCAACTACTTCCCAAACTCACACCCGTTTTTTGTCAGTAACTGTGGGCTTGGAATTGTGGGAAACTGTTGGAATTTGATAGAATTTGATTTCTGCTATGCCTTCCTTCAAAGATTGATATGACTTGTGCTTTGTTTATGTTTTAGCCAGCAAAACTAAAAAACAGATTTTTGTCAGCTATAACATTCAAAATACTGACAGCGGCTTCATACTACTTGTAGAAAATCGTATCAAGGAAGAAATGGCAATGTTCCCAGACAAATTTTAGTTCCAGATAGTCACATTTTTTGTTTATATTTTTTTTCCAAAGATTTTTTTTTTAAGTTGCTGAGTTATATATTTGGGATGGCAAAATGCATTCAGTTTCATCAAGCTTCTTTTTGAGCTAATGAATGAATATATAATGAAAAGGAAAGAAGTATTCGGCTCTTCAGAAATTCCTGTTGGGAGAATATAGAACTGGAATAAATGCTGCAACATTTGACAGATATTGCCACCTGCTGTTTCTGCGTTACACAACACCTTTTTTGAATTTTCCAATCGTATGTGATCTAGTTCTGTGCCATTCTATCAAAGATAAAATGAATCTGTTCAGTGAAAAGTATCAGATTTGAAATGGATTCATTGCAGAATATATGCCTATAGCAAACAACGTCAAGGAAAAAGACTTAAAACTTACTCAATAAGTGTAGTCTTATCAGCTTCCCTAGCAATTTTTGATGGAATGGTGTGCAATTAGATGGACTACTTTCCCATTGTATGAGCACCAGTGGTGAGCAGGTTTACATCTTTTTCAAGAAAGGGGGAAGCATCTAGAAGAACATCTCTGTGAGATTAAGCAGAAAAGGAGTCAGCTCCTTCTCAGAAAAAATGAATTTCAATGTGTAAAGCAAAATAGCTAGATGTAGATTGCATTAGAGAAAACCATATGTGCTATCAAATTAAACCAATATGTAATATTTACTGTATGTGCTTTGTGATTTATCCATTAAATCAATAACGACAAATTCATTTCAGTTAAATTTAGTGAAATAAAGTTAGAATGTTTTGCCAATCCAGGTCCATGGACCCCTAAAATCTATATAGGCTGGCAAGGGGCCTCTGAGTCCCTATCAGAAGTGGTATTCAGCAGGTTCTGACCAATTCTGGAGAACCAGTAGCAGAAATTTTGAGTAGTTCGGAGAACCAGCAAATATCACCTCTGACTGGCCCCGCCCCCATCTATTGTCTGCCTCTCAGCTGATCGGCTAGATCTTCTTTTGTTGCCCTGTACAGGAGAACGGAGCTGGAAAGGTTAGTGGGGTGGGGAAGGAATGGGATTTTGCAGTAACCTTCCCCCAGGAGTGGGGAGGGAATGGGGATTTTACAGTAGCCTTTCCCTGCCACGCCCACCAAGCCACACCACGCCCACAGAACTGGTAGTAATATGTTTTGAATCCCACCACTGGTCCCTATGTCAAGAATCCCTGGTTTATAGTGGAAATTTCAGTGAAACGCTTGTAAAGGAAATTGTCCTTAGGTCATATTGGCTAACATTCATTGCAACTGAGAGAGCAAGTTTAACTATTTTTACGTAATTGCTGCATAATTCCTAGAGGCTATTTACTGTTTGGGGACAGGATGTAGTATCGCAGGATGAGTTTGTGTTGTTTTTTCTTTTGCAAATCTCTAAAACCTATACTTAAGAAAGTCAAATCTACCCTGTTAGATAATGGCAAAGGTCTATTTAAGCCAGTATTCTTTGCCGCAATCTGTCAATCAGTTGCTCTACATCAGACCTGACTTTTTTTTGTTTTGGCTTTTAGTAGTTTTCTCTGGAAGTGTAATAGCTATATTAAAGCTATTGAAAGCTTCAATTGCCATTTTCCTTCTTATTTACATAATCCTTCAACTCCTGAATTTTAACAGGGCATTCTTAGCAAGGCAAGGCGTGGCATGATGAAGATGCTTACCTTGCACTTGGAAGGTTGAGTGTTTAATCCTAGGTAGTGGCAGATAGTTCTCTCCTAGAGCATAAAGGCAAAATATCTGCTGTGAACTCCACATGGGTGTCAGGAGGGGCATCCAGCCAGTAAATGCTCAGCTTTTTAAAATTTGCATTTATATGCCACCCTTCTCTGGAGACTCAGGGCGGCTTACAATCTATGGAGCACAACCCAATGTGCTCAGTAATAGCCTTCATTCTACTGTATATGCCTACTTATTACTAGGGCTTTTGCCCCCCCCCAGCGGCAGTTTTACAAAGCTTATTGCCCCCAACAATCTTGGGTCCTCAATTTACCTACCCTGGGAGGATGGAAGGCTGAGTCAACCTTTAGCCTGGTGTTATTCAAGCCTGCACTAATTGCAGGCAGCTGGAGCTAAGTGCTAGGTGTTTAACAGCCTGCACCACCATTTTCCTTCTTATTTACATAATCCTTCAGCTCCTGAATTTTAACAGGGCATTCTTAGCAAGGCAAGGCGTGGCATGATGAAGATGCTTACCTTATACTTGGAAGGTTGAGTGTTTAATCCTAGGTAGTGGCAGATATTTCTCTCCTAGAGCATAAAGACAAAATATCTGCTGCGAACTCCACATGGGTGTCAGGAGGGGCATCCGGCCAGTAAATGCTCAGCTTCATTCAGTCACCCTGATTCTAGCCGAATAGAAAAAAGGGAGGTATTCTTGGAAAGGCAAGGATGGGGACGTCCCTGTGGAAAGCAACTTTGGGCAAAGCAGCATCTGCAATAGTGCAAAATGGGGTAATCCCAACAAGACAGATGAAGACTGAGTGCAGCAGTAATGGAGCAACGTCTTTTATTCCTGTACATTTACATACAAAGTTGTTCAGTAGGTACAACGGTTGTAACATCATGCAGACATTTAGCTTTTAAGACTGTTCTCCAGTAGTTGATTGTTAAGCTTGTGCTATGAAGAAGCACCAACTACTCATGATTAAAAAAAAGTACAGTAACAACGATTAGTCAAGAAAACATCATCAGAAATTGAGGGAAAGGGTGGGGATGTCATCCACTACAGACATAGCACACTACTCTGTTCCAAAAAGTTTTCACACAGTACATTGAAAAAAATGAGGTTTTGTTTAACTTTATTTTTTAAAAAATCAAGTGCGAACCATATTCAACACTTGATGTCTTTCTGTCCCAGCTATAGATGCAACTTGGTATGACATTCAGAGTTCATTTTAATGGCACTTCTGAATTTGGTGACTTTTTTTCTCTTTAGTTTGGCTTTAGGATCTGGCGACATAAATAGTTGGTAATTGAAACAACAACAAAACAAAACAAAACTGAGCCAACAATTCAGAATACTCACAAGAATTCATTCTTACAATGACCCCATAACAAGGTTCTCTGCACCATTTTCAAAAAGTTTTGATAACAAATGGCACAGAAAGTCTTGGAATGTCCAATTTTGATCTGAGCTTTCTTGCTATTAAAAAGGTTTCTAATAAATTATTTTCAAGGCTACAAATATACCTCCCCAAAATGGCTGAACTCAAATTACTGAAAGCAGAAGTAGAAAAACTGAAGTGGACAGAGCAGATACTGATGGTCTCCCTGTTTAGATAAATATGAGGATTTATTTATTTTTCCTCCAGGGTCAGGCAGCCTGCTAGGGCTTCCTAGCTGGAAAGTCTGGTGGCCATGGTTCTTAAGATCTCTCTCCTTTGGTTTTCTATGAAATTGCCAAACGAGATGCCATTTCCCCTCCTAAATTTGGCAAGAACCAAGGATTTGATCTGTGTTCTGCAGCAGTCAGTTTTTAGGCATTCTTGTGCTAAAGCTGGTCTTGAAATCTGTGCAACTAGAGAGCATTCCCTTTTGTACATCCCATTGCAACAGCTTGTAGGTGATGCAGCAGAAGCTGATCTGACAAGAGCACATTCTGTGGTTCTTCAGATTGTTAGGCTGCTGCAGGAAAAGGCCAAGGTGGCACTGGTGTGTTGTTGCTTGGTCTCCAGAGGACAAAATGGCATTGGATACATGATCAGTCTTAAAACGATCATTTTTAAGCCATTCTCATGAGTATGGTAGTGTCAGTTGAACCATACTGATGCTGCGGTATATGTGCAGACACAATTTCCTACCACATCTACTGAACCTAGACCAGGGGTGGGCAAACTTTTTGACTCGAGGGCCACAATGGGTTCTTAAACTTTGTTCCGGAGGGCCGGAACAAAAGCATGGATGGAGTGTTTGTGTGAACTAATATAAATTCAAAGTTAGATTACTTCACGTAGCCTTCTGGGAGAGCAGGAGAACCCTCTGCTCTTTCGGCTCCGCGGGCCGGATAGAACTGCCAATGGGCCAGTTCTGGCCCCCGGGCTGTAGTTTGCCCACGGCTGACCTAGACCCATTTGAAAGGAGTGGCCAGATGACACACTCCCATTCCCATTTGCAATGGGTGAGGGTGTTCTTGTTGATCAGCCTTTTCCTATTAGAGAACAATATTTTAAACTCTTTTTTTAAACCTGGATTTAATACATGTATTGCCATTCTGTCCCAACTGAACATTCAAACTGGCTTACAGTTCAAAACAAGGGGGGGGGGAACCAGACGCCACCCAGTTAAAGACAGTGTTGTGTGCTAAGATGATATGGTGGAGAATGGATCCTTGTTGTACATGGCTCATCCTTGTTGGTCTCCATTAAGTTTTGAAGAGCAGAAAGACTGTAAAACCTGTTTTTCAGACTTAACAAGAAGAATGAAGCTGTACACCACATACCTGCAACATTTCACGCACTGGAAAAACTAAAACATCAAAACGCTTTGCTTTGTTTGTAATTTATTATGGCCAGAATAAAGGCCAATAAATAAATATAGCCAAGTCCTGTGTGGTGGCTGCCTGACAGTTTGTCAAAGTTACAGACTTCTGGTTGTGTGCGTGTAATCAGCTCTATATTGGGGACCGCTGCCAACGTCTATGGACGATGCTAAAGCTGTAAGAAACAGAAGACCTGTCCAAATGCTTGATAGGCTGCAATAAGTAGTTGATTTTCCAGAAACAGCCTGGGGGCCAAGTATGTAGTAGTCCAGTCTTTAGAAGAATACTTCAATGGGATGCTACGGAAAAATATTGCCAATGGTTTGCTATGAGCAAGCCTCCAGCAACGTGCAGTTTATTATTGGAGGAGATACTAGCAGAGACCTACCACGCAGCAACTGTAACCAACTTCTGTGAGTCCTTGAAAATGGATCAAAGTTCAGGTAGATCAAACTCTATGAGTAGCCTTCAGAATCTAGGGTTGCACTTGAGCTCATTCAGTAGAGTCCTGTGGTCCAGCGGATAATTTTATGCCCACTTACTTCATCCAAAAATAATTTAAATTTAGGTGTGCAACATAATTTATTAGAAACATGTTCCACAAAACTCTCTTCAACAAAAATGCTGTTAGGACTCAATCGACAGTCTTCAGTGAGGCAAATTGCAGGGAAAGTTGTGCACGAATAACAACACATTAATTCCAAATACCAGATTCAGACCAAAATAATAAAAAAAGCACATCTTGAAAACGAATCTTTTTTTTTATAAAAAAAAATCACCAAGTGCTCCTCTCGCCTTACAATATACAATCTCCAACTGTTTGCTCTCTTTCTCTGCTTGTTTGTAAAGTTAAGGAGCATCACATCAGAAAGTGGTGAGGATTGTAGGTGACAGAATGAACACAACAGGGACTCTGAATCATGGTAAAATGCAAGAAATTCCCTATCTTAGTGCATGTAGTAAAGACCATATGTACAGGAGTGGGGAATTAAAAAAAGCTCCTCCACAGCATACAGACTGCAAAAGTGCTCTGTGTCTACTTGGAGCCTGGATGTCAATAATAAATCCCCCCCCCCCCAAAAAAAACACAAGGCCCCACTCCACTGAAAAATAAATTTATACTAGAAACTTGCTGTTCCTGATATATCACTTAATAACAAGCATCATATAAAAGGCAAAAGGCGTCACACAAATTTGGCACATGAATACTGCACAATTCAAAGGGCCTTATTTTTTCAATGTGATGTCAAAGATTAATGGAGGAACGGTGGTCAAATTGTTAAAACCAGGTTACTAGAGTGTGCAAAAAAGGGGGGCTGGAAAAACAAGTTCTACTGAGGTGAACCCAGCAGTAGCAACTGAAGAGGGAAACCCAGAGTTGTGACCCTGGGCAACCCAGTTGCTTTATGTTTCCCTCCTCATATCAGAGTTTACAAAGGATTTCCTCATGTTTTTCATTCTGTGTATGAGAGTTAGCAGCTTTATGACGATTATTTCTCTTTTCAAGTATTTCAAAAGTCTCATCTCTTCTGCAGAACCATTTTTACCTTCAACATTGGAAGCTGTGTGACACTTACTACTGGTCTATATCTACATCAGGGATGGGGAACAATGGCCCTTTCATGGCTGACTCAGGAATTCTAGGAGTTGAAGTCCGCAAGTCATAAAGGGGCCATCGTTCCCCACCTCTGATCTACACAAAACAAGTCTGACAGGAGAAGGAAGAAAATACATGAAGAAGTCAACAGACGATATACAGAAAGAAAGAAACAAGGGGCATAACAAGGAGGGGTGCACAAAAGTGGGTCCCTAACACTTTACCCACAAATGCAAAATATACATCAAACAAAATGGCCACCAAGTGAAGAGCTCTACACATCACCACATTGGCTGCTGTGATTTAAAATGGCAGTCATGTTGGCCAATTGGTCTCATGATGGTGATGTTAGTTTAAGAAGAAGGGAGTAACTAGCCACAAGTGCTGATCTTGCATGAAGCTGACTTTGGGTGACTCTTGCCTAAGAAGCACTGCTGAAACCGCCAAAGCTTGAGCAGAGATTTAAATTGCCAGCAGGTATTATTGATGAATCTGTGGGGAAGAGGAAGGAAGAGATGTTCTGTTTCATTAGCTTCCTGCTCTTAAACACAGCTGTTGCAGGAGCAGCTGAGTTTCAAGAGCAGTTACCTTCAGGTTTATTTAGGACCAGGGAGTTAAGAATCTGCTTTCAGCCCCAGTGATCATATGGGTCTTGGCTTTTATTTATTGTAGGGTAAAAAACCCGAAGAATCCTACAAGAGCACTTTGGATTTTGTGTTGGTGCACTTATGGTGGCCATTTTGTAAGGTTTCAATAGTAAAAAGGGTAGCTGGCTGACAGTATATGCAACCTAGAAAAATAATTACCTCGGATGTCACATGGAGGGTGCTCCAAAATCTTCTTAAGGGGGCCTTTTCAATCCCATTTTTGCCTATATTTTCCCCTAAATTTGATCTTTAAGTCATTGCACTCATCCATCAGAATCATCAAACATTCCTTAGAACAAGGATGATGAGGTTGGGGCTGCCTAGAATCCCAGCCCATGGCTTCTGGGACAGCCACTAACTATTTTGCCATCATTACCCCTTCTCAGCTTGGAGGTAATTTTCTAAAAAGCATTACCTCTTTCTTTTGAAGTTAAAAAATAATTCTTGATAGTGTTTATTATCGAGTAGGGTTTTTTGAAATGGCTTCTTGTTCTTAATTAGCAGACATTTAAAAGAATCATCAATAAACATCTTTCCCACTTAAAAACCCTATTCATTTAACCTCTTCTTGACAAAAAATTACCTCCTTGTGCAGTGCTTTTTGTTTTTACTGTAAACAGCAATTTACATGTGGATTCCTCAACTTCTAAATTAAGAGCTGTTAAAAATACCCTAGGGCTTCTGATCCAAACTTGTGCTACTTAAAACACGGTTGGAATTTAGCTTTATGTGCACACTTTCCCAGTAGGTAGGACTAGGAGGTTGGAAGGAGGAAATATTAATTATCTGGAGAGAAAAAAAAGATGACTCAAAATGTCAGTAACCAACAAATTCATTGTTGCAGCAAGAGATGCCTCATACCCCTAGTAAAAACACAAAAATAAACAAGAAAATGAAACCAAAACCATACCGCCTCATGATTTCTTTCTTGGACTGGCTGCTTTTCTTGAGAGTAACATGGCTTCATATTTATGGTCAACAAGAGAAGAAGAACAGAATAAAGTGCTTTCGTGGGGAAAATCAACAAAATAAATAGAACTATTTCATGGCAGGAAAAAAAATGGACAGTGATCTCCAGCCAGTTTTTCTGAAGATGCATTTCCCCCCATAACTGTGCCCCAAAGCAATTTGTATCCTCATCTCAGATTTCTAGAAGTGGCTTTAGCAGCAGAGTCTAATTTCCCTGTATATCCATCCCTTCTTCTCAATGCTTTGTAAATCTTGGACGAGAAGCAAACCCACAGCTAAATGCTCCTCCTCCTCCTCTTCCTACATTGCTTTCATCCCATTGGCAGTGACAGTCTCGGTCACCCCATCA
Source organism: Naja naja (assembly GCA_009733165.1). Classification (NCBI taxonomy): domain Eukaryota; kingdom Metazoa; phylum Chordata; class Lepidosauria; order Squamata; family Elapidae; genus Naja; species Naja naja. Next base: position 146,355,765 of record CM019150.1, read on the forward strand.
TTCACGGTTGCCGAATCATGGAGGCCAGAGTAATCTTTAAGTTCAGAGTTCGTCAGCAGCAGGGGTTGCTCCCCCTTCTTATGCGGTAGGAGAGGCTGACGGGTATAATGTTCACCATCTGGAATGTTTTCTGGAAGGTTCTGGTTTTTGCTCTCTGGCAAGAGGAGAATGCAGATGATGCAGATGAGGGTGCAACAAGCAAAAATCACATGGTGGAGGAAGTAGCCTTTCTGGTTGTGAAGTTCCATGATGGGTGCTGTCAGCATCCCAAAGCCTGCACTAGCCAGGACAAGGCCAAGGCCGCCACCCCTGTGGAAGCAAGCATAGTTCTTCAGTATAGGGCAATGGTCCATACAATATGGTAATAACATTAGAATAGCTGTGCTTGAGCATCTGCTTTCATGGTACAGCTCCTCCTCCTTATCTCTGAATGCAGCTACTTTTGTTTAACACCAAATATATAAAAATGTTTTTTAACACCAAAAAACTCAACACAATTTGCAACCATTGAAGGATTACAAGAAAATAAGGGGAACACATATGAAACAGAACCCTTTAATTACTTAACTGAATTATAATAATGATGGCAATTAGTCATCACAAACAATTTCCCCAGCATCTGCCTGGAATATAAATGTTACCCAATTATATCCTTTTTTTAAAAATCACATTTATATGCCGCCCTTCTCCAGAGACTCAGGGTGGCTTACAATGTTTGGAGCACAACCCAATGTACTCAGCAATAGCCTTCATTCTATTGTATATGCCTGCTTATTACTAAGCGGCATTTTTTACAAAGTCAGCTTATTGCCCCCAACAATCTTGGGTCCTCAATTTACCTACCCCGGGAGGATGGAAGGCTGAGTCAACCTTGAGCCTGGTGGGATTCGAGCCTGCAACTAATTGCAGACAGCTGGAGCTAAGTGCTAGGTGTTTAACAGCCTGCACCACCAAGGCTCTTCATCCTTGACCCCAACAGAAGCCAAGAAACTAGTCCTCTTGCTATTGACTTTTTAATATTTGGTTACACAGTAATGAGAGAACCAAAGATGCACCATAGCCAAGTCTGAGGACTTATCTACATTTGTTGGTCTCCTTCTGCCAAGGTTGGCATGGGTCATAAAAGCAAAAGGAGTAACTGATTGGCTAATTGGCTAATAAGTAACAATAAGTCAGAGAGCATGTAAGACAGTTGACAATAACAGTCATGGAATCTAATCATTTCCTTCAATAAATATTTTGAGAAATCAAATGATTTTTTTATTCAATAAAGTCTTATTGTGCCAAGCCTTTGCTTAGATGTTTAATACTCTCTATCCCTGTGATTTATTGTATATGTATACTTCGCACATATTTGAGTTAAATGCACATAAAACCAAACGGTTGCATATAGGTGAAAATGACTTCATAACTCGGTTCTAGCAATAATCAGCAGAAATGAGGAAGTATCACAGTGAAGTGTTCCACTGTCTGCTTTAAATCTGCATTTACCATCAAGTACAATCCAAAAATAGGTAAAATATATTATTAAAACTAGTAGAATAACTTTAAATGCCCTCCTCCCTCTTTCTGTGTATTTATGTGGGCATGGATCAATCTTTGTTTTCTACCAAAAAAGAAAAAAGAAAGAAACTTGGAACTTATGTAATTCTTTGTTTTATCACTAGAGAGCAAGCTTTCCTCAAATTTATTTTATAAGCACTATAAAAGCAAGGAGCTGGCTTACTGGAAAAAGATATACTGATGACAGGCTTCTTAACTGGCATGCCTACTCTCTTTTTACTCTCCTATTTTGTATGCACTATAAATTTGAAAGTCCTTCAGGACCCATCATTTTTTTAAAAATGTTTTTTTAGCTAATGAATTAAGTACATATGAATGTGTAGACCAATGGCAATACTGGCCTGGATCCAAATATAACAAATGCAATGACAGATGGTTTAATGACAAAGCAAACTCTCACAGATTTCTAAAAAAAAATTTTTTTTCCTAAGTGTGACCCTCTGGATTTAACACATTATTCAGAATAAAACCATCCTTTGATCGAACAGTGGAAGAGAGAACAACTTCTATCCACATTTTCCATACTATCCATGAATTCAAATACTTTTGTTATGTCCACCTTTACTTATCTTTTATCTAAGGTCAGCCTCCGAAGAGGAAGGCACCAAATAAATCTATCTGCCCTTTTCTCCATCTTTCTTTTATCTCTCTGTAACAGCCCTCTTGAGAGCAAGTGATCACACTTGTTCAGCTCCTGAAATTCAGTCTGTGGAATTTATTATCCATTGACTTCTGGTAGTGCTTAAAATCAGGAATCTGAACGAATATATTGGCTCCATCAGGATTCTAAGATAGGCTTTTTTTGGTGAAAAATGTTTTTACTTATATATTGACACTTTAGGGAGTTTCCAAAAGCTGCTCCTATATTTTCATGAAATATGCACATATACTTCAATGGAATATGGAATATGAATGAGAATCACTCCCAAATAATTTCAGGGATTACTCTCTCACACATTCTGATTGCTATCTCCCTCACTCTCTGAGATTATTGGGAGTGATTCTCCTTCAGCTTCCTTTGATTTTTCTGCTTGTCGTCTTTGCACAAGCAATAAAATAAAGGGCAACATAAATCCAGGTTTTTCTATCCAGAATGAAGAGAGAAAATGTGATATAATGATAAAGGTGCTGGACTAGAAACAGGGAAAGCCAAGTTCTGGTCCTCCCCTAGGACAGAAGCCAACTGGATGGCCTTGAGCAATCACTCTCTCCATCCAAATCAGCAAGCTACATGAAAAGCACAGTGTTTGTCACAGCACATAGTGATAAGCTTCACTGAAACAATGAGGCGAGTTCTTTCAGTGATACTAAGAAGAAAAAACTCTTAGCCGAGACAATTTCGATTCCCACCCCCACCATTTTGCCCAGATTCTGATTTGGGTAAGAAATGGATTGAGAAATGTTTCAAATGGGGGAAGGCTCAGCTTCTTAGCACCTGAACCCTCACTGAACCTTTTTCTTCCCTCATAAATATCTCATCCTATTAAAAAGAATTCTGCTTTCAGTAACCAAAATACACAGTTATTCTACAGCAAAAAATAGATTTAGGGTGTTCACTTTGTTAAGTGTTTGAACACATATCTATTATCAATCCTTTGTAATGTGGAATTAGGATTCTTCAGAGATGTTTAACTGCTTAGCAGCTAGAAGCTGGAAAAAGCAACCAGAGTTAGGGCATCTATCTCAGGAATGGGGAACTATGGCCCTTTTTTGACTTGTGAACTGGAGTTGCCCAGAATTCCTGAGCCAACCATCTGTCTCAGGAATTCTGGGAATTGAAGTCCACAAGTCATAAAGGGGCCATAGTTCTGTATGAATGAATGAGACTGTATCGAAGGATCTCCACGTTTCTTTACAGTACAGTTTTTTTAAATTCATATTTATATCCCGCCCTTCTCCGGAGTCTCAGGGCGGCTTACAGTTTTTGGGATACAACCCAATGCGCTCAGCAATAGCCTTCATTCCATTGTATATGCCTGCTTATTACTAAGCGGCATTTTTACCAAGTCAGCTTATTGCCCCCAACAATCTTGGGTCCTCACTTTACCTACCCCGAGAGGATGGAAGGCTGAGTCAACCTTGAGCCTGGTGGGATTCGAGCCTGCAATAATTACAGGCAGCTGGAGCTAAGTGCTAGGCTATTAACAGCCTGCACCACCAAGGCCCTTTGAAGTTTGAAGTTGTTCACAACGTATCTTTTCTTGTAACAACACAAGTTTTTAATAAATGTCAGTAATTGCCCCTCCAGTCAATGCTTTGATTTTTGAAAGCTAAAATAGTTTTTTATGAACTTATCTTCGTCAAATTTAGAGCCAGTGAATTATACAGCTTAGGAAAATTAAGAGGAAAAATCAAGACTCAGAAATACAATTTTAATGATGCTAGTTCATTGTAAAGAATAGGGTATTGAGAAGATTTTATATTGGTTCAATTTGAGTTATGCCGTTCTTGAAAATCAAACTGGGTTTATATCCCCAAATAAACCTAAAAATATTTTCCTAATAACTTTAGCAAGAAAATAATTTAATATTTTATGCCCTTCAAATTTTTCCTTTTATCAGCAGAGCTAAAAGAAGCTTAATCCTCTCCCTTCTAATATTAATCTGATTTACTACAAAGTTATATAATAACAGTATGCAAAAAATTGTATATCCACTAATATTTACAATGCTCGGTAACTACAGTGTTCATGATAGCAATACAGATGCAAAGTCTAATATAATTGCTAATATCTCATTTGCTGCAGGCAAAAATAACAGCAATAATACATGTGTTAATGGTATTGGGACAGCTTACATTCTGTGACAATACCTTTAGCACAGCCACATTTGCCTATCCTGGATCCTTGGAAAAGACTTGATACATTGATAAAAATGCCAAATCCAGTCTGAACATTTGGCTGACTGCATGACAAACAACAACAATAGTAATAGTACCGGTATGAGCAGGAGCACTGGTGCTACTTGAAACAATGCATGCATTACAATTTATTTCACTATCCTAAATTTTTGGGAAAGATCTGATAGTCAAAAGTACTAAAACCAGTCAGAGGTATCTGGAGGGACAAATAGACTGAGAGGGATGATTGGTCCCGGAATGGTACAACCGTCATGGCTAATTCATCAAGACCAACTCACCATGGCCAACTTGCCATGGAACAATTCGCTGCAGGACAATTCACCAATTCAACTTAATTATTTAAAACAATTTTAAAATTATTTTAATTTTTCTCATTCACATTTAATTTTCCCTCCTTTGGCACTCTTTCTTTAATGCTTCTATTCCACTATTTCTTCGATATTGGTGTAACTCTTGTCCTGCGGCAAATTGTCCTGCATCAAATTGGCCATAGCAAGTTGGCCATGGTGAACTGTTGCAGACCACACTGTTCCAATGTCACCCAGATGGGCTTACATGCATATGGGATGACAAGGTCCTGGGTCTTTCTCCAAGCCTAGACAGTTCCTCAACACATTGGCTCTCCTTCAGTGAAGCTTCCTCTGCAGATTATACCCACTAGATCAGGGGTCTCCAGCTTGGCTGGCTGGGGAATTCTGGGAGTTGACATCTGCCAGGCTTAAAGTTGCCAAGGTTGAAGCCCCCTGCACTAGATGATGCAAGTTCTCACCAAAGCTGATGATAGTCATAAAGCACCCGGCAACTGCCATCAAAACCTGGACAGACCATTCAACCACTAGTAATAAAACTACGAAATCCACCTTTATTTTATACAAAAATCATTATATTTTTGTCTAAGGAGCTCAAGCCATCACATGACCCTCCAAGAAACAATGTCTCATGCCTTTCTTCTTGCAACAACAGAATGACTCTGCAAATCATATGATGGTGGGAGGTTTTTTAAAATTTAAAATGTAATGATAAGAGAATATTAGGTCAATGTATGCAACAATTTGATTTCATCATTATGAATTGATTAAAAGTGTACATATTGCTTCTTATGTACACACTCCTGTAATGGCTGGCCACAAAAGTGTAAACAATAAAGCCAGGTAAAAAGAACAATAGTGAGCTAATTGGACATGCCAAATGTTTGCCAATATTCTGAAGAACTCTATGGCATGGAGAAGACCTTTTAAAAAGAATATGGTTGTGATAATCCCTTCAAAATCAGTATTTTGATTGGACTAGAAGACAAGACTAAGGAGGGATAGATTAAAATTTCTATTAAACAAAAAAGCTCCCTGAATATTTTTATTCTTTATATTAAGCCTGTTAATTCATTGATATATTGGTATTCCCCAAGCTCAAATCATTTTATGAGGCTCAAAGAGACACTGGGAAAACTATGTACACTGACTGGAATATAGATTAAACAAAAATAAAAAAGAGAAATGCAGAGGACAACTGGAGGATAACCACAATCATTTCCAATTATAGCAAACTGCTTTCCTTTCATTAGATTTAAGGATCAAAGTTACTGTATGGACTAATCACAGGTGGTATGCAAAACAACAAAACAAAACAATGTCCTTACTAGTTTTTGGAACTTTACTTAACAATCATAAGACTTAGTTGCCCCAAAATGTCTAACCCTAAAACTAGTCAATCAGAGGATCAATGTCTATTTAAGGATGGAACTTCAAAACGTCTTCTCCTCCTAGAATGAACTCTTTATTGAAATACCTTATTACTGTTGGAGTGATCTCTGCACAGAAGAATACACTCAGACTTCCAACTGCGTGCGATGAAAACATCCCCACAATGGAAAACGCAATGGAGAATTTGTCCTTTACGGTGTCACTCATACCTGTTTAGAAACATGCAAATATGTCATTTGCATTCAGCTCCTAAGGACTGACAGCTCCCTGTTCAAAGTGCCCCTCTACAAACTACAACTGTTGGCTCTTGTACACATTTAGGAGAGTGCAATGAGAGAAAGTATAAGGCAACATGAGGGCCATTATGCATGTTCATTTGCCTTTGTGAATTGGTGCCTTTGAATCAGTGTTGATTGCTGATGACTACATGGACTAATTCCTGCAGTTTGCTTGGCAAGGTTTTGAAGTGGCTTGCCATTGCCTTCTTCCCAGGCTTGAGAAAGCATTGATTGGCCCAAGGTCACCCAGCTGGACTAGAACTCACAGTGCCCCAGTTTCTAGGCCAGCATCTTAACCATAGCACCAAACTGGCTCTCTTATCTCTCATATGAAGTATGGAAAGATAAACCTGCCTTTACCAACCATCCATGGCACTGAAAATAAAAATGACCTCCCATTCTTATGTAATTATAATTAGTCTAAAAGAGAAAAAAAAACAGGACCTAGTTACACATGCAGGTAAAACATGCCTTTGGGCTCAAGAAATAGATATTCCCATGCCATTAAAGTCAAGGCTGTGCAAATTTAGGAGGTGGGGCTGCCCAAGGAAGTGCTTCAGAAAGGAGACACAACCAGGAGAAAGTCTAAACTTGATTCATTTAAATTTACATTGTATTAGAATTAATTACACATTAATATTACAGATATTGTAGTTATTCCATATATGTCTGATGTTTTCCCTTGTTTTGTTACCTGAACTTTTCTGGGAGTTTTTTTTTGGGGGGGGGAGGTGCCTTGACCAATAAGGTTTCTGCCTGTTCACCCCTGATTTAAAAGTATGCTTGTTGGGGAAGTTAAAACACAATAACAATAGATATTAAATGGAACCAATGGACAAAGCTATGCTGAAATAAGGGAATAATATTGTTGAAATAGGATTTTTAAAAAACTGGCTTATATTACTTAAAATGGTTGAAATGTACCCCCAGAGCAAGAAGATTCAGTAACATCAATTAAATCACATTTTAAAACTGATCTGGAAACGATACCTGAGTCTGGAAGTTGACTATATTTTCCTATCACTGGATTCCGAAAGATGATTAAAACATGGGAAACAGAAAAAGAAAAAAGAACATATGAAGAAAAACACACATGCAATTGCAGTTGTTTTAAAAAATTACAGTGTAGAATTGCTCCTCTAACTACCCCACCACATTTGTTGTTTAAGGATTTGATAAAGTGGAAATACATCCTTTTCCCAGATGGCCTGGCCTGTCATTAAATCTCCAATTCCCAATAAAAAGATAGAATTCTAATGAGGTGATAATAATGATGCATAATGGTGAAGGATTACAGGCCTAGAAGGAATGCAAAGGCTCAACAAAAGCTTTTATATTGATAATGCAGGGAAAATAGAAAACATTAGACAGAAAGATTCAGTATTAAAAAACCAAACTCTTTCAAAATTTTAGGCAAGTTTCACTGGAAGGGACCTCCCACAAAATCTTGTTATTGTAAATCTTAGGACTCAACCCTTCTTGAATGCCTCCATGTGGAAACCTGATTTCCACTTCTTTTCCTGTTTCTCAAGACATCTTTGGGTTATTTCAACATTATTTTATGCAACACTATATGAAATTTTACAAAGCTGCTTTGCTGTCATTTGTATTTATATGAAGGTAACATTTCCTTGGAGTTAAGCTTGACCTGTGTGTCTACATGAGATACAAGGTGTTGATGCTAACATACAAAGTCCTCCATGGCTTGGGTCCGGGGTACTTGCGGGAGCGTCTCCTGCCAGCATCGCATTCCGATCGCCCTGTGCGCTCCCACAGGCAGGGCCTCCTTGGGGTGCCGTCGGCTAGACAATGTCGGGTGGCGGTGCCCAGGGGTAGGGCCTTCTCTGTGGGAGCACCCACCCTGTGGAATCAGCTCCCTTGGGACTTCGTTTGGCCCTGGACCTCCACTCCTTCTGCTGCGACCTGAAGACTTGGCTGTTTCAGCAGGCCGGCCTGGACTGAAATGGGTTGGGGTGGGTTTTTAAGGGATTTTAATTGTATTTTTATGGGTTTAGAGTTATTAGACTTGCGATTTAATTATTTTTAATTAATTTATTGTATTGGGATTTTAAACTGTGAGCCGCCCTGAGTCCCTAGGGAGAGAGGGCGGCATACAAGTCTAATAAATGAATGAATGAATGAATGAATGAATGAATGAATAATATCCATGCAGTTGAGACACAGAATGGAAGTTATTTGTTACTGTCTTCTTCCAAAGAAAAGTTTCCCAGTCTACCCTATAGGCTGAAACTCTCTAATGTTCTTCCTTCCATGTATGAAATGTCTACAATCCTTCTTAGCTTTTGAAAGCCAAAAAAAATCATCCTTTTCCATCTGCTAAGAGCTGTATGTGGTATGTTCAAAGTTTGATGGAGGCATAAATCGTGTGGAGCTTCTGCTAGAATATGCCTTCCAAAAGACTGGTGTCATATTTCATTATATCTGTCATCATCAGAATCACCTGATCATAACAATCTCAGAGGCATTACTAAAAGGCACACAAGACCAACATTAATTTAGGCTTTGAAAAAGGGAAAATGGTATTGAATAAAAAAGATGGTTATAACTAGCAGCTTTCATGGCATAAAACCACAATTACACAGGGCACAACTATCAGTTTGTAATTTGGTCTTTCTCTCAGAAGGAAGCTTTTGGAGTGTGTCAGCACATTGCATGAGCCTTCTAGCTAGTAGGATGTCAGTATATTGGCTTGTAAAGTGGTATCCAGAGACCCTAGCCTGCATAGAGTAGTTTGCCCTACCTGGGGTAAAACTGGCATTTGTGGTATCCTGACCAAAATATCTAAACCAACACCATGACCAAAATATCTAAATCAACACAGTGATATGCAAAGGTAGAGATGCAGTATTTAGTAATAGGCATTTTGATGTAAGGAATGAAAGGCTATCAAAAGAAATAAAAATGGCTACATATTAAAATGTGCTTCTGCTTTGTTATATCTGAGAATAGGATAAGATAGGGGTGTCAAACTCATGTCGTCACAGTGACTTTTCCCTTCTTCACTAAACTGGGTGTGGGTGGAGCCAGCGTGTGACGCATCTGCCCCGCAGGCCAAGAGTTTGACAGCCCTGGGTTAGGGCAAGGGAAACACAATGTATATCGAACACAGTGGAAATAGAGTTCTTAGCATGCATGTAAAAGAAAAGATTGAGTCAGGGTTGAGTGGGTGGTGTCTGAATGTGGATTCAGTGAATGAGCCACATGACAAAAGTATGTTGATGGTTTGGTCATGTAGGGAATGCAAATCAAATCACAAAAGAAATATATAAAGTGTGACTGGATTGAGGGGAAAATGAAATCAAAGGAAGTCATGCTTACATGGAGTTCAGAAAAGAGAGGTGAGAAATTTCAGGAGCAAAAGGTAATGTATGAAGAAGTGAATGGATATGGTAGAAGTGAGGAATGTTTGCAAAGATAGAAAGGTATGGAAGAATACAGGGAACGCTGTCGATGTACAATAATTTAACTATGCTTCCCTTTCTTTTCATTTTTCTCATAGTTTGCACATTTGTTGTTCAATAATTCATACTCTTTTTTCCCTGAGCTTTGTGTAATTGGTGCTTTCCCCAAAGGGTAAGATATATATGAAAGGCTCTGTAAATGAAAATGTGTTTGCATAGAAAGCAAATGGAGAAATCAGAAGACTAAAAGGGACTGGTTTGTTTTGTCAGAATGAGATCCAGTCTACCTGTTATCCACACCCCAAGGTGTTAGAATTTTCTGCCTTTAATTACAACATCTAATGCTGGTTGCAGTGTATCCTTTGTAGCACATGGATAACTGCCTCAGTAAAACAAGATGAGGGTAGTCTCCACTGGAGAAAACTTTGTACAGGTAATCCTTGTTTAGCCACCACACTGGAGCTGGCAACCTGATTGTTAAGTGAAGCGGTTGCTAAGTGAAACCATAACTGTGCTTATGATGTTGCTTGTGTTTTCCTTTGCTTTACTGACCTGCAGAGGTTATAAATGCTAGATAAATCACTTTTCCATCCCTGACATAACTGCAAACAGTCACTGAACGAGGTAGTGGAAGTTATAGAGCAAAACAGCAAGGATGGCCCAAGACTGCATAATGCCTGAGGCACATTGCTAAATACAGTAGCCATCGGATGCAAGGCGTTCTTTACTTCAACACACAAGCAACGGACTAGCCTCCTCCATGCAACTGATGGCTAACGTTGACTTAAAGGATCCAAGGTAAACTGCATAGCACACAGCACTTCTACCATAGTGCTGTTTCACCCACTTCTTTCTCCAGCATCTGTCACCAGAGTCAGTTGCTTCACTTTGCTTAATGACAGAGCCCTCTATAGCCTTGCTAGAAGTTAAATTGGGAAGATGGGCAATCAACTACAACAGGGATGTCAAACTTGCAGCCTGCAGGCACAGGCCACGCCCATCCCAGCTCTGCGAAGGGGAAAACCGTAGCGAAACATCATGTGATTGCAACGCGATGCTGTGAGTTGGACACCCATGAACTACAATCAAGAAGATGAGGTAATATACAGAGACTATATTAAGCTTTGGCCAAAAAAAAAAGTCTAAAGAAATGTATAAATTTGCATTGTTCCTTCTCCCCCTTTATTCATAATCAGGGCTTCTAATTGCCCATTGTGTTGGTTCTCTTATCTTTGCTACCTACAACTAAGGGTCGTAATAAACTGGAAACCCTGCAGTAATCTGAAAGTCAGGGCCCAGTGAATCTCAACTAAGCTTTGTAACAGTCCGATGCTGACACTCACAGTTGAGAAGGCCCAGTTGTAAAAGAGAAGCCAGTGCAGTGAGGATCATGAAGAGCAGGAGCCCCCCTCTTCTCCCCAGAAAACCAACCACTGGGCACATAGCCAGGCAGGATACCAGAGTGATGCTGGCCATGGTGTAATAGTCCGCATAAAAATTGTTGGTGAAGGACATCTTATCTTCATGACCCATCATACTCTTTGCAAAGCAGTGGTGTATTCCATATCCAGTCAGCCTGTGGGAGACAACATGAGACAAGTAACAGGAACCATTCGTGTTATGACCGTATGCTAAATGATTACTTAAGACTATCATGTGGGCCTTAGCCCAATCCAGAGGTGGTATTCAGCAGGTTCTGACCAGTTCTGGAGAACTGGTAGTGGACATTTTTAGTAGTTCGGAGAACTGGCAAATGCCACCTCTGACTGGCCCCGCCCCCATCTATTCTCTGCCTCCCGAATCCTAGCTGATTGGCTGGGTCTTCTTTTGTTGCCCTGCACAGGAGAATGGAGCTGGAAAGCAGGTTAGTGGGGTGGGGAGGGAATGGGGATTTTACAGTATCCTTCCCCTGCCACGCCCACCAAGCCACACCATGCCCACCAAGCCACACCCACAGAACCAGTAGTAAAAAAAATTGAATACCACCACTGGCCCAATCCCAAAGAAATAGATTTCCTTTTTAAGAATCATGGGGGCAGGGAGGAGAACCGTGAATGATGTATTTCTCCCATTTGCTTGGATGTCAGGAGAAAATTTAGCTTTATCATACCAGAATTGTTCTAGAGAGCTTGGTATGTGGACCTCTATATGCCAAGACTTGGCACACAAGCTACAGTGCCATTCAGTTTAAACTGCCTACATGAGAAGTCTCTTCCCCCTTATGGAAAAAGACACCATCACAATAAACCAAGCAACATGCTACAGAAAACTGTACATGAATGCACTTGGCTCCTGAAGATTTGCTTAGATTCATGATGGAACAATAAGTCTGCTCAATATATCTATATTGTTCCATCATGAATCTAAGCAAATCTTGGCATGGAGCAGCTGCAATTTGCAATTAAGTAGTACCTGGTAGGAATCTTTTTTTATCTTCAGTATCTTATATCTGCTGGTATGAAATATCCAAAGCTGTGAAAACCCTTGTTAAAATATAAATATTCTGAAACATGCTTATATTATGCAGATAAAGTAATCACATCCTTGTCCATGAGAAATGAGCTGCTTTTTTCAACATTACTTCACCGATCATGGACCAAATCTTGGAAGCCAATATTTACAACCAAAGGGGACTATAAACTTGTTTAATTTTTTAAAAAGCAGTTTCAAATAATGAATTCTCTCTTTACTACTAAACTAAAAGACATTTTTTCTACTCTAACAAAGAACTGCAGAATCTAAAGGCTAACATAAAGCCATGTACCATTAGATAGTGCAGAATCTTATTTCATTTCATACTAAAATATGAATACTGAAAAGCAATCTTGCCATGAAATCTCATAGTTTGTCCTTCCCACAATGAACAATTTACATTAGGTTAGCGCATCACTTAACACAATCAAAAGAGCAACCAATATTTGGATAATTTATTTTTGTTAAAAGAATCGTTTCCTACAGGAGCCTGATAAATTAGCCCACAGTCTCTACCCACTACAGGTAGTCCTCGGCATATGACCAAAATTGAGCCCAACATTTCTGTTGTTAAGCGAGCCAGTTGTTAAGTTAGTTTTGCCTCATTTTACAATTTTTTCTGCTACATTTGTTCAATGAATCATTGCAGTTGTTAAGTTAGTAACCTGGTTGTTAAGTGAATCTGGTTCCCCACTGACTTTGCTTGTCAGAAGGTCACAAAAGGGGATCATATGACCCTGGGACACTGCAACCGTCATAAGTATGAGTCAGTTGCCAAGCACCTGAATTTTCATCACATGGCCATGGGGATGCTGCCACAGTCGTTAAGTATGAAAAATGGTCATAAATCATACATCACTTTTTTCAGTGTCATCGTAACTTTGAACAGTCACTAAACGAATTGTTGATAAGTCGAGGAATACCTGTATCAGTAATGAAGAGTTCCTGAAATCAAGGACTTGTCATAGTGGGTGGTTGATATCTCCATAGACAACCCTTGTTCAAACATCCCAGGCAGTTGGATGTTTGAAAAAAAGATTCTGTATTTGAGTGATATGAGATCTGCATCAGGCATGTTGGTGGAGCATTTAATACTGCAGTCACCAAACTATGAACATGCCTATGCAGTCATTCCTAAGATGGGTCCTAAAGAGCTTTTACCATCCTCACTATTGAGATAAATAGATGCTTTACATAAAAATATTATGCCAGCGGGCAACCTGTCTCCAAAATCAACCTGCTAATGCTGTTTTTTAGTTGTTGTTTGCTGTTTGTTGTTACAGTCATTCAGGGTGATATTGTTATTGGGGAAAAAGGCATGCAACAAAATAGTCAGTTCAATTTGAGGGGGCCAGGGCTATCTTCGAGACAGTCATGGTGACTGCCTGAACTAATACCTGTAGTTTTCTTGATTTTGGAAGTGGTTTGCTATTGCCTGCTTCTTAGGGCTGAGAGAGAGTGACTGGCCCTTGGTCATGCAGCTGGCTTTATGTCCAAGGAGGGACTAGAACTCACCATCTCCTGATTTCTAACTGGGTGCTTTTAACCACTTCCTCAAACTGGCTTTCATAATCCGTTCAATAGCATGCATTTATGATACTAGTTAACCCAGAGGATGGCAGATGCCTATTTTTCTTCAAAGAAAAATTCGTTTTCATGAAAAATAAATGAGCTTTGTTGTCATTTTATTTATCAGCTTAGGTACTTTCAATTGTCAATGAAGCATCTACATCTGCAAATTGTTTTAGCTGATTTCTCTCCTTTGTTAGATGGTCATATTTTTCAATGAGATTTCAGTGAACTTTGCAGCAAAGATTATGGGACTTTAATAGTGCTAAGGGAGTCACTGAAAAAGTTTCAAGATGAAACTAGCAAATAAATAAGCACACACATATTTGTATAAGCAGGACGGAAGGCAGAGTAATTTTGTGACTGCTATTGATAAACAGCTGGAATCTCCTCTCTTCTAATCTCCTCTAAATCATTGAGAGAGCTATTAGTCATAGTTGTCTCAAAAGTACTTTTTAAAAAAACAACTGGACTGTTTTTTTCCATGCACATCTTTGGCCAGCTTGTCTTAGTCTTTGTCTCATCTCAACTGGAATCATAGGAAAACCAAGGCAGGAAAAGCCATTCTCATGGAATGGATGGTAAGATGCAAAGCAATTAAAACCAATTCTTCTGCTGTAAACTGCCTCTTGACAATGGTAGGAGTAGCAATTCTGGTGTAAAATATACATGCACTGCTTTGTCTGCTTATAGAGCAGGGGTCCCCAACCCTCAGTCTGTGCACCAGCACTGGGCCACAGCCAGGGGTGGGATTCAAAAATCCCAACAACCGGTTCTCTGCCCTGTTGCTGGGTGGGTGTGGCCATGGTGGGCGCGGCCTACCGGAACTGCCAGGAGGCCCATTTTTCGCCTTCCCCAGAGTCTGGAGGCTTCCCTTGAACCTCTGGGAGGGCGAAAATGGTCTCCCCTGGCTTCTGGAGGTCCTCCAGAAGCTGGAAATAGTCCCATTTCTGGACTTCTGGAACTTTCGGGAGGGCCGCTTTTCACCCTACTCTTACCCACATCCAAAACGGGCCACATGGAGACTCCTGGGAGGGGCAAAGTGGGTGGGGCCAGCCAGTCGGTTCAACTATTGGTTTGGCAAACCAGATGTAAATTTAACACCTGGTTCACCCGAATCGGCTGAACCCCACCCCTGGCTACGGCATGCCACGGCATGCGCAAACAAACAAACCCTATCCTCCCTCTGGCCCGCAGAAAAAAATATCTCCACAGAACCAGTCCCTGGTGCCCAAAAGATTGGGGGCCACACTTGTAGAGAAAAGGCAGGCAGATTTCTATTATTATTAT
The DNA here is from genome assembly GCA_009733165.1 of Naja naja. Classification (NCBI taxonomy): domain Eukaryota; kingdom Metazoa; phylum Chordata; class Lepidosauria; order Squamata; family Elapidae; genus Naja; species Naja naja. The sequence goes on from CM019150.1 coordinate 146,370,918, forward strand.
TCACTTAAAAAGGTCTAACATCCAAGCTACATGGGTTGTTAATGGCACTAATAGATAAAACATCTCTATTTTCCTCATTGCCCATGGAGACGCTCTTCATAATCCTTCTGGAAGGTCTGTTCATACTTACGAATTGATGCAGAGCACAACAATGTTTTTCCACAGGTTTCTTGTTCCCACCACCTTAACAATACAGACTTTTTTTGGTCTCCTGGCAAGCTCTTTCTCTAGTTCTGAAACAAAAGCAACATTTCATTATTTAAAAGGTAGGCATTTGGGAACGAAGCAGATCAGCTCAGCTGAAAGGAGGAAGTTCTAATTAAAGCTCCTTGTCTCTTTTTTTTCAAGGTTCCGTTAAACAGTGAATTGTGTTTAAACCACACGTGCCCATGGTTTCTGAGGTTTGGGAGCCATGCAACAGAAAAAAAGAAAGTAATACGGCTTTCCCTAATCTTGATCTCATTTCTGAATTAATAATTAATTGAACCTATCCCCCTTTTCTTTTTGAGCTATCAAAGCCTTGGAGAGTTTTACGATTAGATTAAGGAGGCATAAATTTCAGGATTATGTTGTGATTTCTATAACCACAGCTGGCAGGAGATAAAATTAAAGAATTTTTAACCCAGTCGTTTGGTTTGATTACCAGAAAGGAACAGATCTTGTATGCTCACAAAAATCTTACTCCGGATTTCTTATTTCAGCTTAGTATAGTTTTGGCAATGTACAATCTCTTTGTTATTCCCTTCTGCCCGTTCTTGGATTAAATGTTCTATCTTGAGAGTTGTTAACCCTGTTAAAAATGAATGAAGCCACAAAAACGTTTTGAAATGGACACAGATTTGGAACTAGGGCAGGCTTATAAAGCCAGTCAATTACCTCACTATCTTTGGCAAATTAGAAACGCCAGTAATTGACCAGGCAGAATAGAGTGGTGGGTTTTTTATGTATTTGTTACTAATTTGAAGATGAGAACTGTTGGACTACTGAACATTTTCTGAGGTTTAGCATTTCTCCTAAGTTTTATATGTATGACTCTGTTCCTAGATACTATATACTCACCATGTTGAACTACCTGATATTAATGTGTCCATTCAAGTTGGAATTAATATGCATTGAATACAGGAAGGAATAACTGAATAACACAATACTCTGAGGCTGTGATGTTGTTTGGGGAAAAAAAGCTGTGTAGGAGAATTATTTGGATCTACATATAGGGAGTTGATAATTCCTTCCCGTCTCTCCTTTCACAACCAAGAATAAAAAAGATTCAACTTTTGTACCAGGAAGTAGCAATAGCAATAATAGCACTTAGACTTATGTACTGCTTCAATGCTTTACAGCCCTCTCTAACTGGTCTACAGAGTCAGCATTTTGCCCCCAACAATCTGGGTCCTCATTCTACCGATCTCGGAAGGATTGAATGCTGAGTCAAGGTTAAGCTGGTCAGGATCGAACTCCTGGCAGTCGGCAGAATTATCCTGCAATATTGCATTCCAACCACTACGCCATCATGGCTCTCATCTCAAAAGCAGAAATAAATAACCATCTGAATTAGCACAGGAACTATAAAAGCACTAACAGACAATTAGATTTCAATGTCCAACCAAGCCATGTTCTCAAACAATAGAAGAAGAGGGAGGTAAAACCCCCTTGATATTTTATATTTTGAAATAGGATTTTTCCATTTATTATTCTAGCATGCTTTTTTTATATCTAATTCATTTTGCCTAGTTCTAACAGAATGATTTCACATCTGTTTTCTATTTTATCATTGTTAAGTCTAACCCTATTCAGAAAATTGGTTTTCTCTTTAAATTGTTTTTCACTATCAGCTTTAAGAAGACTTCTGGTAGCTTAAAAACTTCTATGACCAAGCCATAAACACAAGCAAAATAAAGATAATTGCTTTGGCATATGCCCGTAGATTTATTTCCCCGTTCCCTTGAATCTTTGTAATAAGTTCAGCCTCTCTCAAATTCTTGAATTAGTGAAACATCTCACAAGCAAGACACAAGAAATACAATATAACATGAAGAAAAGAGCAAAAGAAAAAAAAAGATTTTTAAATTCATCTTCTTGTAAACATTATTGACTTTCTTAGATAGCACAGATAAGATAGATTGAGTGAACAAAATAATCAGACAGAAGGCCATTTCAGAACTGGTTTTTCTTGGTTTTTCAAAAAACTATGTTTGTAGATATATAACCTTGAAAAAACTGAAATACCTGTTAGGTTACCTGTAGGTTTTCAGTGTGACAGTCCTTTCAAAGAAGCTTTTGTGAAAAGGAACAAGGATCTATATCTTTATTTTCAGAGGGGTTGGACAATGATGATTTTCTGATTAGGTTTATCAAAAGGTTGCCAGCAATGGAGAGCCAGTTTGGACTAGTGGTTAAGGCACCAGGTTAGAAAGCAAGAGACTGTGAGTTCAAGACCTGCCTTGGCTGTGAGTGTCTTTGGGCCGGTCATTCTCTCTCAGCCCAACTCACCTTACAGGTCTGAGGTTATGGGAGAACAGAAGGAGGAAAGTGTGTTGGATATGTTCACCACCTTGAGTTATTTATAAAAAAAGTAATAATAAAGGTGGGATATAAAACAAACATGGCAAAACACATCATCTAATCAAAGTGCAAATAACATAATGACTTCTTCTAAAACCTGTATTCTTTTCATACATATTCAGCAAGCTTTTCTGAAAATTACCTTTCTATTTATACCTCTGCAACATAAAGGATAGATTGCCCAGTTCTGGTTTTTATTCAATACATGAACAAACAAGCATTATAAAATCTAGCAGGCAAGAAGTTCTATAATACCTCCATCAGAAGAATCAATAAAATGTGATCAGCAACTTTACATAGATGCTAACATCACATCGGTATAGTAACAATTACTTGGGAACCCACACTAAAGAAAGAGAGACCCCACCCAATGGTAAAGAAATGTAGCCAGGAATTGCATAAACTAGAATCTTTTCCAAGCCCTCTCCTGTATATTTGAGATATATCTGAATTAGGCAATTTGCTCATAGAGGTCACACTGTTGCTGTTTTAGGGCTAAATCTACTATTGCATAATAATAATAATTATTATTATTTATGAGATCTATATGCCGCCATATCTCCCTAAGGACTCAGGGCGGCTTACAATACTAAAAACAGTACAATATAAATATTAAAAAATTAATTAAACCAGGAATCTCATAAATCGATTAAAAATTTAAAAACAACCACTAAAACCACTAAAAAACCCTCCCCCCCTCCTTCAGTCTGGGTAGGCTAGTTGGAACAGCCAAGTTTTTAGGCCACGGCGGAAGGATCGGAGGTCAGGGGCCACCCAGAGCTCCAGGGGTAGTTGGTTCCAAAGCCCCCACAGAGAAGGCCCTACCCCTGGGACCCGCCAGCTGGCATTGCATGGCTGACGGCACCCTGAGCAGGCCCTGCCGGTGGGAGCGCACAGGTCGTCGGGAAGCTGTTATCGGCAGCAGGGTTTCCTGCAAATACCCTCGTCCAATGCCATGAAGGGCTTTATAGGTTAGACAACTATGCACAAAAAATGAACCACCCTGATCTCCTTCCTGCCTTCCCTTCCATGCATCCTTCAGATCTGCATCAGCTAGTGTTCCTAAATCGAGAATATTTGAGAGGTGTTCAAGAGTGAAGGGTATGGGAAGATGGAGAATCTGAAATGCCCATGGTGCCCATTCTGTTGCCAAAGGGATACAATCTTCATTGAGTTCCCTCTCAAATATAGGTAGTCCTTGACTTAGAACGGTTCATTTAGTGACTGTTCACAGCATTGAAAGAAGTGACTTATGGCCATTTTTCACGTTTACAACCATTGCAGCATCCCCATGGTCATGTGATTAAAATTTGTCTCATATTTATGATGGTTGCAGTGCCCCAGGGTCCTTCCATCAGCTTTTGGGACCTTCTCACAAGCAAGGTCAATGGGGAAGCCAGATTCACTTAACGAGTATATTACTAATTTAACAACTTTATCAGCTGTGCTAAGAAAGGTTGCAAAAGGAGGCAAAATTCACTTAACAAATGTTTCGCTTAGCAACAGAAATTTTGGGCTCAATTGTGGCCGTCAGTCTGTCTCACTTTGCGCCTGACAGCTATGCCACGAGATCGGCAGTCAGACATGAAATATCCATCATTAAGTCTTCAAACTGAAGGCAAGACAGCTTTTCCACACATAAAGTTAGTGTGACACAAGAAAGGCTCCACCACAGCTTTATCTCGAATATACAAAGAACAGTATTGTGTAACTATATTTCCCATTGAATTCCATTTCCACAAGTGTATTTTAAAATGGAAGCATGTATTTGAATATTTGATTTGTAGAGCAATCTGTAGCTCATCCATGAACTAATTGTACGAGTCTACTGATCCCAGTCTCTGCTTCTCCATGAGTTAGTGGTATGAAACTTCTGTGTCTGGCAGCCTGCTCATACATTACCTCCAGTTTGGCTGCTTCCCACATCCCCCATCTGGTACCCTCTGACAACAAAGCCATTAGAGCTCCATGACATGCTGTCCTTTTCTTCACTTCCTGACAGAGCTGTGGGCAACCACCTGTGGCCTATGAGAAGGAGCCAATTAAACAGATAAAGGAAGTGTGGTTTGACTGACAATATCAGGAAACCAAAACAACATTCCCTTAGTCTAAGTCACAGTATAGCAAAAGAACATTAAAAGCAGTGTATGTTTCCCTAAATAAACCACGTCCATGTAAAGGATTTTCTTTCTTCGGAGTGATGACCCTCCAATTCAGATAATCTATTGTCCTCAAAGTATAGAACATTTATGTGTGCATAAACTAGGCTGAGTTCCAGGCAACCGAGCTCAGTTACAAGCAGGGATCATCCTTATCTCCCTTCTGCAGAGTTTTACTATATAATGACTAATGGAGTATGTGTATACACCGCACAGGTCTCTCAGAGTGTACTTGGGGAAAGATTCTGTGCCCATTTTCACAAATAAAATAAAAGATAGAAGTCAAACATGTGCTCAATACATCTTATTTTCCTTCCTTTTTCCAGAAAAAAACCAGCGCACCTAATTTGGTAGTTCAACCGGGCTTGTGCAATCACAATCACACACATGCAAACATAAACAAAGGCTGTGTAGGAGGCCCATTTTTGCAATACAGGATGGAAGTGGAAGAATGGCTTTTATAGAGACAGGACTCTCATAGGTAGCAAGCATGATAAAACATACCTCCAAGGCCAGCACATAAGCTTCAGCTAACAAAAAGGGCTGACAGACAATCATCCAGGAAACTGCAAAGTCATGGACTGTTTCTTGTCCCAGGCAATATTTTATCTTCCCCAAATTCCTGGGATAAGCAGTTCAACACTACAAAGGCTTCCATACAAAGTTACTTTATTGGATTATATCAGGCATCCTCAAGGTTTAACTCAGTTATGCTGAGATTCGTCTAATGTCCAATCTTTGCACTGTCGTCTTCATAGTGTGAAAAGATGGTTATCTTTATCCCATAGTGATATACCAAAGTAAGACTCCAGCACGATGCTGGGGTCCAGGTAAGAATGCCCAAAACTCCCTCTGCCCAACCAGAGGTCAATTCAGTGACCAATCAGGATTACAGATGTGACCACGTGACACGAACTACATCTCCCAAGAGGCATTAACTACATTTCCCATGAAGCATTCCCTTAAGGGGACAGCTCTCATTCCCAAACTAGCTATATATTTATTTATTTATTTTATTTATTTAATTTGTCAATCACTAACAAGATAATAAGTATAAGGGTAAACATAGTTATGAATACATGAAATGAATACATATAAGAAAAATAAAAGAAACAATAAAAGAAACAATAAAAGAAACAATAGGACAGGGATGGTAGGCACGTTGGTGCGCTTATGCACGACCCCTACAGACCTCTTAGGAAAGGGGTGAGGTCAATAGTAGACAGTCTAAGATTAAAGTTTTTGGGGTTTGGGGAAGAAATCACTGAGTCAGGTAGAGTGTTCCAGACATTGACCACTCTGTTGCTGAAGTAGTATTTCCTGCAATCAAGTTTGGTGCGGTTTACCTTGAATTTGTATCTATTGTGTGCTCTTGTATTGTTATGGTTGAAGCTGAAGTATTCATTGACCGGAAGGACATTGGAGTGTATGATTTTATATACTATACTTAGATTGGACCAAAGACGGCGTAGTTCTAGATTTTCTAGGTCTAGAATTTCAAGTCTAGTGGCATAAGGTATTCTGCAATGAGTAGAGGAATGGAGAACTCTTCTTATACTGTCTAACCAGCATAGACTGGATTTAACATAGCTAGTTATTTACATTTTATCTATACTGCTGCAACTTTCTTAATCTGTCTGCAATAACAAAGGCTAAGAAAACAGTCTTACTGAAAATAGATCTAGCTCTAAGGATCATTTTTATATCCAGAAATATATATTAAAAACTTGCGAATTTTCATCTCTGGAGCAAAACACACCAGTTCCAGAATTCAGATGTCAGAACTATGGCCCCTTTATGACTTGTGGACTTCAACTCCCAGAATTCCTGAGCCAGCCATGCTGGGAGTTGACGTCCACAGGTAATAAAAGGGCCTTAGTTCCCCACCCTTGCCACAGTAGAGCATACATTTGCTATACTTATTCGTTCAGATAGATTATCCAAATATACTATATTGGAGCACAGCCCAAATCACTCTATCTATTGCATTTAGAAGCGTCCATTGTGTATTTACTTTTATTCTAAAGCAGCCAATGTTAATGTGGCTACAAATTCGCTTTGACAAACATCCAGCTGGCCACTTGATTCAGAAGCATCCTTCTCCCAAAATTCAGTTCATGGCAGCACACAAAATATGAATTCAAGGGAACACAAGGGTCAAATTACAATAGAGAAAAAGACCATTTAAATGACAAGTGCTGTTCTATATTTCACTTTATGGAACAAAATATCAAGCTGAGATATGTAAGACATTTGGTAGGGAGGCAACCAAAGTATATATGATAGGGAGGTTTGGACAAGATGATGCTTCTTCTATTATAATTCTTGAATCTGCTACACACTTTTCAGTTTACATAATCAGAGACCAAGTAACTTTCTGGGATAAATGAACATTATAGTCAATGACTTCTAAAATTATGCTGTGCAAAAATGAACAAAGTTACCATCTGCAGTTGTCCAAATATTTTGAGGTCAGCATTCCACGGACACCATCTTGAGCAAAATACCCATTGCCACAAAATTATATTCCTAGTTTGTTTGTTTTCTTGTCTCTTTCTGACTTTCTAAGATATTTTTTCCTAATGCTTGTCCTCATTACTTTAATTAACTTAGGAAGAACGAGAGACATTTTCTGTAAAATCCATTGTGAAAATGTGCTTTGACATATTTGTCCTTGACAGACAGGAAAGCACTTAACATATGGACTTTTGAGATAGTTTAAAGAAAAAAAAGTGTTGTGATAAGGACAAAAAGGAGACAGAGGTGGAGAGAGATGAAAAAGAATACCAATTGATTTGGTACGACTGCAGAAACAGATGTGTCCTGTTTTTTAATGTTACCTAAACAAAGCTTGCAAGATGTAAGATCTCTGCTAATGTGGTGTATATGGATAGTTTAAGCTTTTTAGACCAGTGAAGCTGTTGATGGTTCTGTCTTGGAAGTAATATAGCCAGCTCATTTAGGTTATATTAAGCATTACAGGTAGTCCTTTAGTTCATTTAGTGACCGCTCAAAGTTATAGTAGCATTGAAAAAGTGATGTATGACTATTTTTCATGTTTGCAACCATTGTATCACCATCCCCATCGTCACATGATCAAAATTCAGATGCTTGGCAACTGACTCATATTTACGACGGTTGCAGTGTCCTGGGGTCAAGTGACCACCTTTTGCAACCTTCTGACAAGCAAGGTCAATGGGGAGGCCAGATTCACTTAACAAATGTCTGACTAAGTTAACAACTGCAGTGATTCCCTTAACAAATGTGGCAAGAAAGGTCATAAAATGGGGCAAAATTAACATCTGTCTCACTTACCAACAGAAATTTTGGACTCCAGTGTGGTCATAAGTCAAGGACTACCTGTACTTCTATGTTCCATTCTTTCTGTATTCCGTATTTCCATAAGTAATTTAGTTCTTAGTAATCAATTATTTACCCTGTATTTAGATATGGAACTTAATTGATGGGCCAAAACCTTCCCCGTGAACCAAATAATTATTTTCTCCATTTTGTTGGTTAAGTAACCCGAAGGAAAATAGATGAGTTCAATATCCAATTTTTTTTCCCAAAGCAAAATTGCATTTTTTAAGCCACAATCTATAAAACCATCAGCGTGTACTTTCACTGTCCACTTCCCATAGCTTCAAACACTTACCAGACATCACTCCCTTAATATCATACTCTGCGCTCGTTCTATTCCTGTGAGTCAGACGAAGGATGAGCTTCTTTGCAGCTTCAAACTGTTGTGTGGCCATCAGCCAGCGAAGAGATTCTGGGAAAATACTTCAAGGAGGGAGAATGTGTTAGTGAAGGTTCTGAAAGGGTCACCAGTGGGTTTTTTTAAAAAAAGGTTTTCTTAAAAAATAAATTTTATTGAATATAAACATTAAAAAAATATTGACCGTGGTGGTCTTTTTTGACGTACATTTCAGTCAAAACATTTTACATTAGAAAAAAATCAAAAGATATAAACATTTATATACAGGTGAAACTCGAAAAATTAGAATGTCGTGCAAAAGTTCATTTATTTCAGTAATGCAACTTAAAAGGTGAAACTAATATATGAGATAGACTCATTACATGCAAAGCAAGATAGCTCAAGCCGTGATTTGTCATAATTGTGATGATTGTGGCTTACAGCTCATGAAAACCCCAAATCTACAATCTCAGAAAATTAGAATATTACATGCAATCAATAAAACAAGGATTGTACGTAGAACAACATCAGACCTCTGAAAAGTATAAGCATGCATATGTACTCAGTACTTGGTTTGGGCCCCTTTTGCAGCAATTACTGCCTCAATGCGGCGTGGCATGGAAGCTATCAGCCTATGACACTGCTGAGGTGTTATGGAAGACCAGGATGCTTCAATAGCGGCCTTCAGCTCTTCTGCATTGTTCAGTCTCACGTCTCTCATCTTTCTCTTGGCAATGCCCCATAGATTGTCTATGGGGTTCAGGTCAGGCGAATTTGCTGGCCAATCAAGCACAGTAATCCCACGGTCATTGAACCAGGTTTTGGTGCTTTTGGCAGTGTGGGCAGGTGCCAAGTCCTGCTGGAAAATGAAGTCAGCATCCCCATAAAGCTCATCTGCGGAAGGAAGCATGAAGTGCTCCAAAATCTCCTGGTAGATGGCTGCGTTGACCCTGGACTTAATGAAGCACAGTGGACCAACACCAGCAGATGACATGGCTCCCCAAATCAACACAGACTGTGGAAACTTCACACTGGACTTCAAGCATCTTGCACTGTATGCCTTTCCATTCTTCCTCAAGACTCTGGGTCCTTGGTTTCCAAATGAGATGCAAAAGTTGCTCTCATCAGAAAAGAGGAATTTGGACCACTGAGCAACAGACTAGGTCTGTTTTTCATTAGCCCAGGTAAGACGCTTCTGACGTTGTTTGTTGTTCAGGAGTGGCTTGACAAGAGGAATACAACATTTGAAGCTCATGTCCAGGATCCATCTGTGTGTGGTGGCTCTCGATGCACTGACCCCAGCATCCAACTTCTTTTGCAATTAAACTTGTTTTGAGGCTTTCCCTCCTTGTGGTGGGTGTCAATGATGGTTTTCTGCACAACTGTCAGGTCAGCAGTCTTTCCCATGATTGTGATTCCTACTGAACCAGACTGAGAGACCATTTAAAGGCTCAGGAACCCTTTGCAGGTGTTACGGCTTAATTAGCTGATTAGAATGGGACACTTTGAGCCTAGAATATTGCACCTTTTCACAATATTCTAATTTTCTGAGATTGTGGATTTGGGGTTTTCATGAGCTGTAAGCCACAATCATCACAATTATGACAAATCACGGCTTGAACTATCTTGCTTTGCAAGATATGAGTCTATCTCATATCTTAGCTTCACCTTTTAAGTTGCATTACTGAAATAAATGAACTTTTGCATGATTTTCTAATTTTTCAAGTTTCACCTGTACATATATACATTTAAGCTTTGTACCTTTTTGGTTCTTTTTCTTATACCTCAGGTATGAAGTCTCTCACCTCTTTTCTATTTCATCTTAAATTCTTATTTCAGTTTTGTGAACTCCCTTTCATGACCCTCCGATAATAGAATTTATTCCATACTTTATAATATTCTGATTTATCTTGTCCTTTCAATTCTAGTGTCAACCTATCCATTTTGGTGCATTGAAAAATCTTATCAATCATAGCATCTTCACTAGGAATTTCATTTGCTTTCCAATTTGGGGTGAATATCATTCTTGCTGCCGTGATTATGTGTATAATTGGATAGATATTGGCTTTGCTAAAGTTCTGTTCCATTATTCCTAGTAAGAGCATCTCTGGTATATAACTAATTTTTAACCCTGTCATTCCCTCTAGCCATGACCAAATTTTGTACCAAAACTCCTAAGTCTTTTTACATGTCCACCATACATGATAGTACGTTTTTAATATCTCCTTTTTCTGTATGGATGTATTTTGTTTTCTTTTTTTAATTGAACTATGAGTAACAAATATTATCAAGTAGCTAAATTAACCCAAATCCAAGATACAGAAAGAAAAATAGATACAAAAAAACACCCATAAAGAGGAAGTGGAGAAACAGGTAGGATACATGTACACACTTATCATATATTTTTTTATTTTTTTATTTTTTATTTATTTATTTATTTATTCAATCGCTTACAAGATAATAAGTATAAGGATAAACATAGTTATGAATATATGAAATGAATACATATAAGAGAAATAAAATAAACAATAGAACAGGGATGGTAGGCACATTGGTGCGCTTATGCACGCCCCCTACAGACCTCTTAGGAAAGGGGTGAGGTCAATAGTAGACAGTCTAAGGTTAAAGTTTTTGGGGTTTGGGGAAGAAACCACAGAGTCAGGTAGAGTATTCCAGACATTGACCACTCTGTTGCTGAAGTCGTATTTCCTGCAATCAAGTTTGGTGCGGTTAACCTTGAGTTTGTATCTATTGTGTGCTCTTGTATTGTTATGGTTGAAGCTGAAGTATTCATTGACCGGAAGGACATTGCAATGTATGATTTTATATACTATACTTAGATCGGAGTGAAGGTGGCGTAGTTCTAGATTTTCTAGGTCTAGAATTTCAAGTCTGGTGGCATAAGGTATTCTGCAATATTAAATTAAATATTAAATTATTATCCTATTGTGAGCTATTGTAATTGAGGTTAAACCATAAAATCCATCCAGATTTGATAGAAATATGGTTCTTGTCTCATTGGTTTAACTTTGCCTGTGATTTAAAAAACACAGGCTGGAAGAGAAATGGCAGAGGAAAAAGATGACAGTCTGGCTCCTACCACTATTTCTCTGAGTTTCCATATAAAGCAGGGGTTTGCAACCTTGGCCACTTTAAGACTTGTGGACTTCAACTCCCAGAATTCTTTGTTGGCTGAGGAAGTTTTGCTGGCTGAGGAATTCTGGGAGTTGAAGTCCACAAGTCTTAAAGTGGCCAAGGTTGGAGACCCCTGATATAAAGAGTGTCATGGAAATTTGTGATCGAACACCTCATTTCTCCCATAACATTTGGCTCCAAACATTCAGCTGTTACTAATGAACCACTTCTGAAAGTAAAGCATCGCAGATACTTACAACCAGTACAGTAACATTAGCAGGAAAGGGCAGATGATCACGGCTTGGAGAATTTGCCAGTCCTTGCAGAGGGCAGCCAACCCTGGCATCAGGAACTGTCCTGCCATTGCTACTAAGTTTGCTATCATTGTGATCATGAAACGGTGGTTAGGAGCACAGAGCTCTATCCCTGAAAAAAAAAGAACATTTTGAGAGGGATGACAATCAAAAAGGAGGGGGGAAAAAGATAAAATCTTTGCAACCGTCTCTCAGGTGCTTATAAATATATTGCTGTACATTCAAAGAGGATAATTCCTATCTGAAATATTCTACACGGCAAACTTTGTTTTAGGGTATAAGGAAAAACTGTAAAGTTACCCAGCTTGCTTTGAACCTCTCTCAGAGTGACAGTCTGCATTTTACAATTCAGAATAGAATAACAGAGTTGGAAGGGACCTTGGAGGTCTTCTAGTCCAACCCCCTGCTTAGGCAGGAAACCCTATATCAGGGGGTCTTCAAACTTGACAGCTTTAAGACTTGTGGACTTCAACTCCCATAATTCCTCCTCCAGTCATGTTAGCTCAGGAATTCTGGGAGTTGAAGTCCACAAGTCTTAAACTTGCCAAGTTTGAAGACCCTTGCCCTGTGCCATTTCAGACAAATGGTTATCCAATCTCTTCTTTAAAGCTTCTAGTGTTGGAGCATTTACAACTTCAGAACTGCAAGTTGTTCCACTGATTAATTGTTCTAACCGTCAGGAAATTTCTCCTTAGTTCTAAGTGGCTTCTCTCCTTGATTAGTTTCCACCCATTGCTTCTCGTCCTGCCCCCAGGTGCGTTGGAGAATAGCTTGACTTGGCAATTTATTTGCATGAATACAGGTGTAAAAAGGAAAAAGGAGAAGGGGCCACCATAGCATCCTCTGGCTGGACACTGTCAAAGATAACACCGAGATAACCATGGTGGATCTGAAGGAGGTAGTGCAAGATAGAGGGGCATGGAGAGTGATGATCCATAGCAGGGGTCCCCAAACTTGGCAACTTTAAGACTTGTGCACTTCAACTTTCAGAATTCCTCAGACAACTATGCTAGCTGAGGAATTCTGGGAGTTGAAGTCCACAAGTCTTAAAGTTGCCAAGTTTGGAGATCACTGATCCATAGGGTGGTGGAGGATCAGGCATGACTGAATGTCTGTCAGAGTTGATGATGATGGCTGGAGTTAGTAGTAGGTAAGGCTGCATTTTATATTCTGTGAATCACATCAAAACCAGTTAGACTCGACTTAATCAAGAGTCACTGTTTTCAACCAAATTAGTCATAATCATCTCACTTGGATCAGACTATCTCTACCACTGGAAAAAGAGTAACATCTTTTTGGTTTTGGGTTTTTAATAGCCACCACAAATATTAAATATTCACTTGGCATCATTAGATACCTATTCCCATTTGAACATCCCAGAAAATCATTAATGGCCTGAATATTTGACTGTCAACAAGTAAACATTTGGATGTGCCATAGTTCACCAAATTAAATGGCACCCAACATATTTAGAAAATAATTCTACTCTGGGTTTTGGAAACACAGCTGAAGGCATTATTTTGCTCTAGACCTTATCAGTCAGACTGTATTGAAAGATAACACTGGCTTTAAAAAAAAAGCATCAATTGTTTCCAGTTCAAAATATTGATAGTTCTTGCAAGCTCAACTGTTGTTCACTTTGGCTGCACTGTATTTATTCTTCCCAAAAGAGAAAAAAAAACTACAATTATAATATATGCACAGTTGTTTCTGCTACCAGCAGGGAACAACAAGAAAGAGCTGTATTGTCCATTCTGCTTATAATAAGATGCACGTAAACTGGTCTTGGATGGAAAAGATTGCTCACCCATGCTTCAGTGCAAAGCTGCATAAAGGATTGGTTGATTTTATTTTTCCCCCTTTGATAAAAAAAGAGAAAGAAATGCAAAAGGGGAAAAAAATGAAATCAAAGAAAGCCAACCAACCTCACACTGCTTTGTAATAAAAACACAGCAGGAATGTAATAGCATTCAATAAATTATTCCAAATTAGTTTACGAATGAAGGCAAATATACATGTCCAAAGTTAATATTGCAAGATCGAATCTGGATCAGTCACCCAGAGATGTACTCTTCTGAACTTTCGGACTCATGCTGGAGCCATTTTCAGAAAACTTCTCTCTACTGGGATATGTGCTTTGGGCTATCCTGGGAGTCATATTTATGTGGTGCCTTCCTGGTGATTGCTGTTGTTTCTTCATGCTGCCAAACCCTCAGCTCCTAAATACTTGATAATCTAGGAGCCAAGGGCTTCTTAGCAACACAAGGAAACAACAGCCAACTGCCAGTCTTCAACACATGATGCCTACATCTCTGACTGGAATTAAAAATTCAGCCTGTATTTAATATATTTTGTCATTTTTTCCACAAAGGTACAGATTGGAGTCACGCAAAATTTGAGGCACTCAAAATATTTCTTGGAAGGTCACATACCAACTCCCCTCCCCCTCCCCTCATATTAATTTTCCTGTTCAATAGCCAAACCTATTTGATTTAATTAGGATGATGATGTTATCCATTTAGTCGCATCCAACTCTTGGAGAGAATATGGACCAGGTCTCTCCATATCTTCCAATCTTGCATTATTTCTTTGAATTTTTCTGGGCTCTGCTTGGTGTCAACTTTGATGGTGGCTAGCCAACACGTTCTTTGATGGTCTGCCTTTTACTGGTAACTCATCCAAACGTAATTGCTTTCACCAGTGAATTCCCTGGTGTGACATGGCCAAAGTTAAGTGAGATTCAGTTTCATAATTTTGCCTTCTAGTAACATGTCTGGATTTAAATCCCATCATAAACATAGTATGGTAAGTTAGATTGCTCTAGGGAACCCATGGAACAGAGCTGTCACAGTTTATTTTGTAGGACCTCATTTTCTCACTTGCTACCTTCTAAATCAGAGGTCTCCAAGCTTGGCAACTTTAAGCCTGGAGGACTTCAACTCCCTGGCTTAAAGTTGCCAAGCTTGGAGACCCCTGTTCTAAACAACTAACCTCCATCAAATTACAAGGACAAAAAAGCATCCACCTATTAAATGTATCACGGGAGCAACTAAGATCCTGTTTTTCACACTCCGATTTGACTTGGATGAAATATGGCAGCTGCTTTCTGAATCCTGGGAAACATAAACTGTCTTCAGGGGTTACAAAATTGCTCCAGCTCCACCTCCTCAATCTTATCTATTCTGTGCTGACAGAGGAAGTCTAAAATCACATGGTAAGCAGGTTCGGCTGAACTCGGTTGCAAAATTTAATGTACATTTAAATCTAGACAGACAGCAGGACCACTCGGAGGCTTCAACTGGTCCAGAATGCGGCTGCGCGGGTTGTGATAGGAGTATCCTGATACTCCCATATTACACCCCTTCTGCGTGAGCTGCATTGGTTGCCGGTTGCCCTCCGGGTGAGATTCAAGGTGCTGGTACTCACCTATAAAGCCCTACGTGGCTTAGGACCAGGGTATTTGCGGGAACCTCTGCTGCCAGCAACTAGTTCCCAATGTCCCGTGAGCTCCCACAGACAGGGCCTCCTTGTGGTGCCATTGGCCAGACAGTGTTGGCTGGCGACCCCTAGGGGTAGGGCCTTCTCTGTGGGAGCACCCACCCTGTGGAATCAGTTGCCCCTGGAGCTTCGGATGGCTCCTGACCTTCAATCCTTCCGTCGTGGCCTGAAAACATGGCTCTTTCAGCTTGCTGGCCTGATGGAGGGGGTGGGGTTTTAGTGGTAGTTTGTCAGTTTTAAATTGTTATATTGGGATGTTTGTTTAATTGTTTTTTAATGTTTGTATTGTATGTTTTTATCGTTGTGAGCCGCCCTGAGTCCTTCGGGAGAAAGGGCGGCATAGAAATCCCAATATAAATAAAATAAATAAATGCTCAGCTAAACATCGGTATATCTGTCTTTTGATCATTTAGGCAATCTAGAAGAGTCAAAGTAGTAGTAGTAGGAGGAGGACAGGAGGTGCAAGTAGTCCAACAGTTCAGGTGGTACAACAGTTCATTTAGTGACCATTCGAAGTCACAACAGCACTGAAAAATGTGACTTATGATCATTTTTCACAGTTGTGACCTTTGCAGCATCCCTATGATCATGTGACCAAAATTCAGATGCTTGTCAACTGGTTCTTTTTTATGATCGTTGCTATGTCCCAAGGTCACGTGATCAGCTTTTGCAACCTTCTGACGAACAAAGTCATTGGGGACCCCAGATTCACTTAACAACCTGTTTACTAACTTATGACCTGCAGTGATTCACTTAACAACTGTGGCAAGAAAGGTAAAATGGAGCAAAACTCACTTAACAAATGCCTCACTTAAGAAAATAAATTCTAGGCTCACTGGTGGACTACCTGTATTACAAACTACAATTTTGTAATGCTTTGTTTAAAATGGTTTGTGGTAAGAAAGAGAGAGAGGGAAAGATGGAAACAAGACATCAGAAACCATAGACTATATTAGTAGGCAAATTAATAAAAAAAACCATGCTAGACTTTGCACAGCAAAGAGAAGGTAATTATAATAAAATGTTCCTCAAAATAGACCTGGATTATCATCAGCATTATTAATTTCTCACTGCAATTTTCTCTCTAACATTTTACATTCCGTTTCTAGTCACACTTCCATTCTTACAATAATACCCACTATTTTTAGCAGCAAGCTACTAAACACACACCTCCCTTTCCCCATCCATGATACCTTAATCAGAGCTTTCTGATTTTATTCCAAGGGGAAATAATATCCAAGCTATGAGGTACATATTCTGCTCAAAAAGACTGCCCTCCCCCACCCCAATTTTTCTTCTATTCTTGCCAGCCAAATAAAATTCAGTCTGGCAATATGCAGGTATAAGAAGTTCTAAATACAGAGTTATTAATTGGAACATTTGAATTTTAGACCAAAATGCCGGTTGCTTGAAGTTTCCTTCTTGTGTTGTACATGCACAGAAAGAGAACATAGCAGCTGAACTAATTACTTTTCCTGCAATTAGTAAGGATATCCTCCAATGTTTTCTTAAATGTAAATAGGGATTCTGGTGAACTTCTGCTCTCAGATAAGTTTAAGGAAGGTACATATTTTCCCTTATTATGTTAAATGTTGCTACTGCTTTTTCCAATCTGTCCGACATTAGATATTGGAGCAGAGTGTTGTTAGCAAATTGAGCATCCAAGTTAAGATTAAGCATATTCGAAAAGAATGGCAGTGCTTAGTTTGCAATAGATTTAAGGGTTCTGAATAGAGAAAAATCACCTCAGAAAAATTCAGAAATATGTATTGTTTGTGGTGACATTAGATAAGTTTTGTTTTAATCTAGTTTTCTGGTCACATGAAGGGTTAAAAAGTGGCAGAAATGAATGGGTTGGTATGGTCCTCCAACAATGTCCATGGTGGTGATGACCCTGTGTGTGTATGTGTTTGTGTGTGTGTGTTTTAAATCTACTCTTGTGAAGGGGAAAGAAGCAGAATGGAATTTACAGCCTTTGGGTCTATTTTGTACCAGCTGGGAGACTAAAAAAAAAAGGCTGACAGAAAACTGAAAGCCATTCTGTTCAAGCCATTTGGTGTAAGAGGGTAGCTGGAATGGAGAGGAGGTGACTCAATAGCAATGTCATGAGACCATGATCAACTGTTCATTCTTGGTCATATTGCAAAGATAAAATGTTTGGGTTTTTTTTTACAGGTGTGGGAGGTATGTTCTATAGCAGTGGTCGCCAACCAGTGGGCCAGGGACCACTGGTGTTCTGTGAGAAAATTTGGTGGACCGCAGAGAAATGTCACCCTCAAAGCACTCCCCAAAGCAATTAATCCAGACAGCACCAGAACACAAGACTGCGCCACCCACATGACCTGCAGGAACACAAGGCTTGCATCGCTTGCATTGCAAACAACACGAGGTAATGAAGGGAGTGGGGAAAGAGAGGAGGGGGAGAACCTGCCCCACTCGCCCCATGTGTCTGTCCTGTCCACTGGGCTGCTTCTTTCTGCTTTGTTCTTCTTATGCTTTTGGCTGCATAAGAAATGAGTCTTTGGGACCCTGCAAGGCATCCTGCTCCAAGAGGCTGCACCATTCTGGCGGAGTTTGGGGGAGAGAAAGAAAGACTTCTGCTGCTTCTGCTGCTTTCCTTATATGAAGCCAAAAGTCTCTCTCTATCTCTCTTCCGCTGAGAATGGAGCTGGAGACGGTGTCCTACAATCCCAAATAAAGAATGATCAATCGATAGGAAAATGGGGTGGGGAATTTTCCTGCAGACTTTTTTTTGGGATTTTCCCAGGGTCTCTGGTCCGCGGGATTTAAAATTATGAGTTTGGTGGTCCCTGAGGTCCAAAAGGTTGACGACCCCTGTTCTATAGCACCAGCAGGTAAAATTCTTTAATCTAATCCCATTCCTGACTGTATGGGGTCTGAGACAGTGTCCTTCATCAGTCCTTTCCCCTGTATGGGCTGCCTATTCTACAGGTTTCTTCTCCACTGGAAAAAAAACACCTAGATATCTTTGAAGAAGCAGATTTGGTTTATGGTTCAATGTAAGATATAAATCCAATCAACTATGGTCGATTCATCAAACCGCCAAAAAAAAAAACCCACATCTTAGCAACATTTGTGAACATAAGCTGAAGAAAACACACCTTTTGAAGTTACCTCTAAAGGATCTCAGGCAAATGTCTCTACCTCTTACAAAAGAGAAGGGAGAATATGAATCTCTTATAAGGCAAACTACTCCCTCTTGTTTTGTTTACCTTTCTCAGTTTCTTTTTTGATATACACCTTCTGCTGGAACACCTTGTCTTTTAATCTATCTTGCCCTTTACATACTTAGTGGAAAAAAAACCACAGGTAGGTGTTATCTCAGTTAAATATTTGCTTGGGGGACGACAACAACAAAGTCCTTTAGTTGCTGTGAACAAGTAGAGGAATTATTCCAAAATAGGTAGCACTTAAATAACTGTTCCAAAATAGAACTCGTGTGCATTCTTGCCTGAAATTCTTGCATATGGAAAAAGTAAGCAAGAATGAATATCTGTTCCAGTGCCATAGGATGGGGTGGGAGTAGGGGTTTTATATGGTGGATTTTTAAATATTGTAAACTACTTTTGTGTGTGCTGGGTGGCCATGTGAACTTGTCAAACAAAAAAATAATACCCCAGGTGATGCAAACTGTCACTACTCCTGACTCTAGTCCTTCATGTAACAAAATTCATAGCCTAAGTCATATACCTCCATCAAGATTGGCAAAAATAAATTCTAAACTTTCCCCCATTTGTTGGAAATGTAACAAAGAGAGAGGAACTTATCATTTATGGTGGAGTTGCAAAGAGGCCCAAAAATACTGGCAAAAATTACGTAAATGGATGGAAGAAATGTGTGAAGTTGAAATATATTTTAGACCTGAATCCTTTCTGTTAGGAATCAACTCTAAGACATATGTTAAAGAAAGCATCTACTTGATGATCCATGTAATCACTGCAGCAAGGTTGGCATACGCACAAAAATGGAAAAATAAAGACACTCCAAGCGAAGCCGAAATATTGAGAAAAATCACACTTTGCGCAGAAATGGACAAATTAACAAAAGAACTGAAAAATAAGGAAGATACAGACTATTATAAAATATGGGATAAATTCTACGGTTGGTTAGAGAAGAAGAAGATCCAGGAATATTCTGAATGATTAAATTAAATATATGAATATATAGAGGGAAAGTACACAATTTTAATATTGGAGTTAGTGATTGAAGAATAATGAGGGGAGTGAGGATAACTGTACCATGTGCAATGTGTAATGTTTATCTGTTTGTGTTTGTGTATTTGTCTAATTAAAAAAAAATAGCCTAAGCAATGAGTGTAGAAAATTTAATATAAGGGGTGTGGGGAGGAAACCACTTGAACCAAGAAGCACAAGAATCTTCTTCTTTTAATTAGGAAACCGAACTTCCTTCTTTCAGTTTCCCCCAACTTTGCATTTAATACCTAAATCCTTGTTAATAAACCAACAGTGATTTACAAACATTTTTGGTGTCAGGACCCCTTTACATGTTTAAAAATGATTGAGGATCTCAAATAGCTTTGGTTTATAGAATAGAATAGAATAGAATAGAATAGAATAGAATAGAATAGAATAGAATTCTTTATTGGCCAAGTGTGATCGGACACACAAGGAATTTGTCTTCAGTGCATAAGCTC
Source organism: Naja naja (assembly GCA_009733165.1). Classification (NCBI taxonomy): domain Eukaryota; kingdom Metazoa; phylum Chordata; class Lepidosauria; order Squamata; family Elapidae; genus Naja; species Naja naja. The sequence goes on from CM019150.1 coordinate 146,390,958, forward strand.
TCAGGGTACATAAAAGATATAAGTGATAAATCATGATCATAGTCATCATAAAAATACATCCATCATAAATCATAAGATACAACACTTAGTGGTAGTCATAGGATACTAAATAAGCAATCAAAATCATACTAGGAAAGTAAGTAAAACAATAAAAATAGTAAAAATACAAGCAACAAGGTTATAGTTGCAAGTAGAAAAGGAGATGGGTAATAGGAAGGATAAAAACTCATGCACTTGTCACGTCCCGACTCGACTACTGCAACACTCTCTATCTAAGGCTGTCCTTTCATACCATTGGGAGGCTCCAGCTGGTGCAGAATGCGGCCACGAGGTTGTGATGGGAGTTTCCCAATACTCCCATGTTATGCCCCTCCTGCACGAGCTGCATTGGTTGCCGGTTGCCCTCCGGGTGAGATTCAAGGTATTGGTATTAACATTCAAAGTCCTACATGGTTTGGGTCCGGGGTATTTGTGGGAGCATCTCCTGCCGACATCGAATGCTGATTGCCCTGTGTGTGCGCACAGACGGGGACTCCTTCGGGTGCCGTCCATAAGACAGTGTTGGCTGGCGGTGCCCCGGGGGAGGGCCTACTTTGTAGTGGCTCCCGCCTTGTGGAACCAACTACCGTTGGAGCTCCATTTGGCTCCTGATCTCCGCTCCTTCTGCCATAATCTGAAAACTTGGCTGTTTGAGCAGGCCGGGCTGGACTAACCTCTGGGGGGTGGTGTTAAATTTTAAAGTGAGTTTTAGATGTTGGGCTTGTTGGTTTAATTCTTTTTAAAATTATTTATTGTTTGTATTTTAGTTGTGAGCCACCCCGAGTCCTTTGGGAGTGGGGGTGGCATACAAGTCCAAATAAGAAGTCCAAATAAGAAGAAGAAGAATAGTAGTACAGTCTTACTAAGTAGTTTGACAGTGTTGTGGGAATTAGTTGTTTAGCAGATTGATGGCATGCGGGGGGGAAACGGTCCTTGTGTCTAGTTATTCTGGTGTGCAATGCTCTGTCATTTTGAGGGTAGAAGTTGAAACAATTTATGTCCAAGATGTGAGGGGTCTATAGATATTTTCACAGCCCTCTTTTTAACTCGTGGAGTATACAGATCCTTAATGGAAGGCAGATTGGAAGCAATAGTTTTTTCTGCACTTCTAATTATCCGTTGAAGTCTGCGTCTGTCTTGTTTGGTTGCAGAGCCAAACCAGACAGTTATAGAGGTGCAGATGACAGACTCAATAATTCCTCTGTAGAACTGTATCAGCAGCTTCTTGGGCAGTCTGAGCTTTTTGAGTTGGTGCAGAAAGAACATTCTTTGTTGTGCTTTTTTGATGACGTTTTTGATGTCAGGTGTCCATTTTAAGTCTTGAGATATAATAGAACCTAGAAACTTGAGGGTCTCTACTGTTGATACTGTGTTGTCTAGCACTGTAAGAAGTGGTAGTATAGGAGGGTTTCTCATAAAATCTACCACCATTTCTATGGTTTTGAGTGTGTTTAGTTCAAGATCGTTCCGGTCGCACCACAAGGCTAGATTGTTCAACCTCCAGTCTGTATGCAGACTGGTCTTGAATGAGACCAATCACTGTTGTATCATCTGCAAACTTCAGTACTTTAACAGAGGGATCCTTTGAGATGCAGTCATTGGTATACAGAGAGAAGTGGAAAGAGCATGTAGCCCTGGGGGCCCCTGTGCTAATTGTACAGGTATCTGATGCGATTTTGCCTAGCTTCACCTGCTGCTTCCTGTCTGTTAGGAAGCTTATCAAATATCCAATACAGAGTTATATGCATTGTAGTTATTGATATGTACTGTATTAGAAGTTAAACCAGAAAAATGAAAACAAATATTTATTATTTGACTTTGCAGACTTCCTAGAAGGGTCTTGAGGATGTCGAGAGGTTTCCAAATGCCAATAACCCTTGGCCTATAGGATTTGGACTCACACTTGGATTTCCTCTGTACTTATGAACAGCAATAATTTGGACAAACTTTTGGGTTGAAGAAGCCACTACTTCTGAGAATCAGTAATTTAAATAGACAACTGAAAAACTGGAGATCAGTTTCCATAGGTAGTTACAACTCAGTGCTGGAAAACAAGGTTGTGCTGTCAATTTTTTATTCTACAGCTTGTATTATCAGCTGTTCCTCATTTCTATAAGAACCTTGCTTCTTTTAGTAAACTTTTTCTTTTCTTCATCCTTTTATAACATTTACAGGACATTAAAGGTATTCATTTTTATTCCTATTTCTTTTATTAGACTATAGGTTACTTAATACACCACAATTGACTTGGTTTATAAAAATACTAAACCAAAACCATATTGCATATGATAAATTCATATTGCAGCCTTGGTGTGTTTATAGTAAACAACTAAGTGGAAGTGCACCTCAATTCTAAGTATTTGGTAACCTTCACTGGGATTTCCTTCTGAATATACACTTACTGGAGTTGTGCCTTGCACCTGTGACATTTCACTAGAACATAAATAAGTTCTTACAACAGCTAAACACCTGAAGTGTGTGTGTTAGCAAGACAGTGTCTATGTGCTTATGTGGAGGAGGGAATTACATTTCCAGAACAAGTAGGCAACAAATCTGGAGGGAACCTTCCTCCACAACATTTCAAGTATCCATAAATAGTTTTGTGATATTCTGTGTCTGTTATGAAATATAAATACCACAAGGAACAAGCCATCTGCCTCACCATGTTGTTTGCCTTTTTATTCTAGATCCAGTTTAGCTTAGTATCCTTGTCCATCTGTGGAGAATTATTTTTTCTTCCTTGGCCGTCTTAAAAAACCCACCATAATAAACCTTGTGTCATTCATTTTAATGCTTTTAATGTCTCAGTTCAAATTTTGATTTTATGCACTATTTTAAATCAGTATTAGATACACAGTTCTTAAATATTCATATAAGTTCTAGATACTGGGCTACAACTTATAAACCAGCAGCTAGGTGCTCTGCTTTATTTCTTAACAAGATAGTTTCAATGTACAGTAACAGCTCTTATTTATTTACAGTGGTATCTTGGTACTCAACTGCTTTAAAACTCATTGAATTTGGTACTCAACAAATGTTAATGTGAACATTTTGTTCCGGTACTAATTGTTTGTTTGATACTCAATGCACAAGCTAGAACTTGTTGTTGTCAGCTGCATTGTGACTTACTACATTATTCCTTATGGGAAAAATTTGTTTGGTACTCAAAGCACTTCCCAGAACAATTAAGGATGAGTACCAAGGTACCACTGTACTATATTTGTAAGATGCTCATTCCCAGAGGCTCCAAGCCAGTGATGGTTAACCTATGATATACTGTATGGGTCAAAGGTGATATGTCACAATGTTTTCAGTGACATGCCAGATTGCCAGAGTTCACCAACACCTCACAACAATTATTCTTAAAAGCAATTCAAAAGAGTTGAACTCCCAACAAGACTTAAAATGTCTCATCAATCCTCAGCACTGCTGTTTTCAGTAATATTCCTTCCTCCCAAACTGACTCTAAAAGCCATCGGATAATATAAAAATGATGGGTAGTTGCAATGTTTGTTTTGAAATGCTTTGTTGGGAAATTCCCCCCCCCCAAAAGGATAATGAACATCTTGGAGGAAAAATAAAGGGGACATTCTGAGGTCTGTCTTTTTTCAAGCAAAATGCCTCAGAGGTTTTTATAGGTTTAAACACGTGAAGTTTCTGAGAAGCTTACAAAGATGACAACTGTCTTCATCTATGATTGGCAGTTTGCTTCTGAAAATGAGAATTCAGTTGAAAATGAGCTAAAATAAGATATGTACCAAAACCTCCTGTTCAAAGATAAGATTTAAAGTTCTGGAAGCAGCAGAGACCAGCTCAAACTGTTCCAGCAGTGTTCTCTCATCTGATATGATGTCTAGATCCACAAACAGAATTCAAAACTGGAGAGTCCGGACAATACCAGAATGGAGAAGGCTGCAGAAAGCTACCCATAAAAAGATTTGGACTGAAATCTTGGGGAAAAAGTACTTTTGTACAATCATTCTAGTTGTAGACAGGTGGGAGTTCTTTGTGTACCATCTGTATAATTACATTCAATCTGTGATTCTTTTGGAAGTTATTCCTGTCTACAGGAAAGAAGTACTTATCCTATTCTTCCTGCAACACTGAATTCATGGCATCTGGAAAGCAGAAATTAAACACCCTCATATGGTATCAATAAATAGTCAAAGTACTATTTTCTGCTTATGATCTTGCTACTCCTTCCATTATTAGAATTATCAATAAAACAAACTCTTTTGCAGCCTCCTTCCTTTTAAAAATGTAGTACAAATATCTACAAGTAAGGCGAATTGATATCCGAGTAAACAAACTTAGGACAAAGCCTAAAGGAGGCTGTAAAATAATATACAGTTTTTAGTAGGTTTTGATTCAGGGGGATCTAGCAAACCGCTGCTGTAATTACTATGTCATAAATTTTAGCATGCTGCACAAATCAAATCTATGCCTTTCATTAGAAATAACAGCACTTAGACTTATATACCACTTCATAGTGCTTTACAGCCTAAGCAGTTTACAGAGTCAGCATTTTGCCCCCAACAATCTGGGTCCTCATTTTACCGACCTCAGAAGGATGGAAAGCTGAGTCAACCTTGAGCCAGTCAGGATAAAACTCCTGACAGTGAAATGTAGAGTTAGCCTGTAATATTGCATTCTAACCACTGTACCACCACGGCTCCATTATTGAACATTTTAGCTGTATCCCTGGCTTATTAATCTCATAACAAGAACTGAAATTAGGGCCTGTTCTTCAGAATTATATTATTTTATTATTTATTTTATTTATTGGATTTCTATGCCACCCCATCTCCCTAGGGACTCAGGCATAATCATAAAAAAAAACAATACAAATACTATACAATTAAAAAATTAAATATGAAACCCAATAATCAGATTAAAACAATAAAACAATTCAATTAAAACCCCCACCCCACCCCTTAGTCCAGGTCGGCGAGTTGGAACAACCATGTTTTCAGGCCCCGATGGAAGGACCGGAGGTCGGGGGCCACCCAAAGCTCCAGGGGCAGCTGATTCCATAGGATGGGTGCTCCCACAGAGAAGGCCCTACCCCTAGGGGTCTCCAGCCGACACTGTCTGGCCGACGGCACCCCAAGGAGGCCCTGCCTGTGAGAGCGCACAGGACATTGGGAAGCCGTTACTGGCAGCAGGGTCTCCTGCAAGTACCCCGGTCCTAAGCCATGTAGGGCTTTATAGGTCAACACCAGAACCTTAAATCTCACTATATGCCGGTAAAACAAGTGGCAAATGAAAACAAAAAATTAAGCAACATTTAAGCTAGCTGAGGAACCATCTCACTCCAACTGTGACTTGTCCAACTGTGGCTTGTCCAACTGTGCTGGCAGAAGGGGCATGCTGCAGGCCTGTCAGTCAAAGAACTTCAGTGGGTGGGGTCCAGGAAAAGAGCCTCTTTTTTTGCTGTGGTCCTGCCTTTTGAAAAGGTGAGATCTGTTCCCATCCTACTGACCTTCTGTTAAGGGCCCAAACACCTGGCTTTGCCTGCTGCCTTGAGGGAGGGTGTATCATGCTGGAGGTGGTTGATGCATTAAAAGAAGCTTCCACCTTTCCCTCCTGTACATCCTGCTCCCTTCCTCCTCCTCTTTTTAATTGTAATCTTTACCGTTATTGGAAATATTTATTCTCCGTGGTTTTACTGGTTTTATTGTTGTAAGAGTCCCCGCGAAGCAACATGGGCAGCAAAATATCTAATAAATAAATAGGTATACTCTCCGTTTCCAAATTCTCCCAGAGCTCCAACAGCCCGGGGGATTAAGGCAGCTTGCTATAGACTTTCCTAATAAAATGCCTTCCAGCTGCATTGGAAATACAATATCTTGAGTACCCAGCCAGCAATGCATATAGATGTCACAAGGCTGCATTAAATATTGGAAATTGAACTAAACAGCAATGCTCTAATCATAGCTTCTTTAAGGACCCATACAGTCATTTAATGACAACAGGGAGAGCCAGGGCTGTGGTTATTAAGCAAAATGGTCACATGGTGACTGCTTCACTCAACTACCAACATCTTAGGCCCAGTTGTGATTGTAAGGGGAGGATTACCTATATCCTAAAGATGTATTTACCTATCTGGTGTTTCTACAGATACTTTAGAATTTGTCATGCCCCTGTCAGAATCTGAATCCAAGGAGGAAGGCGAACAGCTGACAGGAAGTGGGAGTGTGGCTCCATTGGCTGTGGAGGCAGCTGGGGAAGGGCAAAATCCAATTGGGCAGAGCAGGGGTGAGATAGAACAAGGGAGAGGGAGCAGAGGAAGACCCAGGCCCACGCCCTCTTCATCCTAGGGCACACAGGGAGGAACAGAGAAGACAGCAACGTAGGTTGCGTGGCTTACGGGGAAGGAAAGTGTTATGTTTGCATGAAGAGTCAGACGCGAAGAGCTTCAGTGAAGAGTTTATTAAGTGACTACAGCTCGAATGGACCCGACTTGGCTGGGCTACGGCTGCTACTTATAGCCAGCAGCCGTTGTTGCCAGCCAATCAGAGTGCAGGGTTTTCCCGCACTTTTTAAACCAATCATATTTGACAATTTACAAGAACAATTCAAACTAAACCAATAACATTCAAACCTACATACATAACAGAAAGGGCCCTGATTCCCTTCATTAGTCACACCTGGGAATGAAAGTTCAAAAGAACTGAATGCTGACTGCGGCAGTTGCTGGGAGCAAACGTGACTTTATCCTGTGCTGTCTTTGTTTATCTGTGTTCCTGACCTCTTCCCAACCATGTGAATTTTGCCATGCCCGCATGTCTGGAATTCTTGCTCCTGCCCTGCCAAATTAATTACCTCATTTTGGCTTGAGTGGACTTATAATTACAGTTTGTGTTGGCCATGTTTTGGACTTGATTCGTTGTAGTCAAAGGCTGTTCCTCAGAGTTTTTCTCCTGCCAGAAGGCAATCTGGACATTGGGGGCAAAGTTGGAGCTAATAAAGGGACTCTTATTGATTATCTGACTGTGTTGCCTTTGTGCCATGCCCTGGGTCATCACATAATTCCAGCTGCAAGAATTTTCTACCAGCATGGCCTATACTCTTTACTAAAATATCCTTTCCTATAGCTTAGTGAGGATCCAGAGAATCTGATTGCTCCTCACATCCTCTTCTGAAGTATATCTACTATTTAAGAAAAAAAATGGATGTGAGAAACAAAAGTATAACTCCCCAAGCAATTCAATGAGCAAATAATCAATCAGGATGTATTTTCTTGGTGCTCGGCAGAGTCTAGAAGATGCATAAACAAATTGAAATGCTCTTACTGTTTTACTTCCAGCTACCCAAAATGAAAGAATTTTAAGAGTGTCCTAAAAAGTTTTGCTTCTATAGCTCCCATCTTGACTGAATTACTGATTTCCATGATATTTCATCCTTCTTCCAAATTTTCAAAAAAAAAAACAGCACAACTTATAAAGCCAACAGAAAATCTCAGCCAGTTCTTTGCCACTGCTGTATATAGCATATAAATATTCCCATTGTGTAAACTTTTGGGAATGGAAATGATCCACTCCACCCAACTCATCTTCTCTGATATGCCTCAGTTAATTACACAATCCCACTGACGCTTCAGTAATGTTGCAGCACTACAAGCAGCTTTTTCCATAATGAAGGGCCAGGACTTTGTCATTTAAGGTTAATTACAGATTAAAGATTACAGTACTTCTCATTCCAGGCTGAGTAGCTGTTTGACATGCCAGAATGCATACCAGCATTCCGGAGTCTGGTTCTAAGATGATAAGCAAGTAAGGTGGAGAAAGTCATACAAGGCTGGTTCTGGTTTATTTTTATTTTTTTAATTGCTACATTTAAGTACAGGTAGTCCTTGACTTGCAACCACAATTGAGCCCAACATTTCTGTTGCTAAGCAAGACAGTTGTTAGGTGACTTTTGCCCCATTTCATGATGTATCCTGCCACAGTTGTTAAGTGAATCACTGCAATTAGTAATATAAGTTGTAAGTCACTTTTTTTCAGTGCAGTTGTAACTTTGAATGGTCACTAAACAAATGGCTGTATGTTGAGGACTACCTGTATCAAGGAAGGGCACTGAATGTGCTGTCAGGTTGCTAAAGTGTACCTTAAAGAAATTAAGCCTTATTAGATATATCCAACCTTCGAATGATTTAATACTAAGGAGGCTCTGCTCCAAATTGCCTCGTTCCACAAAAGCTAGCCCAAGCCATTTTCTGATGATGGCATAGCACCCAGTCTCTACAATAGCCACAGAGATTGGAATTAACTAGTGTTTGTATTTTAGTTTAAGACTGGCAATGGAATACACTAACCTGACCTAGCAGGCTAATATAGGCACCTGTAGCAAGTATTAGTTCAATTTCTTCATTCAAGATTGAGCCTAACAGGTGGGCATATTAAATCATATAAAATTCTAGCTTTCTCATGCTGTCATAGCTCTTAAAACATCTCACGTTTTTAAGATGACTGAGATGGGCAAATTAACAATGCTAAACATTTTTCCTTGATAATGCTTCAGTTCTCCTTTAAGACTCTTGTACCAAAAAGACAAATCGTATTTTAGTTTGCTTCTTTGGGTTTTTGGTAACATAGCAATCAAGAACAAACAAGAAACCGAGATTTTATCTATAAAACACAACAGCTCAAACATAAATAATTTTGAAGAGCTATCTTTCCTAAAGGAATAAAAGTGTATTTATTAATTTATCAATATCTGAGATCATAACCAATCCTACTCAGATCATATTAATTTATAATATAATATTATCTATATGACCATTTATATGTGTGTGTGTGTGTGTGTGTGTGTGTGTATATATATATATGTATGTATTTGTTTTCGGAGATTTTCATCGGTAGTAGAAAGTATCGGAATTGTCCTTATTGAAAATTTTCAGCTCGCTCTCCCAAGAGAACGGTTGAAGACACCAGCCTGAAGATGACGGATGAGATTTCGTCAAACGCTGCCAAGGTATTCTCAATCTTACACGGACAAGACCCGAATACACCAAGACCTACATATGTATGTATGTATATATTCTTATGTTTTCAGGTATTTATAGAGGAGTTCACGTTTAATAGTTGTGCTTTTATAGTGACGTTTCGAGATGGCAGACGGGATTCTGCCAAAATGTCGCTATAAAAGCACAACTATTAAGACGTGGGAAAATACCCGAAGAAACCTAAATACAATAAATACAGACAGACAGACAGACAGACAGACAGACAGACAGATAGATAGATATAGATATAGATATATCTATATGGGTCAGAAAAGCAATCATTTTGTACCTACTTATTCAAAGCTGACCCTATAATACTATATCTATATTATATAAGTTATAATATAACTTGGGTCAGAAAAGCAATCATTTTGCACCTACTTATTCAAAGCTCTTAAAAACACATGAGTTGCCATCCGAATTATATTGTTCTTGACATGATAAATCATCGTCTGTAAGAGTTTATTCTAAATAAAGAGAAGAGCAAGTGAAAATGTGACAATACCAAGGAGAAACAGCATGGTGGAGAAATCCTAGGATAGACAGTGGGCCTCCATATTTGTCCAGCAATTTTAACTTGGACATCCTTTATGATAGGGGCAAATGCCAAAATTACAAGAGACCCTGATCAGCCATGTTCCCACTTAAAATTATCCTAGACAATTAGCCTGTTGACAGTCATTGAAAATTCTTGTTTGCAAATTAGTCAATGTATTCACACAAATATCTTCCTAATTGATACTAATGGACTGTGTCAGGTGCTTTTTAGCTAGGTTAGTAGGACACAGTACTTAATGATTTAGAGCAGGTGAAGCAAGTGCTATTCATCCAACGCCATAAATGTTTGAGAAGATCACATCTGACAGACGGTATTTCTGAGAGGCAATATTACCCTGAGTTAGTTCTTAAATATGTGGAGATTTCTCAGTTGAGGCTCTCTTTCTTGGAATAATTTCTTAGGGAATAATCATTACTTTCAGAAATGTTGCTAGATAATCTGCATAAATAACAACCATGTAATTAAAGTGACTGAAATTAATTTGGGGGTGGGGAAACAAATCTGCAAGAATTCAGATAATCAGCATTTAAAATATATGAACAAGCAAAAATTTAGAATCGTCTGGCACAATTTATATTGTAACTCGCTGGAGGCCTTCATGTGCCTTCTTCAGCACAGTAATCATGAATTATACAGGCCTCTTTCTAAAGGAGAAGGAGTGGGAGTGGAATAATGACAGAGAAAAGTATTTTCTTATTTTGTCATGCTAACAGGAGATAAGTCCAGAAATATTTCACAAGAAGAGTTCTACACTCCTCTACTCGTTGCAGAATACCTTATGCCACTAGACTTGAAATTCTAGACCTAGAAAACCTAGAACTATGCTGCCTTCGGTCCAATCTAAGTATAATATATAAAATCATACATTGCAATGTCCTTCCGGTCAATGAATACTTCAGCTTCAACCATAACAATACAAGAGCACACAATAGATACAAACTCAAGGTTAACCGCACCAAACTTGATTGCAGGAAATACGACTTCAGCAACAGAGTGGTCAATGTCTGGAATACTCTACCTGACTCTGTGGTTTCTTCCCCAAACTCCAAAAACTTTAACCTTAGACTTTCTGCTATTGACTTTCCTAAGAGGTCTGTAGGAGGCGTGCATAAGTGCACTAGCATGCCTACCGTCCCTGTCCTATTATTTCTTTTATTTTTCTTATATGTATTCATTTCATGTATTCACAACTATGTTTATCCTTATCCTTATTATCTTGTAAGCGATTGACAAAATAAATAAATAAATAAAATAAATAAAAGCAGACCTTAGGGTAAAGTGAAGATCTTCAAGGTTGAAGGTTTCTGAAGAAACTCGTGATTGCTTTCCCCTACCTTTTTCTAAGGGGAGACCTTTTTGACTCCAGATAAAACCTAATGACCTATGTAACTAAAAATTCTTGAGTTCAGTGATGTTTGTTTTCATAACCTAATGACATAAGAAATGTGACAGAACAAAACAAATGTATGACCCGTGATTGGACAAAGAATAAATGTTAACACAGCACACTGACATCTACAATCTCAAAGTACCTTGTTACTTTACAGGAGAAGATTGAATTAAAGCTCCTATAACATTTACCAATTATTCAGTGAGTGAGTGAGAAAAAGAGATGAAGCTTTCCTGGGGTTAAAAAAAAAGAGCAGTATGGGTTTGAGGCTTTTTAAAATACAAACCAAATTATCTGGGCATATAATAAAACAATGCCTTCCCATGCAGTGCTAAAATCCAAGTGTTTGAATTTATTATGTTTATAAACTATCATACAATACTGGGGACTTAAAAGATAAAATTTCTTTCTGTAATTTCCTACATGCAGGGGGTTCCAAAAAACACAAGTCCATTTGAATTATTATATAACAAAGGTGGGGAATATGAATTAAAGTGGCTCACTTCAGCCAACATATGAAAAAATGACACAAACACATGTTTCACTGCCCAACCTTTCCATTCCTATTCTATAGAGCATCAACTATTATGTAGGTGGAAAAGTTCAATCAAATTAAAGTACAGTCAGAGAAAACTCAATTCAGTTAGTATTAGCAACACTTGAAGTCAAGCTCATACATGAATAAAATTCTGTGCATTAATCAAAGAAATCTAATTTAATTATATTTAATTACGGCATCCGTCAGAACCCTGACATCTAACAAACTACCTCTCCAACAAATACTGATTGCTATGTTTCCAAATCCTAGGTATCCTCAGTCAGCAGCACCATATGAATACAGGTTGTCCATGGCTGACATCCATTTGGAGGTCAACAGACTGAGGTAGGCTATGTAGTTATAACACTACGAAGTCTGTATACAGTTGAGAGCCAGTTTGGTGTTGTGGTTAAAGTGCTGGGTTAGGAGTTGAACAACTAGAGTTCTATTCCTATCTTAGCACAAAAGCCAGCTGGATGATCTTGGATCAGTTATTCCTTCTCCATCCTTAAGACAGCAATGGCAATCCACTTCTGAAAATGCTACCTAAAAAATTGTATAGATGTAATCACCAGAAGTCAAGTCTGATTCAAAGGTAAAAAAAGAATATAAAACTTTATTCATTCCAGTAACATTACCAACTTTTCTCTGTTTATCATTACACAAAATGGAATAGTCTGACACAATGATGCCCCTAGATCAGGGCTGTCAAACTCCCGGCCCACGGGAGCATCAAACACTGGCTATGCCCACGCCCAGTTTAGCAAATGGGGAAAAAGTCCTGATATGTCACGTGACGCTGCCATGATGACATGTGTTTGACACCCCTGCCCTAGTTAAAGGCCCCATGCAGTGGTGGGATTCAGCTAGTTCGCACCACTTTGGGAAAACCGGTTAACTTTCTGAGCAATTTGGTGAACTGGTTGTTGGAAGAAATCAGCAGGGCAGAGAACCAGTTGTTAAATAATTTGAATCCCACCACTGGCCCCATGGCTTATCTGGATTTGGTTCTGTCTTCCACCTCTAGAGTAATAAAAGAAGTATTACATATATATCTTTTACTCAATGCATATTTACCAATGTAGGTTTTTTAATACCATGTAATTCAGCCCCAGTGAAGTGAAATTACCTGATTCTAAATTTCTGTTAAACAAAGTTTTTCTTTAGCGCTGTAATGCGAAACTGGTGGGTTAAATGTTATCCTTCCCAACAGTAGGAATACTGCCAAATCTCCGGACAAAATTATTGCTTCCAGAAGGCAGATTATTTATTAATATCTGCATGCATCAGGCTTTTAATTATTTTCAGCTGTGTTTCCAAAAACTCACTTTATCTGTTAGCAAAAACTCACTTTATCATACAGTTAGATCAAAGGCCAGAACTTGAGAGCTGACTGTATTTTTTTTAAAGAATCAAGTTCAGAAATAAACTGAGCATAAGAGATCATTCTGAAACAAAATATAGTCTAAATTTTCATTTAGAAGTTCATAAATTTTATGAGTAGCTATGGAAATAATTACTATCCAGAACCAGTGAGGTTTGCACACAGTTGTACATACAGTACCTACTCTCATCTGGTTGAACGAAGAAGAAATCCAACTAATCTCAAAAGTCTTTGCTCCAAGATAGCTTATTTTGAAATGATATGTAAATGTTCCTGTAGGAGAAAATATTAAATCAGTCACTGTAACATGAAAAATAATTGCTTGCTCAAGGAGGATTATGGTATCACCAAGAGTGAATGTTTGATTCCACCTACTGGAAATAACACAATATCTGACATTTTATATATATTGAATTTTAGTTTAATCTGTATGAGATACACCAATACAAAATTTGACTCTTTAAAGTAGGCTCCTGAATTGGGATTAGCAGCTCCCAATAACAATGCAAAGCTGAATGTTGCTCTGAGCACTTTGAATGCATTTATCTTAGTAGGGTTATACACCAATCCAATACTGAATGTAGTTTTGCTTTATAGTTCATTCCATCTCAGTCAATGACTTTGGGTGGCTTAACAGTTCATAAAATGGGGAGATGGGTGACAAACAAATTAAATAAATAAATAATACAATTAAAAATAAAACTAATTAAAATAATGAAAACAGTAAAATTAAAAAATATTAAAAACATCCAATTCAACATACACAAGAGCAAGATATTTGGCCTATTAGCAATACAGCCAGGAAACAGGGCCCTCGGCACACATTCAGAACCCCAGGCTTGGGAACATAAATGGTTTTTTAAGGCCTTACACAAAAGGCTAAAGGCTGGTTCAAATTATTATATCATCAAATTCCATTGCTTCCATCTGCCTTAGGTTCTAGCCACCAAAAAGAAAATGTACATCTTCATTTACAAGGAAATAAATCCACTCAACCCATAAAAGATTAACCATTTGGCTGCATGCTATTACATAACACAAGATAAGCAAATCAGCTCTGTAAGGCATAAGGTCATTTCCAGTATGTTGATGTAGATGTGTCAATAAAAATTATGATCCTATAATGCTTTTTATTGTGGCGTTTCCATAGATAATTCTGCTAGCCAGAAAGAGGCTAAGATTTCAGAAAAATGATGATATCACTGTCAGGATGTATATCTTGCCTTCTCTTTATAAGTACTAGGGCCGGGTTAACATGCATTACATTAAAATTAAAATGCACTGAATAGCATTTTTATTTTAATAAAAAGGAACCAATGGAGCAATTCAAGCTTCACTGCTTTTAATAAAACCTAGTTTTAATGAGACCTAGTCTAATCTGTGGTGAGATCATCTGTAACTCAGATTTATTCTCTAACAGCTCAGTTCACTAATTTTTAAACAAATAATCAAATTTACGTACAAAATAGGAAAGAACAACTTTATTTGGGTTAATATAATCTCTATTCGGAAATAACTAAAGGTGAGATTTACCAACATTATAATTTACTTCGGAGGTGTACAAGTGAAAAGTTGGGTCCCTGATCTCCCACACTGACCACTAAATTGCACTCTTCGAAGTGTCAGAAATAATTGCATTAACTAAATGTAATTAGTTACATTTTAGTCTACTTGTCCCATCTTTGTGTGTGTGTGTGTGTGTGTGTATGTGGTACTCTGGTATTATAAAGAAAGGCTTTTGGCCCGAAAAGTTGAAGTGAAGATAAGTATAAATGACCTAATTTCTCCTGTGTCTGTGCCAAATCTTACTTCAGTTTCACTACTAAGAAAACCGGACTTCAGAAAGATGAACCACATCCGTCTTGAATTTCTCGGTCATCAATCATCTCAACAACTCTTTAGGATAGGCTGTTAGGAAAAGTCACTGAAGGGAATAAAAGGTCACAATCTAAGGTAACGGAACAAGTATCTTATTTCAGATAATTTAAGAACTATGTCAATACACATCCAGTTAATATTATGTTATGATATGTACAGAACCCTTGAGTAACAAGGATATGTATATGGAAACGTTTATGAGAATAGTTGTGAATAAATGTTCAGCCACACACAGATACACTGAATTGGGTTAAAGTTTACTTTAGGAAATAGCACAGTCCAATAAACAGTCCAAGTCATATATGTTTAACAGTCCAAATAATATCCAATTACAAAGTCTTCTTACCGGTTGCAAGTTGTTTTCAGTAAACAAAGATATCAAAATATAAACACAGCATACATACAACAGAGAACCTTAGATAGCAATAGAATGTCAGAGAAACACAGAATGTCAGAGAGCATGTCAGAGAGAACAAGCTATGATCTCTAGCTCCTTCTTATGATAATTTGCAATGCAATCAACCAATCGGAATCAATACAGTGATTCTGTCTTAAAGACACAAACACACATTGTTGGTTTAATCCAACTAGCTGGTTTACAGAAACCTAACAAGATACATATACAAATCTTGCCTAAAAGGTTCTGGAAGATATACAAACATCTTGACCTCTTATAACATGGCACAGAGCAGCATGCCAGAATACATCACCTGCATAATTTTATTCTGCAAATCCAGGGATGAGCTCCTGGAAGCTGCTTTCTTTCTACTTCTACTTCCAAGATATACTAACTAGAACATCAATGATTTTTCCCCTTTTGCCTGCTCCATTTACTGCCTCACGATCAAACCATATGTACTGTATACAGTATATTGAGAAAGAGAAAGGAAGGACAAAATTTTATAACAAAATAGAGAAAAATGAAGTCCTCCTTGAACGAAGGCGAAAAACAGCTTAACAATGCTGTTAATATACTTTTGCAGTATATAAAAGTAGTGGCCTGGATGCCTCATTGGGAAAGTCCTTGTGGAATAAAGGTTTTTGCTTTTTAAGCTGTTTCAGAAAGAGGCTTGGCCTCTCAAAGGCCCCCACCAACAGCTTCCCATTCTATATTGTGCTTTGCTATGTTTTTTTATAAATTACCAGACACCCAAAATCATTATGCTAAAATAGGTGGCTGTAGTGAAATAAAAGCTAAATTAAGAAATATGTGAGGATAGCAAAGCCTCACGTCTAAGTAAATAAATAATATCTTGAAGAGAGGAGAGTATATATATATATGTGAGAGACAGAGAGAGAGAAGAAGAGAAATCCCTTTGTATTGTAAACCCAGTGACTCAATTAATAGACTAGGTGAGAAACAAAGCGGCATGTGTGAACACTCTTCCACTCATCTATTGTATCCCTAGTAATGAAAAAGACACAAGCGTGCACTTATTAAGTGAGTTATGCCCCATTTAACAACCTGCCTTGCTACAGTTGTTAAAGTGAATCACTGCAGTTCTTAAGTTAGTAACACAGTTGTTAAATAAACCTAAGTTCCCCATTGACTTTGCTCGTCAGAAGGTTGCACAAAGTGATCATATGACCCTGGGACAATACCACCATCATGAGCCAAGCATCTGAATTTTTGATCATGTGACCATGGGGATGCTGCAATGGTCATAAGTGGGAAGAACAGTCATAAGTCACTTTTTCATTGCTGTTGCAACTTTGAATGGTTGCTAAAGGATGGTTGTAAGCTCAAGGACTGCCTGTATAGGCTTTTTTAAAAATGCAACGTGCACAATGCCTTGCCATTAACTGATTTTGTTTTGTTTTTCTATCTTTGCTGTAGAAGACCATACATATGTTTGCTTCCAAAATGCCTGGGAGATATAGAAAATGGATGGTTACCCCCTATTATTCTAGAGTTGCAAAGATCTAATAGGTCAGAAGAAACCACATCTAAACTTTCTGCACAAAAATTCAGAGCAAATCCATTTGAGGTAAATTTGTGACATCATATTACTGATGTAGACATCCAGGTCTGCATTCTGAAGATTTATAAAATAGTAAATCAGAGGTGTCAAACTGGATTTCTTTGGGGGCCGGATCAGCATTGTAGTTCTCCTCTGTGGGCTGATGGCGTGTGTGTGTGTGTGTGTGTGTGTGTGTGTGTGTGACAGACGGATGCCTCCTGCAGCACCCTGCTGGCCAAATCGGGTGCGGGGTGTCCGTGTGTGCCCCCTGCACCTTGTCTTTGCCCTCCATGGCCTCCTGTGGCACTCTGCCAGCCAAAAATGGGCCACATAGGCCGTTTTCAGGTCGTTTTTTCAGCTGTTTCCAGCCCTTTTTGGGGGGCTATTTTCAACCAGCTTTGGCTGGCAGAGTGCTGCAGGAGGCCATGGAGGGTGAAAACGAGGTGCGGAGGACTGCATGTGGTCTATTTTAGCCGCCAGAGGCACCGTGGGCCAATCCCTTGATATTTCCAGGCTGGCCCCGTGAGCCAGATTTAAGCATTGCGAGTCTTGAGTTTGACACCCCTGAAGTAAATGGTCCAAAAATGTCAACAAAATAAGTAGTAGCAACAATTTAAAAAAATAAATAAACCATGGAATGGTAAAGTAAAACCCCCAACAGCATTATGCCTGAATTCTATGTATACATTGTGATTCCACTGAACTGAAAAATCAAAGGATAATTCTGCATATTACCTCAAAAGCTGCAACTTGCAGCCACTCCGAATTCTTTAGAGAACCTCCTTTCCTCAATAAAATTGTGAGAGGAAATCTTTATAGAAAGCTTCAAGGAAATCTCTCTAATATTTCCCGTGGCTTTCAAAATTTATGGATCAGCTCAGTTCCAGCTTTATTAGAACAACAATTTGTTGTGTTACATATAGTAGAAAATACCATGGTAGTTTTCACAAGATACATATTGCTGAAAGAGAAAAATCTGCATATTTTCAAAGAATTGCTAGATTCATTTTCCCCACCTTAAAGCCATCACGTTTTTCCTTTCCTTTCTTTAATAACCTTACTGGCTTGCTGTCATCTTAATTTAATTTCTTTTGGCTGAATTAGAAAAACACACTGCCTTGTTAAAATGTTGAATTACAGCCATTCTATCATAGTACTATAACTCTATTTGATTTAACAGATGTTTCCATAAAGTTTATTTTAAAATAGCATACATTACCAGTTAGCACAGTTGAAATACCAGGTAAACAGCCTCATAAAATCACAACCACCATAAATATTATGTTGAATCTTTACTGAAACGTAAGGGTTTCACCTATCTAGCATTACCATCTACATCCAAACAAGATTTTTAAAAAACGAATGGAAGAGCATCAATAAACTGTATCTTTGTGCACATTTCAATATTCCTGCACCTTCCTTGAAAAATAAAACTTGTAAAATGTGCCAGGAACACTGATACATTTCTGTCCTTCACATATTTGTGTGTATCCCTGCATGCATGTCTATCTTTCTACCCTGTGGTCTATTAGTATGTCCAGTCTAGTGAAAAGAAGGACTTGGAGAGAGATGATAGCAGTGTGCCAACATGTAAGGGACCGCCACAGAGAAGAAGGGGCCAGCCTATTTTCCAAAGTACCAGAAGGCAAGACAAGGAACAAGGGATGTAAACTAAGCAACCTGGAACTAAGGAGAAATTTCCTAACAGTGAGAACAATTAACCAGTGAAATGCTTTGCCTTCAGAAGTTCACTGCAGGCTTTTAAGAAGAGACTAGACAGCCACTTGTCTGAAATGGTGTAGGGTCTTTTGCTTGAGCAGGGGATTTGACTAGATGACCTCCAAGGTCCCTTCCAACTCTGTTTTTCTGTGTTATGGCAGTCTTAAGCTACAAACAACAAGGAAGGAAGAATTGGGCTGCTAATGCCAATGTCTGACAAATCTGGGGGGTTTTTTTGTTTGTTTGTTTTACTACATTCCGAGTTCAGGGAAAGGAGTCACCTTGTGTAACCTTTTAGCAATTGAAGTGCAGGTATGTTTTCTCCTTCCTTTTCCCTGTTCACTAGAAGGTTTGCAGCAATGCGAATGACACTGCCGCAACTGAGACGAAGTCTACGGATAGCCTTCAACATGCGATCACAATCAGCCCCGGAATATCTGGCAGTTAAATGAATTGCAGCTGATTTAAGGACCCTTTTTTTTGCCAGAGTTCTTAAGCAAATCACTGGGCTTCTTAAGTGAATCAAAAAATAGTCAAGTGAATCCAGTTTCCCCGCAACAGCTGTAAATATATATTGGTTGCCACACATTCGAATTTTGGTCACATGACCATGGGAATGATGTGAGAGTCAAAACCGTTACTAAAATCGGTCATAGGTCATTTTTTTCAGTGAGTGCAACTTCAAACCACTGCTAAACAAATGGTTGTAAGTTGAGGACTACCTGTATCTTGCCTGTATGGTGCCCTTGCTTGGGTGTATTTAAGTTCAGAGATATGCCAGTTATTTTGTGCCAGCACAGAAATTGTTGTTTCTCTACACAAACAAAACTATTTTGAGAGCCCAATCACCTGCTTATTCTCACCCGTGCTTCATAATTCTGCAGCGTAATTTTTAGTGCAGCTGATTTTTTTGAACCCTTGACTTACAACAGTTCATTTAGTGACTGCTTGAAGGCACTGAAAAAGTGACTTACGGCCATTTTTTCACACTGATGACCCATAGTCATATGATCAAAATTCGGATGCTTGGCAACTGACTCGTATTGCAACTTTCTGACAAGCAAAGTCAGTGGGGAAGCCAGATTCACTTAACAACTATGTTACTAACTAAACAACTTCAGTGATTCACTTAACAACTGTGACAAGAAATGTTGTACAATGGGGCAAAACTCACTTAACAGCTATCTCACTTAGCAGCAGAAATTTTGGGCTCAATTGTGGTCATAAGTTCAAGACTTATCTGTAATAAATAACCAAACTACTACTGCAGATGTCAGAAACTCTTTTCACATACATGTGAGATTTATCATTTTTGCTAGCAACTATTACTACTTAGATTTGGAAACTTTAGAAACAATAAAAGAGGAAAGAGAGAAGAAATATTTATTGATGTAGAACAGTGAAGAACAGCTAGGTATTATTGGACTTCAATTCCCATCATTCCCATGCAGCTTACTAATTGATTAGGAATTAGAAGAGCTATTTTTTAAGAACATTTGAGAAAAACCAAAGCTTCTTTAACACACAAAAATGGGAGTCCATATTCAAGATTTGAGTATTCAGAGGGTGAACATATACTGTCCTTAAAATTAATAGAATGATTGTAACCAGTATAATATACCGGTAATAGTCAGCACTGAAAATAATCAAATGTTATTACTTCCAGCCTTCCTGACTGCTCAATTGCTTATGAGTATTTTTACTTCAATCACAGTAACTAATAGCAATAGCACTTAGACTTATATACTGCTTCACAGTGCTTTACAGCCCTGTCTACGCAGTTTACAGAGTCAGCATCTTGCCCCCAACAATTTGAGTCCTCATTTTACCCACCTCGGAAGGATGGAAGGCTGAGTCAACCTTGAAATGTAATAACCTTACATTTGTCCACTCAGAAAGAGGAATATTTGAACATTTTATTCAGTCTAGGTTTAAATGGTCCTGGACTAAACAAAGAACATAGCTATTATTTCATTGTCAATGTCTCGTATATAGTGAGGAAATTCTATGTGAAAAATATAAATATTTGTAAAATTGGGATAAAATACATAGAATTATACACTTCGACAAAAATACATTTGGCAACTAGTGAAGCATGAATACTTCTTTAGAGAAATACAATGTTGTGTAGAAATTTTTAAAAATTGCTGATCAAAACAGAAATTAGATGGAATGGATTTACAGATGAGTATACGTCAAACTGATATGGACTATAAATATCAGTTTATCTCTGAAGTGATATTTAGGTCCAAGCAAGTGATCACAAGATTTCAGCTGGACTGAGGCACTAAGCAAAATACATTCATACTCATAATGATAGCTTATGGAGATTTAAAGAGGCCCATTGTGGTTTGAGTTGATTGAAAAAAAAAGACTAAAAAGAATACATACAATCTGAAAATACCAAAAAAATGTCACAGAGGTGAAAGCTTAATTATTATAGATTGGCAGGCTGCAATTAAAGGGGTGTGTAACTCTAAATTCTGTTCTGTGGTGATATGGTACACAGAATGAAAATAACTGCCAAGTGATCATTGTTAAATCATAGCACTGACAAATACAGTCAGGTAAAAGCTGAACAGAATGAGAAATTCGTAACCTGGAACATAATTCTAGAGTTACTTTTTGCTTAGCAGTTCGAAAGTAGAGCCATTTCCCCAGTGATGTGGTAGGTTCCCTTCATCAGAAATTGTTTTAAGTGGACACTAGACAGCCATATGTCAGAAATGTTTAAATTTCAATCTGTGTTAAGCAGAGTGTTGGACTCAACGCTCTAATGGTTCCTTCCAGCTTGTATGAGTTCATCACATTCTGACACAGATTCATTTTCGGTTACAATTAATTTCATGCCTGTTACTGCCATAACCAAATATATTTTTTGTAAAAAAAGCCTATAGGAAACGAGCAACTTTTGCACAACAATCCAGAATATAAATGCAGCTAGCCAGTACTTCTGAAGCTGCTTAACTGCATTACTTTCTTATATTTTTACATTATTACAGGAAGAAGGAAGGAAGGAAGGAAGGAAGGAAGGAAGGAAGGAAGGAAGGAAGGAAGGAAGGACTTATGTAATAGATTCCGAAGTTTTCTGGGAATATTACTTTTCTTCTTGGGCTATCTGCCCATACATTTGCAGTTGGGACAGGCAACTCAGTCATTAAGCAAAGTGGTTGCTAAGTGAAAACACAACTTCTGATCTTCCTTCAGCTTTTCTTTGCTTTACAGACTTGTGAAGGTCATAAATATGAGGTTTGGTTGTGAAGTTTTTTTTATCACTGTCATAACTGTGAATGGTCACTAAATTATGCAGTTGCTAAATGAGAACTACTTACATTACTCAACTTAGCCATGGAGATATGATTTTAATCACGGGTGGGATCCGACAGGGTTAACTACCGGTTCGTGGTGATTTACGATGTTTCGATGTTTGGTGATTTACGATGTGCTTCTCTGCACGCCGTGTGCCTGTAAATCTTCGTGTGCCTGTAAATCTTCGTCAGCAGTGTTTGAAACATTTTTTTCCTGCTTTTCCACCACAGCTGTGCCTCGCGCGGCAGCTGAAGTTGAAAAAGCAGGAAATAAAGATCAGGTAACAGCCAGGGCGGGCAGGTGGGCCAAAACAGCAGCATAGAACCAGTTCTATGTCTGCTGCTCTTCAGAACTACTGGTTCTACAGAGCTGGACAGAACCTGTAGAAACCCACCCCTGATTTTAATCTAAATAAAAGTTTGCTTGCAGTTGTGTATATTTTTACTTTTGTTTGGGAAAAACCCCTCAAGTTCCATAAAGTGCTTTGGAAATAGCTACTATCTCTTATAATTAAGGGAATCCAGTTGATTTATAACTTATTCAGGACTGATTTATACATCCCCCTAATATTACATTTAGATGCACTTTTTTCAGAAGAGTGAAACCTTTGACAGAAAGTTTGTTGGAAAGCTAGGACTGACAGATGTTTTCCTGCTATTTAATTCTTAAAAACAAAGCAAAACAAGGGAGGGGGAAGCATGCTATAAATATTCTTTCCAGAGGTGTTTGACTTCACTACTATACCATGTAGCCTCAGAAAGAAATATTTAGTTTGTCTTAAACTGAATTGAAATGATTTGAAAAATACTCTGATTTTGAACAAAGATATAGTGAATTACATTCATAAAGGCAGTTTTTAACCAGCTCATGCCCTGACTGAATTAACTGATTATGTGCCATCAGGTCAATATCGATTCTTAATAACCACCCAGATATATTTTCAACTGGACAAATAGTACTCAGCCTGGTCCTTCAGACCTTCCAATGGTGCATTCATCATAACTGTAATTGAATCAATCCATCTTATGGGAGTCATCTTCTTCTCTTTCCTTGCAACTCACGCCATAAATCACTTTTTTTTTTGAAATTCCTCACATTTTATTAAGGAGTGCTATGCACCAAAAGGATTGCACATTACTCAACACAGATGTCAATCAATTTATAGTCCACTGGGCCATGAAACCTCAGTTTCCTTTTCTACTGATTGAGGAACTTAGTTTGGCAAAGTATTCTTATTAAAATTGTAAACATTCCACTTTTGAGGAGTTAAATGATGGATTCTGAAGATGATACAATTGCATAAAGCATTTTGTATTTGTAATCTACATTAATTGCGTGGTTCTTAATGATTAAACATTTTCCCCGGCACACCTCCTACTTTCTTTTAACTTGGCAAGCACAATTCATTAGATTTCTCTATTGGGTATAACACTTAAAACATGATGTAATACTGTTTTGGAAGGCCCCCCTCAAGGGCTTTCATGGTGAAAAGGCAGAGTATGCATCTTTAAACAAAAGAAGCAATATTGTACTGAAATGGGCTTGGTTCCAAAACAATGTTGTTTAGCAAGCAGAAAGATACTCTGTTCCTAGAAGAGCTATTTCTGATCAGGTGAAATTATACTGTATCAAAACAAGGACCACAAATCCTAAGATTTTCTAATTGTTCAAGGTCATCTCTAATAACACTTTGCGTCATATTATGGCGTACCTGTATCTTTTTATGTGGTATTGTATCTTGTAACCTACATTCCATTCCTATAGTTTCCAAGACATATTATGAGAATTTTGTTCAGTTCACAAAGATATCAAAGGAAGCTGTCTTGGGTACTAAATCAGGACATGATCTACTCAGCTTCAAAAATGATCAACTATCTCCTGGTTCATCCAACTCAGTAAACGCAGTGTTTACTGAGTTTTGGGGACAAGATGGGATTGTATAAACATATGCACTGTGGTTTGTTAATATGGCCTACAACTCAATGCATTCCATAGACTCAGCCAACTGTGAGAAAGTGTTTTCCAATAAACTATCCTTAGATAAGTCACACCTTATCTCTTTAGTTCTTGTCAGAGTCCACAGAACAACTCTAAGACATTTTTTTCTTTTTGTGTAGAGAATTTTGGATACAAGCCATTTTATGACCTTTTAGGCTGCACAGTACATCCTGTAAATTTCCAGGTGTAACTGCTAGAATTGATTCACATACACCAAGTTTTCTGACTGAATTTTTTTTGAAATAAGCCTCTTCCCTTCCCTCTTTGCCCAAGAAAACTTGTAAAACAAGTAAATAAAGCACAGCTACGTGGCAAGTCCTTTTGCCTATGTGATGTCAATATGAAGACAAGAGCAATAATGATGAATATTTCCTTATCCTAACTCCACATGACTAGTATTATTAACTTTACTTAACTGGGATCTCCCTGAATCTAGACTAAGGGAGAGAAAAAAAATTCAGAAAAAAACATGGGAATGGATTTGCAGAACAAACTTGCACCATTGCATGGACGACATGCTGTTTGTATTCCTCTGAATACCATCTAGCACAGGGGTCTCCAACCTTGGCAACTTTAAGCCTGGGGGACTTAAGCTGGCTGGGGAATTCTGGGAGTTGAAGTTTAAAGTTGCCAAAGTTGGAGACCCCTGAGTTAGCTGACCTTAACCAACCTTACTAAAATTAATATTTGGCTAGACTACAGAGCCCAGGAAAAAAGGACCATAGGATTGATGAAGAAATTTATCATTGCCAGTAAATATGTACAGTATTATATATGTCCAAGCCTGTTAATTGAGAGGATCTTTAATTTTATCCCATAAGAGGAGAAAGAGAGAAAAAACTGAAGATTGTAAAATCCAAGCAAACTGTAATTAGTATGTTAGCTGGACCTAACGATAAACTGGTTTAATGAACATTTGACTGATTTCAATGGGATCAATTAGAGAGGGTATTCAAACAGTATTTTCTCTGGACAGATTAACAGTTACTATCAGAAAAATGGTCTGTTCTGATCTCAGAACATATTGTCTAAAGATTGCTTGGAGATCTGGGTGCACAGTATCTTCCAAAGCAACTCCAGAGTAAGTTAGGAAGGGGAAGATACATTTTAATGTGAAATGTTGGCCTTCAGCCTACTTGCAATCGAGATACGTTTTGGTGCAGTGGCCAATGAAAAAGGCATTTGGCTTCAATGCGTAATTATTTTTAATGATGAGCTGGAGAAGGCATCTTATATAGTCAATAATCATGCCCTACCCACATATTCCCCAGAGCATCTAACTTGCCATATTTGGTTGGTTAGATTAAATGTGATCCAAGAGAGTATCTACCCCTCTCTTAGGTTATCTTCATTCTGCATCACTTATTCTGGTGTTCTGCCTAACACCATAGCTGCACCAGCCAGTTTGACTAGTTTTTCAGTAATGTGACACAAGAGGAAATTGAGTAATTCATGCAAGCATAATCATACAAAAACACAACCAACAATGACATGAGGCTTATAACATAAACGTTTTTTACAAAGATATCCAAGATGTATTCTGAAGACAATACTCACGTAGTGCATACAAGGAAAGGGTTATTCCAGCCAGGCAAAACCCTTCAAAAAACCTGAGTGTGCTGAACATGGTCACATTCACTGAGAGGGCCACTGTCAGTCCAAATATTAAGATGAGCAACACTGAGGTGAGCAGCACTGGGTGACGACCAACCCTGTCAAAATCAAAGAAGACAAAAGGAAATGTGCATTTATGTGTTACATCTTCCATATTATCCATTCGCAAATTAGAATTCAGCACTGGGTACAATGATGCCCAGCTGATTTCAAAGAACTGATGATTGTTAACCCTTTCTGTCAAAATATTGCCAAAACGTTTTGGGGACAGCATCTCACTGGAGATTTATGATTCAGATTGGGTGTATTTAAAAAAAACAATTATATAAATTGATTTTGGAGTTTCTCTATGTAGAATATAAATTGTGCTATGAAAAATACCACATATAAAAAAGGGAGGAAGAAAGAGAACATGTCTGAAGAAGCTTGTTCCCTCCTACAACTTTTGAAAAATAACCCGCATAAAAATGTTCAACCTGACTAAAATGTTGAACTTTGGCTGATATTCTATTGCTTCTAGTTATTTTTTTTTCAGTGTTTATATGCATCCCTTCAAAACCAAGCTTTCCTGGCCCAAAAAATTGAATGTCATGAAATACAATTGGGAATAAATACTGTCATAAGTATGGTAGCCTTCCACACAATAGACACATGGATCCAGTCTGTTCTGGAAAAATCAGTTGGGTTGTTTTTTTCCAGTTTTGTTTATAGATGTTTATAATCTTCTGGACTTTATTCTAACTCTCTGTAAATTAACAGGAGGGCAATAGAAGTGACTATTCTCTGCTTTTATAATTGCAAAATAATTGACACTGAAAGAGTGAAAGGGATTTCATTCTTTATCTGGTTATATAAAGGTCAGAGAAACCTACCCCTCCTTCTATGCCAAAGGGTAGTTTAGGCAATTATCTCCCAAATTTAATTCTAAAACATATTATGTACATAGAACTAGATTTATTTGGTACAAGAGATGTATGTTTGTGAGACTGACTGACTGACTGACTGACTTCCTTCCTTCCTTCCTTCCTTCCTTCCTTCCTTCCTTCCCTCCCTCCCTCCCTCTTTTTTCTCTTTTCCTTCCAAATAATTACAACAATAATGATTTTTTAAAAGCACAATTGTTTTTATTTTTTTTGCTTCACCCTCATTTTATGCAACAAGCATGAAAATGCTGCAGAGGTTTCTTATGTTGCTGAACTGTAGTTCTCAGGAGCTCTAGTCAGCATCATTAAAACTAAGGGATTTGAGAAATTGTAACTCAGTGGTATCTGGAAGACCAGAGCTTCTCCAACTCCAATCAAGATCAGGACTCTCCAATCTTCTTGCTCGACATGTAGTCCTTGGCTTACAACCTTTCATTTAATGATCATTTGAAGTTACAACAGCACTGAAAAAATTGATTTACGACCATTTTTCACACGAATGTTGCAGCATCCCCCATGGTCACATAATCAAAATTCGGATGTTTGGCAACTGATTCATATTTATGACGATTGCAGTGTCCCAGGGTCACTGGGACACTGCAACCATCAGCGATCACCTTTTGTGACCTTCTGACAAAGCAAAGTCATTGGGGAATTTAACAACTATGCCACTAACGTAGCAACTGCAGTGATTCACTTGACAATTGTGGCAAGAAAGGACATAAAATGGGGCAAAGCTCACTGAACAGCTGTATCACTTAGCAGCAGAAATTTTGGGCTCAATTGTAGTGATAAGTCAAGGACTACCTGTATTTCATATTTTGAGATCATGCTGTGGGGCACGCAAAGAAAATGGTTTTTTTTCTTTTCTTTTTTGGTGGGGGAGGCAGCTAGTGAGTATATTTATAGATAATCAATCATTCAACATTTTTATTTTGTAAGAAATGCAAAATAAACAACTGCATTGTTTAGTGGCTGTTCAAAATTAAGATGATGCTGAAAAGGTAACTTTACAAACTTGTCCTTGCACTTACAACCACTGTAGGGTTCCTCAGTCATATGATCATCATTTGCAAGGTTCACAGCTGGTTTCCAACAAGCAAGTTGGTAGAGGAGCCAGCAGTAAATCTTAAGTTGTGGTCACATGTCTCACTTAATGTGGGTAATTTACTTAATAAAATCACTTTTAAAAAGTCTGGTGTGGTCATATGGCTATTTGCATAATGACCGCATCACTCAGCAATGGATTTACCAGGCCCGATCATGGTTAAATGAGGATTACCTGGATCTATGAGAATCAGTGTGGAATCCAAAGGAATTCTTTGCAATAAATATAATTGGAGGTTGGTTCTTTGCTTTAGAACATACTGGCTTCCCTCTTAATTTTATTTAAAATAAGCCTTTAAACAACTGAAAAGTGCTGGCATCTAGAAGATGAAAAGGTAGGTTTCCATAGCTGTATGATGCTCATAAATATAATGTTGGAGATACTGGCAGAAAATTGGTGGATTATAAATATTTGGATCAAAACCTGGCTTTGAAAAAGATAATGGCTTTCTCCTGGCAGTATAGAATTTACCACCAAAAAAAATTCTTTCGTTGCCCCCTCAACTTACCACAAACCTCACCAAATTTCCTCCAGAGTTTTGAGAGGGCTTTTGGAGAAAATCTGAGGAATGCTAGAGAAATGGAGAGGAGAAGTAGCAGAAGTCCTGTTGCTTCGGCAGATTTATTTGTAAATGGTTAGATAAATCCCATACCTCATTTTTCTTAGGATTACTATTTACAGCACTGTACTTCTTAAAGTTTTTCTAAAATATGAAATGGTCTTGTTCAATGAAAACATTAATGAAAACATTAAAAAGAAAGAAAATGTGTTAGTGAATACAGCAACAATGGTGAAAATAAAAACAGAAAAAAAACCCTATGCCTGTATAATATCCTTTTTGTGTTGTTTTTCCAAAACCTACAGAATTGCATCAAGAAGCCAGTGAATTGAGTTGGTGTATTTCACATAACCAACTTAGTAGTATTAAAAAAAATGCTAGAATAAACCTACTTAACAATATAGTTTCTTAAACATCCATTTGCCACATAATTACCTCTAATCTACCCACAGGACAACAATTCTAAAAGGATTTTTAGGAAATAATTTGTTTTGGTTGGTTTTTGTTTTTGTTTTTAAGGAAATAAAAAAAATATCTAGTCCCTAAAATAGCTTGCTTTCCAAATCAGCCAGATCTAGCTAGGAAGCAGAGGCAAGTAAAAATGACATTTATGATAACCCTGTGATAGACTGCAGCCATTATCCAGATAAAAAACCCCAATGTCTAATCCATATTCAGGTATCTACATGCTTAATAAAACACAGTCTCTGCTGGTTACCAAGCAACTGTAAAATGCTCCTATCAAACCTCTAAACCATGATTTTATTTTAATGATATTGTTTACCCAATTCAAATCACAAAATCACCATTAGGTTAATCACCATTAATCCTATAAAACTTGAAGAAAATACAAGCATCTTATTTGGATGATTTTCTGATGATTGCTGATGAATATATAATTCTGAGTAAATAAAATAAGTATAAGGCGCATTGAATGGGCTTCAGTTAATATTACACTGATGCACCTTCCCTTCCCATTAACTCTTGGTGAAAACAAGCTCACTGAAAAGCTGCTTGGCCAAATTATCAATTAGAAAAACCTATCTGGGGAAGTGTCAGGCTGTGACAGCAAGGGAAATGGAAATACTGTATGTGAAACTGGTACAGGCGAATTTTTGCCCATGCAGGACTCCTGGCATTAGGAGCTGCAAATGTAAATCCTGTATCCATTTGATTGCATAGCAACAAGTGGTATAAAAGTTGTTCGAATTGCATAGAGACATGTATGAATGTACAACATTCTACATTCCCAAACAAGTAATAGCTGAAAAATATATATAAAATATTTCTAGTTTGTGCTTTTCTAAATTTAAGAATGAAAGTAATCCCTTCTTTAATACTTTATTATTGGACGCTTCTTTTCAATTTTATCTACAATTCCTAGTTCTTTTCTTACTAGCAATGAACATCATGGCTATAGAGATATAAATATTTAACTGCATTAAAATTCCATACAGGGATAGAATATTTTAGGTAAGAAGTATTGTCATTTTCTCTAAAGTACCTCAATAGCTGGGAGATATTGGAAGCTGAATTTCAACATAAAATGGAGCTGGAGATAGCTTTAATTCAAGCACACCCGCTTAAGCCATCCCCATTATCTCAAATGCCTTTTATTCTTTAAAATTGCTTTATTTAGCACAGCAACAGTATCAATCAATGGCAAATCATTTGTGAAATACTGTGCTTGTGTATTTGTGCATAAATGTTACTGAAGATTTTTATATCGATAAAAGCTAGATGTAAAAATATATAAACCAGTTAGAAAACATGTGCAGAACCAATTAGAGAAAGAAAAGAAGAAAAAGATAAAGAAGTGACTTTTGATCTTATTCACAATTGCAAATGAATTTATTATCCCTTGCCCCTCTAAAATTATATTACAGAAATTCCATAGCATTGTTCAACCCTTTTTTTCAATCAAAAAATACCGAAATCACCATTTCACTTCTTCCCATTTTCAGCAACCTGTGGTTTTATCCTGAACAAGACAGGTCCGTTTTTCTCATTCCTGCTAATTCTTTAAAATCCATTCCTCCACTGTGGGTATGAAATTCTGGGCTTTTGTGCATTGAAATGGAAACATATGGAAAACATTTAAACATCACCAGAGGTGAGAGCAATTTTGTAATGGTTTTAGTTAAACTTACCAATCAGCTATACATCCTGTTATTAGGTAGCCAAAGATTAATCCTACAAGCAGGGAAAACTTTGCAATGTGAACTTTCCAGGCAGAGTCACAGACCAGATCCCACTAAAAAAGAAAGAAAGAAAGGAAAGATGATACACTTAAAATGGATAGGGTTATTTTCATATACTTGGAGCAAAATCACATATAACTATCTAGTACAGGTAGTCCTCTATTTAAAAACATTCACTTAATGACTACTTGACGGCACTGAAAAAAAGGGACATAATCATTTTTCACCCTTATGACCATTGCAGCATCCCCATGGTCATGTGATCAAAATACGGACTCTTGGCAACTGGCATGTATTTATGATGGTTGCAATGCCCTGGAATCATGGGATCACCTTTTTCGACCTTCTGATAAGCAAAATCAATGGGGAAGCCAGATTCACTTAACAACCATGTTATAACTTAACAATTGCTGTTATTTACTTAACAACTGTGGAAAGAAAAGCTGTAAAATGGCACAAAACTCACTTAATATCTTGCTTAGCAACAGAAACTTTGGATTCAGTTGTGTTGTTATTTCTTCCTTGAATTAAGCTTTCTCCCTAGAAGCAGCTAGCTAAAAACTTACAGAAGCTGATAACCAGACCATTTATAAGATTTTACAATTCTAGACATTCACTCTTCCTTCCCTCTGGCAATTCAGAGTTTTGACATATATTCTCTGAATATGGAGAGCTTCTGTGGTTAAACGTATCAATAATAAATCTGTCTAATTTTTAAAAGCAGATGATGTATTTGCTAACATCATCTGCTTTTGGCACTAACTTGTGCCAAAAAGAAGTGTCTCCTTTGTCTATTGAACTAGTTTATTGCTTTACTTCCATCACTCTGTTTGCCCTTTTCTTGTTCCTTTTTCTATTTCCCATAAGAAAATACTCTGATGGCTCTTTAAAACAGCACCCGGAACTCCTTTTTTTTTGTTCTTCGGTGGAGGTCAATATCTAAGGTCATGTAAGTGAATGGTAAACAACCGTATTATTTTTCTGTAGTCAGAGCTAGTATTAGCAGAGGTTTGGCCAGATCATCTGTAATCAGAGAAGGAAGAGTTATTGTTAAGCTGTTGAGAGTTCTGGGAAGTTTGTATATATCCAGTAACATGAAATGACTCGATAAAATGTGCTTTCTGGCATCTTCTAGAACTAGTCTTCACCTTGAAGAAAATAGGAAGAATTTCAGTTTGTACTGTTAACTACTTAAGGATTTTTAAAGATAGTTTCACATCTCTGAGCCATTTAAATAAAGATTACAGTATCTAAGAGGAAGCAATCTATAGGCATTTCTTTGACTGAATATTTATTTTATTTTATTTATTTTTATTCATATTTATATGCCACCCTTCTCCAGAGACTCAGGGCGGCTTACAATTTTTGGAGCACAACCCAATGCACTCAGCAATAGCCTTCATTCCATTGTATATGCCTGCTTATACTGGCATTTTTACAAGGTCAGCTTATTGCCCCCAACAATCTTGGGTCCTCAATTTACCTACCCCGAGAGGATGGAAGGCTGAGTCAACCTTGAGCCTGGTGGGATTCGAGCCTGCACTAATTGCAGGCAGCTGGAATTAAGTGCTAGGCATTTAACAGCCTATACCACCAAGGCTCTTTTAACTCAAACAAATCTTGAGTTTAATCACAATTGCATTCAAGAAGATTTATATCAATATTTTTAATCCTGGAAGCTTTTTCAGAATAGTCAGTTCAGACAGCAAAGACATATTTAAGTGAAGTTCTTTAATTATATTTCCTTCAGGACTTGCCCAAAATCCTAGTTGTTTAGTAATGTTTTTAGGTTAAGCAGCAAGGGATAGAACTTCAGACAATCAATAGTCAATTCAATAGGAACTATTTTCAGTGGACGGAGGCAGAAAGGAAAGGAAATCTCACTAACTAGATTAACTAACACAAGCAGAAATCTCAGGCAAAATTTGCTGCAATGAATTTTATGTAGCATCAGTGCCAACCAAACTAGATATCCTGCCCTATCTTTCATTAAATGCCAGTTAAAAACAATTGTTCATTTAAAAACCCATTAATATTTTTTGGAGAATGGGGTTCTTGAGGTCCTGCTATGAAGAATCTTCATTGCATGACTCGAGAAAGCTGTTTAACCAAACCAGCACAATAAACAAATACAACAAACTGCCCCATTATCCAAATCTCTTCAATGAACTGTTTAGAGAAGGTCTGCCAGACAAAATGGGCAGACAGGAATATAGACAAGAGCACCAGCATCTGATCCCTTTGTTGAGATAATATTTCCGTGGCACATCTGCTAGCTAGCAGGCATGCTTGCTGCTGCATCATGAGACAGTGTGGCTAAACCACAAGAAACTGGGTTTCCTAGATTTCTCCACAAACGCTTCTTTCATGGCAAGAACAATCTAACCACAGCTTTCTTCATGAAGGAAGTTCATCACAGATACGAGATTCTGCAGAGAGGATTCAAGCCATGTGCAAAAGATGAGCAGTTTGGCTCTGATCCTCTAGACAGATCAAAACGCTGTTGTAACTTCTGCAAATCCGCTGCTCCACTGAGTTACAGCATAACTGCATCGCTTAGTGATGGCATTCCCTGAAGTTCCAGTTGCTATTGTTAACCAAATCCCACAGTTGTTAGGGAAGGTAACTTCCTGCTGGCTTCCCACAGCCAAGTCAGTGGGGAAGCTAGCAGGAAATTGCAATTCCCAGGCGACTCGCAAGCAAGCAGAGGCAGATGAGTGGCTGCTGTCAGGTGAGGAAGGTGCAAGGAAAGGTGAGGAAGGGTACACATATGGCCAGTGTGGTGCAAGCACAAAGGGAGGGTGCCCAAATGAGAAAGACTTAGCCCAGCAACTTGTCACCTTCTCTGCTGGCTTCCCTATTGATGTTCTGGGGAAACAGCAGGGAAGGTTGCAAATGGTGATCATGAGATCACAGGACACTGAAAACTGTCACATGGGTTAGCTGGTTGTCAAGGACCCAGACTGCAATTATGTGACCGCAGGGGTGCTGGGATAACCAGACTGTCCAGTCCATAATCATAATTGATTTAGCACTGTTCTAACTTCGAACAGTTACTGAACGAATGATGATATGTGAAGGACTATCTGTAATAGAAACCAATGCAATGTATCGTATCTACAACTCATTCTGTCAATACCATGAAATGAAACTTGGAAAGGAGCAGATAGAAGAGGTAAATTTTTACATCTATCTTGACCATAAAATCAATAGCGTACACAAAATTGACAAAGAAATATCGCATAGAATAGCAGCATGGCTCAGCTTTAATTGTGTAAAATCAATACTCCCAACAAATGGGCAATGCCAGGGCAAGACCAAGCACCTTCAACACCATGGTTTTTCTAGCCATAAAAGATATGAAACAGAAAAGCTTGGGATCATGCAACGTGCAATTGAAAGATGAATGCTAAAGATCTCACTCAGAGATTAGTTCACAAATAAGGAAATTCAGCTCAGCAATGGATTAACTCCAAAGATGTCTCAGCAATGGACTACCTTCAAAGATGTCATAAAAACAGCATTAAAATCTAATCTAAGTAGGCATGATACATTGTACATTTACCTGACAATAGGTATACCTGTTGGTTGCCCAAAATTACATGCACTTACTTTAATGATCTCCTACAAGATGGAGGATATAGAAATGGCCTTGTGTTCAATATAGGGACCAAGTGTAAATGTCAAGATAATGATTACTATCTAAATTCTTGTTCTCTTTCCAGCAGGTACAAACAGATCATCTGCCCAATAAAGTACCAGATTATGAATATCAAATCATTCTGGAACATTTTAAGTGTACTCCCAAGCAATCTTGACAGGATGCATGTGAACCAAGACCAAATTTCATTATTTAGAAATATTATTTGGAACATTCTTTTACCAATTACTATAAAGTAACAGACTCCGTTCCAGTTATTTGGGCAGAGTGAAAAGCCAGAGTTAATTTCCAAACTTTCGCTTGGAAATTCTTCTATCCAATGCCTTTCTACTTCATCTTACTAAAAAGGCATTATTTCAATCTCCTAAATCCCTATCTCCTAACCTGCTACTTTCTAACATGTACGGCACTGCAACAATCAGAGTGTCCAGGAAGAATGGCCCCGCAGCCTAGGAATGTGCTGACTTGAAGTTGCATCCTACTTAGAGAGTACCAAGTTGGAAAAGGCTAGTCTTAACTTTTCAAATATTTGAAGATAGACAGTGATCAATCTAACTAATAATGAATAGCTCCTTTTGCAAGCAATGCTTATCTACCACATTTTGAAAACCCCACAGCTACAATATCCAAACATACAGCAGTCATAACCATCAACCTCAAAACTCATCCATAAGCCAATCTCAATAATTTTGAGGTGCATCTTGAGTGTGACAGTGTACTAGCAAAGCAACAGTTTGCAATGTCTCCCTTTTTCTAGGCTGCTCCCAGGACCCTCACCAATCGTCTCGTTTGCCCAGAAAGACTATCCCAAATGTCTGACTCAAGTGCTCTTAAAGCAGGCCTCTCTCTGTTTGCATGGTGCCCTCAGGATAACTAATGTTTCATTATTATTGTTGGTTGCAACAGTCCGCCAGATGTTAGACTGTCTTTGATATTTTTATTGAGATTGGGATAGGCATATTGTCACAGAACATAAGCTGTTCCAAGTGAAGTTGCCTTTTACAATTGACTGATGCTGGTTTTGTCAATGTTCAAGTGGGGTCCAGATGTTTTAGAATTACACCCAAGGCACCTATTGGTACTATCTTTGCTTTTGATAGGTCTTTGTATTACTTCTCCTTTTATATATATATATTCTTTGGGACAAATAATGTCCCCAAGAATGTCAGATCAGGCAGTCCCATTAGCAAGAATGCCAGGAATGCTGTGCTCTGCTATTCTCCCCACCAAAGAAGTGTGAAATCTTACATTTACACCTTTTAAGTGAAAATAGCTCAATTGTTAATTGATGCTTCAGCTACTATGCAGAATATTTTGAAAAAGTGAAGCCATGAAAAAGGCTTTTTAGGGATTCATCCTGAGGAACAGATTCACAAGCAGATACCAACATCTTTGTTTTTAAATAAATGCACCATTGCTTTATGTACATTGTGTGGGCAGTAATTCTCCACCCCACCCCAAGTGTGCCTATATAATTACATGTAACTATATTTGCTCACATCCTTAAAAGTAGATCATTGGCTTGGATGGAGGCTTGTCCAATGAGAGGTCTAAGGAGATTCTCAATCATTCAGGTCATGGTTGCCTCAAAGATGTTTTTCCTAAAGGCAACTGGGCTTTCTTGGGGTTTTTTCTTGAAAATATTTCGCTTCTCATCCAAGAAACATCTTTAGTTCAGAAACCCTCCACCCCCCCAAAAAAAGTCCAGGTGACTTTTGGAAAAGCATCTTTGGGATTGTCCAGCTGGGGGCTACTAGGATCAGAGGGCTGAGCTTCTAGGAATCTACTGTGAATTCCCCTGGCCATTTTAGCAATCAAAATTGTTGCTATAAAATATCTTATCTCAATTAGAACCATAGATTTGGAAGGTACCTCCGAACTCAAGTAGCCCACCTCCAGGCAGGGCAAGAAACCCATTAAAAGAAGCTGGCATGAACTTTGGCTTGAAAACATAAAGGAGGACTTCCAAGACAGCCAGTTACCCTCTCAACAGTATGCTGCACTCTCAGGAAATGCTTCCTAAATGTTTTGTAAGCTGTTTCCCCTTATAACCTGAACCCAAGAGTTGAGGGTTTTTTCTATTTTTGCTTAATTGTTTTTCTAGCCTAGGTGATTTTTTTTTGATGGCTAGGATCACCCAAGGAACTATATTAAATTTATTTACAGGCTTGCAATTACACTTTCCATGTGTTTACGGGCCACAGATGCAAGATGTTTATCACTAATATAAATGACAGCTCTTCCAATATACGAAGACAGCTCACATGTCATGCCTCATCAGTCCTAATTCCAGACTAAACATTCCTAATTCCTCCAATCTTCCTCACTGACTTGGTTTGCAGGAGCCAATGATTCAAAGATTCCTCTGTCCAGATGTAACACCTTCCTGGAGAAAACTATCAAAGTCATCCTAGTACAGGGGTGGGCAAACTTTTTGACTCGAGGGCCACAATGGGTTCTTAAACTGGACCGGAGGGCTGGAACAAAAGCATGGAGTGTTTGTGTGAACTAATATAAATTCAAAGTTAGATTACTTCACGTAGCCTTCTGGGAGAGCAAGAGAACCCTCCGCTCTTTCGGCTCCGTGGGCCGGATAGAACAGCCGAACAGGCCGGATCCGGCCCCCGGGCCGTAGTTTGCCCACGGATGTCCTAGTCTATTCATAGAATAGTCGACCCATAAGTTTCAAGATTTAGAAACATCTCAAGATTTAATACCTTTGCATGCATGAATCTAAGGTGGGGAGTTGTGTTGCAGGCTACAGTATAGCAGGAACCAGGTGTTTATTTCTTTATAAGAAGCCTTGGTGGTGCAGGCTGTTAAACACCTAGCACTTAGCTCCAGCTGCCTGCAATTAGTGCAGGCTCGAATCCTACCAGGCTCAAGGTTGACTCAGCCTTCCATCCTCTCGGGGTAGGTAAATTGAGGACCCAAGATTGTTGGGGGCAATAAGCTGACCTTGTAAAAATGCCGCTTGGGGGGGCCAAAAAGCCCTAGTAATAAGCAGACATATACAATGGAATGAAGGCTATTGCTGAGAGCATTGGGTTGTGCTCCAAAGATTGTAAGCCGCCCTGAGTCTCTGGAGAAGGGTAGCATATAAATGTGAATTTTTAAAAAAGCATAGCTATGTAGCTATCAGACATGGCTTTTATTGAAACTAGGACTTTTCTGCAGTAGCACCCAAACTTTGATTCAAACTCTCCAGAGAAGCTTTAATTAGCTTCATTACTGCTTGTACATTCTAAACAAACTTCTCATCTCTTTATTTTATAGCTTTGTTGCCATGGAAACTTGAAAAGAGGAGGGTAATTTTGTCATATATCCATGTCATTACTCATATCACTATTCATACTATTAACTTTTATTTTTTCCCATCTACCTTTTATCCATACCTGACCCCATCTTATTTCTTGTCTACACTAGCCCAGGGGTTCTTACATTTTATGGTGCCAGGAAATAACAAATTTAAAATAACAAATTGTGAGAGAACAATCCTCTCCATGAATTATACAGACTGTAGTGTTGGGACCCCCAGAAACAATAAATGATGTTGATCTCCTTCAAATCTATTCTTGATCCATGACCTACGGTTTAAAAACCGCAGATCTAGTCCCTTGATATTGCCAAGGACTGGTGCAGAGAATCTAGATCTAAATCTGTATGTACAGAATTGCTTTCTTAATTTCATAGCGTTGACTCAAAAATACTTCTGACTCATCGGATCAAAGCTTGAATGTTTAATACTTCAGTATAATCAAGATAGCCTCTGCTCAAGACACAGGAGGTGTATACATTCCTGGAAGGAATGCTCCTTAACCTTGACAGCTACCTCTGGGTAACTGTTTGTTATTATGCATATCCCATAATACTTTAGCCCCAAAGATTGTGATTCCTATATATTCTCCTGTTTTTCAGCGGCTTTAAACCAGCTGAGGCAAAACTGAAGTCGGTTGCCATTTCATGTTACATATTGATTGGGCAAACTAATTTACTGAGATAATCTACCCTTTCGACATTCTGTCTCTCTGAATAATATAACTTGATGTTACAGTTCATAATGTAGTGCCTGATGGAACTCCCCTAACCACAAAGCTTCAGCACTGAAAAGACAAAAGGAGGCTTTCAACCCAGATATTTGAGTGCATAGTCTTTCAACAAGGCCTTGACATATCCTCTTAACCTTAAACAACACCAGTCAACATCAATCACCTAGTTCCAAGGCCTAATTTCTAATTTGCTGGATTTGTTTCTATATTTAAAAATACATATAAGATGCATCTGAGAGGGGTTTTTTTGGAAGCCTAATAATCAATGAAATAGGACTTGTACCAAATTGTCATTTGCATAATGGTGAAATGCAATAACCAGGAATCCAAGACAGCTTATGATGGGTAAATGGTCAGTGACAAAAATATTATGTTCCACAGAATCTCTAAATGAGCAAAAGCAAAAAATGCTGAAGAAGCTTCTTGGATGAGAAGCAAAACATCTTCAAAGAAAAACCAGAAAGTCCAGTTGCCTCTTGAAAAAGCACCTTTTGGATAAGCAAAAAGAAGTTAGTTTGAGCTCAATCCATCACAAACACGGTTCCAAGAAGGTCTTCCTCTACTAAATGGAAGATGTTTCACTGCATTTGCCAATTCAACAGGCCTGTCTGTAAGAACTAACTGAAGACAGGGCTGCTGCTTTCAATTCCAAGCACCTTCAATTATGCAACCGACCCCTACAAGCAATTCCATGCTTAGAATGCAAAGGACTCATCCCTGGCAAGAGATTCAGTCTAGCTTGGAAAAAACCCACAATTTTGGGGATCATCTTCGTGATAAACTTGCCCCAGGAAATCAACCAGTGAACTGAACAGGAGCAGCTGGTGGGGAGACTTGACAAACACTTTCAATCAACATGGTTCATGAGGTATCAAATATTCAGTAACTACAGATAACTGCCACCCCTTCTAAAATGCGCTGCCTTGTTCTGGTGGGAGGCTGTTCCTGGGCAGAATGAGCAAAGAACATTGCTAGTGTATGTTCCTAATAGGGTGACCTCAGGTGTGAACCAGAGGTGGTATTCAGCCAGTTCGGACCGGTTCTGGCATACCGGTAGTGGAAATTTTGAGTAGCTCAGAGAACCAGCAAATACTGCCTCTGGCTGGCCCCGCCCACCTGCCCCACCCTTTCCTGTCCTATATTCCCTTGTTTTTTAGCTCAGCTGATTCACACAGGTCAGATTGCCGTGCCTCAGCTGAGCTAAAAACAGCTCACTTCACTAGCGCTGACACAGAGGGTGGTTTTTCAGTGCTGCGCGCACGTGTGTGAAGCGAAGCATGCTCTCATAGAACCAGAAGGAAAAAATGTGTAATCCTACCACTGGTGTGAATGTCATCCCAACTGCCCAATTAAAGCCCGCAGGCCCCTATACTGGGCAGCAGTAATAAAGGAAGATGCTGGAGGCAGATAATCACTTTAGTGGCAATGACAAAGACCTCAATTCAGAATCATGGATAAAATCTATTTATGCAATTGCTAGGAGATGAAAAACTACTTGATGGCATTATAATTCATCAATCAATCAGAATATAAGGTAGCCAGCATCCATCCACCCATCCTCTCGGTAAAAACAGAAATCCCAGGAACATCGTAGTAAATCTACATTCAATTCCTCCCATTCTTTAATCTTTATGGAACCATCTCAAAAAGGAAATATGCTTTTTGCAATATGTATGTGTTTCTTCCTAGTTTAAAGGGATGCTGGACATGAAAAGATTAAAAACCACCCCAAATGCTAAGGAATTCTTGGTTCATTCCACATAATCCAGCGTCTAGTGATGAATGCAGAATGGCATTTTCAGCATTCTGGAGCTTTTAACAGCAACAAAATTTACCATATGTGATGAATATAATTTCAATAGGATGCTCAGAAGAATATTTCAAGACAATAAATAACTAAGAGACATAAAGGCAGCTGCACAAAAGCCATTCATCTTATCCACTCAGTGGACAAGGGAAAAGTGCCATCTCAAAGCAATTACCATAAACTACTGGTTCTTAAAAATATAGTACTTTTTACTGAGAATAAATGGAAGTTCTGAAAGGATGAAAGGTTCTTCTGAAGACTTGTCATATTTGAAAAATCTGCATTCAGCATTTATATTTTGAATAGGCCTACAGTAAACAATGCCGATGCTGAAAATATTGGGAAACCTATTGAAAAGTGCCTGACTCAAGACTCAGCTTGGGATAGGCAGTGAACTTTACTATGCTCGTTATCTGAGTGTATTTTTTTTTAATTTAGACCACAGGAACAGGGGCAAAGACTACTTCACACCCAATTACTCAAGCCTTGCTTGGATTCAGGAGTATTCATAGGAAGGGTTAAAAAAAAAGATGGTGGTCAAAAAAGCCCCATCCTTTTTTATGTGCATTGTGACCTTTTTCTACTTTCCTGTTTGGGTCTGTCCTCTAGGATTAAGAGCCATGTTGCAGTTCTTCTACTGTAATAGAGAAATGGAAAGCTGGAGACCACTTTAACAAGACAGAAATATACAGGACAGAAGCATGACAGCCACAGCTTCACAAAGTTATTTAGAATTGCTGATCTGCTCTATTGTCCATCCTGGACTCGATCAATAATCAAAAATAGGTTTTCTTCAATAATTGGATGGTTTGTTTTAAATATAGCTTCTATTTTGCACCACAAGTTTTATATTTAAAGAGGTGCCCTGAGGTTATCTTAACATTTTACAGGTCTGTCTTAAGCAGAGGCAGAAATCACATTGTCCTTAGTCATGGTTTGTCAAATTAGCTAGAATTCCATTGTTTTCCATAACGGTGAAGTCCTTGGTGCTCTCTGAGCTAGGTTGTTTGCTTGTGGATATTTCACTACCTGAGTTGCTTACAGAATGTAGAATAGCAAGAGTTGGAAGGGATGTTAGAGTTCTTCTAGTCTAACCCCCTGCTCAGGCAGGGGACTATATACCATTCCGGGCAAATGGCTGTCCAATATCTTCTTAAAAACCACCAGTGATAGAGCATCCACAACTTTCACAGTCCTCACAATGCAGTGCAGTGGTTAGAGTATAGTACTGCAAGCTACTTCTGCTGACTGCTTGCAATTTGGCAGTTCAAATCTTACCAGGCTCAAGGTTGACTTAGCCTTCCATCTTCTGGGTAAAATGAGGACCCAGATTGTTGGGGGCAAGATGTTGACTCTG
Organism: Naja naja; assembly: GCA_009733165.1. NCBI lineage: Eukaryota > Metazoa > Chordata > Lepidosauria > Squamata > Elapidae > Naja > Naja naja. The sequence continues at coordinate 146,432,019 of CM019150.1, forward strand.
TAAACTGCTTAGAGAGGGCTGTAAAGCACTATAAAGCAGTATATAAGTCTAAGTGCTTTTGCTATTCTGGAGGCAAACCATACACTGATTAATTATCCTCAGCGTCAGGAAATTTCTCCATAGATCTAGGTTGGAGCTCTCCTTGATCCATTACTTCTTGTCCTGCCCTCAGGTGCTTAGGAGAAAAGATTGACCCCCTCTTCTCTGTGACAGCCCCTCAAATACTGGAAGATTTCTATCATGTCACCTCTAGTGCTTCTCTTCATTAGACTAGACCAGGGGTAGGGAAACTTGGCTCTTTTATCACTTATGGACTTCAACTCCCAGAATTCCTGAGTGAGCCATAAAAGGTTCCCCATCCCTGGCCTACTGGTTTTTCAGTTGTGGGGGAAATCAATTTTTGACTTGAATGGGACTGTTTAATATACAAATGTAGGACGCATAAAGTCAAAAATTGATTTCCCCCACAACTGAAAAACCAGTAGGCCAGGGATGGGGAACCTTTTATGGCTCACTCAGGAATTCTGGGAGTTGAAGTCCATAAGTGATGAAAGAGCCAAGTTTCCCTACCCCGGACTAGACAAACCCAGTTCATCATGTTTTAGCCTCCAGGAACCTAATCACTTTTGTTGCTCTTTTCTGCACTCTTTTTAGAGTCTCAACATCTTTTTTGTGGTAACCAAAATTGGATGTGGTATCCTTAATTGACAAGGGATCCACCCTAAGACCACCTGATAGAACAAGAACATAAAATAGATCACTGCAAAATTTAACTTTGCTGTCCCGTTGTCCATAAGGTACTGTTTGCTGCAGCAACACTTTGGAAATCAGCCATTGAACAATTGTGATTGTTCCACAGGAAACATTTAAGTAGGAGAAAGAGGGAAAGGAACACAAAGGAAGAATAACTGGGCGAGAAGCGATTGTGCCAAGGACAGAACATATAATGAAATGAAACAAAGAGTTTGGATGATACTTAACATATTATATATCCCTATTCTCATCTGACAACTTTCCTGCTCTAGAAATATATCTTACCCTTAATACCATACTTTACCTTAGCTTACCAACATAATTGCTTACCAAGAAAGCACAATTAAGTTAGACACAAAACTGGGATGATAAATATAGTACCACTGGGTGCTTTAAAAAAGAAACCTAAAAGAGAGGCTAAGTCTCAGCTATTCTTCCAACGTCCTGATCACGAAATGAGCAATCACCACAAGTGTTTTCAAGAACAGTAGATTCCTCTTTAATCCGAACGATGGGTAACAGCGAGCAAAAAAGGGTTTAAAGTCAGCTCTAAGTCGCAACGTACGATAGCACAGGATTTATCGTTACGTTTTGAGTGTTTACACCATATATGGCTAATTAGTCCCCAACTGTTGCTGCTACCTAACATCCGGCAATGTTTATTCACTAACCCATGCCCGCTCGCCTTGTCGCATCATTCCAAAGTGCCCATCATCCCAAAGTGCCCATTAAACCCATCACATTCCCCATGTTATTTCAGCCGTGTCGTGTCATCCCCCTTCCTGCCAAGTCCGCTATCCCCCCTCCCACTCTTTCGTGGGGCATACAGAGCCACAGCGAAGGAAGCTGACGTCATCTGCTTGGTCCTGCCGGTCGTGAGGTTTGATCATGGTCTATCAACCCCACCACCACTGCTGCCTATAGTCCTCAACCAGTCAGCTTATCGGAACAGCTGGGGCCACTCTATCCATCTCTACGTCGCCGAGGCTGTCGCAGCTCCACATAGCATGTTTGCGGAGTCGTGACACTAAGTATGGAGACAGTGTTGATGCTCATTTGTTTTTACCATATGTCCCTTTGAGTCAGTGCTGACTCTTTGTGACTGTCGGGATAAGTTCCTGCACTTTCTTGACCCGATTTCAGAAGTGGCTTACCATTGCCTGCTACCTAGGACTAAGAGGCACAAGGTCACTGAGCTGGCTTTGCACTCAAAGTGGGACTAGAACACCAGTCTCCCAGTTTCTAGCCTTAACCACTCACCAAACTGGCTCTCTTTGATCTAGAGGCTGGGTAAAGGAACGGATACAATTCATACATTGGTAGTGGAAATGAGAATTTTCCTTCTGCTTTTTGCAGTCACAACAGATGTGCAAAGCTATTATGGAGAGGGTTATCTTTAACCAAGAAAGCAACCTTTAGAGGATGTCGCTAAAAGAGAAAAGCTGCAATAATGCCAGGAGTCTGGCACTCTTGCAATAAATGAATATAGCTTGTGTGTAGGCTCCGATTGAGGAATAAGTATAGTCAACTTTTCAAAAGACCACAGCAAAAAGTGGTCAGAAAAAAAAAAGTAAAAAGATGTGTTGGAGAAAAAGCACTGGCTTAAATATGTTCTAAATTTAGGTGCTCATTGAGAGTTCTTTGGAAGATCAAAATTACTGCCTGTCCTCAAAACCTCTATATACAAAGTGCCACGTTGAAATGTAAATTTACCATAATTGCAACGTGACAATCCAGCACAATCCTGAAAACACACACTGCTATATTATGCTGCATTATAGTTATCCTTCTTTTTAGGAAGGGGAGAGAAAGAACACCTATCAAACATGAAATGGCTTCCAAGATCTTACCTGTAAAAGTCCCAGTTTAAGAACCAGCTACAATGTAAGTCTATTAGCTGCATTAACAATTTGCCATCTCCGCATATTATCAGTGACCCAGTGGGATTTCAGGGCTCAGAGTGATAGTTCCATCAGAGGCAACTAAGCAGGACTCTTAATTAAAGACCTCAGGGTTTGAGGTAAATAATTGGCCCTGACCGCAGAAGAGCAAAAGGGCAAACCATTTAAAAACATAGATAAGAAGCATTTATTTTGAACCATCAGCCTCACAGAAACATGTGAACTAGTAACTTAATCCAGTTAGGAATGCTGACTTTGTGCAATTATAAGTTTTACTTGCACAGGCAAATGCATTCCAATGCATTTATTGGGACTTACCCCCAGGTCAGTATATAATAATAATAATTTTTAAAAAGCAGGCCTTAACTTGGGCATTTAAAGTTATGGAACCAGAAGATAAAAATATGTGAGGTATTTGTTGCTATAGAAATTTCTTCTGATAAGAGAGCAGAAATATGTCTTAGCTTTCAGGATGAGGAAGGAGGAGAAAGTAGCTTTGTTATAACTTAATCAGGAAATATTCCAAATATCTGATTTATTTTACTGTACTGCACTAGAATTTCCTGAGATAACTGTATTCCTTACAGATTTGTTTATTATTGTTTGAATATTGCCTACTGATAGGATACTGGGTAGCTTACAATATATAAAACTAAAAACATCCATTAAAAGATTAGCATTTCTTGGAGGCTGATGCTCCAAAGAAACCCTGGGGTTCTGCAAGAACTTGATGGGAAAGACAACAGGCAAAATAAATCACTTAAACTCACAGTAATTTTTATAAATAACAGCAGAAAGGGAAAAAATGATGGCCAAGATCTTTACCTAGAAAAATACCTTGGTCATGCAGTTTTTTTCTGTGGTAAAACTTCAGAGCTACTATTTTGTTCATGTCCACTCTTGTTTTCTGCCCTTTCCTTGAGCAAGAAACTTTCTATTTCTAGAAGCAACTTTCCTTTCCTTTCCTTTCCTTTCCTTTCCTTTCCTTTCCTCTCTTCCTTCCCTTTTTCTCTTTCTTTCTCTTTCTTACTTCATATGGCTGCCTATCTCAAAAAATGACTCTGGCTAGTTTTTAAAGACCTTTGTCTCTTAATCAGGGGTTCTAGTGATTTTTTGTTGGTTTCTTTTAACTAATAAGTTTCCTGGAAAAAAAAACCCTTTTTTGGCCTGGAAAAAAACGGGTTTAAACCCTCAGAATTGGAGAAATGATAATCCTGTGTGTCTTTGGTACTTCTTGATGCAGGTACAGGCCTAATTAGTAGAACTTTTGAAGCTGGCCAAAGGATCTCCTGGCCACAGCTTCACCTGTGTTCCAGAGAAGCTGTGAGTCCAAGAGATACAGCAGGTTGTACACCAACTCCTTTAGGGGAATCAGACATTTCAGAGCAGTAGGTAGAAACTCCATGAGGGCCTCAAACCTAATTCCATTTTGTTGGGATTCATCAGCAGTCTACCTTTCCCCATCCAGGCCCTCAAAGCCTCCAGTTACTTGGATAACATTTCCTCCACATGTCACGTTACCCAGAGTTGTGACCTAAGATGGGAAGCCATGTAAAACTTTCAAATAAATTAAATAAATATATGCCACAGAGGATCCTGCCAACACACTTAGCTGATAAGCAAAAAAACCCCCAAGTCCCAGATGGTGCTACAAGGCATTTACATGTCATCTTGTGAGACTCCACCTATCTTGCGACCTTGTTCTCAAAGGGCTTGGCAAACTCTTCCCAGAGGCCAGCAGGAGAAATTTCCTGTGACCCAGAACCCTTAAGTGAATAAATCAGTCTGCATTCAATTCGAGGAGTGAACTATAGCATGGTATTTAAGAGGTCAAGTTGCACACTGGTTCAAATAGCTGCTAAGCCATATATTTGCTGCTGGGTGACCTTCGACAGATTTCTGAATCTTAGATAGGCATCTCAAAGGTGAGGCGAGGAATATAAATGGTCTATCTTAAATAAGTAAATAAATAAGCTACTGGTGCCCTTGAATCAGTTTTGACTCCTGCCATCTGCCTAGACTAGTTTCTGCAGTTTTTGGCAAGGTTTTGGGGAAGTGGCTTGCTACTGTCTCTTTCTTAGAGTTGAGAAAAATGATCGGCTCAAGGTCACAATTCCCCCATTTCTATTCTGATGTCTTAATCGCTAATCCCAAACACACTGAATGAGTATATAATGTGTGTGTGTATGTATATGTAAGTTTCTAGGCACCCTTATTTAGTCCCACTATCTCAATGAGGCTCTGTTCATCTATCACAGATATGCTTACTTTAAGATACAGGTAGTCCTCGACTTATAACAGTTCATTTAGTGACCATTCAAAGTTACAACAAGCACTGAAAAAGTGACTTATGATCATTTTTCACAGTTGCAACCTTTGCAGCATTTCCATCATCATGTGATCAGGATTCAGATGCTTGGTTTATGTTTTATTAAATCACTTTTCTCTTGTTTCTTTTGTGGATCCTTCTGCAGTTCTATCTCTATAGTCTTCTAAGCTCGTCTTGTAATATATTTTGCTGTTGTTTCTTTTTCTTATTTCTTCTTGCTATGTATGCTACCACTAGCCCTCGCATATATGCTTTTGCTGTAACCCAGACATTTTGTAGGGATGTTTCTTCTTTTTTTATTTTCTTTAAAGAAAAATTCCATTTCTTTTCCCATCATTTGTGTGAACTGCTTGTCTTTTAAGATGGTTTGATTCATTGTCCATCTCAGTTTTCTTCTTTTGTCCCGTCCATGTAACTTTTATGGGATTGTGGTCTGGCCATATGTTTGTTGCTATCTCTACCTCTTGGATATCTGTCCTCATTCCTGTTGTCATCCACACCATGTCTATTCTCGACCATGATTGATGTCTATTCGAATAGAATTGATTTGCCTTTGGGTTAAGCTCTCTCCATATATCCTGCAAGCCTATTTCTTGTGTCATATCCAAAAGGTTTTGGAAGTGTTCTTCTTATTTTTTATTTATTTTGTTGCCTCTGTAATCCTTTTTGACATCCGCAATTGCACTGAAGTCCCTTATAATCCCCTTTTGAGACCTTCTGATAGGCAAAGTCAATGGGGAAGCCAGATTGGCTTAACAGCCGGATTACTAACTTATCAACTGCAGGGATTCACTTAACAAGTGTGGCAAGAAAGGTCATTAGATGGGGCAAAACTCACTTAAAACATCTCACTTAACAACAGAAAGTTAGGGGCTCAATTGTGATCGTAAGTTGAGGACTTCCTGTACAAGCCTCAGCATTTCAAATCTCTATTACTACAAATAGCAAGGTGCTATTTTAAGTGCTGTGAGGTCAGAGAAATCAAATACTGTAAGGGTTCGTACAGTGTTGTATGTATTCTGCTCTTTTGGGGCACCCTGTGCGAGTGAAACTCAAGGTAAAAACACAGATGAAATCACAACCGCTTTCTTGAATGGCAGAGAATAAAGGAGCACTGTTACAAAAAGAGATAAATCTCTATTTTGTCCTGAAATCAATACAGTAGTCACTAAATGCGTTTTCTTAACTGTTAATATCAGCATGCTAAGAAAATTTTATTTTCCTGGATTCTTTTTAACAAATGGGTAGTAAAGGGATCATTCTGAAAGCATCAGTACAAAATCTGGAAAAGCTGTCTCATTGTATACAAACATCTAAGAGCTTGCCCTAAGCAAAAATTACTTAAATTGGCATCTCACCTTAAATTGGGTCATTTAAAAAAAAGCTCATGGACAAGAAGTATCTGAGGGATTCTGTTAACTTCAACATTTCTACAATCTGAGCTGTGATGCTGTGTTCGTGTAACCAAAAACACTACCCTCATGCATAACAGGAAAAAAAATGGCTATCTTGGAAAAATCCAGGATTTGCAAAAGAACAAATAATATTCAGAAGATGAACCTGAGGAACAAAAAACCTCTAAACACTAAATCAGGTCCAGAATGCTCATTGAGAAGCAGAAACTCACCACAAAGAAAAGCTGCAGGAATTCACTTTGGGATATTTCAGAAACTATATATAGACTTCCTCATACAGAAATATGATCCCCACCAATTCTGCAATGCCTTCACAAGAGCAGGAAGTCCACTATATAAAACAAACAATCTCTTAAATATTACAAAGCTGTTTTCAAGCTGACTTTCTTCAACAGGAAAATCCATTATGGCAATGACTGTTTTTTGAACTGTGTTGCATATCTCATTAGTTTTATTCCGCTAAAATACTCCAGGTCCTGCTTTGTTCATACGAGAATATGAAGAAAGCACCAGGGGTCAGGGGTGTCAAACTCAAGGCCCAGGTGTTGGATCCAGCCCATGGGGTGCTTAGATCTGGCCTGTGGGGCCTCCCTGGAAACAGTGAAGGACTAGCCCATGGTGCCTCTGCCAGTGAAAATGGAGCTCGGGAGCCCGTTTTTTCTGGTAGAGTGCTCAGGCCACCACAGGAGTGATGTTGAACTGGCCATGTCTACCCCAGCCACGCCCACCCCGCCACCCTGAGGTCAAGCACAATCCTGATGTGGCCCTCAATGAAATTGAGTTTGACCCCCCTGATCTAGGTGAAGGGCTTGCTTGCATTGCTCTGGAAGATCACAGATCATCTCACAGAGTTCTCTACAACAGGGGTTCTTAACCTTGTTGAACCCAGGATCCTTTGAGAATCTGATGAAACACAAAGACCCTTCTCAGAAAAATATACTTAAATACATAAAATAAAATGGTAATTCTCTTCCATCCAAGTTCAGGGACCACCAAAAGTCTATCACAGTTTAGAACCACGATGCTACAACAAGGACAGGATGTAACAGCCATCAAGCTGAGATTTGGGAGCAAAGTTTGAAATATACTTACTACAGATGTAAATTAAATAATGTACAGTATTTTATGAAGACCTTTTACATAGGAACTGAAATATTATTATTAAATCCAGTCTCTAAGTTTATGTAGCTAACACTGAACATGTGTATGGAATTGGGTCTCTATAAACAGGAATTTTAGAAAATGTTGATCTATACAGTTGTTGTAACTGCTTTTAAAAAAATCACACACAGAGAGACATGGAAATAATGAAACATACTAAATAAGACTTTCAAGAAATGTAAAGAGAAAGCTGTGTAAACTTTGCAGTGGGAAGAATCACAAAAATGTGCACTACACACACTGTAACACAAATCCTTGCATACTTTACTTAATACAGTAAGCCATGGATCTTGTAAAAATTATGATCAAGTCTGTTTTTCACTGTTGGGATAAAATAAATGTTCCTTTTATTTATTTCTTACCATTATTTTTATGGCTTAAAGGAATTGAAAGATGTAACAAAATGCCATGGGAGACTTAGCAGCAAGCTGGTGTCCCCAGATTCAACAAAAACAACTATATCCTGTAGAGAGAGTTTGTGTATGAATGTGTGTGCATGCCACAGCTTGGGTCTTATGGACATTAGCTTTCATAGATATACTTTGGGTACAAATAACTTTCAATCTGATTATAGAAATAGATGCTATCAAGAAATTGATCAAATTTCCCATCCAGTCAACATAAATATTTATAGACTATTAGGAACTTATCATAGGATGCAACACAATGATTAAATGTAAGTAGCCCACATACACTATTGTTGTAAGTGCAGACCCGAAGGACTGGAAGTTATCTGGGAAATGTCTACACACCACTGAAATCTTTACTATCTGTACTATTACAATCTTAGTAAAACAAAAATATATATGCAATTGTCCTTATCAGATGTTTTTCCAGGTATTAAGTAAAACTGACATATCTAGAGCTTTTTTAAGGAGGACAGAGAAAAACCTATATTGTAAAACATTAAATGCATCCTGCAACACACATACACACACCATACAAAAAACCAGAATAGAGACTAATTTCAGATCCAAAGGATCTTGCTGAATCCTGGGTGTTTTGCTTTGGCATGCTGCATGAACCAGTCATTGTGATATAAAATCAAGCTTGTCTGTTCTCGGTCAATTGGGATGCATTCAATAAATCATGTCTAAGATTATACAGAAGATTTTTCTCATATGCCAAGCAGGCATCAATAAACATTTACTCTGTTTATTTCTCTTATATCCTGCCTTATCTCTAACAGGTCAAGGCTGTGTTCTCTATTCACACCTGAATAAAACACCATCAAATAGATAGGGTCAAAGCAACTGATTAGGCCAATGTTACTAGAAGACTCATAACCAAGTAGACAATGAATTTCCCTAGCCAAAATCTAAATCACAGCAACCTAAGTCATTTAGAATTTAACAGATTCAAATCAGTCATGACTGGCAATCAGAGCTTTTAGCATTGGGGTGATACAATTGAGGATTACAGTATCATTCATTAGTTAGCAACAGCAATGTAGTTGCCATATTTGGCTCCAGCTGATTTTTTGGATACTCTTCAGGGCAATATTTTAGTAGTAATGCAACCAAGTATCAGATTGGATTAATACAGTGTACATAAAGACCTGGCTCATGAGTTCAGAAAGCTGCTATGAGCTCTGCTTATTTGGAAGCTAGTGCTATGAATGAACTGGTCACTCTTCAGCAAAACTACCATCTTAAATATACAGAGAAACAGGAGAGTAAAAAAATAATAATTATATCTTTTTTTGGGGGGGTCTGCATCAGATTTCCTGCTCATCAACAACACCCACAAATTGTCTCATAAATCACTTCCTATGTCCTTGAGATAACTGTAAAGCGCTTTGGATGATCCAGGGACTGTCCATTCCCACAGTGACCCTCAAACAAATCTCTTTGAGTTTGGCCTTATCTCCTTCCATGTGTTCTGGCATTGCTCAGTTACCCTGAATATCAGGAAAGGAGCTGCGCTATAGAAATGTCCTTATTTTACAATGCCAATGCCACAACAACCTTTCACAATGGAAGTGATACACACCACATCAAATCTCTGGAAAAGGAAAAGCCATTAAATTTAATCCTGAATTAACATTAATTTGAAAATTTAGGAAACTCATGAGAACATGTGATGATGTACAGTGATGGGCTTTATATATCACACCAAGCTGTAATGTGATTTGTCTGATTCCAGCTGAGCACATTGTATGTGGTTGATGTTTTAGCATTACGAACACAACCAAGTATGGATTTCTCCAAACATTATGGTTAAACCTTGTATCAACAAGGTAATTGGGAGTGGGTTCACATATTGCACTAAGTCATGGTTTACTAAACAGTGAATTTCACAATAAAACACATCACTGCCTACAATTTTTTTTCTAAATCCCATTTAGAGCAACAGGTTTTATTTTAATACCACAAGCAGATGGCCTCCAACACCCAACATCCCCAGCCAATACACTCAATAACTGTGACTGCTAGCTACAATAAAATACAATCAATCTGGAAATTGAGAAAGTGACTTATAAGAATTATATTCTTGGTCCATTAGACATTTGAGTTTGAGAAGTGGAAGAATAAGAGGTTACTACTAACGTTTTATAATTAAGTAGTTTTATTTCTTTCCCAAATACATAACAATATGGAAAACAACTAATTAATAACTCTATCACTAATGCAGTTTTCTCCCCCAACTGAACACCCAGGACCATCAAAGTCCAATAAACATTGTGCTGTTATTTGGAAATCAGATGATGCTTTAATAGCCACTGTAAACCCAATTAGAGATTTAGAGATCCAATTTGCTAAAGGAATTCAGATAGATAAGTCTAGACTCTAGAACAAAGAGATTTACTGATGCCCAACATTACTAGCTCTGAATTATGACCAGAGTCAAGACCTAAACCCAGGCCTGTGATTAAATACATTCAGTGGCAGCTCTGAGTTATGCCATCAGCTATTTTTTTCCATTTGTTTGAGTTGCATAAAGGACTCTTGGTTGTGTATTATCTGCTTCAAATCCTAATTGCTAAAACTGACAGCTTAATCTGGGTTCAATATCAGAATTCAGCCCTAGCAGAAAGCAGGAATAGCAGGATGGGCTCACACAATGTCAAGGCCATGTTCAATCATGATTTGCTGAATAACCACAAGAGCTGAATTTTTCCATCTCACCATCATCAGTCTAGGAGTAAAGTATAACAAAGAAGGCTTTCCACAATCATATTCCATCCCAGTTACAAACTGTATTACACTCCGATCAATGGCTAGATATGTTGCCTGTATCTATAAACATATTGGTAAATGATGCAATGGGCATCCTACTGCTGTAGGATTGCAATACTCATTATCCACAGCTATCATGCAGCCTAACAGTGCTAGAGCACAGGTGTCAAACTTGCCGTGTCATGTTGCCATCACATGATGTTTCGTGATGTTTTTCCCATTCACGGAGCTGGGGTGGGCATGGCTTGTGTGTGATGCATCCAGCCCAGAGGCCACCAGTTTAATACCCCTGTCCTATCAGTTGGAGGCTATCAGTTGGAGAAAGCTGATTTACTTTGATTAACAACAACATACTTGGTCTAAAGCTCAGAATTTTCACAGCGCCCATTTTCAAGAGATATTAAAAACAAAACTTGGGATTTTCTGCATGCAAAATAGATTATACTATGGTATCACCAGTAATTTAGCTTCATACCAATTTGGATCTTTCAGAAGAAATCACACATTGAATTTGGACTGGCTCACTAATGCTTAGCTATGGGTATCTGGTGATTATGCAAGAATACACTTTCCTGTATGAGTTTTCAATTAGGAAGGCAGAGGATCAAAATGAGATATTTAATTAAATCTGGGTTATAGTGAGGAACATTACTGGAAAAACAGTATACGATGCTTCTGCATGAAATAAAACAGTGCTGAAAAACCCATTTCTGCCAGCAACTCAGCCTATTTTTTCTTCTCACTTTTTTATTACTTAACTTTTACTTCATAAAAAGGTTTTGAAATATTCTTGGTTTTTCAGTCTAATAAACTAACCATCCCATAATCATGTTTAAGTTATACACCCTTCACTTGCTTCATGCAACTTATTCTAAAATAAATGAAGAATATTTCTTTTACTCTAATAATTAGCACCTATTTCAATAATGGAATTTCATTCCTACTTTTTGACATATAGTACATATGGTTTTTAGGTAAAATTGTGCTCCTTTTTGTAATAAATATATACTGTGCAATGCTTTGGATTTGATTTTCAAAAGGTTTTCCAGAATGCGGTAACTCTCTCCCAGGAAAAAAAACCACACACTTGCCCTAAAATGTTGCTGATTTGATGTTGTACTCCTGGAAATCGAAAACAATTTTGGGGGAATCCTACATTTTTTCTGGCAGATGAAAAATGATATATGGGACTTTTAATCATAACACAGCATTACAGGATTAATAAGAAAAGCATGTGGAAATATTATTTGTCCCTGAAGGAATGAAGTAACCATAGAATCATGGGATGTGGAGGTTTTCTAGTCCAGGGGTCTCCAACCTTGGCAACTTTAAGACTTGTGGACTTCAACTCCCAGAGTTCCTCAGCCAGTGCTTAAAGTTGCCAAGGTTGGAGACCCCTGTTCTAGTCTAACCCTCTGCTCAAGGCAGGAGCCTTTTACCATCCCGGTCAAATGGCTGTCCAGTCTACAACCCCAGGAGGCAAGCTATTCCATTGATTAATTGCTCTGTCAGAAAATCTCTCCTGACTTCTGGGTTATATTTCTCTTTGACAAGCTTCCACACATTACTTCTTGTCCTGCCCATTGTGTCCTGGAGAGCAAGAAAATAAATAACAATTTGAGTTATGGCCTTCTTCTAAAGGTCCAACAGAATGGGTGTGCCCCAGTCCTCTTCCTTGGACAATGTCATCTGATGGGATTTAGGGAGAATCTGTCTTTACTGCTATGGTGCCTGCCCTAGACAACAATCTCTCCTACTTTCTGTTCAAGATTTGATTGTCCCCAATTCTGTTAGTCTTCAAGAAGGCTTTGGGGACTGGGTATTTCTTCACTTATTGAGCCAGGATGGGTCAATAAGTGGGTGGTAAAATACAGGTTGATGTGTCCCAACTGTGGATTTGTTGCCTTTATTGATGTTCAGTTCTTCTGTTGCAGGTGACGCTAATCTCATTTATATTAGTGTATGCCCCTAGGAGTCACATTTTTGCAAGTGGGGTACCTCTATAATTTCTTTAACAAATGAATTCTTAACCACAGTTAATAGATTAAGAATGTAACAGCTAAAGCAAATCACACTCTGTCAAGATACCATGTTTTACCTACCATTGTTGCTTCTCTTAAAAATAAACTAAGGTAGGTCCTTCTACCACTTTCAAGAGGAATTGAAACAATATTTAATCCTTATCATCAGGCAGGGAAAATTGCAAGAGAAAGCAAGAATGCACTCACTTGATTAGCCCAAACCACCGGGCAGTTAATTCTAACACGGTTCCCAGAAGGATTGCATTTTGCTGAGCTTTGGTGTTTGGGGACTAAGGGAACTACAATATAATCACGATGAACAGTTTCATTTTACAGTGTAGTTGTTTATTTGAGTCATGCTGGAAAGGCAGGCAAGAGTTGAACATGACTTCTGATGACTTCATAGTATCTTCATGCAGCTTCTTAGCAACAATTTGGAGGTGGTTTGCCACTGCCTTTTTCTAGATTTTTTACTTTCTATTCTAACCTGTAGCTTTGGGATTCCCTAGTTAATCTGCCATCCAAATAGTACACAGATCTGGCTCCGTTTAGATGCCAGAGGCTAGAGAATATGCAAAACACCAAAACAGCTATCTATCTCTTCCCAGAGAAAAAAGAACCAACTGTTAAAGGAAGCAAATGAGGAATACATTCTAAATATTTAGAACGAGCTCCTGCATCAAAACATTATACTGCAATTCCACCCTTAAGAGCACCAGTGTTATTTGTGATTCTTACTCTTCTGCACACTATGATAACAAAATCTGAAATAAATTTAACATTTATTTATCTGAGATTATACCAAATTTAGATCAATGTATCATGAATTATAGTGAAATTGCTTTGCTGTAATTTTGGAACACAATTTTTGGGTGTCTTTGATAGAAATCTTCATTCTATTGAAGTAGTCAGTATATCTCTAACTGCATCCATCCATGCATCCATCCATCCATCCACTAGGTTCAGTCATGTTAAGGTCTATTTGGCTTTAACCATGATTTATTAAATTAGCAACTAGCTAATTATAAATTCATGTTGATAAAACATAATGGCTAGTTCACAGTAACCCGTCAAATCACATTAAGAATTAAACTACTGTGCAAGTGTACCAGCCCATTCAATGACACTTTCACTTCTTCATAAGGCAGGATTAGAATTTGTAGTCTAAAACTAGCAGCTCTTGTTTAGTCCCCTTGTGTTTTAAGGTTGTTTTGTGTCAACCTGCTCTTCACCAAGAAATATATATCATCATCATATGGCAAAAGTGCTTATGAAGCAGCACAAGCAAAATTCCCAAGTGAAAAATGCATGAATTGGAATTTTTGTCTAGACTCTAGAAGCTGGGCAGGCATTGCCCTGAGTTGTAGTATGGGTCATCTGGTTTGTCTGAATGATGCCATTAAGAATCCAAAACTTCATTTATGATTTTGTTTCACAGCAGTATTAAAAAGGACCTCCTTATCACAGGAGCTTTGCTTCGCGTATTATTGATTTTGCCAAGAAGGGAAAAATAGATACTTTTTTGGTGTCTTCTTGGCTTAAAAACCTAAACCAGGATAAGTTCTAAAAGGATTGTGAAAATATATGCTCATATCTCACTGACTTAAAGCAGTCAAAGAATCCCAAGGTAACAAGAAATCCTTTCATTTTAGTCATCAGGGCAAAGGACATCCTTAGAAGGGGATCCCTGAAAAAGTAAAGTTATTATAGGAATGCAGTTCAAACACAACCAACTTAAGTTTTTTTTTGAGGAGGGGAACCATCCAAAATGAGCACACATTCTTTATTAGGTGCATGTCAATATCGTGTTTTTTTTAAAAAATTACATTTATATGCCACCCTTCTCCGAAGACTCAGGGCGGCTTACAATTTTTGGGATACAACCCAATGCGCTCAGCAATAGCCTTCATTCCATTGTATATGCCTGCTTATCACTAAGCGGCATTTTTACAAAGTCAGCTTATTGCCCCCAACAATCTTGGGTCCTCAATTTACCTACCCCGAGAGGATGGAAGGCTGAGTCAACCTTGAGCCTGGTGGTGTTTGAGAAGCAGCTTAAGAAATATTACAGCTCATAATCATCACTCCCATACAACTAGGCTGCTTTTGTAATCTTAATTACCATCATTAATTTAGCCACAGTTATTCCATTAACCCAATTTTTCTGGGTTCACCTGACACACCAATCATTTAACTACAAGGGGCTGAATTCACACTGGGTGAAAATGTGGTTGAGTAGCTTTATTAAACTTTTCTTCACCACTGACCCCCTGTGCTGTCCAGCCAGTTTAGAGTTAATGGGATTTGAGATAGGTAGTTAGGAATTGAGAGCTGTCCCCTTAAGGGAATGCATTATGGTAAATGTAGTTAAGGTATCCTGAGAAATGTAGTCCGTGTCATGTGATCACATCTGTAATCCTGATTGGTCACTAAATTGACCCTTGTTGGGTTGGGGGAGGCTTCCTCACTCTAGCCTGAATCTTATACCATGCAGTCGCTACAATCACCACAATCATAATCATAGGGATGAGAGTTTAATATCTTTCGACACCACGATTCAGAAATGCAAAGGATTGGACATTAAGAAGAACCTCATCGTAACTGTGAGTTGACAGGATGCCTGATGAACCAATAAAAAAGACTTTGTATAGATACTTTGTGGAGTTGCTCTGTCTGCTTTATAACCACCCAGAGCGTAATAAGGAGAACACCCCCTTTAAATACCTTTTGAGGCCACAGACCCCATGAAAATTAACTCAAGATTTAAACCATAGCATTTCTTCAAGCCTTCTCGGATCCGTCTCGGACTCTCCTGCTCGAGCAGGGTGCTGGACTAAATGACCTCCAAGGTCCCTTCCAACTGTTATTCTATGATTCTATCCTCTGTAATGACATCACAGCTCCCCCCCTCCAGGGAACCACAGACCACAGGTTGAGAACCACAGGTTTATCTTAATCTACTTCTAATCTAGTTGGCAGTGTTGCAATGTCCCATGACAACACATCCGTCCATGCAGATATTAGAAATGCAAATGCCCTGCATCTGTGCCAAATTCTTGTTACCTCCCTTCCTGCCGTGGAATCTGCTCAAGCTCAGGCATATATATTAAGCCTTTGCGCAACCAGAAAACCCCTCACTCAAGAACTGCATTCAAGGAACTGAAGCGATACATGATCTCATCCATTCGTCCCCTGCAGCTAATGTGGACTGCGGAGAACTTCATCAGAAGTTGCAAGGTCCATCCTCCTCCCCCCATATATGGGATACAGGTTAGGAGGATGGGCCACCTTTCCTGCTTTACTGTGCTGTGGGGAAGAGGCCAAAAGTCCCAGGGACACATACTGCCCCTGGAGAGGAGGCAAGGCGGCTTCCCACTCCAAATCAGTCTCCTACCTCCACTACTCTTACCTTGCTCACGATATTCTGCTGTAGGCCTGCAGGGATCCGATGGTATCTCTCACTGCAGTGGCAGTAACTGTCATTCTTTCCCTCAGAAGTGGGCAGTTCCGGGGCGGCCAGGATCCCCCTACTGTAGCTGTTGCTGCTGTGGTTGTAGCTGGGGCTGGGGCTGGGGGTAAGGCCCCTGGCTGGCGTTTGCGGGGGGAACTCGGTCCAGTTGCTCTGCCCATCCGTCCCCTTGCACCAAGAGATAGGCTGCACCAAGAGGAAACTGTCCGAGAACTGGCTGAAGCCGATGAAAAGCGCGGGGATCCAGGTGAGGAAGATGAAGGTTTTCTGGTGCCCGCCGCCCAGCCCCCCCAGGAAGGGCAGCACGGAGCCATCGTAATCCAGAAGCAGGGGGCTGCAGGACCCGGAGGGAGGCGTGGGAAGAGGCAGGCTCTGGATCTCCGCCGAGAGACCCCCTGCAGGGGGTGCGGCCGGAGCTGCAGCGGCCGGGTCCGCCTCCCCGGCAGGCAAAGAGCCGTTCTCTTCGGGGAGGGGCCGGCCCCCCCCGCCACCCTCCTCTCGGCGCCGGTCAATCGCCATCCAGCAGGAGGAGGAGGAGGAAAGGCAACCTCACATAGAGGGGAGCCGGGGAGGCGGCGCCCGGGGCAAGATCCGCTGTTTCGTAAGCCGGCCGGGCTGATGGACGGAAGGTTCGCCTGCGGGATCCTCGGCTAAGTCGCGCATAGGTGTGAACAGCTCTCAGACGCGGCGAGATCCCCGGGAGAGCCGAGGGTCGCCCGCCCACTTTCTGCTCTTCGCCTCGTTTCCCAAGCGCGCCCGCCGCCCGCCCTCCTCGGCCGCCACACCCAGCACTCCCCTTTCCACGTTGCCCTTAAAACCTCCCTGCGTCTCTTTCGCCGCACCCGCTTCTCCCCGGACACGCGGGGCCCGTTTCTTCCGTTGCCGCTGATCGCCGGCGGGCCCGACCCACCGGCCCCCTCCGGGAGCCTGGCGATCGGATCTAAAAGATCTCTTTCTGGTGGCGGGAGCTGGGTGGAACCGGCGAACGGCTCCTGCGGGTCCTCCGCCAGCCCGCGCTACCGCCCATTAAAGCACGCCGGTGTGGAGGGAGGACGGCCGATATCCCTTCGCCGAGGATCGAGCGGGAGGAGCGTACAAAGGAGCCGCATTCGCTGCGCTCAGCCACAGCGGGATCCGGTCCTTTCGCGGCTGCGGATCGCCTCCTTTCTCCAGTGGGGGGTTGGGAGGTGCGGCGGTGGCGTCTTGCCTCCCGCTTTCTTCTTCTCCCGCCGCGGCTCTCCTCCGCTTGGCTCTCAACCTGCAAGCCCAGCCCCCTGACCCAGCTCCCGCCCCCGTCTCCTCCTTTCCCGGAGGTAAAGGTAACAACTGCAGCCGCCGCCGCACCTGCTGCTGCTGCCGCTGCTGCTGCCGCCGCTCCTCCTCCTCCTTCCGTATTGAACCTCTGCGGCCGCTCGCCCACCCCCACAGGAGGCGGTCGCGACGCCCCCCGACATCGGGTCGCTTGGCACGACTACAGTAAGGGAGAGTTTCCAGCCAGGCCCGCCAATCTTTGGGGCGAGTGCCAGAAAAAAAAGAGAGAGACGGCTTGGCTTGGATAGGCAGCGTCTGGGCAGAAAATAGGTCGGGCGCCTCAGCAAGTATCAACTCCTTGGGTTCGCACGACACGCTAAGCTGCAGCGGGGGTTGGTTGGGTTTTCGACGGCGGAATACCTTGCGAAGCTGAGGCGTTTGTAACCTGGAACTTGTTTTAATGCTTAAACATGTTGGAACAACCCACACCACAGGCTAAGTCAAAAACCGTGGTTAGTATCCATGGAATAGGGCAGGGGTCTCCAACTTTGGCAACGTTAAGCCTAGAGAACTTCAACTCCCAGAATTCCCCAGCCAGGCTAGGGAATTCTGGGAGTCGAAGTCCTCCAGGCTTAACATTGCCAAGATTGGAGAACCCTTTTGCTGGCTGGGGAATTCTAAGAGTTGAAGTCCCCCCCAGGGCTTAAAGCAAAGCTGGCTGGGGAATTCTGAGAGTTGAAGTCCCCCAGGCTTAAAGCAAAGCTGGCTGGGGAATTCTGGGAGTTGAAGTCCCCCAGGCTTAAAGCAAACCTGGGTGGGGAATTCTGGGAGTTGAAGTCCCCCAGGCTTAAAGCAAAGCTGGCTGGGGAATTCTGGGAGTTGAAGTCCCCCAGGCTTAAAGCAAAGCTGGCTGGGGAATTCTGGGAGTTGAAGTCCTCCAGACTTAAAGTTGCCAAGGTTGGAGACCCCTGGACAAGATGTAGAAAAGTAGCCAATTGTGGGAGAATAAATCTGGAGGAGGCCCATCACATCTCAATGTGATGTGTGCACTCAATCTACAAACGTAGCCCAAGCCTTTATAGTCTGTTTTAGGGTAATTTTCTGGTGGGGTTTATCTTGATATCCTCCACTGGTGGAACAAACAGGCCCCATTAACCATTTTCAGTGCCGTGTCCTCTTTTTGTCTCATCCTAAATCACAGCTGAGGCACCTTATAATGGTCTTTAGGTGTTTCAGCTTTAAACTTGCATTTTCCCTCTTCTCCAGAGACCCTTCTTCTTGTGAACCTAACCCTATATCAGTGGTAGCGAACCTATAAGCATGTATGCCACAGGTGGCACCCAGAAGTCTTTCTGTGGGCACACGTGCCATCACCCCAGCTCAGCTCCATCACGCATGTACATTTGCCTCCCACCGGCCAGCTGGTCTTCAGGTCTCTGCCACACATGCATGGAGGGCAGGGCACATGCACAGGGGCACACATACGTTGCATTTTGGGTATGCACCCACACATGCACACACTTCGGGCACTCAGTTCAAAAAAGGTTTGCCATCACTGTCCTCTATATTAGGGTTGATGAGGTAGTCGTTGTGGGGTTCCCTATTGGCCATATCACACTGCTGTACTCTCCCCTCCAAGCATTGCCTTCTTGGCTGGGCTGTAGGACCAGACAAGTTACCTGGTTCTGCAGAGGCCTCTGTGTGCCTAATGCTTTACCCCAGAGCACCTTTCAGATCTCATAGCAACCTTGCATACACAGGTTTAAAGGTCTTTTGAAAGTGCTTGGCCTGTGTTTAAAACAAAACAAAAAAACCCCCACCAGCCTTTTCTTCCACTAGGGGAAAAAAACAAACTCCTAGCTTCTACCAGCCGCATGTTGTTGGCTTTGCTGCCAGAATGTATTTGCTATTTATTCTGCCGACAAGGGTCTTTTTAGGATGTTTATTTTGGGGGAGGGTGGGACTATTTTACTCACTTCACATACTACTTCCAATTACAGCCAGCCACAGCTGCTGGGGGAGAATCCTTAACTTGTCCTGTCTTAAAACAATTAGGGTAATAGTACTACTCTCTGGTTTCCTTACTGAAGCAGAAACTAAGTAGGGAAAGCACTGCAAAATATTCTGCTTTGCTGTCTAGATAGGTGAAAGAACTGTGAACACAGCACAGGCTTCCTTTTCAGTGGGAGGTAAAATAAATAAAAACCTTTGATTTCCAAGAATTTGCATATCAACTTTTCAGTAGGGTTTAATTTAAGTCAGGGGTCCCCAAACTTCTGGCAGTTAAAGTCCACAAGTCTTAAAGCTGCCAAGTTTGGAGACCTCTGATATAAGTGAATCCAGACATAGAGACTAGGCAAGATGGATGATGCCTAACAAGGCTGTTCATGTTGCAGAGATAATATGTCCTCCCTTGATAGGGCTTGGAGCCAGAGCCTTTCCTTTTTCAAAGCCCTTTACATATCCAGAAACACCACAGGTGCTTCCTTAGTGCTTTCTCTGCTTAGTGTGATGCTTTGCAGTTTACAGGTAGTTTCATGAAGCTGCTTCAAAGGGGTATTTTGCAGGAAACCTCATAGAAAGCACATCTTCAAAGAATTGTGCAGCCTTACTTAAAATCTAATTGATACTTTTGTGTGGGATTAATGCTTAGAAAGTGTGAAGGAAGGTTTTATGCAGTGTACCTACTGAAAAGTAAGTACATAATTCACATTCATTAAGCCAGAATGTTTAAACTATGATTTGTTGGACAAGCCACAATGTACATAAGTACCTTAAATACTTCAGGGTGCATATTAGCACTGTCCAGTAGCACTCCTATAACCTCATTTAAAATGGTGTGTGAACCCAGCCTCTTGATAGTTTGCGCATGAATTTGCAAGAAGAGTCTGTCACCTTTGTTCATGCAAACATTAGTTTTATTGATGGGTGGAAGTTGGAGAAATTACATAGGATGTCACAAATATGAAAGGCTAAGTGTTCTGGGAACCGGAGCTGAAGAAAATAGCAAAGGAGAGAGTTGAGACAATCAGAATATAGTAAATACTATCTTTTAAAAAGAGATGATAGATTTATTTTTTTTCCAGAATCTAGCTATCTTGTATTGTTCCTAGATATGACATCGATTATTAAAAAACCTAATCGTTACTAATTTGATCATATGATTTCTTTGAGATATTTATGCTGAATGTCTGAATTTAGATCTGTCTCTTTGTAACACTTTATACATGTGTGTGCAGACAACTAGTATCTACATGCTTTGGGGGTTTTTCTGCCCAAAATAATGGAGAGAGGGATGCCTATTCAAGCACAGGCATGCTTGAAAAACCAATTATCTAGATCCATTTTAGATTAGTTTTTGGCCTGGAAATTACACTGAAGTAGTTTTAGTTGCCCTGAATGTGACTGATGACCTTTCCAGTAGTGGCATGAACACAGGGGAATGCTACTGTGTTGGTTCTTCTGGATGTTTCAGCTGCCTTTAATCGTGAGCTATTGATCATGAAATAATGCTTAGTTGGACTGGGAATAGGAGGCATATATGACAGTTTCTTTTTGTATTCTCAGCACACTATCAGAGTCACAAAAGCAGATTCCTGTTCATCTCCATGCTGCTTAAGTTGCACAGTCTCATCAAACTTTTAGACTCAGAAAGAGAAATATATCTTGTTCCGGGCAACTTAGCTTTCTCTCTAGAAAGAACCAGGGCCCAACTTCCTGGTTACTCCTGATTCTAAGTAGCCTCATTAGCTAAATAAGCTTACCTTCAACTTTGGTGGTGTGCTAGCTTTGGTGATTCATGATTTAAAAAATTCTGAGTTGGATTACAGTAGTCACTGTAATGGAGCTACCCTTGCAGAGTGTCTGGGAATTTCAACTGATACAGAATGCCACTATGAATTTTTTTTTTAAATTTTAAAACAAAACTTTATTAACATTCAAGATACTAAAAAGTTGCCACTATGAATTCTTAATTGGAACAGGCAAAGCAGACCAAATAGCACAGTCATGAAAACACAGAGTTGTAATCTCTTATTTACCAATCCCAAATTAGGGCCTCAGCATTAATCTGTAAAGTCCTTAAATGGTGTGGAATCATGCATGTAAAAGATCACGGCCCAACACCAAGCTATATTTTAAGGTCAGCTGCAGAGATGCTGCTTTTGTAAAGAGCCAATATGATACAGTGGTATTGGTTCAGGTGATGGGTCTAGGATTCAGTCCATCCTCAGCCATGGAAGCCCACTGGATGACTTGGGTTGCTCACTTTCTCTCATGCTAAATCTATCTCACAGAACTATTGTTGTATGGAAAAGGAAAGGAAGAAGCACTTCATAGGCCACCTTGAGCTTGTGAATGAAAGGCAGGATATACTTTAATAAATATATAAATATATGATCCACCAATCAGCTCAACTCACAATGCAGGATTTGGATCTTCTCAATAGCAGCACTACAGTTATGGAACTCCATCCCAAAGAAATTACAATGGCTTTCTCTTGTTTTAAAAGACAAATGTAAGACAGTTGTATTTTAAATTGAAGCAAGTTAGCTTTACAAGTTATCCTGGACTAGATAGCAATTTTGGACAGCTTTTTAAATCGGACTCTTTAAAATGGCTATATTTTAATATCTTTTATGGTTGGTGACTTTGTTGTTTTTATTTTTCTTGTGGACATCACTTCCTTTTTGAAAGAGGAAGATTAATATAAAATAATCCCATCTAGAAAAGGAAAATAATAAATGGACAGTTTATTTGCATCTATTTATAAAGGTGTAAATTAATTCCCTTGTACAAAAACCATTTGCCTAGAAACAAAATCCATTGGACCCAATATGACAATTCGCCATGGCCAACTTGCCATGGTCAACTCACCACAGCCAACTTGTGGTGGCCAACTTGGTGTGGGACAAGAGTTACACTAATATCAAAGAAATAATGGAATAAAATCATTAAAGAAAGGATGCAAAAAGTGGGACAGAATGAAATGTGAATGGCAGAAATTAAAATATTTATTTTAAATAATTAAATAGATTTGTTAAATTGCCCTGCAGGGTGTTGTCCCATGGTAAATTGGTTGTGGCAAGTTGTCCTGCAAATTGATTAAGGTGACTTGGCTGCAGCAAATTGGCTGTGGCAAGTTGGTCGCAGCGAGTTGACTGGCAAGTTGTCCCATTCCGTGGGCCAACTGCCAACTCAGAGGGCAATTAACTTCTAAGGAAATTAATGAGATTGTATTGTACACTTCCCATTGTACCACAATCTAATGGATCCCTTACTCATTTAATTCACTGCGGGTGTCTCCAAAAGAGGCGGGCAGAAGATTTTTTGCTAAAGTTTGCTTTTGAAAGCCATACTAACAGTTGCGTTGCTGATTCCTAAACCTGTTAAACCTGCTTTTTTAATGCTCATAACTGATTTCCTGATGGGTAAAAAGATCTGAGTTGATCCATTGTAAGAATGGCTGCTCTTGACCACATTACTTCTGTTGAAACAGGAACTCAGACCTTCTTAAAAAAAATATTGCTCAATGTCTTAAGTAAATTGAAGTGATTATTTTTAACAATACATCATTAAACAAGCCATGGTTTAAGGGAAGAGGTAAGGGCAATTTTGCTCTTAACTATTTATCTAGAGATCTGAATGGAGGGGTAAGAGAAGGCTGCATATCATACAAACGGGTCACGTTCCTTTGTAAAGCAGAGGTCTCCAAACTTGGTGACTTAAGATTTGTGGACTTCAACTCCCAGAATTCCTCAGCCAGCATAGTCCACAAGTCTTCAAGTCCACAAGTCTTAAAGTTGCCAAGTTTGGGGACCCCTGGTCTAAGGTTTATGCTAGCATAAGAGCCATGTACTTGAAATTAGATATAAACCTGGAACTTCTAATTCTATAACAGTGGATGATGCTGGCTTGGATTTAGTAAATAGATTTCAGATGTATTAGTGGGTGGATGTAATTTATCCTTTCCACACCCTGCTATAGCAACAAAAAAGCAAACAAGGTATCCTTTATCTCATTCTAGCTATATCTTACCTTCAAACAGATATGAATAACATTGCTGGCAAATTGTGCAAAATCTCTTGTATGCCTAGACTGATGTATAGCCCAGCATTGTGAGCCATCTTTCTTACAGCCATACTTTCTATGTTTTAGTGTGTGCATATGTAGTGATCTTGATATAATTGCTTGAACGACTAGTAATTTTTCTGGAGTTATTTCTAAGGCTGAAATAATAAAAAGGACAAAGCAAGGAGAGAACATACCAAGGGCAATAGAAGTAGATAGGGCATATTTGGTAGGCACAGATTATTAATTAAAACAGAAAAGGAAAAACTGGAGAACAGAGTGACTCTCCTGGAAGGAATGGAACACTGAACGGGAACAGAGTTATTAAGAGGGAGATTAAGAGGGTGATTAAGAAGGAGTATTATTGCTAACTGTACCCTATGACTATTATTAAGTGTTGTACCTTGACTCTTGATGGATTTATCTTTTCTTTTATGTACACTGAAAGCATTTGCACCAAGACAAATTCCTTGTGTGTCCAATCACACTTGGCCAATAAAAATTCTCTTTCTATCTATTCTTTACAGGTAATCCTCAATTTATAAGAGTTCATTTAGTGACTGTTCGAAGTTACAACAGAACTGAAAAAAGTGATTTATGACTGTTTTTCACACTTATGAAGTGTGCTACGTTTTAGCATCCCTATGGTCACATGATCAAAATTCAGATTAAATTCAACTGAGTTATATTTATGATGGTTGTAGAGTCCTTTTTGTGAAGACAGATGCATTTAAGAGCCGTGTTACTAACTTAACAACTGCAGTGATCTACTTTAACAACAGTGGCAAGAAAGGTTGTAAAATGGGGCAGAACCAGGGGTGGGCTTCTACCAGTTCGTACCTATTTGCTAGAACCGGTTGCTAACATTCTAAGCAGTTCGGAGAACTGGTTGTTAGAAGAAATTACTGGCCTAATCCTGTAAGGAAGGTAGGAAGGAAACATTCTGGTGTTGCTTAGAAAAACTGCCTCTCCATTAACCCTTATTACATTCTTGGCAGGACTAGACTTCCTGTCTCAGAAACGTCTCTGGAGTTTTTTCCCCCTCCTTTGCTGGTACTTTGCTTGTGTGGAGTGACCATTCAAAGTTACAATGGCACTGAAAAAGTGACTTATGACCATTTTTCACACTTACAACTGTTGCAGCATCCCCACAGTCATGAGAGGCCAGGCGAGGAGATGCGTGCCTCGATGTGAGTGATATTGAGTTGGCCACACCCAGCCAATAACATGACCACCAAGCCATGTTCACCCAGTCACATGACCACCAAGCCACGCCCACAGAACTGGTTGTTAAAAATTTGAATCCCACCCCTGCGCAGAACTCAACAACTGTTTTACTTAGCAAGAGAAATTTTCAGTTCAATTGTCAATGTAAATTGAGGATCAACTGTACTTGTTCTAGATTAGGGATTGTAAAAAAAAAGTGTTTTTATTTTCCTGAGACTTTTAGGAACTGTTTTAAAATCTCTGCATTATTTTACACTTTCTATTTTGGTTGTTGGCAGTATTATGTGCTCTTAGTCGTCATTATCCTGGGTTGCCATCATGGTTTTATTGTTGTCCTGTATTTTATGTTCTTAATATATACAGTGCCCAGAAAACTTTTGTTTATTGGTGATTTAAAATGCACCAAGTGTAATTAAAGGAATAAAATTGGAGCCAATACTCACTCTTTTACTTTTTCTTCTCTAGAAAAACTGTGATTTCAGTGTAAAATTTGCTAAAAGTAAAAATATTTTAATCCTTTCCACTCAAGCCATAAAAATTGCCATTTCATTCTCTATAATAAAAGTGCAATCTAATACAATATTAAGGTTGAGAAATCATTTTTTAAATCAATGCTAAACATTCAGCTGTCATCTTGTTTTTAATATATTAAAATGTAATTTTCTATTATTAATAATTAAATACAATTGTAAACTATTATATAATATCTGCATGAACTTGGTCAGTAGAACAAAACGTCTTGCCAACCTGACAGTTTAAATCAAAGTTATGAGAAAATTGGTATGACACAAGATTCTCTAAGGTTGTTTCCAAGGCTGGTGAGCTAAGATGCTCTGGTCTCATTCTTCCAGCGGAAAATTAAATTAAAGAATGTAAGAGTTGGAAGGAAACTCAGAAATAATCTAGTCCAATTGCTTGCCCAGTGTAGGAATCCAATATTCTACCCATTGCCTTGTTCCCTTGTTGAACAGCTCTTACCATTTAGAAAGTCTTCCTAATGCCCAATCAATATTTGCTTCCTTTGCACTTTAAACCCATTGTTTCTGGTCCTTTCTTCTGGAACAATTTGGCCATTATTTACATCTTAGCCTTTCTGATGCCCCCCTGAAATCATCTCAGTGCCTCCAACTGTTAGTCCTAGGAGGTTCCTTAGCGGCCCCCTTATCAGACTGTTTGCCATCCTCTTTGTGCTCCACTTCTTCAATATCCTTCTTCATATATTATAGTGCCCAGAAGTGAATGGAATATTGTCTGAATCGTGCTCAGAATGTTCTGGTCTTCTGTTAGAGGAACAATTGCTTCTTTTGATTTGCATACTCAAATTCTATGGATGCAACCTGGGATTGCATTTTTTTCTTGCAGCTGCATCACAAATACAAATACAATTAAAGATACATTGCCTTTTGAACTTTTTAGTCTTTTAAGCTAGAAAATGCTTTGCGTTCTAGTGCAAAGCCTCCTTAGCAGTAATGAGTTTCTGTTTGTATAATTGTGCTGTGCAATTTCAGTCACTTCTGTTTGGAAACCATTATCTGTCTGTGAATCAAGCCACTAGGGCTTGTCCCACAAAGCATGTATTTCACTTATTCTGTGAACCAGGCTATCTAGGGACCAGAATATATTAATCAGGGATGATGAAACAGCCTTTACTGCTATTTAAATTCAATTTCTATTAACAGGACTACCAGATCTGGTCTGCTCATCTACTGGTTATTCAGATTTTTCAGCCCAGGCCTGGAAGCTTAAAACAATTCTGGTCAGCATGGTATATATGATGGAAGAGGTTTAAAGTATTAATTATAAATGCATGGAAGTCTACCAGTCTGCTCTACTGATTAAAATGTTTACCATTCCAACAGAGAAGCAATCTGGGCTTTCTGGAGAAGCACCATCACTTTGCCCTGGCCCCATGGGTGACCTGATAGCAAACAGGTCTTCCAATATTTGAGGGGCTGCCACAAAAAAGAGGGGATCAATCTATTCTCCAAAGCACCGGAGGGCAGAACAAGGAGCAATATGTGGAAACTAATCAAGGAGAAAACCAACCTAGAACTAAGAAGAAATTTCCTGACAGAACAATCAATCAGTGGAACAGTTTGCTTTCAGAAGTTGTAGGTGCTCCGTCACTTGGAGGCTTGTAAGAAGAGATTAGACAGCCATTTGTCTGAAATGGCATAGATCTTGTGCTTCAGCAGAGGGTTAGAAGACTTCCAACTCTTTTATACTGTATTTGGTATTCTGTAAACAAAGATCTATTTCTACTTTTGGGTAATAGGACTTTTCCCTCTTTTTGCATCCCTATGGTTATACTGATTTCTTGTACACAGTGTTCTGCTTTACGCTCTAGATGGGTATAAAGCAGACAGAGCAACTCCACAAAGCATCTACACAAAGTCTTTTTATTGGTTCATCAGGCATCCTGTCAACTCACAGTTATGACGAGGTTCTTCTTAATGTCTAATCCTTTGCATATCTGAATCGTGGTGTAGAAATATATTAAACTCTCATACCTATATTTCATCCCATAATCATAGAGGTATCACATATAGCTGCTACACGAGGCTGTGTATTCAGGCAAGAGAGGAGAAACTTCTCCCAACCCACCAAGGGTCAGTTCAGTGACCAATCAGGGTTACAGATGTGACCACATGACATGGACTACATTTCCCAGGATACCTTAACTACATTTACCATGATGCATTCCCTTAAGGGGACAGCTCTCAATTCCTAACTAACTATCCGAAATCTATTACTCTAAACTGGCTGGACAGCACACACAGATATTCCTCAATTTATGACCACAGTTGGGTTCTGTTGCCAAGCAAAGCAATTGCAAAGCATCCAACTTTATGTTATTTTTTGTCATGGTTTTTAAGCAAAACTGGCTTCCCCCATTGACTTTGTTTATCAGAAGCTGGCAAATCACATTGACCCCAGGTGATTTTGCATTTTTGCAGCTGTCAACAATATTTGCCCCTGGTCTGAATTTTGATCACATGACTGTGAAGATCCTGCAGTCATTGGAAATGTGAGGACCTGTCATAAGTCACTTTTTTCAGTGCTGTTGTAAGTTTGAATAGTTGCTAAACAAATCATTGTAAGGTGAGTACTACCTGTATAAGCAATTTCCCTTTCAGACAGCCTGAAAAAAGGGAACCCTGTTAGCTGTTTACACAGGTGAATGTGATTCAGCATTTGGTGTCTAAAGAATGAGCAGAGTCATCAACTGAAAAGCTGCAATCTTGCCCACAGCTAGGTTGTGTGCATTCTAATGAAGTCAGGAAGGTTTAGCAACTCAATTGTCTTTTTTTTAAGAGTACAGTAGAGTTAATGACTCAAATTCTATATATAGTGGCATGGTAATAAACCTTTCTGAACTTTTAAATAAATATAATGGTACAATTACTTTGCAGTAATTGAGGTACTCCCAAAGCCACATTAAATTGCTGGTTCACATATACTAAACCACAGTTTGTTAGCCATGTATTGCTGAATAATAATTGGTTGGGTTTGCACTATAATGTAAGCTTTAATGCTATTGGTTATTAATTGCAATGGATAATAATTTATCATTGGTCATAATAAACCACGTTCTGATATAGCATAATTTATGGTCCACACAATAATGGCCTGATGCAGTGCAACACCTTAAGCCATGATGGTCTAATATATATATATATACATCATGCTGCACCACAATATAAATCAGTCACTCCGAGAGGGAGAAGGGCCTAAATTTGATAAAAACCTAAAGGGTGTCCTAAATTTGACAAATACATAAAAGATAATGACTAATTGTTATTAGTCATTGCGACCAACATCTTACCACTTATTCATTCATAGGGTGTGAACTAATGATGGTACGATGCAGAACTGTTGAAACTTGCAGATATAACCAGAAATGTAAACTATTGCAAGTGTTGGAAGAAAATATCCATCTGATTCAGTTCGAAGTTGGGAGAAAGACACTGGAAGAATGGAGACTGATTAGAAAGATGGTTTATGGATGAAGCAGAACCACCAACCACATGAATTCTGGGCAGCTGAAAAAATGTTGAGAGTGGATGGGTTTTATACCTTCTTTTTGGGCTTTGAATTTGAGCTTCCTGTTCCTGTGCAAGAACATGTCCTTTAATATTCTATTGGCTGTTGTCAGATTCCTAGGGGGTTCATGTAGGGGTCATAGCTGGCTCTATAGGCAAAAGAGGAAATGCAAATCCTAGGTGTTTTTCTGAGCTAATCTGGTCAACCTCTGGCTTATTGTTTATCTGAGCTCCCAGGTTTCTGTGACTTTGAAGTTTGGACTGCTCTGGGGGTGGTGCATTGAAGGGGTTGTGTTTTGAAAGAGTGTTGAGCAATTCCTATTGTGGCTAATGGCTTTTGGATCTTGGGTAATAGGCTGCTTTCTAATCCTACCATTTGGCCAAGGAGTTTTAAAATATTCTGCCTTGAATTAATTTCTGCCTGCAGTATTTGCTTAGCTTATGAATAGAGCTATCTAGATACTTGTCTTCCTCTTTCAATAAGCTCTTTATCTCTTAAGTGCTGGCATCTGCTGTGGGCTATTAAGAAAGACTTAGGGACTGCTTTCTGTTTTTAAGAGCATGTTTCTCCATTTCTCCTTTAGTGAAATATAATATTCTGCCTTTTTAATATTTCCCAAAGTATTTCATTCTTTTGGGGGGGCTTCCCACACAAGAATAGTTCATTTATTATCCCAAACCACAGGTAGCCCCAAACCTCCCTTTGGTGGTCCTTGGGAACCTCTCTGAAAATTGCAGTTTTCCCATTTTGAAATGCAAAACACATGCACGAATCAGTTACAAAATTAAGAGCATATAAACTCCCCCGCCCCCCTTTCTAACCACATGGATGATGCGGTCCTACACACTTTTGTAAGTCCTCAGCCTCACAATGTTAAATGTGGTCCTTGTCTACTCTTTCATTATTGTACACAAATGATTGTCCATTCTTGACGGAAAGGGAAAGAACTGTGTAACTTTGAAAAGCATTTTTAAAACACTGGGCTCTGCAAAACAAAGTTGTATTATAGTTTCATTTTAAATATATAAAAATAAGATCATATGTAGCTAAAATTCCTGATGTATGATGTTCAATCTGCTTAGTCAACTCTTAGAGCCAGTTATCACATGGGAATGGGGGGCGGTATGCTTGGCATTTCAGGTAGTTCTTGCTTAACAACCGGATGCCTAGAAACCATTCAAAGTTACAACCGACACCCCCAAAATACTTACAATCTGGATTTGAAATACTGATGTCTGCTTCCCCCCCCAGGGTCATGTGATCGCAATTTTGGCCATTCAGCAACTGGCCTGCCTTTACAGCCATTTGCAGCATCCGGAAGTCATGTGACCATGGTTTATGATGCTTTTTGCTGGAAACCAGCATTGATTTCCAGCAAAAAAAAACCCAAAAACCAGACAATGAGTTCACTTAACAACTATGGTATTCTCTTAACCATGACATTTTCTTAACCGCAAAAAAAGGAAGAACCAGGTCAGTCACATGATGACCTGCTTAAAGACTAGCATGACTTATGACCATAATTTCAGGCTCAATTACAGTTATAAATTGAGGACTATCTGTATGTGGACAAATATATTTATCTCAGCCTCTTAGATTTGTATTATCCTATAAATGCTAAGTATCAGTCACAGTTTAGTAACTACCATAATATGATTGCAGCAGAAATGTAGAAGACAGCTAGCTATGTTCCACTTCCAGGGATGGGGGAGGAATTAATATACAGCAATAGATTTATTAGACCAACAGACAATTTGGAAATAGCATGGAAATCTTCATATTTCTGAGAATATCTGTCAGAAGGACTCCTCCTCCCTACCCACCCCCAAAATCTGGAAGATGGGAGAAGAGGAAAAATGACTAATGTTTAAGATACATCTACATCAGATGAGCCTTAAATGAAAAGTAGAAGAAATGAGCAGACGGGCAAATTGGACCTATTGGATGCAGAAGCGGTATTGGCAAATTAAATTTCTTTTAATTTATTCCCTAAGTGCACACATTCTCATGTAAAAAGAAGCGATGAAAAAGGATGTGTGTACAAATTAGCTTGAATCGAATTATCTGAAAGATTGCTTTTCTTCCTTTGAAGCGGCCTGAATATTGTTATATTGCTATCAATCACAATTCATAGCTTCATATTCTAGGTAAAACTAGCAGTTGAGAATGATATAAAGTATTAAGGAAACCATGGCTAAATAGTAATGTGAGACTCAGTAATTGCACCCAGTTTTTAAATCCCCTCCCTTTCTTTGCTTCCATTCTTCATTTAGGCACAATTTACTATCCTATCTAGACCAATGGTTCTTTACGCTCAAGCAACCAATTAACTTACTTTTTTTGATAGTCTATTATTTTACTATCTAATGCTTTAGTCGTTTTTAACATGCACTTTTGAAGTTTATTTCTGTTATTTATTTATTTTAAATGGTAGCTACCTAGAATGCCTCATACATGGAAATAAATAATGTGGCACATAATGGAGTTATAATTATACTGAAATTTAACATGAAAAATAATCCCCTAGTCCACTTCTGAACATTTGATTTCAATTGATGTAGCTGCAGCTAGATGCCTAGTAGAGCTCAATGTACTATATATTCCTTTTGTTTTTTCACATGTGGCTTCTCCATTTTAACACAATATCAGAATTATTGTATATTATATTATAATATAATATAATGATATATATAATTATATTATATATAATAATTATTGTATATAGAATCAGAATTATATGGTTGGAAGAGACATTGGAAGTCTTCTAATCCAATTTCCTGCTCAGGCAGGAAAGCCTATACTATTTCAGGCAGATGGTTGTCTAATTGCTTCTTAAAAACCTCCCTTGTTGGAGCATCCACTACTTCTGGAGGCAAGTTGTTCCACTCATTAATTGTTCTGTCAGTAAATCTCTTTTTAGTTCTAGGTTGCTTGTCTCCTTGATTAAGTTTCCACACATTGCTTCTTGTCCCGCCTTCAGGTGCTTTTGAAAATCGGTTGACCCTCTCTTTTTTGTGTCAGCCTCTTGAATATTGGAAGATTGCTATCATGTGCCTCCCAGTCCCTTTTTTTCATTACAGTCCATCTTTTCATTTAATTTTTAGGGCAGCAAATCAGCCTGTGAGTCAATGAGTATAGTTAGGGTCTGAATACCAGCATTGTGCAACTGGAAAAGAAAAAGACACATTTTCAGGAGTCTGGATTTTGTCATCTCCAACCTCACATGACTGCTCTTGTGACTAGGATAGCAACCAGACTTCAGAGATCAAGTTTTGGGAATGGCTTACTTCATTACCCCAGGAAAAACTTCATTGGCTGATGCTTTGTATGTCTAGCTATTTAAAAAGCCAGAGCAGCAGACTATTAACTTTTTTTCCCCATATCACTTAGTATGTGGTTTATTGCAAAACGTGAATGCAAAGATGATGAATGGCAATTGTGCATCTTTCTCTCCTGATGATCAACCAATGTAGTTAAATTTTGAAACCTGGAGCCCATTGTTTGAACACACGTCTTCACAATACTTAATAGAAGTTAAAGATTAATGTTCACATTGCCTAACATCTCAAGTGTCAAATGCAAGAGTTGTATGAGTTTGGGAAGCTAGTCCTCTCTCATTCTAACAGACAAGTCTATGTATCCCTTCCTGGTCTTAAAATAAACCTGCTTAAAAGCAGACCTTGAAGGTTATTTCCCCTGACTTCTTTGCTTCAGTGGAAAGTGATAACTGAGTGCATAATACCCATGGAATAATCCTCAGAGTTGCCTCCTATTTACAGGGAGCACTTGCTACACCGTTTCCCTCTTGCTGCCTGCAAAAACTACCTATCATTTCCCAGAGCCAAGTTACACTATGAGGCTACAGAATGACAGAGTGGGAAGGGACCTTGGAGGTCTTCTAGTCCAGCCTCCTGTTCAAGCAAGAAACCCCACACTATTTCAGACAAACACATGCCTGCTCTTAAGATCCAGCTGCTGTAGGCTTCTCAAACTGCCTCACCCCTTCAAAATGCCAGGCACCTAACAGTGTCTAGGAACAGCTGCCCCATCTCTTCTTAAAAATGCCCACTGTTACTGGTGTAACATGGGAGTACTGGGATCCTCCCATCACAACCCGCGCCGCTGCATTCTGGACAAGTTGAAGCCTCCGGGTGGTCCTCAAGGGCAGCCCCATGTAGAGAGCATTGCAGTAGTCCAGATGGGAGATGACGAGTGCATGAGTGACCATACATAGGGCATCTCGGTCCAGGAAGGTCGCAACTGGTGCACCAGGCAAACCTGGGCAAATGCCCCCCTGGCCACGGCCCCCACCTGCCCCTCTAAACTGAGCCGTGTGTCCAGGAGGACACCCAAGTTGTGAGCCCTATCTATGGGGGGCAACACCTCTCACCCCATAGTTAACGATGGAATGTCCTGGCAAACCTGAGATGCCGGTACATACAGCCACTCGGTCTTAGTCAGGTTGAGTCGGAGTTAATCTGCTCTCCCTTGGCTTGAAAGATCGAGTCAATCACAGCTCCAAACAAGATCCCACTTTTCATTTTATTTGAACAGGTAATTTAAAAATTTGGACATGAAGAGGGTTTTTTTTAAAGGAAAGATGCTCTTTAGATGCTGATTGTATATTGTTTCACAATGTAGTAAGCTGATCCCATCCAATGTGATCCCGAGCTTCTGCTCTGAATTCTTTTCCCTTAAAGGCACCATTGAAATGAGCTATGAAATCTGCTCTATTGCAAAAAGGAATTCTTTTTAGTTTAATGTCTTTTTCTATTATATTTAAATATTGTTTCCCCCTTGGATTTTATATTTATATTTTATATTTGTATGGGAAAATCATTATCAATCAGATGAAAGTCATTAAGAAGGTGAATGCTGTACTCATCCGGATTATAATTTTCTTGCATATGGGCTTACAAGTGTAGGCAAAGCGATTTAATTTAAATGAAAGGCCTGCCACATAAAACAGCATGTAGGAAACAAGGGTTTGCTTTTAAAACATGCCTGACACCATATTTAAATTAAGATTCCA
This sequence comes from Naja naja, assembly GCA_009733165.1. NCBI lineage: Eukaryota > Metazoa > Chordata > Lepidosauria > Squamata > Elapidae > Naja > Naja naja. Next base: position 146,465,870 of record CM019150.1, read on the forward strand.
TTTTTAGACATTCAGAAATAAAAGTTATGTCTGGTTACTTGGCTCATAGTAAACCAACAACCATAAAAACGATCAGCTAGAATTGCAACAAAGCTATACCAGATTAATTAAAAAAAATCTGACATATACCTTCATGAAAGATGCTACGGAATTTCTAGTTATCATTTTCCTATCAGGGTGACTTCATACATCACTGTTGGAAAACATTATTTCAGCAGAAAATATTTCTCTGCTTCAGTTATTCCATTGTGCTGGGATTTACTGTGTCTTCGTCATATGAGCAACTGATTTGTGATTTGGGCATGCAAAACAGTACTCTTGCATATGTTAAGCTGTCATCCTTATGTAAATTGCAAACATAATGCATAATTATATTGCATAATGTATAAATATATCCATTCCATATACATGGAAGCGTGAAGCAGAATTAAGGCACAAGATAAGTATAAGAATTATAAGTAAATTAATTACTTCATTAAAACTGAGTTTTTTAGCTGTTCCATTATGCCAACGTTAAGATGGTAGTTTCCAAATATGCTGGAACCCTAAAAGTCTGGAAATGGCATAGGAGGGGGTGGAGGACAAATGAAAAAATAAGTGCCACGATGCAAATTCCATGATCTACCAGTATATACTTGTATCCGACATCAGGACATAAGTATGTAAGGGCAGTATTTGTATTATAAGATTGCCACATGCTTGCCATTTTTTTTATTCATTATGGTTGCTACAGATGTTTCTTATTGGAATTACAGTTTCTAGAATACATAGTCATGCCAGTTAGTAATTTCAAGAATTATAGTTTTAACATGGCTGTGGCACTTGTATTAGAAAGGTGAGTGACTGTATTTGAACAGTATGTATCATAGACTCTTAAAAGATGAATGATGTGAATAAAATTGTTAACGTGAAAATGATTGAAATAATTCCTGCTGCAGTCCAATTCTAGTGAAATTCACCATAGTTTGTGTCATAGTGTATCATGGACCTTGCCATTTGTAGTTTATTAAATAATCCATGGCTTATAGTGATATGTGAACACCGTAACACATTTCAACAAACACATACTACCTATGTGAATTTGACCAATACGAATTAAACTACATGTAAGAATTCAGCTGCGATGACCAGAAAATATCAAGTCCTTAACACCGTTCATTTGTGGCTTGTGAACTGTGATTTATGGCTTATCAAATTGTGTGGAACCTATTGAATAAAACATAATTAATAGTCTTGGCTTTGGGTGATGTGTAAATTCTCTCTTTCAGATTAACGTTATAGCTGTGGCTATAGACTTCATTTTATAGGTCTTCTTTTCAGGCCTTTAGACCAGCAATTTAATAGGTGAAGCTTTTCTGGATACAGAGAAACAGTGGGGAAAAGTAAGTTCTTTCTTTGCCACATTTTTGTAAAAGGAAGTTCCAATTTCACATAAAATGGCATCTTCCCCTTTAAACAATGCCTGTTCTATAATATGCAATTAATTATGTGTTATTAAAGTTGTAGTCACAGGTTAAGCCTGTTCTGTGTGCATGATATGAAGGAGCCATAACAAAACCACAATTGTTTTCCTTATGGTCTAATAGTTTTATTGGAGGCAGGAGACTCCAGTTTGCGTTGGAGAATACTCAAAAGTAGAAAGAATTAACTCCTTCCTCCTCACCTCACCAATCTACATCAAATTCATTAGCATTTATGGGAATTTAATACGCACATATTTCTTTGTAAGAGTGAGATGTGGCACAGTAATGACATATCCTTATTTTCTGGTAGGTTGTTTTTGTTTTCCTTTTTAGAACAACTCCAGGTTTTTCTATAAAATCTACAGATTTTTTCATTCAAACAGAATTCTAGACTTCTTGCTATTTCCTAATGAGATTAGGAGTACAGTACAGTACAGTACAATACATTTATTGCTATTTCCTAATGAGAGAATAGAATAGAGCATTCTCTATTGGCCAAGTGTGATTGGACACCCAAGGAATTTGTCTCCAATGCATAAGCTTTCAGTATACATACAAGCAACAAAGAAATCATAAATCATAAGATACAATAATAAATCATAAGGTACAACCAACAAAGTAATAGTCATAAGGTATCAGTTGGAGTAGGTACTAGGAAAGAGGAGAAGGATAATAGTAATAAACTCCTGCTACATGGTTAGATATCCTTAGACATAAGACAGGTGCTGCCTATGTCTAAGGTCCTGTCCCGTCCTGTCCCGTGCCGTCCCATCACATCCCAAGAGCCACGGTGGTGCAGTGGTTAGAGTGCAGTACTGCAGGATACTTATGCTGCCTGAGGGCTGCCTGCAATTTGGCAGTTCGATTCTCACCGGCTCAAGGTTGACTCAGCCTTCCATCCTTCTGAGGTCAATAAAATGAGGACCCGGATTGTTGGGGGGCAATATGCTGACTCTGTAAACCACTTAGAGAGGGCTGCAAAGCAGTGTGAAGCGGTATATAGGTCTAAGTGTTATTGCTATTGCTATCCTATCGTATCCTATCCAGATTTATCAAGCTTAGCAAGGACAAATTCCAAAAATCAACAACTACTATTTCCAAAAAATTGTCTGGCTTGAGAGGTAAGCAGAAAAATTGAACATGGTCTAAGGCTCTCTTGACCTATAATTAGAGTCATAAATGGAATCAAGCTAATTTTAGCTTAAAAAAAATCCATGTTGTATACATACTGCAAAGCTACCAGTAACAAGCTTCCATTTCTTCCCTACCATTTGATCATTAGCATGTATTCAGTGATAACCAAGAATGCTAACCTTCAGTCTTGTTTAATAGTTTATAATGAGCAGAATTTCAAAAAGGTGGAGGTATTGTTTCTTTTAAATATATCATAAAAGATGCATGCCCAGAAGTGATAACCTTATGGAATGTCTTGGGTAGCTTTGGAGGGGGAAGGAAAGCAGCTCAGTTCAGAAAGGCTGGCAGTCCAGGCTCATTATAAGGTTGCCAACTGATTAGGAAAACAACCACCTGGTGTGCTCCATTACCTTTTGTATGTTCAAAAAGGGAGCAGATCAAGCCTCTGGGAAAGGAAAGCCAATTTTATCTCCAGCTAACCTGTTCAAATCACAGCCATATTACAGTGGAATCCATTTTTAAAGCTTACAGCCCTGGCTGTCATAGATAAGATTCCCCCACCCCCCTGTATGTGTTGCTCTCAACATATCCAAAGGCTGCGAAAGATCAAATGATTTCCTTATTTCCATAAGTGGGTTGCTGATGCTGCTGTTTCCTTAATGCTTGTTGTTAAGTTTGCATGAAGAGTCAAACACGAAGAGCTTCAGTGAAGAGTTTATTAAGTGACTACAGCTCGAATGGACCCGACTTGGCTGGGCTACGGCTGCTTCTTATAGCCAGCAGCCATAGTTGCCAGCCAATCAGAGTGCAGGGTTTTTCCCGCACTTTTTAAACCAATCCCATTTGACATTTTATAAGAACAATTCAAACTAAACCAATGACATTCAAACCTACATACATAACACTTGTAATCTAAACTTGCCAAAATTCTGCAAGGAGGAGAAACCCTGCATGGGAAACTTTTCCTATCTTAGTAGAGAAATGTAAAGGCTTCATCAGATTCTTTCTGCTGGTATTAAAGGCCAGTATTATTTAGCAAGTTTGAGAAATAATGCTGCCAGTGATAAGAACAGCTGCAGCTTCAACAGAGCTTCCTGTCACTCTTAAGAAAGAGGGGATCTTTTTCATCCTCTCAAAATCCTTTGGTTCTCCCCCTCCACTCCTGCACCTCATTACCATTTCCAATTAAAAGTCCTCTGAGGCTACTGCAAAATGCACAAACAAATGCCCGAATCCTGACACAAGGTTTGTTCCCCTTAGCTTTTCTTCTCCTGAGCCCTTCCCCTCTTTTCATTCCATTCCCAATGCAAGTGTTTCCCCCTCCATTTGCCAAAAGAGAAGGAAGGCATTTAAAACCTCAGTTGAGGAAGAGAGAGTCTACAGTATCTACCACCTGTTTTTGTTGTACTTGTTATTGCTTTGTCCAAATTATTCAGTATTTGAAGGGTTAGCGCTACCCAGCAACTGGGGCCAAGGAAACGTTCTGATTGGCTGGAAGAAATAGAACTCGGCTTGGTGCCTGGGCACACGCAGCTTAGCCTTCTAATCTGTATGAGAAGGAGAATGCCATGCTCCTTCACTTCCTTTTCAGCATTCGTAAATCACCCAACAGGCATGGCTAGCTTCAACTGAGCTCTGCTACAAAGAACTTGAGCAAAGCTGCGGATATGTCATGCAGATAATTTCTTACCTGAGCCGTGCTCTGAATACGTGATGACTTGAGTCCCCTGCCTGTGCCAGTTCCTTCCGAAGCAATTGGGCAGCGGTGTTTAAGCTCAAGGATCCGTTGAGCAGGGATTGCTATGGACTCATCATCTTCAGTTATGGACAGCAGGCTTGAGACCCATAAGGCGGTTGCCAAGATCCAGTGAGCCAGGGCAGGAATTTCATTTGGACTGAGGATTATTCCATGCTAAAAATTAGCTTGTCATAGGATCAGCAAAAATGTATTGTGTTGGGTGAAAATACTTGCAGATACCCATAGTACAGGCAACATTGCATAAAGCCAGCCTTTAGTAAGTCTGTCTTAGAAGCTAGGCTCTGCCTTAATTATAGATCATATATCAACAATGTTTTTCAATGGAATGGAATATTTTGTTGGCCAAATGTGATTGGACATACAAGAAATTTGTCTCTGGTGCATATGCTCTCAATAGACTGAATTCCAATAGACTGAATATACTCCATATTTTTGAAGTTCTTCATTCTAAACTTGGTGGCCCTAGGCAAGAAATTGCAGCTGTGCATATAAAACAAATTCCCAACTAACATTAAGATATTTTGATATTCATTAACATTTCAATTCAGATCCTTTTTCTAGTTAAAAGAAAATTTGAAGACCACCCGCTGCAAGCAATTATAGCATTTAATTTTGCTTAATTTTGTCCAAAGGAAAATAGAAATAAAAGGGAGATTTTTTTCTGCAAAAACAATTATGTTTTGACTGCTGTTGATTCTTTTCACCCCTTCTCAAGACATTACAGATGTAATGTGCAGTCTTTGAAAGTAAGGAAATAAGTGTGTGCATAGGCACAAAGCCCACGCACACTCTCTTTTGCACTCAGTAAAATGTTCCAATTTCCTAAAGTGTGAGATTATGTTTGTGTCCCAAGGGACCTCGATGTTTAATTTGAACAATTATTTCATGTTGGGTTGTACAAAAGCAACATACTAAAGACCAAATTCAACTCCCTCCCTGTTAGATTTGCATGAAGAGTCAGACGCGGAGTGCTTCAGTGAAGAGTTTATTAGTGACTACAGCTCATAACAGACCCAATTTGGCTGGTCTGCACTGCTACTTATAGCCAGCAGCCGCAGTTGCCAGCCAATCAGAGTGCAGGGTTTTCCCACACTTTTTAAACCAATCATTTCTGACATTTTACAAGAACAGTTCAAACTTAACCAATGACATTCAAACCTGCATAAATAACACCCCTCTCCACTAGGTTCAGTCCATACTCAAACCCCAACTTATCTAATGTATTCTTTTAAATAGGTGGGGCTCTTACATGTACGTTGAGACCTTCGTGGTTCAGAAGTTTTAACGTTCTCACCCAGTGAGAGAGGAAATGTGTCTGTTGACATTTCCCTAGTTGGACTTCCTGTGAAAGAAGACCCTGTTTGATTGTTAGAATCTGGTCTCTCCTCCCAACCCATCTCCAGCCCAATGTCAGCACCCAAGTCAGGTAGTGATGTGCAATCTTCCACTTGTAAGGATGGATTTTGGCATTGTGACAGGTTTTGGGATGGTTCCTGTCGTAATGGCTCATTACACATGGGGTTGATTCTTGTTTGCTGATTATCCTCATGTTCCTCCCCTCCCCTAGAAAAGCATTAGGTATGGGAACCAGAGAGGAACAATTGTGATGTTCCTGAGGTAACCTGGATCTAAGCTGATCAATGTGCCTGCTCCAGAGGACTCCATCCTCTGTTTGTACCCTGTAAGAACGAGGGCCTGTGATTTGAGTTATTTCAGCAGGAATCCATGAAGGCCACCCATAAGGTTCTTAGCATAAACAGAATCACCCACACTGAACGTGCGAACTTTGCTAGTGGAATCTGGTGGTGCGTTGGGTGGTGGGATGAAGGCGGTCAAGGGGAGACCTAAGTTTCTACCCATCAACAACTCTGCTGGGGATAAGTTAGTTGATGGGTTAGGAGTGATGTGCTGAACACTAAGAAGTTTTTCAACTTTCTCAGTGATGTCCCCAGGACCCAATTGCTGAAGCTTTTCCTTGGTAAACGCACCATTCGTTCAGCCCGGCCGTTAGCCAAAGGGTGCCCAGGGGCTGTCAGGGCATGTCTGATACCCAGTTGTGCTAGATAGGATTCAAAAGGGTTGGATGTAAATTGAGGGCCATTGTCAGAGACAAGAACATCAGGAAACCCATGGGTTACAAAAGCTTTTAAGCTGCTTGATGACAGCATCAGTTGTGGTGGATGCCATAGGGATTACCTCTAGCCATTTGGAATATGCATATACTATAATAAGGAAGGTGTGCCCTCTGGTAGGGCCAGCAAAATCAATGTGAATCCTAGACCATGGGCCCCTAGGACATTCCCATTCCTGTTTGGGGCTGAGGTGGGCAGGCCTGACTACCTGACAGTTGGGACAAGATGCAACCCAGTTTTCAACCATTTTGTCAATACCTGGCCACCATACATAACTCCTGGCCAATCCCTTCATCCTTACAATACCAGGATGATCCTCATGTAGCATTTCCAAAACCTCCTTTGCAGTTTTGCAGGAATAACCACCCTGTTACCCCACAAAATACATCCTCTTAATACAGATAATTCAGTTTGCCTGGATTTAAAAGGTTGGGCAAGTTGAGGTAGATCTTGAAGAGGCCAACCTTTCTTAATCCAGCCTATAATAGGAGCCAAAAGTGTCTTTGGCAGTCTCTCTGGCAATTTCAGCAGCGTGTACTGGAAGCTTGGCAACAGTTTCTAGGAAAAAGGTGTGTGCCTCAGGTTCAAAGTCCTCCTTGTGACAAGGAAGTGGGCAACGACTCAAGGCATCAGCATGTCCAATGTCCTTGCCAGGCTTGTGGATAAAGTTGTATGAATAAGCAGCAAGAAATTCAGTCCACCTCAGCATTCTTGGTGACAGGATAATGGGTGTAGGTTTGTCTCCTGCCACAATGCCTAACAAAGGTTTGTGATCTGTGACAATGGTAAATGTTCTCCCATATAAATACTCATGAAATTTCTTGATAGCTGCAACAATTGCCAATGCTTCCTTGTCCAATTGGCTGTAATTCCTCTCTGCTTTGGTCAAGGAGAGTAAAATGCAATAGGGGCTTCCCTCCCACTGGGAAGCCTGTGGCTCAAACCCCCCCCACTCCAAAGGGGATGCATCACAAGTCAGTACAACAGGTAAATTCTCAGAGAACTGTATGAGTACAGCATCAGACGTGATTAGTCTTTTAATGCTGTTAAATGCTGATTGTTCTTTCCTGCCCCAGACCCAAACAGACTTTTGTCAAGCAATCTGTGTAATGGTTCTGCAATGGTTGCCTTCTGAGGTAGGAACATGTGGTAAAAGTTAATAAGTCCAAGGAAGGCTTGCAAATCTGTTTTGCATTTTGGTCTAGGGCTTCTTTGATTGCTTGAACCTTGGCATCTGTAGGGTGGATGCCATGCTTGTCAATCATATAGCCCAAGAACTCAACCTTGTCAGTTCTAAGAGTGTATTTTTCTTCCTTGACTTTTTAACCCCGCTTTCTTGAATCTGGTAAGGACTTCTCTGAGTCTCTCTTGTAATTGAGTGTCATTTTCAGCAGAGATTAACACATCATCAAAGTAAGGCACTACCCCTGGCAGTCCTTGGAGCATCCTTTCCATAAGGCTTTGGAAGATGCCTGGTGCCACGCTTACTCCAAACTGTAACCTTTTACATTTGAAGGCACCTCTATGAGTCACAATGGTTTGGGCCTCTGCAGTGGCATCATCAACTGTTAGTTGTTGATATGCCTGGGCCAGATCCAATTTGGCAAAGACTGTACCCCTGCCAAGTGAATGTAATAAATGATGAACCACTGGAACTGGATATGTGCTCTGTTGAAGTGCATGGTTCAATGTCCCCTTATAGTCTGCACAGATTCTCACTGACCCATCAGTCTTGACTGGTGTGACTATGGGTGTCTCCCATCTGGAGTGGTCAGTGGGCTCTAAAACTCCTTGAGCTATTAGTTTATCTAATTGTGCGTCAATTTTTCCTTTACAGCAAATGGGACCCTTCTGGGCTTTAAGCGAATTGGATCTCTCCACATCAGGATGGCTTGCGGCCTTGTTAATTTTCTTCATGGCTGCTGCTGAGGTCTTGGTAGCTTCTGCTGAAGAAGCTTCTTCTATGGCTTCCTTAAGCGTGATCTTAGGTTTCATTAATAACTTGCTCTGCAAAACCTTGTCTTTTAGGCCTAGAACAAATCGATCGCGCATGGCCTCTTCTAAGTTGATAAATTCACATGCACCCTCTGTTAGATTTGCATGAAGAGTCAGACGCGGAGTGCTTCAGTGAAGAGTTTATTAGAGATTACAGCTCATAACAGACCCAATTTGGCTGGGCTGCGGCTGCTACTTATAGCCAGCAGCCGCAGTTGCCAGCCAATCAGAGTGCAGGGTTTTCCCGCACTTTTTGAACCAATCATTTCTGACATTTTACAAGAACAGTTCAAACTTAACCAATGACATTCAAACCTGCATACATAACACTCCCCATTGTATATTTTTCTCAAAAGAGAAAAGGCTAACTATAAGACCCCTTTTTGTGAGCTTCACAATGGAGATCTACAGAACTTCATTTGTGGCCATCACAGACCATTCCACTGTTTTGAAGACCGACATGGCCTCACCAGAATGGGGAAAGATGCTTTTTGTGGGGGTTTTTAACAATAAGCTACTGAAGATATAGTATTGACATTCCGTTGGACAAAGCAAATAATAGAACAGATTTTGCAATGCAACAACACATGCAGCCAACATTAATATCTATAGATCAGAGGTCTCCAAATTTGGCAGCTTTAAAGACTAGTGGACTTCATCTCCCAGAATTCCCCAGCCAGCACTGGTTGGGGAATTCTGGGAGTTGAAGTCCACAAGTCTTAAAGCTGCCAAGGTTGGAGTCCTCTGATCTATAGAACAGGCTGCCAACATTCTCCTGAGTTGCATTACAGTTTTAAACTGCAATCTCCACCCCCACCTGTCTCATCTCAGTTGTCCTTACATCAGATCCCCATAGTCACATTTAAGAATCTTAGTTTCAATGACTGGTTTTAAAAAGGATGTGTTTATTTTATTGGTGGTGGTGTTCCAAAGTCAGACAATTTCTTATTGATTTCTAGATTGCCTGAAGGATGCTAAATAAGACAGTGAAAGAGAAACAAAGAAAGAAAAGAAAGGAGGTTCATTTTCGTGGTCAATTCAGGTTTTCTTTAGAAGTTTGAGAATATGTAATGCATTTTCTTCATGCTAATACATTGAAAGCAGTAGCAAAAAACCCTGAATCACTCACCTTAATCTCCTCTTTATCACAGCACCCAATTTTTCATCTCTCAGCAACATTTGGCCTCTTTTGTCCAGAAAGTAAGTGTAGTCAGAGAAAGCAAAGCTTCACCTGTCCCCAAGATCCTGTCCCTCAAAGTGTGCAGTTCCTTGTAGGGTAAGCCTAGGTAGTTTATGGCTCTCATATCATATGCAGTTCCATAGCCCAATTTTGACTCCTCAGGAGTGTTCTACCCAAATGCAGCTGCAGAATGCTGAATAATAGCGTCATGATTGCTATCCATTTTCTAACAAATGTCCTACTGCAATGCCATTAAACATATTCCTCACAAAAGAAACCTGAGAAGGGGTAGAATGTGTTGAAAGTCCAGTTCCGGCTTTTCAAATGACATCACTTAACATTCTAGCATCTTCTCAACAGAGAAAATAATAAAACAATCATTACTGTCATCATCACCTATATTCCCTGTCTGCAAGATGATTGTCCCTTATACAAGCCTTTTTAAACACCCACAAGGCAATTTCTCAATTGGACTGACTATCCAGAAAAGGCCTATTCAGTTATTTACCTGCTTTCTCTTTGCAATCCTAAACAGGCAGTTCTAATGTGCTTTATATGGAGTTTGCCTTGAAGAGTAACCAAAAGCTTCAGATGGCAAAGATTTTGATGGCATGGGCAATTATGTGTGCCCCTAGTATGGCATGCATTACACCTCTGCTCCACAAGGTGCATTGGCTGCCAGTTTGCTTCTTCAATTGGTCACAAGAATTGAATGCCAGGTTAATATTTTTCTTCTGGTAAAACATTTGTGTGACTGCCATCTCAACCAAAGGGACACTGAGCAGCTCACAAAACACTTGTCAAAAGCTAACAAGAAGCATATAAAACTACGATATATAATCTGATAAACATGAATAAAATAAAATAATACCCTTTTTAAACCCTGGTAGGGTCAGAATCAACCATGTGTAAGGTAGATAGAGACACCACTGAGAAAGTGAGCTTCCTGGGTCTCTCATGATGACATACTTTTGGTGAAGGGACCAAGAGTGCATAATCCCTGTTGGAGCATGTGGGGCAGGCAGATACCATGGGGAGAAGGCAGTCCTGCAAATAGCCTGGTCCTAGGCCATGTAGGACTTGGTGGTACAATGATTAGAATGCAGTGTTGTAGGCAAACTCTGTCCACAGCCTGGAGTGGAGTTTGATCCTGATGGAGTTCAAAATTGACTCAGCCTTCCATCTTTCTGAGGTTGATAAAATGAGCACCCAGATTATTGGCAGCAATATGCTGACATTGTAATCTGCCCAGAATGTGCTGTAAAGCACTATGGGGCACAGAGGTGGTATTCAGCAGGTTCTCACCAGTTCTGAAGAACCGGTAGTGGAAATTTTGGGTAGTTCAGAGAACCGGCAAATGCCACCTTTGACTGGCTCCGCCCCCATCTATTCTCTGCCTCCCAAGTCCCAGCTGATTGGCTGGGTCTTCTTTTGTTGCCCTGCACAGGAGAACAGAGCTGGAAAACACGTTAGTGGGGTGGGGAGGGAATGGGATTTTGCAGTAACCTTCCCCTGCCACGCCCATCAAGCCACGCCCACAGAACCAGTAGTAAATTTTTTTGAATCCCACCACTGATGGAGCAGTATATAAGTCTGCTATTGCTTTAAAGCTGATTGCCAACACTTTGAACTGCCCTCGGAAAGCCAGTTGGGAGTAGTGTCACATGAGTATAATTACTCGTGCACAGCTGCATTCTGGACCACTTGTCGCTTCTGTTCTCTTCAAGGGTGACCTTCAGCAGAATGCATTGCAATAATCCAATTGGGAGATGACTAAGGCATGAGTGACTAACAACAGACTGCCAAACCCTGAAAGAGTATATTTGGCACACAACATAAAGCTGTGTAAAGGTCCTTCTGGCCATAACTGTCACCCACTCCTTAAGCAGGAATTGTGAGTCCAGAAGATCTCCTAAAACTGTACCCTAAATCCAAGCAGGAGAGTGCTATCCCACTGGATGTATCTCTTTGAAGATGTAAATCTTTCTTAATTTTCAATGGTAAGAGGTGTTTTCAATCATAGATAAATAATAAGAATCAAAATGTATGGGAGCATAGATTATTTCACTTGTTTTACATTTTAAAGTTAATTCCAATGCTATGAGTCAGAGGCTTGTTTTGGTGAAAGTTTCTTTCATGGAAAAAGTAAAGGGATAGTTAGACATGAAATCTGAAGTGAAAAGAAGAAAGAAGATGGGATCCACTTTGAAATTTCTCCTTAGATTATTGCACAATGTGCTAATAGCCACTGGGACAATTACCCCCAAATGATAATCCACCCAATAGATCAGTGAGTTATATGATTATTCCATCAACATCAAATGCTATTTTCCAGACCCCTGCTCCGCATTAAACTTTGAAGCAATGTGGTAACCTAAAGATATCTGTTTAGAAAACATTGCTGATGTTCGACATTCTCTACAATTGATATTTTTATGTATGCAGAGTTTGAATTGATTGGTTGTTCTTGTAAAGTGTTTGAAATCATTGGGTCTGGGGCAGAAAAGAACAAGCTGCATTTAACAATATTAAGAAACAATCACTTCTGATTGTGTACTGATACAGTCCGCTGAGAATTTGCCTGTTGTACTGACTTGTGATGCATCCCCTTTGGAGGGGTGTTTTTGAGCCACAGGCTTCCCAGTGGGAGGAAGCCCTATTGCATTTTACTCTCGCACTTTGACCAAAGCAGAGAGGAATTACAGCCAACTGGACAAGGAAGCATTGGCAATTGTTGCAGCTATCAAGAAATTTCATGAGTATTTATATGGGAGAACATTTACCATTGTCACAGATCACAAACCTTTGTTAGGCATTGTGGCAGGAGACAAACCTACACCCATTATCCTGTCACCAAGAATGCTGAGTTGGACTGAATTTCTTGCTGCTTATTCATACAAGCTTATCCACAAGCCTGGCAAGGACATTGGACATGCTGATGCCTTGAGTCGCTGCCCACTTCCTTGTCACAAGGAGGACCCTGAACCTGAGACTTACACCTTTTTCCTAGAAACTGTTGCCAAGCTTCCAGTACACGCTGCTGAAATTGCCAGAGAGACTGCCAAGGACACTTTATTGGCTCCTGTTATAGGCTGGATTAAGAAAGGTTGGCCTTTTCAAGATCTACCTCACCTTGCCCAACCTTTTAAATCCAGGCAAACTGAATTATCTGTATTAAGAGGATGTATTTTGTGGGGTAACAGGGTGGTTATTCCTGCAAAACTACAGAAAGAGGTTTTGGAAATGTTGCATGAGGGTCATCCAGGAATTGTCAGAATGAAGGGATTGGCCAGGAGTTATGTATGGTGGCCAGGTATTGACAAAATGGTTGAAAACTGGGTTGCTTCCTGTCCCAACTGTCAGGAAGTCAGGCCTGCCCCACCTCTTGCCCCCAAACAGGAATGGGAATGTCCTAGGGGCCCATGGTCCAGGATTCACATTGATTTTGCTGGCCCTACCAGAGGGCACACTTTCCTTATTATAGTAGATGCATACTCCAAATGGTTAGAGGTTATCCCTATGGCATCCACCACTGCTGAAGCTGTCATCAAACAGCTTAAGAAACTTTTTGTAACTCATGGGTTGCCTGATGTGCTTGTTTCTGACAATGGTCCTCAATTTACATCCAACCTTTTTGAATCATATTTAGCACAGCAGGGTATCAGACATGCCCTTACAGCCCCTGGGCATCCTTCGGCTAACGGCCGGCCTGAACGCATGGTACACTTTACCAAGGAGAAACTCCAACAATTTGGTCCAGGGGACATCACTGAGAAAGTTGAAAAACTACTCAGTATCCAGCACATCACTCCCAGCCCATCCACTAATCTAACTCCTGCTGAGCTTTTGATGGGCAGGAAACTAAGGTCCACTCTGGATCACCTCCATCCCACTTACACACCCAACGCTCCCTTAGATTCCACCAGCAAGACTCGTACATTCAATGTGGGTGATTCTGTTTATGCTAAAAACCTTGTAGGTGAATCACTATGGATTCCTGCTGAGGTAACCCAGATCACAGGCCCCAGGTCTTACAGGGTTCAAACTGAAAATGGTCTCTTGTGGAGTAGGCACATAGATCAGTTAAGGTCCAGACTGCCTCTGGAACATCGCCCTTGCTCCTCTCTGGATTCCATACCCACTTTTTCTAGGGGAAGGGGAGATAATGGAGGTAATCAGCAAGTAAGAACCAACCCCATGTGTAATGAGCTAACACGACAGGAACCATCCCAAAACCTGTCACAGTGCCAACAACCATTTTTACAAATGGAAGATTGCACATCACTACCAGACTTGGGTGCTGACTTTGGGTTGGAGTTGGACTGGGAGGAGAGACCAGGTTGTAGTAACCAAACAGGTTCTACCCTGACTAGTAGTCCAAGCATGGAGATGTTGACAGATACATTTCCTTTATCACAATGTGAGACTCCTAAAAAACCTGAACCACGAGGTCTCTACGCATACGCAAGAGCCCCACCTATTTAAAAGAATACATTAGATAGATGGGGTTTGAGTATGGACTAAACCTAGTGGGGAGGGGTGTTATGTATGCAGAGTTTGAATTGATTGGTTGTTCTTGTAAAGTGTTTGAAATCATTGGTTAAAAAGTGCGGGAAAACCCCGCACTCTGATTGGCTGTCAGCCGAGGCAGCTGGCTATATATAGCTGCCTCGGCTAAGCCAAATTGGGTCCGTTCTGAGCTGAAGTCACAATAAAACTTAAGAGCTGACGCACTCCGTGTCTGCCTCTCTATGCAAACTTAACAGATATCACCCTGTTTTGCCATGGAACACTTTACTCACAAACATTTTGTCCTTGCTAAATAGGGAGGATTTGCTCTGGCAGAAATAGAATCAGGAGAGCAGAAAGGAAGACAAAGTTAGGAAGCCAAGAACAATATCAATTATAAACCAAGTTCTGTTAAACCAAAGCTTTACAGTAACATCTTGTACACTTGAAATATTTCTACTTATTGGCACACGTCCCTTTCCTTTTTAATCCTTCAGAGTCCGAGGGCTGAAGGTTTTTATTTTTGAAGTATAGTTTGATTTCTTTGCAAACATCAATGTGTATTTTATTGGTTGGCCCTAAACACAGAAGTCTGTCACTCATGTCCTTCTATAAAATTGCCAGGGACATCCTGTTGACCATGATGGGAACCAAGATGGATCACAGGTCTGTCCCAGCATGATTTTCTCTCTTAAAAATACTGGGGGGCTGGATGGGGTGGTGGTGGAATACAAGTTTATATGTTCTGACCAGGACATAGTGATGTTATCAAATAGCTCTTATTAATGAAAGTTTTACAGCATTCTTTATATTTTCTTCCTGGTTTGGGAAATCTTTGTAATAATGAGACATCTTTATTTATTTCCTACCATTAAGACTTGATTTTGTACCTGTAGAAAGGTAGGGCAAATGTCTCATTGCTACATGATATAATGGTTTGTTTCTCAGAATCTTCTGTGCAATAAGTTGAGGTATAATCATTAAACATGCAAAAAACTGATTTGTGTGTAACCTTACTTTAAAAAAAATCATTCTTGCTTGTTTCGCCTTGGGAAGAGTTGCAAGAATCTGCAGTCAAAACTGGCCAAATCAATCCAGGACATGATCATGTTTTGTACAGAAAAAAAAATCTACAAGGGAGACTTGTCAAGTCATCTTGCTCCTTGGAGAGCACTTATGGAGATCATGCTAAGGCAGCTGAAACCCAAATGGGCCCAGTGAGTTGAGACTTCTCATTAATGTGGAAACAGACTCCCCAAAATCTTTGCAGAACTTAATCTCATGTAAACAAAAAAATTAGGATTATTTTCCCATCCCCATCTTTTTAGCTAAATGAGTTCTGGTACTGAATATAGACAACAATGACTTCCAAAGTTGATTGTGGAATGGAGCAATGATCACATGTAGAAATGCCTAGAATCTGCGGTTTTAGTGGTCCGAGCTGTACAAGCAGTTTCTTAGGATCATCTACTTCAGTGTTGGAAGAAATGTCCACCTGGGCTCAGTTCCCAGTGGGAACTGGAAGCATGGAGACTGCTTGGAAGGATGGTTTAATGGTGGACAGGACCACATGGGGTTTGAAGTCCTGGGCAAAATGGAGCACATGGGTGAGAGAGGAAAAGAGATTTATACCTTCTGTTGGGCTTTGAACTTGCTTCCTGTTCCTGTGGCAAGAAATGTATTCTGATTGGTTGTCAGACTCCCATGGGGCCACGCAGAGGTAACTTTGTAGGTTGTCTTGAGTCCCAGGCTTGGTTGAAACTTGCTGGGTGATATAATCTTCCCAGGTGCCATGTGGTGAGATTGGTAGAGAGCTAATCTCTACCAAGATTATATCTTGTCCTGAGGGCCTTGCCTTAATCCAATCACCCTGGAGATGAAGCAGAGGCAGGGAGCTGCAGGAAGCTGCTTTGTTTTTAAAAACATGTTTCTCCTTTTCTCATCCAGGGAAATATAATATTCTGCCTTTTTAATATTTCCTAGAATATTTCATTCTTCTAGGAGAGGGGTGGGTGCTAACTTTCTACATCAGCAAAAGGAATGTGATGGCAGTATTCTTTTGCCCTCTTGATTTTTTCTCTCCCTTGGTTATAACAATCACAAAGTGCCCTGTTTTACTGCTTATTTTGTAGATTTCAGCCCTGCCTTTTTGATCAGCAGTATCCAAATCCACAGCAAGTCAAGCCAATAACATTTGTGCCTCCATTTGCTATGTAATATTGTCCAAATGACTATTAAAACAAACAATGCTAGGAGCTGGATATTATTTGAATGGTATGTAGAAAGTTATCACCCACCCCTCTCCTAGAAGAATGAAATACTTCGAGAAATATTTTAAAAGGTAGAATATTATATTTCCCCTAAAAGAGAAATAGAAATCTTTAAGGAAACATAAACTTGGAGCCACAGTTCCCTGCCCCCAAGCAGATACTATGGTAAGTTGAGGCCAGCTTTTAGAAATGCAGATTTGGTAATCCATTCAAGGCAGGATATTTTGAACAAAGGCAGAATTAGGTAGAATGGTAGGATCAGCCCTCACGTAAGATCCAAACCAGGAAATCCATTAAGACACAATAGGAATGGCCCAACACCCTTTCAGGACACAAGCCTCCTTGTTATATCATCTCAGAGTCCAGGCTTCAATCAGACTTAATTCAGACAACCTAAAAAGTTAGCTATGATCCCTGCATGGCCCCTTGGGAGTCTGACAACCAATAGAATACATTTCTTGCATAGCAACAGGAAGCTCAAGGGCAAGGCCCAAGGGAGGTATAAATACCTCTTTCTCTCAACTCCATGTGATCAGCTGTCCAGGACTTCAAACTCATGTGGTCCTGAGACTCCTGTCCATCAATAAACCATCTTTCCAATCTACCTCCATGTTTCCAGTGTCTTTCTGCCCACTTGGAACAGAACCAGATGGATATTTCCTCCAACAGGTGCAAGGAAAGAAACAACTTGGGCATTTAATGTAGACGGGAAATATAGATGAACTGAACATTAGCAACCTACAGGCATGTTCTGAACTGAATTATTTGGTGAAATAATTCAGTTGAAAAGACCCCCCCCCAAAAAAAACCAAAGGAAGTGTAGAAAGACAATATTATAATAAGGTGTTATACAGTAGCTACAGCATCAAGGCTTAACACTATCTTTTGGAGTAAGGGGCTGGATTGTGTAAGTACAGTTTACAATACTAAGAGATTGCAAAGGGATGTATTATAATGAATCCGTGATATTGCTCTACATCTGCATGACTAAACTAACTTTCAGGGTGACTCAACTTCAGGCTGACTCATTATAGTGCTTATTGTTGCTCTCAGCAGCTGTTCTGTGTATGTTTTGCATATTTTTATTGCTGGTTTCATGGGGGTTTTTCTGCTACTCTTAGTAGTCTGTTTCTACCTAGTTTTAATTTTGTTAGTCATACACAGGAATTCTGGGAATTGAAGTCCACATATCTTGAAGCTGTAAAGGTTGAGAAACACTGCACTAGCCAATGCATCTGTTCTGCAAAGTTGTCCTGAAAGTGAGAAACAAAACTCTGACTTCAGGAGCTGATTCATGCTGTATTTTAACAAAATATTGATCTGTTTTCTTACAAAACAACCACTCCCTTGAAACCTGAGAACACACAAGTTAAGATCTTTTTCATGCATACAAAAAGTCCTTTCTTGAACTCAGGTTCTTCAGCAATCTTTATATAGTGTAGTTTTCAGAGAAGAAAATACAAAGAACTCTTCTTTCCAACTGCATCTAAACCAGGGGTCCCCAAACTTGGCAACTTTAAGACTTGTGGACTTCAACTCCTAGAATTCCTCAGCCAGGCTTAAATCCTCCACAAGTCTTAAAGTTGCCAAGTTTGGAGACCTCTGATTCTAAACAGAAATTGAGGGTGTGGCCAAGTGAGTTAGCCAGTAATTAAGGCAGTCTTAGGTAATAACTAAGGCACTTTTAAATTCAAGAGTAGATTAAACCTATCTCTTACCTTCCAAATCCAGTTCTTCCTGTCCTCTAATTTCAGGCTTGTGATAGCTCTAAATTGCAGTGCATCACCCTGCTAGGCAGAATAATGGTTAATTAGTTAAAACTAGTTTCTACTTGTGACAGAATGTGATCATAGGATGGTCCCAGACCTAAACCAAAATCATCAGGATTCAGTCAAGGCATCTCAGCTGCAGGAAGCAATCCAGGTTTTTGTTCTCAATCATGTCAGTAGGCAGATAATACTCTAATTGTCCAAGGGAAGGACAGAGCACAAGACAAGATAATTATAGATCAAGCTATTGCCGAGAGAACCTGGCTTCTGATTAATTTGAAAATTATCAGGCCCAAAACCCAAGAAAAGACACATAGTCTTCCAAGCAGATTTTTTTATTGTTCTACACCTATCGACAGAATCTTGCCAAACTGAAGCACCCTATTATCTACATCAAGCTATAATCAGAGAGCTATTAGGGAGGGACAGTCTTCACCCTCTTTCTCTCACACAAAATATCTAGACTGCACTGCCTCTTATTCCTATGGAATGCATCCCCTCCCTCCTGGGAATTCATACAACTACCATCCATCACAAAAATGTTCAATGTCTAGTCTAGGCAATCAGACAATAAATCAAATAGAACTAGACATTAGTTTTCACAACCCAATTTGGCAATTAGACAAAAAGTAACTTTCACAATCCAATATTTGTGGTGAGATGTATTTACTCTGTCAGAATTTAGCTTAGAATTATTCCATTCTTTTTAAATTGAAAGACTACAGTACAATCCTATGACTTGTCAATGGAGATTCTCAGTCATCCAGGTTATGGTTATCCCAAAAGTGCTTTTTCAAAAGACAACTGGACTTAGCCTTTGCCTGGCAGAACTGAAGAAGCTTCTTGGATGAGAAGCGAAACATCTTCAACGAAAAAGAAAGTCCAAGTGCATTTTGAAAAAGCACCTTTGGAACAATCCTATGACTTGTGGAGCCGCAGTGGAAAAAAATTGAAGGGGAAAACTTGATTCTGCCTCCTGCTTTTCTTCCAAGCTGGTCTTTCCACAAAATTGGTTTAAAAAATGACTTGTGCTGCATCAGAATGACTTAAAAGAGAATATGGAGGGTTGGTGAAAGAGCACCTTAAGAAAATTACGTACCTTAAGCATGTCCCTACTACAACTTTGACCCAGAGGAGAAAAAAAATAGACCATCAACTGAGCTTATCTAGATTAATTCACTTCTGTTGGATGGAAATGGAATAATGAAAAGTAAATAATTCTACCAAGACTTATTTTAAGATTGTGATAGTATATGAATAAATCATCCCATAGAGGATGGAAATGTCACATCTCTTTTAGTTCTATTCTACCATGATGTTGTTGCTAAGGTTAGGGAAAGGTGAAACCACCAAAATTATTTGATCTGAGATATAATCAGAATGACATATAACTTAAAAAGAAAGAAGAGGAGGGCTATGACACCTATTTTAGAAATAAAATGCTTCAGAAGCACTTACTTAAGGCGCTTTGAAAAGTTGGTTTAAAGATTCTGAAGAGGAGCTGTTTTAGATGGGGTCAATTAATTTTTATTTAGTTAAAAAAAGCAATAGGAGGTAAATAATTTTGGAGAACATTGGTGCAGGATATAACAGATAACATAATCAGAGTTGGAAGGGACCTTGTTGGTCATCTAGTCCAACCCCCCACCCAAGTGGGAGACCCTACACCATTTCTGACAAATGGCAGTCCAGTCTCTTCTTGAAAGTCTCAAGTGATAGTGCTCCCACAACTTCCAAGGGCAAGGTGTTCCATTGGTTGATTGTTCTCACTGTCAGAAAGTTTCTCCTTGTTTCCAGGTTGAATCTCTCCTTGTTCAGTTTCCATCCATTATTCCTTGTCTGGCCTACAGGCGCTTTAGAAAATAGCTTGATCCCTTCCTCCCTGTGGCAGCCCCTCAAATATTGGAAGACCGCTATCATGTCTCCCCTGGTCCTTCTCTTTACTAGACTAGCCAAGCCCAGTTCCTGCAACCGTTCATTGCATGTTTTAGCCTCCAGTCCCCTAATCATCCTGGTTGTTCTTCTCTGTACTTTTTCTAGAGTCTCAACATCTTTTTTATAATGTGATGAACAAAACTGGATGCAGTATTCTAGGTGTGGTCTTACTAAGGCTTTATAGAGTGGTATTAGTACTTCCCTTGATCTTGATTGAACTGACTTTAAAATCAGTATGTACCACAACCAATTATGACATAAGGGCCATCTCCAAAGCATCTCACCATACCTTGCTCATCACTTTCCCATCCAGGTTGTTCTGTAATTTTCTCCTTAAAGTACATGCAATTAGAGAAAAGATGGAAAAAGCTGTACAGAAACATAAGTGCTCTATGAAGAGAAAGGCAGATGAGGAGTAACAGTAAGAACAATGGGATATCTGGATTTTCCTGGAATTGCCTAAAGGTTACATGATAGAAGCACCTGAAGGCAGCACAAGAAGCAACAGGGGAAACTAATCAAGAAGAGAACCAATCTAGAACTATGGAGAAATTTCCTATGCTGGCTGGAGAATTCTGGGAATTGAAGTCCACAAGTCTTAAAGTTGCCAAGTTTGGGGACCCCGTATAGGGTTTCCTGTTTGAGCAGGAGGTTGGACTAGAAGCCAAGGTCTCTTCCAACTGTAATTCTGTTTTGATGATCAAGCCTCATCTGAAAGTGCTCAAACTGCTAAATAGCAGTGCATGCAAAGTCCAGAAGTCACCTGCTTCTTACTTGAAATCTGAGTCTCAGATGGTACATAGATTGCTAACAAAAACTGCACCACTCTAGTTCTGCTGATGTTCTGAACATAAGTATCTGAGGTTTACAAGATAGTGCTGTTCACCTTAGTGGGACAAATATTTCTCTCTGACACAAAGTAGAAAAGAGAGCTAATAATAGGAGTAAGAGTCAGTGGAGCAGAAAATGGCACTGCTGACCAAGCAAGTGCCTAATGACATAGATGAACGCTAAGCTGGAAGCAGCAGCCATATTTCTGACACTTGTAGACATCTACCTCAGCACTTCCAAGTCTCAATCCCAAGATCAAGAGGTTCAGGGGTTTTTTGCGGTTTTTGTTTGGTGTGATAGTCAGAAAGTGCCATACCAGAGGTGGTATTCAGCAGGTTCTGACCAGTTCTGGAGAACCGGTAGCAGAAATTTTGAGTAGTTTGGAGAACCAGTAAATACCACCCCTGACTGGTCCCACCAACCCCATCTATTCTCTGTCTCCCGAGTCCCAGATGATCAGCTGAGTCTTCTTTGGTTGCCCTGCACAGGAGAATGGAGCTGGAAAGCAGGTTAGTGGGGTGGGGAGAGAATGGGATTTTGCAGTAACCTTCCCCACTCCTACCATGCACTTCCTTCCCCTGCCATGCCCACCAAGCCATCCCATGCCCACAAGGCCACACCCACAGAACCGGTAGTAAAAGAAATTGAATCCCACCACTGTGCCATTCAGAAAGCCATTTGTAGCAGATGCACCAACTATCTGGGAAACTCTCTTTGTGTGGATGCACTGCCCATATCTTTTCAACACATGTATTGACTGGGGAAGGGCCTTGGTGGCTCAGGCTGTTAAATGCCTAGCACTTAAGTTCCAGCTGCCTGCAATTAGCGCAGGCTCGAATCCCACCAGGCTCAAGGTTGACTCAGCCTTCCATCCTCTCGGGGTAGGTAAATTGAGGACCCAAGATTGTTGGGGGCAATAAGCTGACTTCGTAAAAATGCCGCTTAGTAATAAGCAGGCATATACAATGGAATGAAGGCTATTGCTGAGCGCATTGGGTTGTGCTCCAAACGTAAGCCGCCCTGAGTCTCCGGAGAACGGGGGCATATAAATATGAATTAAAAAAAAAGTTGTGGATGCTAAAGAACCAGGAGCATTCATGAGCTGTTGGAAGGCAGAGCTGGGCAAACTATGTGGATTGTCCTGCTTTCTCTAAGTTATCTTGCTACCCTCAGGAGTCAGGGAAGGCGTTCTGTTGCCAATATTGAAAAAATATTTCCATTGTCATTCTACTTAATCTCTCCATATAGAATTGGAGAAGAACAACCATTTACCTTTCATTTTTGGAGAGCAAAGTATCTTGAAATCCATCATGTAAATACAAAAACATCTTTTATATCCAGGCTGGGGATATTCAAACAACACATTAGAGTGGTCTTAACTAAGACAGCCACAGTTTTATTAAGATTGTTAGTCAAGCACACAGTAGACCAATAAAGTAACTCATCTGAAAAAAGAGTATGGTGAAACTAGCGATTTGGACATTGTTGTTGCTGCTTTAGGATTACATGAGCTTGGGACAGGCCAGCTGTTAGAGGAAGAACACTGATTGATACTCCAACAGTAAAAAACAAAAAGGTAAACTATTTCGGGGAGAGATTGGGCAATAGAAATGGTGCCTTGTGGAAGTGCTGGTTGTGAGAATATGCAAGTCTGAAAGCAATTTGTGACTGTTGCAAATGTCCCACGTGCAAGTCTCAATAATTATCATGTCTAGTGGTCTTTAGACCATCTACCATTTATCAAAGATTGTCAGAATTGGTGGTTACTACTACATCTTCTGGCAGCAAATGACAACATTAAATAATCTTTTTAAAAATTCTGTTCTGAATCTCTTTTCATTAGCTTAGATAGATAGTCCTGGGTTTTAGTGTAGATTGTATAGATCAGAGGTCTCCAAACTTGGCAACTTTAAGACTTGTGGATTTCAACTCCCAGAAAGCTATGCTGCCTGAGGAATTCTGGGAGTTGAAGTCCACAAGTCTTAAAGTTGCCAAGTTTGGGGACCCCTGGTATAGATGATCAAACTATTGTTTAGCTCTGTTGTCAGAACAGAGGCAAAAATTAATATAAACTGAATTTTGTGAGGGAAATTACGGTGTTGCTGAGCTGGCTGATTCTCCCTATAAATTGTCTGTCTCTGTATCTGCATCTCCATGTTCCTATGCCCATACAAGGCAGCATTTCCCTTATTGTTTCATTTCCCAAACACATCTGCTCAAGATCACACGGAGAGTTGTGACTTTTTTTATTCAAGGAGGAAAAAGAAGAGTCTTGGGGGGAAGGCAGCATTATTCATATTGGACTGAAGACTTTTATTCTCATACACAACCCTTAAGAGTGTTTTTATTTAAAGAGGCATGGAGAAAAGGCATCTTTCTGGTTTGACTGACAGTTTAATCCCCCTCAATTCTGGTTTGTCACACAGCATGGAGATTGGAGTAGAAACATGTGCAGAAGTAATAACTGAGATGTCTTCTCCATGAACTGGAATGGAGAGTCCCTAACTCTAGACTTTTTCTACTTTTGAACAAGAGTGGGTGCCAACATTTCTCCCTCCTCCAAGGTACTTCCCTGTGGCTCAAGAAACCATGACCCCATGCAGCCTCCTGTTAAACAAGCAGTTGTTAAGACTTCTTTTTTTCCTATTGGTACAAAGCTCAATAGCAGAACAGAGCAGGCTGTTGCTATTCTTTGGGGGAAATGAAAGATAAGGATCCCACTGTGACCCACAAGGAGGCTTTGTGAGCAGATATAAAGGAGCTGACACAGACATCTCCCCACACAGCTTGTAGGGGCAAGGTAGGCAGCTCCCTTTTCGGCTGGCACATGTTTCAGTTCTGGGTTCCAGAAGAAAAGCAGATGAACAGCGCTGTTGGAAACATCTCCATCTTTGGATTGAAAGGCCATCAATTCCGCTTTGTCCAGTCTTGTCTTTTCAAGAAGTGCTGAATTACAGTTCCCATCATCTATGCAGCAGATGGGGATTGTAGCCTATTAACATCTTCTGGAGAACATCAGGCAGGGAAGGCTGATTTGATTGTTCAGAATAACTACAGTTCTGTCGTCCTCATGTTTGGTTTTTGCCCCCTAACAAACTCTGGTTACCCTACTCAAGTCTTTGTCTGTTCCTAGGACTTCCACTCTCTCCTAAAGTTATCCTCCTGCAATTCTTCCATGCCACCTCTCCAAGCCTGAAAATGATATTGCCAAAGAAGAGAAATTATTTAAACTGATGAGGATAATAAATGCATATTAATTGCATTTAAAAACAAATAGTTTTTTTCCCCTTAGTCCTGCTAAGTTTGCTTCAGTGCATTTGCTTAAGTTTGCTTCAAGGCTAAACAGGCTGTTCATTAGTTTATGTGGCCATGCGTGCAGTGGTAGGATTCAAATTTTTTTACAACTGGTTCTGTGGGTGTGGCTTAGGCATGGCGTGGCTTGGTGGGCATGGCAGGGAAGGATACTGCAAAATCCCATTCCCTCCCCACCCCACTAACCTGCTTTCCAGCTCTGTTCTCCTGTGCAGGGCAACAAAAGAAGGCCCAGCCAATCAGCTGGGACTTGGGAGGCAGAGAATCAGAGGTGGTATTCAGCAGGCTCTGACCAGTTCTGGAGAACCAGTAGCAGAAATTTTAAGTAGTTCAGAGAACCAGCAAATGCCACCTCTGACTGGAGATTTTACAGTATCCTCCCCCTGCCACGCCCACCAAGCCACGCCCACAGAACCAGTAGTTAAAAAAAAATTGAATCCCACTACTGCAGAGAATAGATGGGGGCGGGGCCAGTCAGAGGTGGTATTTGCTGGTTCTCCTACTCAAAATTTCTACCAGTTCTCCAGAACTGGTCAGAACCTGCTGAATACCACCTCTGCATATGTGCCTTCATGTGCGCCTAGATAGAATAAAGGTCAAATTGTGCATGAATACCAATAGCAAAAATTTTGAGAACCAGCAAAGAAGTGTACAGTTCAAATGGCAAGGGCAAATATTGCATTGTAGGTTATTGTGGTTCCTGTCCAGAAAATGACACAAATGATATTGCAGCCATTCATTTTGGAATAATAATGTATTCTTCTCCTTACAATTGTTCTTATATCTCTATAAGATATAAAAATAACATGTTAAATAATAAATATTATTTATTATTAAATAATAAAATTACTACTACTATAACAAAATCTTGTTCTTCACATGCTCTGCAGCATTCTGAGGAATGAAAATATTCTGAGAGTGAAAATATTTAAAAATCATTTGTGCATCAATTTAAGAAAGGACTTTTGAAACTAAGCAAATACGATCTGGGATGGTGTTTTTCAAACTTGGCAACTTTATGATATGTGGATCTCAACACTCCGAATTCCCTAGCCATCATGCCCACACATCTTATAGAATTGCCAAATTTGAAAAACACTGATTTAGAGTTTTACAAAGAAGTATATCCCCAAATAATTAAAGGTTTTCCATAGTCTGCAACAGGGGTGGGATTCAAATTTTTTAACAACCGGTTCTGTGGGCATGGCTTTGTTAGTGGGTGTGGCTTGTGGTCATGTGACTGGGTGGATGTGGCTTGGTGGTCATGTTATTGGCTGGGCATGGCCAACTCAATGTCACGCACATCGAGGCACACATCTCCTCGCCTGGCCTCTCATGACTGTGGGGATGCTGCAACGGTCATAAGTGTGAAAAATGGTCATAAGTCACTTTTTTCAGTGCCATTGTAACTTTGAATGGTCACTCCACACAAGCAAAGTACCAGCAAAGGAAGGAAAAAAAACTCCAGAGAAGTTCCTGGGACAGGAAGTCTAGTCCTGCCAACAATGTAATAAGGGTTAATGGAGAGGCAGTTTCTGTAAGCAACACCAGAATGTTTCCTTCCTGCCTTTCTCACAGGATTAGGCCAGTAATTATTTCTAACAACTGGTTCTCCAAACTGCTTAGAATGTTAGCAACCGGTTCTAGCGAATAGGTGCGAACTGGTAGAATCCCACCCCTGGTCTGCAACATGGACAGAGATGGGGGAGGGGTGGAGAGAGAGAAATGCATTAGCTTAGCTTTCTAGTATTATGACTCCCAAACTATGGTTGGGAAGGTTGAGAGTTCAACCCTAGATAGCAGCAGATATTTATCTTCTAAGACAGGGTCACCGTTGTGAATTCTGCGTAGGTGTCAGGAAGGGCATCTGGACAGTAAACGCTCAACTCCATCCAATCTACCCCGAATAGAGATGATGGGGTGGTAAAACAATGGGAGTTTGCAGTGGTGGGATTCAATTTTTTTTACTACCGGTTCTGTGGGTGTGGCTTGGTAGGCATGGCAGGGGAAGGATACTGTAAAATCTCCAGGCAAAGGTGGTATTTGCCAGTTCTCTGAACTACTCAAAATTTCCGCTACTGGTTCTCCAGAACTGGTCAGAACCTGCTGAATACCACCTCTGAATTTGCTACCCATCTCACTGCAATATCAATTACTTATAATGAATGTAACAAATATGGAACATTTCATATATACTATATACATAATAAATCCACAACACATTAAATGGTTGAAATCTCAAGGGTTTGCACATCTCACAACATTTTTTATATGTGACATTCATGCCCATATTTCAGAAGATTTCAGCCAGGAATATGAAAAACTTGTGAAATGTGCTCAATTCTAAGGGATTTTGGATATTTTTAAATTCTTTTTTTTACATAAAGATGCATTTTGTTTAATGTCCCATGGATTCTATGGGAAAGGGGGAAATCACACATATGTCATGGTGTGCACAGTTGCTATGTCATCAAGTCCTAGGTAATATGGCAATCGTCAAATCCTTTAGATCAGGGTTTTTTGAACTTAATGATGTTCCATGAAAAACAAAGCACAAGAATAAAAAAATTAATTCACTTAAAGACAGCTAGGAGCATTGATAAAACACTTTTTCAATGCTACATGTAGTCCTCAATTTATGACCATTTATTTAACAACTGTTTGAAATTACAACAGTGCTGAAAAAATGCCTCATAACCGTGCCTCACACTTATCACCATTGCAGCACCCCTGTGGTCATGTGATCAAAATTTGGGTGCTTGACAACTTATGATGTTCCAGCATGCCGGGGTCGTTTGTGACATTCCCAGGGAGGTTCCAACATCAACATTAAGAGTCTCGGTGGTGCAGTGGTTAGAGTGCAATACTGCAAGCTACTTCTACTGCAATTTAGCAGATCAAATCCCACCAGGCTCAAGATTGACTCAGCCTTCCATCCTTCAAAGGTGGGTAAAATGAAGACCCAAATAGTTGGGGGCAATATGCTGACTCTGTAAACTGCTGTATATAAGTCTAAGTGCTATTGCTATCAAAGTCAATGGGGGAAGCCACATTCAATCACTGTGTGATTCACTTAATGATTGTGGCAAAAGATGTCATAAACGTGGACCTGACTCACTTAACCATATCCCTTAGCAACGGAAGTTCTGGCCCCACTTATGGTCATAGGTTGAGGACTATCTGTACAACTGAAAGGGTTTGACTTGTTCTACCATAAAGATAGGCCAAGGCAGCCATTTTGCAGATGAGAACTGGATTTATTAATTTTTTTAACTGACAGCAAATATGGCATTTTCAACCTCTTTGAACAGGCCGAATGCTCATAAACTGTTTAGTACAGATAGGATCTTGAAAAGCTGATCTAAACATTACATAATTTTGAAGAGATTGTGATCAAAATTAGTAGAGTTTTTATGGTTCCTTTTGGTTTTGTAGAGTCCAACTTTCTCGCTCTCATAAATGCTGATATAACAGAACAAATAATTTGAATGTACTAGTAATCATAATAATTAGCATTCCTGCTTTGCAGTTAATGAAAAAAATCTATCGATGTGGTCATTAGGAGTCAAAAAGGACTTGATGGTAAGGCAGAACATAAAGAAGGATGTAAAAAGATTGTTCTTTTAATAATGAAATATGTGTATTAATGAAAAGTGCTAGATCAAAGGGTCATCCATCGGGCATCCACCCTTATTTGTCAAGCAAGAAAACGTTGTCTTGCTTGCAACAAAAACCACAAATGGAGGTGCAAAAAGTCAAGATTTAGCAAGGCGGGTTAGCAAAGATTCTGTGAAATCCAGCTACTTTTGCCCAGCAACAGAGGAGAGGGGTAGTTGAAATTCAAAGTAACTAATGGATGATTGGCAAGTTGTTTTTCTGTGGTTTGTAGCCTTTGGAATGTATAAAAGTAACTGTAAAACCCATAAGAAGCTGTTCAGATGTAGCTTTGGCTAAAATACTCTGAACCTTTGCACAAATAAAACTTATTTTTGGATTCTAAGGTCTGAGTCTTGTAATTTCCTGCAACATTTATGGTGACTCCGCCGGGACTCAGAGCGATATTTCGCTGAGGACGGCATGGACCGACTAGTGCCCAGCTGGGGCCGTCTTGCTGAAACTTCTGCTGGCACGGATGATTTATCCGGAAGGGGCAGACGGCACCATAGGGGTGCCTGGTGGACAACCTGCCTCCTGCCTGCATCACTCTCCGATCGCCCTGTTTGCTCTCATAGGAGGGGCCTCCTTGGGGTGCCGTCAGTCAGACATTGTAGGTTGGCGGTCCCCAGGGCTAGGGCCTTCTCTGTGGGAGCACCTGCCCTTTGGAATCAGCTCCCCGTGGATCTCCGTTTGGCCCCTGACCTCTGCTCCTTCCGCCGGGACCTGAAGACTTGGTTGTTCCAACGGGCCGCCTCAATGACCCGGGGTTTGGGTTTTATTTTAACTTTATTTGGCTTGTTTACTTGTTTAATTGTTTAATTCTGTTTTATTGTAAATTTTTCTCTGTTTTAATGTTCACCGCCCTGAGTCCTTAGGGAATAGGGCGGCATACAAGTCGAATAAATAATAATAATAAATAAAAACCAACCGATCCAAGAACCTGAATGGAATCAAAAATAAGTTACCAAATAACACCGGCTGGGAAGAAGATGCCTGCAGGCAAGTATAAGTATTGGGGAATTGTAGACCCACTCATTTTGAGAGTGGAAGAGGGGGCCTGATCACCCCCCTGGGTCTGGGATCGGTGAATCCTAACGAGGCCCAAGAGTTGTGTGGGTGGTTAAGCCATTGCGGTTCCTGTTGGTGACCGTTGGAACGTCCGGCATCACAGGTCAGTGGCAGTGTCTTAGAAATGGGTGGTGAAGGAACCTGGACACCTCTTCAGTGTATGCTGCGGAATTTTAAGAAGGGTTTTAGTAGAGACCATGGAAATCCCAGATCTCAGGTCAAGAAGGATCAGATTAAAACCAAACCTGTCTTGAAAACTGAACCTTATGAAGAAGATAATCCTCCTCCATACGCCCCTGTTTATCTTCATCCAATGGCCCAAGGCAGGCAAAGACCAGCCCCCCCAATGTTGATGATGGCAGTAATCAAGTTCCCAGGGCAGGAGCGCAGCGAATACAAAAGGAAATGCCAAAAACAGATCAAGGGGTTAGGCCTAAGGAACCTCTTCAACCCCTCCCCCCCGAACCCTTGGACTGAATGAAGATAGGGGGCATCTAGATCTGTAGTTACAATCTGTAGTTGGCTCCCTTTTCTGCTGATGTTATAAATGTACAGAGGGTTGATAGCTCTGTAAATTGCCACCCTTTTCTAAAGCCCCTGAGATGTTCTCTGAATGGAAGGGACATTGAACATCAATTCCTATACATGCCCGAGTGTCCCATTCCCTTATTGGGCCAGGACATGTTATGCAAAATGGGGGCAACTTTGTCCTTTGAGGAAGACAAAATGGCACTAGTCATGAGGCACTGTCTAGATGGGACGTGGCAAGTAATGGTCGCCCAAGAGATACTTGGCAGGAGTTTGATGTGCACCAATTATGGGCAGAAGATAATCCGCCAGGATATGTAGTGCACCAAGCACCATTAGTCATTCAAGTGAAGCCTCTGGCAGTGCCTAAGTTACCCTTACCCCATTACACAAGCAATTCAAGACCAAATTACCAAATTCTTAAAGGCAGGCATTTTAACAACTATTCACTCCAATACGTTGGTGATGTGTTAATAACTGGACAGACAAAGAGGAGGGGCAGTTACACAAGTTGGGGAATCTCGACAAAAATGGGGAATTTTTGTAGTTGTTGCAGCCAACCTTCTTGCTGCAGGAGGCAGAGCAAACCCTTAGGGGTGACTCTAACACGTAAGGGTGTGAAAATACCCTTTAGAGCAGTTATTGAGCCAGTGGAGTGAGGAAAACCTACTCCCCTGGACTAAAAATTTAAGTAAGAACAGAATGATAAATTTGTGCATTGACAAATGGCAAAATACATAATTGAGGAACCACAACACAGGTGGGATCATCTGGGGGAAACAAGCAAAAGTTGGTTGGGTAAACAATGCTTAATCAAGAGACCTACCTTAAAAATTGAAATACTGTATCTTAAACCCTGGTATTTAGTAAATTGGGAAACACCTGAGCCCACAGCAGACGATAGTAAAATGCTTTTGGCTAAGAAGAAGAACTGCAAAACTCTTTAAGGACTGGGAAATAGGTAAGATTGGTGTTGTATTTGGAAACAGGCATAGGAGTGTCTATCTGGAACTGGTAAGATTAGGGCAGTGTTCTCCATGGAGCCCATGGGGACGCGTTAAACGGTAAAAGTTGTCTTTAAAAAGAAAAGTGGAGTTCAAACTTGCTCATGAGAGTCCTGGCCAGGTGCAAACGAGGTGTGAAAGAAAAGTCTTTATAGGTCTTGATCTTTAAAAATAAGCCAGCGTCCGCTGGGAGATTCTAAGATAAGATAGAGAACAATTTGGATCTTTAAAAATAAGCCAGCGCTGCTGGGAGGTCCAAACCAGAAAGAGAACAGACAGAACACCCAAGGCAGAGACAGGTAGTAAAAATCTAGTGCTTAACAATGAGTGTAACTTCAAGTAAAAGTGAGAAGTTCACTAAAGCAATAAGAAAGAAGCCCAATTAGTGAAACCACAAGTTAAATACAAGTTAAATATAAGTCAAGACCACAGAGCTGTAGGACATGAGAAAAAGGAAGCTGTGTGCTAAATTGCAGAACCAACTGACAGGAGAGAGTTATGGGGTTTTTTAGGAGCAGCAGGATATTGCATAAATTTTGCCCTGCTAGCCAGATCACTCTATGAGTCTACAAAGGGGAGAGAAAGGAAACCCTTTGTTTGGACATGTAAACAAAAACAGGCTTGAGATTTTAAAAATTGGCATCTCAAGCTCCTGTTATGGGACTTCCCAACCTTGAGAAATCTTTCAATTTGTATGTGGACTCAAAAAATAATATGGCTCTTGGAGTCCTGACTCAAGAAAAAGGGAAGTGGCAACAACCCATGGCTTATTTGTCAAAATAAAACATAATTTTGACATGTCTGGCCAGCCAGAGAATTAAGTTGGCTTTTTTGGACAGGTTGCTAAAGAAAGAAAAAAGTGGAGATTTAAAGGGACAAAACCTCCCCAGGTCTGGAAATGTTGTGTGTGCGTGAATGTGTCTGTGTGTAATTATTTCCAAACCTGGAGGATGAGACCCCCTAACAACAGTATTAAAAAAATGGAGCTCATTAGCTTGTGAAAAAAGCTCTCAGAAAAGTAATGATTGATTTGCTTGGAGAAAGAATGAAAGAATGAAATGAAATTTTTGTGTGGGAAATTGTTTATGCAAGCAGTCTGATTACAGTATAAATGTGTGAGTATGTTGATGATAAAAAAGTTGGTGTAAATGTCTCTGTGTTGACCCCCATCCCAGATTAAAAGGAGACCAGCATGATTGTGCAGCACTACTTTATAGATGGAAGTGCCAAAGTAGTGGAAGGAGAGATGAGATGTTGTTGGGGATCCCAAACTATGGGAAGGAGGGTTTGCCTAGAACTGAGTTAACAGACAAAATTGTGAGAAAATATATCCTTGAATTGTCCCAATCTCTTTCTATTTTAAGACAAAAAGGGATACTTGCACAAACACCACCCTTGGACATAAATTTAAGGCCGGACAGTGGGTTTTGATAAAATCCTGGAAGGACAAAAAAAAGACTAAATGAACTGGTGGGCGATATCCTTACCTGGGATAGTGGTACATTCCTTTTCTATTTAGGACTGAGTCGTTGCTGTTGTTATTTTCCCAACTTAAAATAACAGCCACAGAACCAATCCCACTGCTAAATTTGCCTGATGTGCTGGTCTTATAATTGTCTTGAGACTGGTGTAAATACTGAATGTTTGGTGGGAGTTAGGAAATTACGTTGAGTGAAGACTTTCACAATAGAAAGGAAGGAGAGGAACTTTGTATCAAACTTTTAATGGGATCAAAGTGGCCTAAGAACACGTGAACAATTTAGGAACCTTGAAAAAGCAACATGACCATCACCAAAACCAAAAGTGTGATTGCCACTAGCCCCTAATAAATGGGAAAAGCTAACTCCAGCATCAATAGCCAGAGTTGGGAGATGAATATTAATTTGTAAAGCAGAAGATAAGAATTTAGGAAAAATGCTGAGCTTAAAATATAACTAGTAGAAATATATGCTCTCTATGCAACTTATTACAGGAAAAAGCATTTTTTTGCATATATATATATATATATATATATATATATATATATATATATATAACTTACTGCAAATCAGCTAGGTGTCGAAAGAACCTTAACGCCGTGCAACAGGAAGAACGGAGGGGGAAATTGGGCGCTTCACACCTTTTGTGTGCTTTGTGTATGTGTGTGTGGAATCAAATATAGGAAATTAATGGGAATCCAACAAATTTATGGGACATAATCAATCACTTTGCAGTAAATATTAATAACATTGAACCTGTTATCAAGCTTTCCAACAGATAGATGCATTTGTGTGTACAAAATATATGCAAGCATGCACCTAATTAGATTTTGTTCTTTATTGATTTCTTTACAGAAGTTCCAGCCACATCTTGATCTTTACATATTATTTCCCTTTTCTGTCTTCCTTCCCTGCTTTTATGGTTTTTCCTTGCTTTTGAACTTTCGATTGAAATTTCCTGAGAGCAAGGATTTATCCTCTTACATCCTATAAATTAAAGCATCATTCACACTGATTTGCAACAGTATACCGCATAATAACTCAGATGGTTAAAATCTATGTAGAAGATTTTGTGATAATAAAAGCAGGATGTGGGGTGCTTTTTGTTATAGCTTTTTTTTCTTTCCATTTGTTATTTTTAATCTAAACAAATAAAACCATGGCAGGGAGCCTAATGGACATAAAGGCGGTGTGATCGTAACACTGGGGATCCAGACTTTAAAATGTGGTAGCAAGAGGCTGGCTCAGTACAAGGGATCTCACTATGCGTCCATCTGTCTTCAGTGAGTAAGCCTGAAAAGGACTACAATGTACTTAGGAGACATATCACATTATCAACAGTGATATCATGTTAACACAATCTAAACTGCATTTAAGTACATTTGGATCTAAACAAGATTATTTGTCAGGAACAAAATTTAAAAGCCACTGCATTGGCCTTCGTCAGGTCAGTGCAGCTATAAATCAACTTGGAAACAGCAGCAGTTAAATATCCATCTCCACCAAATTAGAAATAAAGCAACTCTTTCTCTCCAGTTTACTCACACTCTATTTTGCTAATTCTTTAAATGAGAAGCAACATGAAGAACATTATGACATTTGATTAATGTCTTTGTTCATCAGTGTACTGTACCATGCTATACATGTTTCTTCCCAATTCCAAGTGCCTAAGGCTGGTTGACATCCAAGTTGACATCACAAACATATTATGTAAATCACTACTGGATTTTCTTGATTGTAAATACACATGGTCCTTGACTTACAACCACAACTGAGCCCAAAGTATCTCCTGTTAATGTGAGACATTTGTTAAGTGAGTTTTGCCCCGTTCTATGATCTTCCTTGCCACAGTTGTTAAGTGACTGACTGCACCTGTTAAATCAGCAACAGAGATGTTCAGTAAATCTGGCTCCCCATTGACTTTGCTTGTTACAGAAGGTTGAGAAAGACCACATGATCCCCAGGCACTACAACAATCATAAGTATGAGTCAGTTGCCAAGCATCTGAGTTTTGATCACGTGAACATGAGGATGCTGTAATGGTGGTGTGAAAAATGGTCATAAGTCACTTTTTTGAGTGATGTAACTTCAAATGGTCATGAAACAAACTGTTGTAAGTCAAGGACTACCTGTAGATATTTCATCTGGAAACCAGCATGACATGATCTATTTTTCATTATTGTTTTAGGTTTTGGTTTGTGTTCTGACCCAAACCCTTTTCCAATAAGACAAACAATAATCAAAGGGAACAGAAACCTTTTGATGAGTCTTCACAAATCCCTGGTTAAAAAGCTGCTGCAAACTAATTAACTTTGATAAGCACAAACCTTGCCAAAACTGTGCAAGACTGCCATGAATCACAGATAAGAAATATTTCACAACACAAGAGTCTTCAAATACCAACTGTAATGTCCACAAGGCTGAGTTTCAAAACGTCTTTGCTTCCTGCAAAGAAAGTTCGTTTAACAGCTGCCTTTTAACTTCTTGAAGGAGGAGCCATTACCTTGCAGCTTTACCCCCGAGTTGCCCATGCTGTTGCAGTTGGTCTTTCCTGCGAGCAATCCTGCATGCACGTGCACTTGGCACAGGCTCTTCGGGAACCTCCTCATTGCTGCTGCCACCCCCCACAATCTCTGAAGGCAGTAGTCCACTCCCTAAAGGTCCTGGCCCCTCATCTGAGTCCTTGCTCTCCTCAGCCGTCTGCACCCGCTGCTGGCTAACCACAACAGTTTGAATGTATTTTTCCCCCACAAGGCAAGTGAATAAGGCAAAACAGTCCTGGTACAGCGTTTTATTTGGACCCAAAACCAGGATGGCCTGTAAGAATGCTTTTTATGTTGCAATGTATCACAACAGAATTTTTAAAGCTTGCCAGTTTTTCTTTACCTTATATCAAACAAATCAAGGTTGGATTCTTTTGAGTTTTATTTTTTTTGTTCTCATGCATTCTGTTTTCCTAGGACTGAGTAATTTTTATTGAATTTCTTTTTCCTTAACCTTTTGTTCATTCCTTCTTAGGATCAGGATGACAATCTATCACACCTGCAGAAGTGTTGATTTTGTTTTGAAGGGCAAAAGAGACCACCGGGTGTGTAATACTAACAGCTTTCTCAGTGCACTAGGAATAGAATTTGAACCTGTCAGATTAGTTTTTGAAAAAAGTCATCTGGGCAGCCCTGGGATATAAAGCAGACCTCATTAAAGTTAGCTGACTATAACTCTCTGTTCATCTGTTACAACTGGAGAAATCAGTCATAATCTTTTTCTTTTCATTGTAGCAGGCAAACTGCAAAACAATTAATCAAACCTCTCATAGGGCAAAAGCTATGCCAGACAGGCTGCATTCATTTAGTCAGAGAGTTTTGCTACAAAGAGAGGTGGATAGGCCAATAACAAAGAGGGCAGCTTATACAGGAGTATGTATATTGAGAATATTTTATTTGTTTTTATTTATATAAATATATTTGCCACCCATCTCATTTCAAAGCTACTTGTTTCAAATAGCATGGATAGAAGATTACAAGCCATGTTTAGACAGAATCTAGGATTGAACAAATTAAATATTATATGATATGGAATTTATTTTCTCAATGGTTGGAAAACAAATATGGAAGTTAGAAATTAAAGAAGACGAGCGTAAAATAGTAAATATGTGGTAAGAATTAAAAATGTTAAGATGGGGAATGTTATAAGAATTAGCTATATGATGCAGATTAGTATTGAGTAAGAACAGAGTATTAAAGCTAAGCAATGAATATGTATAACATATAATGGTTATTGCACAAGATATTTATACCCAGATGACACACTGTTCAAATGAAAGATGGAATGTTTGTATAGATAAAATAAAAAAATTAATTAAAAAAAAGACAGAATCTTGGATTGTATATATCTTTTAACGATACTGTATATAAGTTAGAGAAGCATAAAGAAGCTTTTAGAATTCAATTCAACCAATAGTTGCCCAAACCTGATGTTTGTATTTTGTCCAATGCAACCAAGCAACATGTGTATGCTTTTCCCATGAGATGCTCTGAATGTTTTTGTCTGTGTGCACACTGAACAACACAGAATAGGCTGCATATGCTCAACACTGGATAATGAATAGGGGGAGGGGTTTAAATCAAGAAGTTGGTACCAGAGCCATGGTGGCGCAATGGTTAGAATGCAGTATTACAGGCCAATTCTGCCTACTTACATCAGTTCGATCCTGACCAGGTCAGCCTTCCATCTTTCCGAGGTTGATAAAATAAAGACCCAGATTGTTGGGGGCAATATACTGACTCTGTAAACTGCTTAGAGAGGGCTGTAAAGCACTGTGAAGTGATATATAAGTCTAAGTGCTATTGCTGGCATTCCAAGTGGCCAGCCCACTGCTTCTCCCATAGGCAATGCATGAAGGATTTCATCTCAGTCCCCAGTTGATTCTGGCTTATTTTCAATCTTTCTTTTGCCAGCTCCTCCCACCATTTCAAATTTGGTTCCGTTCTGTACAGTTTTTCAAGAGCTATTATGTGAGAATCTCAAGTACTTTGTCTAATTTATTTTCAATTTCAGTAGAGTTTGAAAGAATAAACACTGTTGCTGGGCCATCTTGTATCAAATTAATTTTACTGTTTCCCTACCTTCTAATCATTTTAACTGCATCTAGTAGAAATGACAAGGGTAGTTACTAAAAACAACAGTGGATTCCCATATCATATTAAGGCACGATTTGTTGAATAGCCCCACAGTTAGCTGGAATTGCACAATGCAAAGGTATTAGCTGTGCTCTGAATACTGGGGAAAAGTAATACAACTGAATCTCCTTCACAGTTCTGAAATTTGGATTCCACACCCACACCTCAAAGTTAAAAACAACCAGAACTGAGGAGACACAAATGAGCTAAGCTTAAAAGAAAATGTCAGGTAGCATGACGAGAAGTGTAAAAGTTTACATTGATGCAAATAAACAAAAGCTAAGAAAAGCACAGGAAAAGGAAGCACTAAGAATTTGTAAGATTTTTGTCCTACCTTCACATTGATGTGCTTTTATTACAGTCAGGTAAAGTGAAATTTCTTATCCCACCTGGTTCCAGGTTAGCAATACACATAAAAAACAGGTGGAACTTCAGTTACACATTGGAGCAACCATCTTGCCTTTTTTGAACAAACCCTGAAGACACCTTGATAATCAGCCACAGGTAGGTCAACAACTGGCTACTTAACTCTGAGCAGTTACTATTAGACAATATGGACCAGAAGTCTCCAGTACAGCAAGTGATTGCTCCCCATTTCTTCAAGCTGTAATAGCACTGGCCACAAAGACCGTAATATGTAGCAGTCAGGAAGAAAATGGAGCACACAGTCCAAAGGAAGTTGATCTTGACCTGTCTAGACTTCCTACAGAGCAAAGAAGGAGTCACAGAGATCAGCTGAATGCACACACAATTATTCATCAAAACAGAGAATGTTTCATTCAGTAAAGGAGCTAAGACAGCAATTCTTATGACATTTTGGCCTTTTGTTGTTTTCCACTGACAGGCTTCATTTTACTGAAAACCTGAAGACTGGTAAAAGGTATTTTATTATTTTAAATGGACCAGGTCAGCCATCTGGTTCATTTCCAAAGGATATTGATAAGCTTTTGAAAATCTTGTTATACAATCATAAGCACAGATGATGTGCAAGTCCAACAAAAATATCTTTATATCTCCAACTTGTATCTCCAAAAATATCTCCAACTTTAGGCAAATCTTTTCCCAGGTATTTGGCTTTTCCAATTATGGACAAAGCAAATCAGTGAATGATCGGTATACATGGCTGGCTTCCCTTAAAAAGTGGTATTGTGAGTAATGAAATGCCCACCGCACAGGACACACTGGCTCAGAATCTAGATCAGCCAAATCAAAATTGCTAACCCGAGACTCTGCTGAAGCTGCAACAATGACTGAATTGTACGATATAGTGGCATACAAGGTAAAGAGTAACAACCAAACACTATATATTTTATGAGGTTCCTCACTGCTCAAAGGATGCTATGCCAGTTCTTGCAAATATTTAAATATTCTCTTGAGTTATGGAATGATTTTATCTTTCACAGGGTATTAAAAATGGCTTTATATACGGTCTCTTAGCCCAAGTGTAAAGTTTTGTATGTAGGTGCAACAAAATGACCTCACAGGTTTCTAAGGCCGATTCATTTCCACTTCAGAGATATCCATAAGGTGCCAAAGAGGTCATTCATCTTGGAAAGAAGAACAGAGTTAACAGAAGTTAGGGTTCTGAAATATTGAACAAAGAAATCCCACCCTTTCTTTCTTTTTAACCATATTTCCTCACAAAAACCTTGGAGCCCAACACCTGCATTTCAACATTGTTAGCTACTCCAAAACTGACTTAAACAAAGCTGCAGAGCTGCTGCAGACCTCACTCAATAATTTACAAGATGTCAGCAACTGATAAAGAATTGTAGGCATCTAGAGAACTTCTGGTCAAGAAATATAATAGTGACTCGCCAGAACGGCTTTGTGAGCATCTTATTGGATCAGAAATTTAGTGATAAAAATGAACAATAATGGAAGTTACCCAATTCCTTGTGATAGGGAGCTGTAATTTATTATCAAATTTTGCCAAAGTCTGCATTGCATGCCTGCTTGTCTTTTATCATCTCTATGACAGGGACAGCTGCAGTTGTAAAGAGGCCATTCTCTAAACTTAAATCAATAAAAAAACCATCTGTGAAGTTAATATCAGAAGAACATCCAAGTGGTCTGTTGGTATTCTCCATGGTGATGAATTGTCAGAAGACTTGATATTCCAATATAATCGATATATTTGTAGATTGAAATGCAACATAGAAAAATGTTTCATAGTTCCTTTGCAAGTTACATCCATGCCCTCCATCTGCACATAAGGTAAGATAAAGATTTCCCCTGTCTGACTCTAAGGGTCACTGTTCATCTTTTCTTAGCCAAGGAACTATCGTTGTCTGAAGACACTTCCATGGTCTTGTGGCCAGCATGACTATATATCAAGACACACAGAATGCTGTTACCTTCCCACCAAAATGGTACCTATTAATCTACTTGCATTTGCATGTTTTGAACTGCTAGGTGAGCAGAAGCTGGGGTGGAGCTCACCCCATCATGCAGCACTTGGGTCTTGAACCCCGACTGCACAAGCTCAGTGTCTTTAACCACTAAGCCATCATGCCCCTTGTCCATCTGCACACAGTCAAGAGTAAAAACAGGCCTTCTCTGTGATACTCTCACATTCTGAGGCTCTTTGACCACAAGGCAAGCTTATCTCCTCTGTTCTGCCATCAAGAAGATGTTGAAAACCTTCCCATTAGGCAGCCTTTTCCTACCTAAGCTATATTTGGGGGATAGTGTGTATTATTATAATTTCTTTTAATTGGGACAAGTGGAATTTTCCTTTTATGCTCTTTTTTACACACAGGGCTGATAGATACCTGAAGATCCAAACACTTGGAAAGGGGGATAAATGGAAAAAAGGAGGTCACGTTGTTTAATTTTCTTGGCACCTATGACGTCCTACATGAACATGAAATTTCTTTTTCCATTATCAAAAAGGTTGGTTTTTCAATAGTAATATTTTTCCAACAAACCTTTGTTTTCAAGACTGTAAACCAGCAATAATATAGATAAATGCCCGCGGCTGTGATGATAATGTGCTTTCCATATTTTACCATATGGCAAGTCATGTGATCTACAGACTACAGTGATGATATTAGATTTGAAGGAGCTGGAGTGAAGCCGGCTGTTGGAGTCAGGCAATAAATTAAATAACATAAATCTAGCTTGCTGAGTCTGTGAATAAAAAAAAAGAACGAAGCAGGAAATTTACAAAGTTACAACATATATTTTGTTCATTTTCTCTATCAGATATAACTTCTTTGATCTTTTATACATTAATTTTCACCCTTGCTCCAAAACTCTTTGAATTCTCACCAACAATATTGCATTATTTACATGGACAATTTCATATATTACTGTACACCTCCAACTGTGATTCCTCTAAGGTTACCACAAACATTCTCTGGGTATTTTTTCATAAATACATTAAATAGCCAAGACGACACAAACAACATTCTTAAATTCTGACTCATTGTTGAACTGTTCTCTAAGCATTTCATTTATTCTCATTCAATCATATACTGCTCTTATCATACTCAGCAACAAATCTTCAATTCAACATTTGTGCAAAATGTTCCATAATTGAAGCCTAATCCCTTTATAAAACATTTTGTCATGCTTCAACACAGCACAACTGTAAATCTAGATTCTCCCGGCTTTCTTATTCTGCAATTGTCTGACTCGGCAGTATGCTCTCTGACTCTGAGCTAGTGTAAATATTCTATTGCAAGCAAGAGTGAAGTCAACTATAGCAGTCAGAACCTATAGATAAATCAAGGGTTAGATGTTAAAGGATTTTTGTTCCATCTTTCCAAGGGAACAAATCTTTTTGGTACTCTTCAGATCAGCTGGGATTTGTTGACATTATCATTTTTATTAGAAAACCACAGCTCCCTGCTTCAGCAGTTTTCAGAAACCCCACAAGCTTTCTGTAACGTGTAGTAAACTTCCACATATTTCTGATTCTGCCCCCGCAACATTTCTTATGTTTCTCAGGGACTTCCTGGAAAATGAAAATCTGGTCAGTGCACTTCCCAAATTTCACTCATTGTCACTTTTCATCTTCTTCAAAAGAGTGCTGCCTTGAGACCACTCCAGGTATACCGCAAAAACGAATCCTGGCATTTGCATTCACTTTTGCTACTGTTCCCTTTGTACAGAGGAACAATCGTGGTATTGTTCTCAAAACCAGGCACAAGATGCAGTATTCGCATAAGCATTTAAACAAGTCTCACAGCTATTCCTGAGCATATTTCGAGATTTCTCTGGTGACAGAATCAACACCTGAACCTTTATTAGTTTTCAACATTGTCTCAGCATGTATTGCCTCCTTTTTATCTTTTTTTTTGGGGTTTCCTAAACAATAAAATCCATTGCATTCTTTCTAGTTTCATTCTTCAGCACTATCTCAGTTCAATCTCTTCCCACAGTTTCTCATCCTTTTTATTCTTAATCCATTCACAATGCTAGAGGCTTTTGATTCTTCACTCACTTCAGAGTATTCTTTTTTTATTTCCATAAATAAGATGCCTCTTGTAGTCTGAACTATTCCCTAACCATTCCTTTGATTGCCTTATTTTCTCTATGTACATATTAGATAATTTCTTATTTATATACACCTTTTCATCCACAACTTTTTTCAGTTCATCATCCCACAAAACCTTCATTCTCTTATTTCACACTACTGTAACATCACTGGCACATTAATTATTTTAATTATGTTCTCAGCAGCTTCTATAACATCCTTCCTTGTGCCCACTTTTCATATATTTAATAAGGGTGACTGTATATTAATACTTTTTCACACAGAACTTGTATTTCTTCCCACTGTCAATTTCCTTTACTGAAGATTCTTTCATTTCTTTCCTTTTCTGTCATCTATACTATTTTCCCTCAAGATTATCTCATGACCCTACCAAACACATCATGTGTCTCATAATCAAAATCTTTTATGTCCCTTGAATTCATTAGTAATTTTTTTCAGTCTTTCATTACAAACACCAAATGAGTCAGTTACATTCATTGAACTGAAACCACATGCTAAAAACAAACAAGCAACAAACCTTTTCTAAGAAGTTAACAGCAGTCACAACGGACACCATTTTCTTTCATTCTTGAGTCTCCCAAGTGATTCATTGACTTTCTCAGTACTCTCCTGTTTCATTCTCATCCATCCATCCATTCAAAGAATAACTTGCTTTGAGTGAATCATATTCACTCAAAACCTATCCCTGGTTCTTTCATTACCACTATTCCCTGGACAGTAACATGCTATTATCAACAACCTATTAATTCTTACTTTCATACACGCCCACACTAATTTAGAAATCACAATTTCATGCTATCTTACATATACTTCACCCATTTTCATCATGAAAAAAATGTTCAGTTCTTGGCACGTATTCATTCACAAAACTGAACACATTCCTTCATTTCTGTTACAGTGGTGGGATTCAAAAATTTTTACTACCAGTTCTGTGGGCATGGCTTGGTGGGCGTGGCATGGTGGGAGTGCCAGGGGAAGGATACTGTAAAATCTCCATTCCTTCCGCACTCCTGGGGGAAGATTACTGCAAAAATCCCATTCTGTCCTCCCCACCCCACTACCCTGCTTTCCAGCTCCGTTCTCCTATGCAGGGTAACAAAAGAAGACCCAGCTGATCAGCTGGGACTTGGGAGGCAGAGAATAAATGGGGGCGGGGCCAGTCAGAGGTGGTATTGGCCAGTTCTCCGAACTACTCAAAATTTCCGCTACCAGTTCTACAGAACTGGTCAGAACCTGCTGAATACCACCTCTGCTCTGTTACCTTTTCCCTCTTTTTCTTTATTTCACAAACACACAATATATACTTCCTTCACTTTCTTTCTTAATGTACGTTCTTTTTATTTTCCATTCATGATCATCCTTAGTAGCTTGGTTGTTTGCCAAATAAGTCT
The DNA here is from genome assembly GCA_009733165.1 of Naja naja. Lineage (NCBI taxonomy): Eukaryota > Metazoa > Chordata > Lepidosauria > Squamata > Elapidae > Naja > Naja naja. The sequence goes on from CM019150.1 coordinate 146,508,468, forward strand.
ATAGATAATATCTTCGGCCATTCATCATGTTGTTGCCTAAGTGAGGCATTTGGATAACATTTGTCAGAGGAGGCCTATAGACCTGTTACCAGCCCTAATTGGACCCATGTTGCACACAATTTTCATTGCTAACGATAAAAACAGTTAGTGGTCAGTGTTGGCACTTTGTGCCCCTAGAATGCCACAAACATATCAAATCTCACTTTTATCCCAACCATGCTTACACAATCCTAGGCAAGCTAGGGTTTCAAATCTAATTTACAAGCCACTTGAATTTCCATTGCAGATACAAAACAATAAACTGTGCATAATAGGTAGTCATGCATTATGCTGTTTCATGTAACTTTACAGATTGAAAGGCAAAGGTGTAAAGTTTGAAGGCTTGGGTAGGTAATTTTAAAAACGGCAGTATTAGTAACTTCTATTAACAAAAATGTCTGGATTCATATTCTGAATTTTTCTTCCTCCCCACTATCACTAACTTCAACAAAGAGATAATACAGAGGCAGACACAAGATAATTCAGATTGTTCTAATCCATGTGGGCCGCTGAGAAATGTAGGAATGTAACCAACTATTCTGTGTGTGTGTGTGTGTGTCTCTCTCTCTCTTTCTGTGTCTGAGTCTATCTATCTGTCTGTTACCTTCATGTCTATACAGTATATATGTGTATGCGCATGTATGTGTGTATGTACATACATATACATAAATATATACATACATACATACATACATATATACATACATACATATTTCAAATCTTTCCTTCAACACTACCAGCCATGAGCAAATAAAAGTGAGCTCATCAAATGTAGGCATTATAGCATTTTGTTTGGTTTTTATTAAGATTTGGAAATGCCCTAAGTTTCACTCTACATATCAATTAAATCAGAGATATTAAAGAAAGCAATTTCTTTGTAGACTCAAAGATGCCTGAAGAATAACTAATCATTTTGAAGGCTAGCAAGAGAGTGGAAGCCTACATTTATATACGTTTATTTCTTAAAATGTTAAGCTAGAAAATAACAAAACTCCTATAATTCAGAGAGAGAGGGAGGGAGGAAGGGAGGGAGGGAGAGAGAGAGAGAGAGAGATTGGTCTAGCAAGATTGTTTTTTGAGAAATGGCAGCTATCACCATTGACTAAACTGTAACCCAGAGGGTTTTTTTGTCCTTAATCCCATGCATACACAGAGAATGAGAGAAAACAGGATTTCCTATGCAGCCTCATTGCTACCTAACAGCCTCCATATGGAAGGTATGAAGAGCAGTTAAAATAGTTGTCGGCATAATCTGGAATCCTGCTTTATTTGAGTTCTGGATATGCATCTTTGAAGCAGTGCATATACATAACTGCATGGAGATGGATGAAAGAAGAGCTGTATACCCGATTCTATTTCCAATTCAGATCAAGGCCAACTGTCAGCCCTACCAAGTAGACCAGATCAGGAATCAAGTACACATCAAGGTAAGATTACTTATATTGAGAGTTTGTTATGTGCCATCACGTTGGTATTGACTCTTAGGGATCCCATGGATAGATTTTCTCCAGGACATAAAAAGAAATGCAGTATATTAACCAAATAAGAAATAAATTAGATTAAAAATGAACCAATAAGAATAATAAAGAGTTTTTTTTCCTTCCCCAGTTCTATGACTTTGCAGAAGTGGAGATATCTGGATGGAACAAACATTCCACTCAAATGCTGATTGTTTTTTGTTTTTTAAATCATAGGTGATGTCAACTCTCTCTCCCTTTTCCAAGGGCATACAGCATAAAGATGTGCATACAATAAAATAGCTGGCCATTTCAACTGATGTATTCTTCACGTATCATAAAAGCTATTTTCATTTTTATCATCAAAATAAAGGTCCCCAAAGTCAAGCTCAACTCAGAAATGATTTTATCTACTTTTATTCTGAGCCCTGAGGAGCACATGAAAAATGAACCTTACAATTACTATATTTTTAACTCCTCTTCAAAAGAGCTAAACCTTACAGGTTCCCATTAGGAGACTTCAGAAAAGGTTCCAAAGATAAATTTGAAGAGTGTAGCTGAATTATTTACTCCAATTAAAGTACTGTAATGTCTATGTGGTATAATATCCTACTTACCAATCTGCTACAGACTTGCAAATAATAGTATTAACAATTTTTTTTTATTATATTAGTTTTTATCTTCCTTTTAAAAACTTTAATTAAATGTGTATATATGTATCCATATCTCTGTCTGTCTGTCTGTCTGTCTCTCTCCTATATCTATCTATCCATCCATCCAACCATCCATCCATCCATCCATCCATCCATCTATCATCTATCTATCACCTATCTGAACTGTGGTGGTGCAGTGGTTAGAATGCAGTATTGCAGCCTACTTCTGCTGACTGCCAGCTGCCAACAGTGCTATTCTCACCAGCTGAAGGTTGACTCAGCCTTCCATCCTTCCAAGGGCAGTAAAATGAAGACCTAGATTGTTGGGGGCAACATGCTGACTCTGTAAACTGCTTAGAGAGGGCTGTAAAGCACCGTGAAGCAGTATATAATCTAAGTGCTATTGGTATCTATTTGTCTGTCTGTCTATCTATCTAATTCTCTTTCATCTATCTCTCCATCCATCCATCCATCCATCCATCTATGTATCTATCTATCTATCTATCTATCTATCTATCTATCTATCTATCATCTATCTATTTATCTTCATCATCATCTATCTATGAATTGGTATCTATCTGTCTGTCTGTATCTATTTATTTATTTCTCTATCATCTATCTCTATCCATCCATCCATCAATCTACCTATCTATCATCTATTTATCTTCATCATCATCATCTATCTATGAATTGGCATCTATCTGTCTGTCTGTCTATCTATTTATTTATTTCTCTATCATCTACCTCTATCCATCGATCCATCAATCCATCAATCCATCGATCCATCGATTCATCGATCCATCGATTCATCTATCTATCTATCTATCTATCTATCTATCTATCTATCTATCTATCATCTATTTATCATCATCATCATCATCATCATCATCATCTGTCTATGAACTCTACCTTCTAAAATGACTAAACAGATGGGGGAATTATGTTTTGGGATTTCTTAGCAATGTCCTTTCATGATCAAGATCTGAAAAGACTCAACATTTGGTCACAGAAACATGTCATCTACGTTAGTTCTTTTCTAATTATCTGCCAGCCTTCTGCCAGCCGGTAGCTGATAACCCACCTTCTCCCCCACACCCAAAAGCTGTGCACAGTCAGGGCTTCAGCAGCAATTCAGAACAACAGCTGACAGCAACAGCTGACAGTAACAAAGTTTAAAGTGCCTAAAGACTGCTACAGCTCATGCAACAAAGGAGAAAAGACATTTTCATAAAATTCTGTAGGAAGCATAAAAGCACTCAGATTTCAAGTACAGTATTCCATGTAACATATCTTTACCATAAGTGCTGAAATAAGTAATTTGTTAATTCTTTATATACAGGTAATCCTCGACTTCTGACTTCAACTGGGACCAGAATTTCAGTTGCTAAGCAAGGCAGTTGTTCAGTGTGTCATGCCTGACTTTATTATTATTATTTTTAATTACATTTATATGCCGCCCTTCTCCGAAGACTCAGGGCGGCTTACAATTTTTGGGATACAACCCAGTGTGCTCAGCACAGGGGTGAGCTCCAAAAATGTTAGCAACCGGTTCTCTGCCCAATTGCTGGGTGGGCGTGGCCTAGTCGGCCTCCTGTATGGAAGGGGGGCATTTTTACGCTCCCTGGACTCTGGAAGCTTTCCTTGAACTCTGAGGGGGGTGAAAACGGCCTACCCAGGCTATGGAGACCCTCCGGGAGGCCTGTTTTTTGCCCTCCCTGAATCTCCATGCAGGCCCTGTACTTACCTGGCATCCAAAACGGGTCGTGTGGGGATTCCTGGGAGGGACAGGGTGGGCGGGGCCAGCCAGGGGTGAAATTTGCTGCTTCACCGAACTGGTCATAAAATTAGCTATGCGTTCACCCAAATCAGGGCAAAACAGTAGCAGCCCACCCCTGATCTTGTAGAAACCTATGGCCAGTTCTCCCTACTCTAAACCGCTTTTTCCCCATTGAATCCTGAAGTGCTGCCCAATCCTAATCTTTTTCCTGTCTCTGTAAAGCAGGTAAGAGGGAACATTCTGTTCTTTTAAAAAATAAACCCTGAATAAATGACCATTTTTGGTCTGTCAGAGGAACCCTGGCTGCTTCATGGTTTCTCCAGCTCTGTTCTCAACATGTTAAGGTCAAGAGGTGGAAACTGAAGAGCAGAGCAATCTTCTCTTAGAGAGAAATAAAAATAGTGCCATCTGAAAGCAGCCCCAAATTTATTTATTTATTTAAAAGATTATATTCATCGTCTTTTAAATAAATATATATTTATTGAATGTAGCTGCTTTAATATAGTTAAAAATGTATATTGAGCAGCATGGTGGTCTTTTGGGGAAGATGCTTGCCTCCCACCTGGAATGTTGCGAGTTCAATCCTAGCTAGCAGCAGATGCTTTTCTCTCAGGGTGCAAATAAAAAATATCTCCTCACAGAGGTGTCAGGAAGGGCAATGGGCCAGTAAACTCTCAACTCCATTCCAATCACTCCAAGTCTAGCCTGAATTAAGGGACTACAGGATCATAAAAATGGAGTGTTTTTTTAATTTACAATATATATATTGGAATATCCAACCTTGGCAACTTGAAGACTTCAACTTTAAGACTGCAACTAGCACGTTTATGGTTGCCCATCTCATTCTGTGACTCTTGGCAGTTAACAACAATTTAAACAATAACACTTATTATAATAGCAGCTAATACAATGCTATGCTTCTGAGGTCTACCTCAATCTCCCTCCCTCTCACTCAAATACATACATCTATCTATTGTGCTTTCAGAAAGGCTTAGAATTCTCATTAGCAGATATTTTAATGTGACTCAGGATCTCCATACCTGCTGGGCATCTGGAATAATGGGATTTGTAGCTCAATGTATCCAGAGGCCACCAGGTTGGAGAAAACTACTATAGAGCTTCACTGGGAATGAAGTTTGGCTTAATTAATTCAACAGGGGTGCATATAGTTTTATTTTTTTAATATTGTAAGCTGCTTAAAGTTACCATGCGGTAGGATGGTAAATAAAGTAAAATTTACAAATAAAAATAATAAAAATTTAAAAATATGGGTGCTTCTGCTATACAAAGTACTTCACTGCAACAGAAAATCACAACTAGCAAGGAACAAATCAACTTCTCACAACACTGTCATTGGCTTCATGTTGAGTAGGAATTATAGATAATCAAACAAGTCTGGAGGTTCCAATTTTGGGAGAGGATCTGAAGGACACTGGGAATTTTTAATATTCTGGCAAGAGAATCTAATGTCTGGCTGCCTTTTTTTTCCTTAGCAGAGAAAAAAATAATTCAGTAGACAGGAACTGTTTTATGAAATGGGCAAAGCAATATACAGTATAATTATCTGAAAAATAGCATAAGGCTGCAATTTCTAAGCAGTTAATTGGGGAGGAACCCTCCTGAACTCAGTAAAACTTAGAATATTATGTGCTTGGGCTGTAAATGTCATTTTCTCTCCATTTGTAGGAATTTGGGACGGATCTAAAAATGTTTTCTTTTAATATGACGAATCCAGTAGTGCAAAATGCAGTTCAAAGCCAGATGGTGCATATTGGGGGCTAATGAGAAAAACCATGTTCCAAAGAAAGTCAAATATTGCATTCAGAAATGCCAAATTCTGACAGCGTAAAGCAATATCTAATATTTTGCTATTTATATATTTTGCTACATCCAATATTTTGCTCATTTAAAGGTTTAAAAGGTTTGGTTGTTTACAAAAATGGTGTAAGCTTGTCATAACAAAGAACATTCTCTATTAATGGTCATATAAATGTAATTAAATAAATAAATAAATAAAATAATATTGAAGATTTCGAAGCTTATCTTAACAGCATTAAAGTTCAGACCTATGTCTGTACAAATACAATATACTCACTGAGTTTGCCAGAACAGACAACTGAATCCCAGTTCTGGTGTAATCATCCTGGCATCTAAAGAGGCCCTGCTTTTCTTTTGTCAGGCATTTTCCTGAATGCTTGAGAACATCAAGGGAAGAAGACCAAAGGCACGTTCATGCTGCCACAGCTCCTTTCTTTGTATGATTTGCACTTACCCAACATTGGGGAATTGGGGGTGCAATGGCTCAGCGGAACTTGTCAGCTGGAGAGCTGACAGTCCATGTTTGAGATCCAAGCTCAACAGGTGAGCTCCTGTTATTTGCCTCAGCTCTTGCCCACCTAGCAGTTTGAAAGCAGCCAAATGCAAGTAGATTAATAAGTACCACTTCAGTGGGAAGGTAACAGTGCACCTTTGGTGTTTAGCTATGCTGGCCACATGACCAGAGAAAATGTCTTCAGATAATGCTGGCTCCCTCAGCCAAGAAACGGAAATGAGCACCATACCCTAGTGTTGGATATGGTGGCACAGTGGTTGGAATGCAGTGTTGCAGACTAATTCTGCTGCCTGCCAGCAGTTCAAGTCTCACAGGGCGGCTCAAGGTTGACTCAGCCTTCCATCCTTCCAAGGTCGGTAAAATGAGGACCCAGATTGTTGGGGGAAATTTGCTGACTCTGCAAATCACTTAGAGAGGACTGTAAAGAACTGTGAAGCGGTATATAAGTCTAAGTGCTATTGCTATTTGGAGGGGAATGTCCAATAGGACCAATATTAATTGGATTTATGAATAACTGCCTTTTGAGTGCCATAAAAATCCAAAACACATCTTAAAGTTAATAGAACATTATTTTATCCCAAGGAAAAAGTTCATGGACAGGACCACCCCCCTTTTTTTTAATGTTGGTATTCTGGAATTTTAAATGAATAAATTTATCTTGGCAGAAGAGCTAAATGACACTTTTTCAAATAAATTCAGCTTGGGAAACTGAATTTGGAATAGGACAAAGGAATATGACATAGCAAGATAATAGAAAATCTTTGTTCCCCTTCTGCATTTCCAGTCCAAATTGGGAACTCTGTGACTGTAATCTAAATTGCATAAAAACACTTCATTGGGATACTTAGTACGCCTTTAAACACCAATGGAAAACTTGTAATGTTCTAGAGATTAACTACAAATCCCAATAACCTCATCCACTATTGTCATAAATGCTGAGAACTGACATTCAGCGATATTCCAAGAGCTACACACGCACACACTTTAAATTAAGTTTGTACTTTGGCCTTTACCTTTTATCTGTTCCATAAGTCTCTTTGGAAATTATCTTGCTGCTGATCTTTTTATGCTCTTGTTAAACATTCCCTCCCACACAGACACAGGAACTACCGGATAAGAAGGTGTATATTCATAAACAAAGGAGTAATTGAATAAAGAACATGTGGAATAAGGACAAACTGAAGTTCTGAATGTACTGCTTAGTGGTGGTATTCAAATTTTTTTGCCACTATGGACGTGGCTTGGTGGGCGTGTTGTGGCTTGGTGGGTGTGGCATGGCTTGGTGGATGTGGCTTGGTGGGCGTGGCAGGGGAAGGATACTGCAAAATCTCCATTTCCACCCCACTCCAGGGGAAGGATACTATAAAATTTCCTCCCCACCCCATCAACCTGCTTTCCAGCTCCGTTCTCCTGTGCAGGGCAACAAAAGAAGACCCAGCCAATCAGCTGGGACTAGGGAGGCAACAAATAGATGGGGTGGGGCCAACCAGAGTTGGTATTTACCAGTTCTCCAAACTAATGAAAATTTCCGCTACTGGTTCTCCAGAACCTGTCAGAACTGGCTGAATACCACCTCTGGTACTGCTACTTATGCTTGGCAGACAAATCCCTGTTACTTTTTATCTGATTCTTGCTGAGCTCTGCCACACCACAACGTTTTATAAACCCACCTATTTTTTCTCTCTGCTTTGTCTTCATCCTCGAGTTTGAGAAATGCTAACTAGGGTTCAGGATCTATGCGGAAGAGGGCAATTTAAACAAAACACTTTTTTAAAAAAAGCAGATAGCCTTTGTTCCACCTTGGGGTCAAATTAAAAGTGTATTCAGTCAACAGATCTTGAGTTTTACATGATGGCATCATAACTAATACTTTTAGAACTTCTCCCTGGCCTGGGTTTAAGAAACATGTATTCAGCCAGTTCTGACAGGTTCTGGAGAACCAGTAGTGGAAATTTTGAGTAGTTCGGCCACCTCTGATTGGCCCTGCCCCCATCTATTCTCTGCCTCCTGAGTTCCAGCTGATCAGCTGGGTCTTCTTCTGTTGCCCTGCACAGGAGAACGGAGCTGGAAAGCAGGTTAGTGGGGGTTGGGAGGGAATGAGGATTTTACAGTATCCTTCCCCTGCCACGCCCACCAAGCCACACCCACCAAGCCATGCCACGCCCACCAAGCCACACCCACAGAACTGGTAGTAAAAGAATTTGAATACCACCACTGATTAGCATCTCTCCAATTAAAACAACAGAGCAAAGGCCCTATGGGCAGAAGAAACATGCTGAAAAGTATGTTCCATGTGGCCTTAAAATGTAGGGCCAGGAGATCCCGTTTTTTACATGTTGTGATGTGTCAGCATTGGCTTGTTGTCAGTGGGTCATGATCGGTGGGGAAATAGCGAGTAGCAAAGTGATGCCAATTTCACTGGGGCTTTCCCTGCTACTGAGTGAAAGTGCTACCTGCTCATCTTTGAGTCAGCACAAAACAATGCCAGCATAGAATTAGTTATCTCTATTGTCAATTCCTGTCCTGTTTCTATTCATCTCTTCCAATTCAATGCCAATAGCATTGTTGATTGCTGAATAAATCATTAATTTTAAGCAAAGTGATTGCCTTTATCCCTCTGTTTTTGCTACACCACATATCTACAAAGAAATCAGCCTGGCTTACCACTAAGTAAATGATACAGGACCACAGCCTTTATTATGTTGGCATTATACTACTCACAATACTATCGAACAATTAATTACTCTAATAATGAATCTACTAATACTAAATCTAATAAAAAATTAACCCAAGTCAACACCCATTAACTCTGGATGAAAATGAAACATGCAACATATACATGTTTTAGTCTAACTGACTGTTATAATCATTTATTTTCAAGACTATTAGATTTTTCAGAACACCAATAAAACCCCCTTGCATAAAGGTGTGAGATGGATAGATAATAGACAGACAGACAGACACATACACACATATACATGATAAACAAAGATGAAATCTTAATGATGTTGGTAATAGGTTTCTATATTGGTGCTGACACTTTAAAACCTTTCTTAAAGTACATAAATTAATCTATTGGAATAATGGATGGTTTTAAATTTAGCACTGAATGTAAATTTGCCAATATAAAGCACTCCTATTACTAATAAAAATGTTTGCACATAACTCTAACAGATTCCCATTTTTTTCATATACTCAACTATTTTGGAAATCAGTTTTTTAAAATCACTGTTGAAAAGCTCTCAACTTCTTTCTGAATAAAAACAAGAAATTTGCTATCAAGAGCTCAAATACCAATCAAGGAAAAACTACTCGATGCTCTATGAGTTTGCTTTCTAGGCCAACATGTGCCTTTACTTCAAAGCAGTCTTTCTTGAAAGCAAAGTTTCAGTGAAAATAATAACAGACAGCATTGGGAAAAAATAGCTTTCCTGTGATCCTTTTAAAAAGCTGAAAAGCAGGCACACTCATGGTTCTTCTCATTTCAGCTTGTTAGACAGGTTTGTCCTTATAAGATGAAACAAAGTTGGCATTCTTTAGCACATTCATTAGGGAGTAAAAGTCCCATACTTATGATGCGAGAAAATCTTCAGTTCAAAATCAATTTGTGAAATGCATTAATTAAGATGAATGGTTACATTTTCCTGAATCCTGAAATCATTAAGGAAGCATTTCTGAATATGATTGTCTGTCTGTCTGTCTGATTGATGGACTGACTGACTGTTCGATTGAATTCCATTTGTACACAGGGTAATTCCGAGAAACTCTGGGCAGTTTAATAGGGTTGAATTGGTTTTGTTCAAGTTCTATAAGAGCTTTTAAACCTTTTTATGTGAGCATAAACATAAGTAGAAAACACAAATATCTCACCTTGATGTCTAAAATCTTATAGTTTGGTGATATGCATTACAATGAAAATTCCAAGGTTGAAAAACTATTCTTTTCCAAAGCTCAAAAGTTATCAGATTTACATGAGTCTCTCATATTGAAATCTAATAGTCCTTAATTTTTTAGTACAAATAAGAAATGAAAAGTTGATTTTTTTTTAGGTTGTCCGTCATTTAGCATTATTATTTCTAAAGTCCCATATACTTAAGTTTTATTGCTCTGGCATCTACACTGTACTACAGGATTTTCATTTGTTCCAGAGTTTATCTTCTTACTAATTAATTTTCAGGCATTTTAAACTCTTATGACAGTTTTCCCTGATTCATCATACCAAGTAAAGTTTCAGTCTTGAGGTCCCAATATAATCAACTCAGTTCAAAGCAATATTTATGCGTATGTCGCTCACTCATAAGCCTTGAATTTTTATAAAAAAAATATATCAAGTAGTCTATCATCTCAGTCATATATTAGCTAGTACGGATGTCAAGGGGATGAAAGGAGAAGTATTTCAGAGTATACAGGAAGATTGAGTTTTGCAGAACAAAGCCTCGGATGTAAAAGATAATGGGATTTTGTGGCGTGGACCAATTTAATTTTACAGAACATAATAGAATTAAGTGGTTTTTCTTTGGGCAATTCTTTATGCTCTATAAATAATCACATAAAATGATCCAAAAAACAGGAGCCATCTGGTTGTTTTTTTTAATGGAAACAGTTGGACTGTTTTTTGATGGATAGAGTTGGACTGCAACTACCATCTTTTTTAATTTATTTATTTAATTTATTTAATTTATTTATTTATTATGAGACTTCTATGCCGCCCTATCTCCCGAAGGACTCAGGGCGGCTTACATTAAAAGAAGAATACAAACATGACAAAAATTAAAACCAAATTAAATTAAATAAGAAATCTCATAAGCTCAAAACAAAACTAACAACCAAAAATCCCCATCCCTCCATCAGTCTGGGTAGGCGAGCTGGAAAAGCCAAGTCTTTAGGTCACGGCGGAAAGATCTAAGATCAGGGGCCACCTGTAGCTCCAGGAGAAGTTGATTCATACACAAAGCATGCTTAAATATGGCAGATGAAAGGTTCGCACCTTGATAGCATTTCTCAATTCCAGTTTCTTTTATTCTTGTATGGCTTCTGGGAACTGCTTCCCAAAGGTTGTCCTTGAATTACAAGTTTGTTTAACGGCCATTAACGAAGTTAACAACGGCACTGAAAAAAGTGACTATAACCATTTTTCACACTTATGACCATTGCAGCATCCTCATGGTCATGTGATCAAGATTCAGATTCTTGGCCACTGACTCATGTTTATGACAGTCGCAGTGTCCCGGGGACATATGGTCACCTTTTGCAACCTTCTGACCAGCAAATCTTATGAGGAAGCCAGATTCACTTAACAACTAATTTACTAATTTAACAACTGCAGTGATTCACTTCACAACTGTGGCAAGAAAGGTTGTAAAATGGGGCAAAATTCACTTTAAAATGTTTCACTTAGCAACAGAAGTATTGGGCTTAGTTGTGGTTGTAACAGATAACAGATAATAGATAATCAGAGTTGGAAGGGACCTTGTAGGTCATCTAGTCCACCCCCCCGCCCAATCGGGAGACCCTACAGCATTTCTGACAGATGGCAGTCCAATCTCTTCTTGAAAGTCTCAAGTGATGGCGCTCCCACAACTTCTGAGGGCAAGCTGTTCCATTGGTTGATTATTCTCACTGTCAGAAAGTTTCTCTTTATTTCCAGGTTAAATCTCTCCTTGTTCAGTTTCCATCCATTGTTCCTTGTCTGGCCTTCGGGTGCTTTAGAAAATAGCTTGACCCCTTCCACTCTGCGACAGCCCCTCAAATATTGGAAGACTGCTATCATGTCTCCCCTGATCCTTCTCTTCACTAGACTAACCAAGCCCAGTTCCTGTAACCGTTCTTCACATGTTTTAGTCTCCAGTCCCCTAATCATCCTGGTTGCTCTTCTCTGTACTTTTTCTAGAATCCCAATTTCTTTTTTATAGTGTGGTGACCAAAATTGGATGCAGTACTCTAGGTGTGGTCTTACTAAGGCTTTATAGAGTGGTATTAGTACCTCACATGATCTCGATTGTATCCCTCTGTTAATGCAACTTAGGATTGCTTTAGCTTTTTTGGCTGCTGCTGCACACTGATGGCTCATATTTAGCTCGTTGTCCAATAAGACCCCAAGATTCCTTTCACAGTTACTGCTATTCAGCCTGGTTTCACCCAGTCTATATGTATACTTTTGGTTTTTCTTGCCTAAGTGTAGGGCTTTACTTTTCTCTACATTGAATTTCATTTTGTTAGATACAGCCCAGTGTTCTAGTCTGTCAAGATCCATGTAAGGTGAGTACTACCTATATCAAATGCCTCTTTTTGGAAAGCCAAGTGATTTAGAGCTAGAGCAGAGAATGGAAAATCTCCCAACTTAATTTAACATAGTTTAATCATTACATGAGATTCTTACGTGTTAGATTGCCCTGGAGAAAGCCGAAGAAGGATAAGACTTGGCAAGGCTACGTATAGCCCTGTGAGCCATCAATCAATCATAAAGTCCAGCTGGGGCCATAGATTAGCTTTTTCCAAGGAGATACCTCTGGCTGTGTTGGATTTACAGTTTTTGACTTTTCTTCCTTTCTATTGTATACCTTTCACTATATGGGTAGTCCTTGACTTACGACCACAATTGAGCCCAAATTTTACTTTGCTATTTGTTAAGTGAGCTTTGTCCCATTTTTACAACCTTTCTTGCCACAGTTATTAAGTGAATCACTGCTATTGCTAAATTAGTATGGTTTTAGTATGGTAAATTATGGTTGTTAAGTGAATTTGGCTTCCCCATCAGAAAGTCCCAAAAGGTGACCCTGAGACACTGGAATATGAGTGAATAAATATGAACCAGTTGCCAAGCTTCCGAATTTTGATCATGTGTGATGGTTGTTAAGTGTGAAAAATAGTAATAAGTCACTTTTTCAGTGCTGTTGTAACTTCGAATGGTCACTAAATTAATGTTTGAAGTCAAGGACTGCCTGTAATGGCTGGTGAATATCTGACTACGCTAATCTCTCCAAGGCTGCCTTTCAGGACTCTTTCTGAAATACTCTATTAAAGAATTAGAATGCATATCCTCATCTATTCTATGCATACCAGATTTAAAGAAAACAAAGTTATAGAATAAATTGAAAAAGCAGAATCCCAGCTTTCTGATGTCACCAATTCAAACTTCCAAAAATATAAACCAGTGATGGCGAACCTTTTTGTTACAATGCAATGCGCCCAGGGGTGGGATTCTTCCAGTTCGCACCTATTCGATAGAACCGGTTGTTAACATTCTAAGCAGTTTGGAGAACCGGTTGTTAGAAGAAATTACTGGCCTAATCCTGTAAGGAAGGCAGGAATGAAACATTCTGGTGTTGCTTACAGAAACTGCCTCTCAGTTAACCCTTATTACATTCTAGGCAGGACGAGACTTCCTGTCTCAGGAATGTCTCTGGAGTTTTTTCCCTCTCCTTTGCTGGTACTTTGCTTGTGTGGAATGACCATTCAAAGTTACAATGGCACTGAAAAAAGTGACTTATGACCATTTTTCACACTTATGACTGTTGTAGCATCCTCACAGTCACGAGAGGCCAGGCGAGGAGATGCCTGCCTTGATGTGAGTGATATTGAGTTGGCCACACCCAGCCAATAACATGACCACCAAGCCATGTCCACCCAGTCACGTGACCACCAAGCCACACCCACCACCTAAGCCACACCCACAGAACCAGTTGTTAAAAATTTGAATCCCATCCCTGAATGCACCCCGCCCCCCGTGCATGCGCACACAATACCTCTGCACCCCCTTACCTGCACTGCGCATGTGCGCCCCTCCCAGATGATTTTTGGCCTGTTTGAGGTGGTTTTTGCCCTCCTGGGGGCTCGAGGGAAGCCTTTGCAGCCTTGGGAGGCTGAAAACGGGCCTGTTTCAGCACTTCTGGTATTTCTAAAAGGCCTGTTTTTTGGCCTCCCGAAAAACGCATACCATAGGTTCACCATCACGGATATAGACATTACTGCATTGATCAGATTAATATAAGCCACAGCTATACATTTTCAGCAGTATTCATTGCTAGGTGAAATTGTCAGTTCTATGTAATCCAGGAAGATTATGACCTGGAACAAAAGCAGAACTGGATAAAGATTTCCATATCCTGGTACTCTCAGGCTGCTTTGGAACAGCTGCTGGCTGAGAATCTGTGAGAATTGTGGTCTTAAAATAGCTGCAAAGTCAAGCAATTGGAGTTGGAGAAAGTGGTGAGGGGGCATTCAGTGGGAACATCCCAGCCATGCCTCAGATACATAAAGAAAGAAAAAAAGAAATTGGTTCAGCATTTAAGAAATCCAAAAATGATTTAGGAGTGTTCAGTATTAAAACTTTTAAAATATGCATTTCAAATTTAGAATAGAATAGAGCTGAAAGGGACCTTGGAATATCTTTTAGTCCATTTGAAAGCATTATGCTCCTCAGTAAGACTGACCCATGGCTATTGGCCATTTTCTTGCATCATTAAAGGTTTTCCTCTGAAGCACACTCAAATTTATACTTTCACAGATTCCAAAGGCTGGAATAATTGAGGCGGAAGGTCAATTTAGCAGATCTGTAGAGGCCTAGAGTTAGCTGAGCAGGAAGTGCAAGGGGAAAGGCTACATCCAGCATGAGTCACTCAGTCACACATTGCTGTGATCTTGTATCAATATTGACATGGTGTTTTTTTTCCACCACCTTAATTAAATGAAAGCTTGGTATTCTCTCACAGATCTCTTGGGTTCACTGTGTATTTGCCTCATAAGCCATACCTTTTTCATGCCTTCATCCTCCCCTGGCATGTCCATTCTTGATATTCTGACTGTAGTGTTTACTCCTATAATGGCTCATATGTACTGGGTAGATTCTTTAAATCTTTCATCAGATTTATTGTATAGCTATTTATGCAGTTGCTGAGGAAATTAGGGCTGTCAAATCCTGGATTGCAGTATTCTGGTTGACTACCACAGGTCAGCAAGTAGTTTCTCTTCACTGCCATGTACAGATTATCTGGACTTTTACAGCCATCTCTGAAAGCCCTTGAATATATCAAGTGAGGGTGAAGGTTTGTTCACGGGGCTACGTAAGATATTCAGCAAAGTTTAGGGGATATCAGTGTCATCACAAGACTCACTGATGACTCACACTTGACATACCCATGCCCAAAGCCCTTATAAATGGAAGAACACTGACATCCCCTAAGATCTGCTGAAGATCTTACCTAGTCTGGTAACGAAACATTCGGAAACCAACACACAAGCCCAGGGAAGGGACCTTCACCTACACCTGAGCTTCAGATATTTGCCTCTACTGCATATCAAGTGAGCTTTAGGCCTTAAATATCACAGCTATCATACAGGTAATCCTGGTTTAGCAACTGTCTCATAAAATGATTATTTGCAGTTACAACAGTGATAAAAAAATAACTTTAGTCATTTAGTCATTTAAGTCATTCCAGATCCGTAAAGCAAAAGAAAACTGAGGTGAGATGATAAGCACAGTCATAGTTTCACTTAGTAATGTTTAACTTAACAACCAAGTTGCTGATTATAATTGTGGTTGCTAAACAAGGACTACCTGTATTGCCATTTAGAACTGATGCAGATGGAGCAGCTCTTTATGTGTATGAAATAATATTTGGATGACTGCACTCACATATTTGTGGCTTTTACTCTGATAATAGTTGCGTAATAGTTGCAACTAATCCTGGTAACATCCAAGTTCTTCAATTTTCCTGCCACAGTTACCCCACCCTAATATAAGAAAAGAACCAAGAGGTGCCTGGCATATCTGTGGTTTTTAGAGGGGGATATAGGACAAATGGAGAACACATCCCTTTGCCTTCAGTCAAGAGACAAGACAAAACAAGACAAGAGAAAACAAGATAGATGGCACTTTCATCTTCAAAACCCCAACATTCTTGAGAGATGAAGCAGCTGCAGCCCAGCAAGGCACTGCCATTTTGGAATCCATTTTGGAATAAGATTGCAACTCCTTTGGTTCTAGGCAAAAATTTAGTGAGGCATTTTTATTAATAAATGTATTAATCTTATCAAGATATAAAATACAAAAGAAAATGAGAAGAAAGGGGAAAAGAAAGAAATATAGGGTAAAGAGGAGAAAAGAAAGAAAAGCATTGATTTGACTCTTTTTAGTGCACTAGAATAACATAATATCATTACAGCCTCAACTTTTTATTTTTATATACTCAATATATACTAGCTGTTTTGCATAATGATAAACTTAGCGAATTAGGAAAATCCAAAGTCAAAGTTGCAATTTTTTTTCCACCTCAAGCAGAAAATCCAGAAGCAGTTTCCAAGTGCAAACAAACTTGGAGGTGCTATTTTCTTCGATCAAAGCAGTTGATGTAGCTATATCTGCTAGTTCCATCAGTTTTTCCAGCCATTCATCCACTGTGGGGCAAAATTTTACTGAGGCATTTAAATGTCTACAAACCTACTGCCATCCTCCCAGATGTTAACAGAGGGAATGGAGAGAAGAACTCTGACAATTATACATTATTCATGCTGGTATCGGTAGCTACTGTGGCTTTCTTACTCAGCCTCCCCTGATTCTCTGCTATTCTTTTTGGTGAGTGGGTAATTTGCTTCCTAATTCATATTTTTATCAGAGCACATCTTTTACTCAGACATGAGTCCTACTGAGTTCAGCAGGATTCACTTTTAGGGGAACATAAATTGGGCACATCAAGCATTTTATGTACTGTGTCGTTACAGAGAATTCTGACAGTCAACAACAGACTCTTTTGAAAGTCTTAGCTGCTTGAACTCCTGAACTGACTTATGATATTGTATCATTATAAATGGTACATATGTATAGAGAGTAAGGAAGATCATCTTGATAGAGATACAATATTAGGAATTGTTACCTACCTAAAATAATGCATTTTAAAATCCAGAACTATAAGATAACTTTAAGAAGCAACTCAGGCAGATGCCTTCCTAATTGACTGGGGTTTAATAAGAAGGAGGAAGTATAACACAATCACACTTCCAAGATTCTGTTATTATAGCCAATCTCAATAAAAAATAGTTTTAACCTTTCTCTGGAATTGATTTCCCGGTCTGATCTATCTAATGGGTCTGTCCACAGGAGTGTATCCATTTATCATTCCTTATTTGTTAGAGCTCACTGTGGTGACCCAAGTGTTTGAAAGATAGTTAAGGGTTAAAATGTGAATGTTACAAAGTTACATTAAATTATATTCCAAAATATAATTTTGAAAATTCCTTTTTACTGGTGGACTGCATTTTTATACATTTTTATGTTTTAAATATACAGTGCCCAGAGTCACTCTGAGAGTAAGGAGATGGTATCTAAATTTGAGCAGATAGATAGATAGATAGATAGATAGATAGATAGATAGATAGATAGATAGATGGATGATACATAGAGATGGATAGATGGATGGATGGATGGATGGATGGATGGATGGATGGATGGATGGATGGAGCGGGCTGGCAGGCTGGCAGGCAGGCAGGCAGGCAAATAGAAATCTAGAATATTTCAATCTATGAAGAACTTGGGATATTGATCTTGGGCTGCTCTGAAAAGATGATTATGTATTTATGAAGAATGCTTGTGTCTTAGACTCTAAAAAGCACCTTAATTAAATTTGCCAGCTCTCAATCTCCAAATTAGATTTGAACTGAAAGAGAGGCAAGTTGTAACATTATAATTCCACATGGTGGGTTAGGTTTAATTGATTATTTTGAAAACAGAATCATAATGTTGATATTGATGGAAGTTATATAATTTTATCTCATATATTTTGTTGGTTTTTTTTCTTTTTCTTTTAACATATATGTTTAGAATTAGATTTTTTTCTTATTATTTTTGTTTTTGTTTCTTTTGCTCCCCTTTTTGAGTTAGTTTTTAGCAGTTCCCCCAGGGGCAACATATCTTTCTTATTATTCTTGTTTGTTTGCTTGTTTTTCTTCCCTAAGATTTTTCTTTGCTTTCTTCCCCTCCTCCCACCCACTATGTAGCTCTTCTTATATAATACAGTCAATTTCTCTTTTATAATGTTTTATAATGCAGTTATCATAGAGTTATATTACCTAGTTTATGTACAATATTACACATTAGTAACTATGCTTTTAAAGAAATGTTAATTATAATATTTTCAAGGTTTAATAAAATTATATTTTAAAAAGTATAACTAAGAATGGGGGCCTAAAGTAAGATTATTCTAACTAGGTTAAATGAAACATACATGTTATTATCACAATTTGACTTAAGTTGTTCAACTGATACTTTTATATTCCTCTATTACTATTACAACGTAGTAATAACAAAGATTCCTTTGAGCTGAACTCAGTTTCTGGTGTCTGTATTTATTTGACTTTTTGGGCAATATTACCTTGGTGGCTTGTTACTACCTTCTTTTGGAATATTTTTTGATTACCCAGTTTAGCCAGCAGCTCTGGATATTCCAAGAGGTTCCAAATCCAAATATTCAATCAGCCAGGGTTGATTGAGCTTAAGTTTTGAGTTATTGGGAAAATCAACCATGGTTAGACAGGTTCTGCCAGAAGCTAGTCAAGCAGAAATAGCTTCTTCAATCATCTGCAGAAAGGAACAAAAGGCAGAGCTTAAAGAGTTTAGTGAAAAATAAGAAAACAGTAAAAGGTAGATGGTTTTGGTGGAACGCTCACGTTTCTATGGGAAATGGTGTGATGTGCTTATTGTAGGTGTGCTGACTCATTGGGAATTTCCAGATGAATGAGTCATGGCAGAAATGTCACAATTAGAAGAGCTGCAGATACCTTCTTCTAAATACCTTGGGCTGGAAGAGGCTTCTTACAATGTCTGAAATCCAGGAAGCAAAAGTTATTACAAATGCAGAATTGGATTGCACTCCAGCTCCCCAGAAACTCAGGATTGCAAAGAAAACACTGGTCTTACTGCTGCAGTGTCAAATGCAAATCAGCTGCCCAGCCGATACTGTGGCTCACAGAGATCTAAGCTGCTTTCCCTTCCAAGAGCACAAAGTGACAATCCGATACCCCACTGAACATGATGACTAAACATTCATACCATTGGTCTGTTAATCTGCGATCTCTGTGGCTTCATTCCAGAGAAAGTTCAACAAGAACTAATCTCATTTTTACTAGGCCCTACATCAATCACTCAGTCAGATTGTT
The DNA here is from genome assembly GCA_009733165.1 of Naja naja. Taxonomy (NCBI): domain Eukaryota; kingdom Metazoa; phylum Chordata; class Lepidosauria; order Squamata; family Elapidae; genus Naja; species Naja naja. The sequence continues at coordinate 146,527,875 of CM019150.1, forward strand.
TCAAACTAATGCCTATGCTTCACTGGTCACGATGTGGAAAATATTATTAGGTGAATGTGTTCCTTTTTACATTAGCCACTTAATGTCACATGTTTGTTAGGTTTGATAACATGAAGTAATCTAAATGTCAGTCATTCCGTTGGGATCCTAGGAACAAGAATATCTTAGCTGCAATGTGAGGGGTATTGTTAAATGAACATAAATGAACCATTAGAAATTAAGAAATAGATTTTTAGCAAATCAATTACCATAAAAATAGTAGGCATTAGACAGCAAATTTTCTGAATCCCCTGACACTAATGTGAAGTCAATGCAGCATCTGTCTCCTGCCTTATTAATCACCAAAATCGATGTCCCAAATGGTTTTTTAAAAACTATTCTTTTAAAATACTGCTACTACTGCTTGTGCAATGTTGCTACGACTACTAAGTTATATGATCCCAAGAAATCAGATTTGTGCAGGCATTTTTTCCCAGTGATCTGTAATAATTGCAAAAGTTGAAGTCTGAAGAAGCAGGATAGACATAATCTTGATGCTGTTGAGCTTAGTGTTGAAGAAGATTCCTGAGAATACTATGGATAGCTAAGGAAACAAACTAATATATTATTGAACAAATCAAGCCAGAATTCATCCTCAAAGAACCAAGGACTAAACTCAAGTTATTGTACTTTGGACATATTATACAAAGACCTAACAGAAGGAAAGGTGGAAAGAAGGAGAAGGCGATGACCAGGAGCAATATGGATGGACTAAATAGCAATGGATGCACCATTAGAAGAACCAAGTTGGGAGCAAAGTGTCCTGCAGAAAATCTATTTGTGAAGACTAAGAGTTGATACAAACTTAAGGGCAATCAATCAATCAATCAATCAACCAATCAGATTATAAAATAAAACATCAAGCTCCACCATTTTCTTTTCACTTCTGCTCTTGACCTCACAGAAAACTCAAGAGTTTCTCAGGATTTAAAATATGTGGCTGCAGTGCAGTGCTTTGTGTTGAAGTGAGCTTTTCCACACTATTTGAGCTTTTCCACACTAAGGATCCTTACTGTGTCGTCTTGCTGTGGTGATAGGCCTACTCACATGAGGCCATCTTGTGCATTGCTTCTCGGACTTTGCCTTCCATTATATTAGGCAGCTGGTAAGTGTTTTGCTAAGTAGAACATATAGTGGTGCCTCAGTACTCGACTGATTCAAAACTTGTCAAATTTGGTACTCTACGCATTTGGATATGAAAATGTTGTCTGAGTACTAAATGTTTGTTTACTACTCGACACCTTGTGATAGGAAGAATGGGATGGCTGAGGAGAATGGACAGGAAGTCAGCCATGCTGGGAAGGTCACTGCAAAAGGAGAGGGACAGCCACAGAGGGCAGACAGGAAGTTGGCCATGCTGGGAAGGTCGCAGACATAGGAAAAGGGACAGGCAGAAAGTTATTCCAGGCTGAAACAAAGGGTCACGTGATAAATCATGTGGTTTGTTTGGGGCTCATCCTTTTTAGTACTCATCACACCTCCTGGAACCAATTAACGATGTGTACTGAAGTACCTTTGCAACAGTAATGATGGTCTCCAAGTCTAGTAAAATATAAATTCCCAGGCTGTTCAGCTGAAGCTATAAAAATTAATATGGAAATCCTCAGAGAAATAGAAAATACTTCTTGTGGAAGACAGGATTGCAGGGGAAATCAGATTATTTCTAAGATGAGGCAGTGTGGAAGAATAGTGTATACTACAGTACATCTATAGGGAACAGGCAATATTCAGTGCACTAATCATATCTCATTTGCCCATTTTGTGCTGGTCCTCCAGTATTCTGTGCAAATTCTGATGGCTCTTAATCTGATTAAAAGTTCACATTCCTGCTGAGCTTTCCTTCAAACATAGATCTTCTTTGTCCTGTATATTTTAAACAAACTAGACACAAATACAATTATTAAAGTAATATACAGACTTGTTCAGAAACCACAAATTATCATTTTCTGTTAAAAATTGTAGAAAATTATGGTTAACTTCCCAGCTTTTTTCTATTACTTTTGAGAAGTAGGATATGGACCTCTATTGATGATTACTCATTCTTAAAAAATGAAATAAGCACAGGGTATTACAGCACTGTGGTCTTCAGGAGTGAAAATGGGACGATCCAGATACTGACATGGAATGGGGCTCTATTTTCTTCTTATAATTAATCAAGAGGAACATACGGTTTTCCTCTTGTTCAATCTCTGTTTCTTTGAGAAAATGATATTTTGTTTTGTTGTTCCTAATAGCATGTGTTCTGCTTATTACACTCTGGATGGGATAAAGCAGAGAGAGCAACTCCACAAAGCATCTGTACAAAGTCTTTTTATTGGTTCATCAGACATCCTGTCAACTCACAGTTATGACGAGGTTCTTCTTAATGTCCAATCCTTTGCATTTCTGAATCATGGTGTAGAAAGATATTAAACTCTCATCCCTATGATGATGATGATTGTAGCAACTGCATAGTATAAGATTCAAGCTAGAGTGAGGGAGCCTCCCCCCAACCCAACAAGGGTTAATTTAGTGACCAATCAGGATTACAGATGTGACCACATGACATGGACTACATTTCCCAGGATACCTTAACTACATTTATGCATTCCTTTAAGGGGGCAGCTCTCAATTCCTAACTACCTATCTCAAATCCCATTAACTCTAAACTAGCTGGACAGCACAGCATGAGTAAAATGGTATCTGTTAAGTTTGCATGAAGAGTCAGACGCGAAGAGCTTCAGTGAAGAGTTTATTAAGTGACTACAGCTCGAATGGACCCAACTTGGCTGGGCTACGGCTGCTACTTATAGCCAGCAGCCGTAGTTGCCAGCCAATCAGAGTGCAGGGTTTTCATTAGTTTTTTTTTAAAAATCAATACCCTTATACATGGGAGAGAAGAAGGGAATAAGTCCAGTAATCAGCCTTCCATGCTGGGCGAGGGGGAATTGGGGGAAAAGTGAGCATGGGAACAGACTGACAAATATTGCTGGAACTGGTTGTTGTCTAATTTAGATAACGCTGGTTCTCCGTTGCTCATAAAAGCTGAGTGATCTTACAGAAACACTTACCAAATTCTCAAGGACTCTTCAGATAACCATTGGGGGTGGCGGCAGGAAAAGAGTTACGTTCTCAAAAAAAATAATAATCTACAGGTCTGTATTTATCTTACACTTCTTAAACAAACCAAGAGATGGATCCCAGTGAGGCAATGTTGTATCTCAGGCAAGGAAACAAAGAGATTTGGTTTTCTTCCTATCATACATGGAGCATCTGCTGTCTCCCCGGGCATGTCCTTGCCCCATCCTTCAGCTGTTTCCACCAGCTGTCTGCAAAGAAACACTTCCTTGTTTCTCTGTGCCAATATGAAATCCCTTCAGTGTCACCGGCAAGGTAGCCAGGATCCGTGGAAAATCTTCCAAAGTCTGGAAAGGGTCAAAATGACCAAATTGTAATCCTGACTAGGATTTCATTAAAACAGGGGGATTCGTTAAATTAGAACCTGGCTTTCAACAAGAAGATTCTATGTGACTGATGAAACACTGCTGTTTTGTGATGACCGCCTCCCCCGATTGAAGCAAGACATTTAAAGTGGTTGTTGCTGTTCTTAATGCTGTTCTTGCTGTTCTGGCATTTTAGGTCCTTTGACACCGCACTAATAAAAACAGGCATGGATAGTGGTTAGGGTTATACTAAGACCTAGTAAAACTAGATTCCAATCTCCATTCAGCTATAATAAAGCACATTGGGCAGCTTTTGGCCAATTATATTGTACTAAACCAAAATTTGATTCATCATGATTTGGTGAATATATTACAATTATATATCACTATGGCTAGCTTCAGAAGTGGTATTCAGCCAGTTCTGACAGGTTCTGGAGAACCTGTAGTGGAAATTTTGAGTAGTTTGGAGAACCGGTAAATATCACCTCTGACTGGCCCCACCCCCATCTATTCTTTGCCTCCTGAGTCCCAGCTGATTGGCTGGGTCTTCTTTTGTTGCCCTACATAGGAGAACGGAGCTGGAAAGCCTGTTAGTAGGGTGGGGAGGGAATGGGATTTTGCAGTAACCTTCCCCTGCCACGCCCACCAAGCCACACCCACATAACTGGTAGTAAAAAAAATTGAATACCACCACTGGCTAGCTTCATTTAACACTCTAACCAAAATAAAGCATATCACATTATAATTTAATGCAGTAAGTAAGCCTATTCAGTTTACTTCATTGGATAAAACATTATGTCAGGAGTCTCCAGACTTGGCAACTTTAGGGCTTGTGGACTTCAACTTCCAGAATTCCTCAGCCAGCAATTCTGGGAGTTGAAGTCCACAAGTCTTAAAGTTGCCAAGTTTGGAGACCCCTGCATTATGTGGGCAGTTTTGAACTCAGAAGAACAGAAAAACAGTGGAGGTCTTCACCACTTCTGGATTTCCATGATGTGAACGGTCAAGGTGAAAACAAGGTTGTAAAAGATAATATTGATGGCTGACCAAGATTGTATATGTTGCATACCCTTGGTCTATAGGGAAATTATCTTTCCATAGATACCAATGTCTGGGCTAGTCAAGACTCTGATGGTCATCAGAAGTGGTGGACTTAGCTTGAATTCCAAGAGGGGAGGGGCTGCATTCCAGAGGAGAAGAGACAACGAAGTTTAGATAGTTTGGCTGGGAGGAAGAGCAACTCCCAGGAAATTCTGAGAATATATATTTAATGATGCAAGTAGTTTGCTTTAATTGGGCAAGATTTCTGTCTATAGGCAAGGAACAATAAAGGAAACTCCTCTGAAGTAATTCAGAATGTCTGCCTTGGTTTTTGGAGCTTGACACCAGATAGGGAAAAACAGGCTTATAAGATTAGATATACATGATTGAGTTTTGACCAGGATAGGTAATAAAAATATACTTCCCCATGGATAATATTTCCATTATCAGTTGAAAATTCATAAGGCTTGAGTTGTTTTCTTACGTTGCACAGGCATTAAATCAAGCAATACGTTGTCCAAGGTTATCTGCAAATGGCTCTGGAACAATGCCTTTGTTAAACAGCTGTTGCTATCCTGTTACATTACTATTCTTAGCCAATCCATTTTGGAAAACAATTGCAGTCATTGATCATCGTATGTAAAAAGTATCTGGATGTTACCATTATTTAACAGTCCCTTCATCAAAAAGGGTTGAAGCTGCCACACACAGGCCGCTCAGTTGCTAAACATTTTACATTTGCATGGTGTCACTACATTAATACATTTAATACTTATTAGGAAAAAGAATCTTCAGTTGGGGCCAAATGGCATTTCTTATTCCCCAGTTGCTGGTCAAAACCTACATTTTTAATGTTACCTTTCATTCCCAGCCATATTCCTCTCAAACCTGAAGTGTTAGTAAATTATAATATAAAGCAAAGAGTGCAAAGGCAAATTATAATTTAGCCATATATTTATATTCCTCTCAAAATAAGAAAGAATGCCACCTTCTAAGATCCAAAAGATCTTGTCCTATAAAGCCAAGAAACAAGTCATGAATGAAATGGCTTACATAAGAATCTAGATTTGGTTAGTTTGGTCAATTTTAGCCAGTTTGGTCTAGTGGTTAATGTTAAGTTTGCATGAAGAGTCAGATGCGGAGTGCTTCAGTGAAGAGTTTATTAGTGACTACAGCTCATAACAGACCCGATTTGGCTGGGCTGCGGCTGCTACTTATAGCCAGCAGCCGCAGTTGCCAGCCAATCAGAGTGCAGGGTTTTCCCGCACTTTTTAAACCAATCATTTCTGACATTTTACAAGAACAGTTCAAACTAAACCAATGACATTCAAACCTGCATACATAACAGTTAAGGCATCAAGCTAGAAAGTAGAAGACTATGAGTTCTAATTCTTCTTTATTGGCCAAGTGTGATTGAACACACAAGGAATTTGTCTTGGTGCAAATGCTCTCATATATATAAAAGAAAAGATACATTCGTCAAGAGTCAAGAATCATAAGGTACAACACTTAATAATAGTCATGGGGTACAATAAGCAATCGAATCATACTAGGAAATAGTCAATATAAATTGCAAGGATACAAGCGACATAGTTACAGTCATACAGACACAAGTGGGAGGGGATGGGCAATAAGGAGTGATGAGAAGATTAATAGTAATAGTATGCAGTCTTTGTAACTAGTTGGACAGTGTTGAGGGAATTATTTGTTTAGCAGAGTGATAGCAGAGCGAATGCCAGTTCAGGAAAAAACTGTCCTTGTGTCTAATTGTTCTGGTGTGCAGTGCTCTATAGCGTCGTTTTGAGGGAAGGAGTTGAAACAGTTTATGTCCAGGATGTGAGGGGTCTGTAAATGTTTTCACAGCCCTCTTTTTGTCTCATGCAGTATACATGTCCTCGATTGAAGGCAGGTTGGTAGTAATAGTTTTTTGTGCAGTCCTGATTATTCTCTGAAGTCTGTGTCTCTCCTGTTGGGTTGCAGAACCAACAGGTTCGAGTCCCATCTTAGTTATAAAAGCCAACTGGAGTCTCCGAATTGTGACCTTCTGATAAGCAAAGTCAATGGGGAAACCAGATTCATTTAACAATTGGGTTACTAACTTAACAACTGCATGATTCACTTAACAACTCTGGGGCAAAATTCACTGAACAAATGTTTCACTTAGCAACAGAAATTTTAGGCTCAATTGTGGTCGTAAGCCGACAGTTACCTGCATTGGTGTCCCAACACTAAAGAAAGGATCATCTATATATTTTATTTTTTCCATGCGTACATATTCTTGATTTGTAATTGAAGTGATAGATTGGATATTATTGGACTGAATCTACTATTACCTGACCCTGCCAAAATCATAGCATCTCCAAAATAAAATCACACTCACAATGTGTCCAAGGTAGGCAGAGAATGAGAAAAATAATAATAATTTTTTTAAAAATCTCCTTTTAGCAGGATTTCTCCATTGAAGCAAAGACCTTCTGCAGATAGCTCAAACATTTCCACTTACTGGTGGCAAAATTCAGATCAGAGCTAGGATTAATGTAACTGCATTTATGAACTTGAAAACCTCAAGCAAATGCCCTTCTAGACAATTCTGTTGCACGAAAGCTTTCTAACATTTGCCCACATTTAGCCTAGCTGCACAAAATCCACTTTAAGACAATTTCACACCATTGATTTTACACTCCATATACTGTAATTCATAATGTTTGCCGTGCAATTCGTGGGCCACAATGTTTTGAAGTCTTACGAACGAACTTCTGCTGTGTGTGGAGAAAGTCTTACTCTCCTGCACAAAACTAACATTTTATATTATATTAAAAATAATAATACAGTTCACTGCCATTAAGATACATTTGGAAGCAACCCTGGTTTGAATTATAGAGAAGACAAATGCTCCAGACCTTAGTAAAAATAAAATGCCTACATTTCAGCTGGCAGCGAATGTTGTATAGTGCTGCAATTTTTTTTTTACCAGTTCAAAAATAAAGTCCTACAGAACTGGATTTCAATATTTAGTTTTAATGCAAAATTCTTTTCTGAAGAAAATCTGCACCCGTCAGATTTCATCTTATATTATGTATTTCTTCTTTGCTTTATGTGTAGGTCTATTGAAAAAGGAATATATGAATAGCAAAAAAATTGATGCAAAGTTTTTAACTGCTGGTACTAGGATTGCCAATACATCAGCAGGAGCAGGCTTGTTCTGAAGCCTGTCACACACCCTGCCTCCCTTTATTTCTTTCATTTAAAACAATCTTTTTTAAACTAAATAAAATTAAAAAGGGAATTGGTGCCCTGTTGGGTTGTAGTGAGAGATTGAGAGCCACAAGCATAACTTAAACTATTTCTATTGAATAGATTTATGCTTTAGTTCCTAGCATAACAAAAACAGAGGTTGCAATGCCTTAATGTAATAAAAAATTGTTTAATTTTTTTTATTTCCATGGTTATATTTGAATATATATTAAAAACTCGATCATGCCTCTAGAGTCTAGATACTTTAAAAATATTCTTATTTTGAACTGCATTATTTTTAACCAAGTTAAACTGACATAGAGAAATGTCATCCTAAGTCTCCATATGATCTAATATGGTCCCAGGTTTTCTAAGTTTTATATTAATAATAAAAAATAGTCACTAATTTTTATCAAATCTTCTATTCACGTATTTAATTAGACTGTGCTGTTTGCTCAATTTAAATAGAAAAAGGAACTAATGAAAGTATAAACAGTTCCCATTTCTATGCAAACTTATTTCCAGTAGAGTTATGAAAGAAAAAAAATCCTTAAGCACAAGAGAGAGACAGAGATGAGAGATAATTTATATAAAGACTAATAAATGGTATCCTTTTTCAGCATTGAAATGAAGTTATGTGTAGAAATAAAAGGTGCTTTGTAAGAATCCATCACTAAAAAATGTCAAGTATGAATAGGAAAAGAACATAGAATATAGAATAGTAGGCCTGGAAGGGACCTTAGAGGTCATCTAGTTTAATCTCCTGCTCAAGGCAGGAGCTTTATACCATTCCAGTCTATTCTTGAAAACTCCAGTAATAGAACATCTACCCACCTAGGAAGCAAGCTATTCCACTGATTAATTGCTCTTGCTGTCAGTAAATCTCTCCTTTCTTCTAGATTGGATTTATCTTTAACAAAGCTTCCATCCATTATTTCTTATCCTGACCTCTAGAAATGAGAAAGTCTTACAGGTGGGAGGTGGGGCCATAGGAACATCAAAAGTTTCATCCACTATTAGGGTTTGGGTAGGAAAGCACAAGTTTCTAGTTCAGAAACACCTCCCCTCACCACCATGACATGGAATGTTCCACTGAATATTTGGGTCACTCGTTCATTCCCTTCAATCAAAAAGGAATAACTTCTATTAACACTGGAGTTTTAGGAACTACATTGCACAATATGAAGAAGCACTTATAGTGGGGACACAATCACAGAAGAAATTGTAGAGCCACAATGAAACGCACTACCACATTTCTTAGAGAACATACATCCCTTCCTCACTATACCACAACGTGAGTTTACAGATCTGACATAATTTTGTTCCTCCTTTTTCCACATCGAGAGGTGAGTGCTATCACTTGTGCAATCAAAATGGTATTACAGAGAAAGATGCAAAAATTGAGGGAGTGTCATGATGTGCCCAAGCAGAAAAAGCTGTAGAAAAAATCAAAACATGGTTGAATCCTGCCCTCCCTACTCAAAACCCACTGAAGCTGATGTTCAATAGTTATGGAATGTGTGAAACAAGATAATTATATTGAGTAGAAATAGAATAATTCATGAAGACAGCTGGCTGATTAGAACAAAAACTGGACATAATTCACATTCCTGTAGTTTCTTGAAGATCTATTTGTTTTCCTATAATTGCTCTAGCCTAAGACCAAGAATTAATGTGAAGAGTTTTGTAACATATATTTATTCATAATTATTAATGACAGTAAATGGAAATATATACAATTTTTAATGTTTCCCTAATACAGACTTGACCCTTCTGCACATTTTAAAAAGTTCATTTATCATACCATTTGCTGTAAAGTACCTGTAAATGGTTAATTAAGGCAGAAAATAGCTATTTTATTATCTTCAAGTACAGATTCAACTGGATTTGAGACCCTTTTGCTTGGGATACCAGATATGTGCTCCAAAAATCTGGATGACCACTTGATGCCTCCAACAGGTTTTCTGTATTTTCTTCTGCACATCTAGATTTTTGCTGTCCTGGTTGATAGCTTTTCTTTGAACCAGTATATTTGCAATTTAATTTCTTGTTGCTTCCATTCCATCTATCTTAGAGTGACTTGCTCACTTTGGCATTGCAGAGGCTAAAAATAGGTGGACCAAGACAAAGTCATGGGCATAACTTATGGCTAGCAATAATTTTGATTTAGTTTACAATTAGCACCAAAATTAGCATTTGATTTTCTCCTTATATTACACTAATCCTTAATTTTGGAAATTAAATTACTTATATCTGTAGGGCTCCTTGCATCTCTGGCACCTCTTGTAATTTAGAACAGGCTTCCTGTACACACTGGACTTCTGATAGGTTTCAATTGGTAGGAAATGCTATTCAGCCCATGAAACTGGTTGGAATTAGAACAGCTTTTATGTATGTTTCAAAATCAAGGAAGCTCGGAGAATCAATTTGATGATCTTTTTACTAGATTTTACCAACTGGTTGCTCGGTTGATGCAGATCCCAAGTACACACTCAGCGTATGGATACAATGCAGAAAAGTGCCACTGGTTTATTTATTTACTCTCTAGGGACTCTTCATTATTAGAACAACCATGTCCTGGTTCCTATGGCAACGGCTACTCAGCGGCAGATTCCATCAAAATACAAGAGCAGGCTAAGAAAAGGGAAACAAAAGAATGTTAAGAGTTTGAATAAATAAAAAGAGGCTCTCTCTTTTTCTTTCATTCTCTCTCTTCCTCACTCTCTCTTTTCCACTTTCATTTTTTAAAAAAACGATGAACTTTTACAAATTTTAAGAGAGAAATAATGCAGAAACCTGACAATAATTTAATCAGCCCAAAGTTCTGTGGGCTTCCAGCTCCAGTAAGTAATTTTGCTCATCTTATTGGTTGATGCTGGTACTTTATTCTCTCTGAGCCTCAGAGAGCAAATATGGGGGAGTAATGTGGCCATGCTGATGGTAACAAACAATCAGTTGTATACTTAGTGACTCTGAAATCATCCTTTGAAGGGACGGATGTTCTTCCTTGTTCTAAAGACTTGCATATGAGAACTACGGTATCTCTGACTGATAGGAAGTACTGTACAAGAAAAAGAATCAGAACCTTCTGACCTGGATGGATGGAGGACAATTCTGTGTGTGTGTGTGTATTTGTTTGTGTGTCTGCATGTGTATGTGTGTGTGTTTAAGATAGAGCATTTGCTGGAATTCATGGGTGGTTACTTTACCTTCTACATAATAAATCTTTCTCAACAAGGCTTTGAGAGTTTGATTTTTGAGATTAATAGCATGCAGTCCAGGTTTGTACTAGAGAAGTCTGATTTGGTCTCCAACTAGCCTTAGGCAGCTGTTTGAGAGTCGTTGACACTTATTTAACTCTAACCTGGGGATATCCATTAGCTGAGAAGATTCCTGTGCAGAGGCTTTTAGCAATAGCTTCAACTGTGCACCTGGTGCTTCACACTTGACATTACTATTATTATTTAAATGGAGAGAGGAGAAGTTAAAAATCCCAGTCCCACTTCCTCTAGAGATATCATCATATAACCACTATACTTCTTTGTCATGGGTTCTTTTACATATACCCAAGTCAGAGGGCTCCAAAACCCTAAAGAGCCAACACAGCCATACAGATCCCTAGGCAACACACACACAAGCACTCAAAGGCTAGTACTAACTGTTTACTACTGCACACTTTCCCTCTTCTACTATACCTCCCTACTCCTCTTGCTTGTCCAAGTACTGCTCCTTGTGAATCCCACTGCTGGAGAACAGTATCTTTTTGTTGCTGCTTTACTTCCACACACAAACGAGAGAATGAGAAACACATGCCTCCTTCCTTCTCTCCCACACACTAACACAAGACATAGTTGTCTCTCTGCTCAGCTTTGTAGCCAACAGTTGCTGTGCTGTTTAGGGAGATGTCTTAAAAGGCAGGGCAACAGTAGCACAAGTAGCACACTCCTGCACAGGTGTTATGGTATGTGGAGATGAATAATGACTTTGAGAGACAGGAGGAACAGGTACAGGTAGACTTACAACCATGCATTTGATGACCATTCAAAGTTGGGGAACTATGGTCCTTTCATGACATGTGGACTTCAACTCCCAGAATTCTTGAGCCAGCCATGCTAGGAGTTGAAGTCCACATGTTGGCCATAGTGCCCAACTTTGGTCTAAATCAGGGATCTCCAACGTTGGCAACTTTAGGACTGTGAACTTCAACTCCCAGAATTCCTCAACCAGCCATGCTAGGAGTTGAAGTCCACATGTTATAAAAGGGCCATAGTGCCCAACTTTGGTCTAAACCAGGAGTGTTCAATCTTGGCAACTTTAACACTTGTGAATTTCAACTCCCAGAATTCCTCAGCCAGCAAAGCTGGCTGAGGAATTCTGGGGGCTCAAGTCCAGAAGTCTTAAAGTTGCCAAGGTTGGAGATCCCTGGTCTAAACCATGGTCAGATAATGCAGAAGAATGGGGGCATGGCAAACATCTCAGAAGGGGCCCTCCCAGTTATTAAGGCACAGAAGGAGAGATGTACTTTCAGATTTGCAGAATTTTATAACTTTATAATAAAGATATTGCTAGTATTTCTGAATGCGTTTCTTGTCTGGATTACCTTGGAGGCCTGACAATTGGACAGTGCCCCCTGGAAAAAGTATGTAATGAATAAATAAGTATAGCCCATTAGTGTTTTATTTATTTATATACGAAGTTCATTGCTTGGTGGCAAAAAGACTGCTCACTTCCGGCGACATCGTTCTATGGCAGTTTGTCTCTATGAAGGCAAGTTTGGATCTGTACAATTAGCATGAGGGTGGATCTGCAGGGCAGGATAAAGAAAAGTCAAAATGGGAGGTATGTGATTGAAACACCATCTGTTTGGGTGTGTGTGTGTGTGTGTGTGTTTGTATGAGAGAGGGAAAGACATGTGTGACACACATAAGAAGTAACAGCACTTTGATCCCAGCTGTCATCTTAACTTTTTTTTAGTTCCCCCCCTCCATTAGTTTCTATCAAAAAGAGATCAAGGCAGACTTTTCTATCAAGAGAAACAAGGATAATTCTTCAGCTCCCATTTGTGTTACCCATATTTAACACATACTGTTTCTGTTTTCAGGCAATATATTACTTACATACTGTAATAAGTAGCAGCTTCTTAAGCATTCCCTGATGCACAATTAAAATCCAGCTTGAAGTCTTAGAAAGAGAGATGTGTATTAAAAAAAAACACATTGCATCACACTGCTCTTCAAAATAATGCTGTTATATTCATTTTCCTAGCTCTTTTCCAGCAGAGCTTTACATTATGGTAAATAAGTTCAGAGAATTGGATGTTTAGTATCTTTGAGACAAAATGTGTACAGCGTCCCCTTTTCCCCACCACACAAAGTAATGCATCAAAATCAGTGTTGTGCTTTCCTGATGCTGTGTGTGGAACTGCATAGGTCGGTGTGACCTTGTGTGTTATCCAGACTTGTCTCCCTCGATTGTCATGGACACAACATTACTTGGCTGGCTGAGCAATAGATTTTTTTCAGCTTAATTCACCAAAACAGAACACAAACAAATATTCCTTGCTCAGGATTTGAAGCAACTGAATCCAGGACATCCAGCAAATTCCTTAAATATTTCTGGAACATCTGTCACCAGCCTAGCGGTTGCTCTTTTTCCACAAACATTTTTTTAACAATAAAAATCAGCCTGCCTGCTGTGCCTTCAGTTGTATAACCAACTCCTTGACCTTTGTAGTAAGTACAACCCTTATTTCATAGATAGATTGGCAGATGACTAAGATGGCAGGGATCAAACTCACTTTATTTTCTGTGTAAGAGCAAACTAGACAAAAGTCAGGATCGGGTACATCAGTTCCCTCCAACTTGAGGTGGTGATATAAGTAAATTCATTTTCAATTGTTAACTGATTTTCTGAGTTCATCTTTCAAATATTTGAGGACTGTGATGCAAGTTTTCCTTTACAGGAAAGCCACTCTACACAAGTCACATAAAGCGCCCAGCAACTAGTTGTGTAAATCAACATGGCTTCAAACTTTGTGACATCTCATCACAGAGTTGCTGCCCAACATCTGACCAGCATCCTGCAAAACCAGCCTTTTGCTAAGATGAAGCGGACAGGAGACAGGTGAGTCTGTCAGACTGTTACATCACTGAGAGTGAATGGGTGTCCTTCTAACTGTCCAGTGTCTTTTGCTGTTGGTCATGCAATATCCATCATTCTGTTGTTTCCACTGTCCTCTCATTAGTTTCCAAAATCTTAATATATAAATGAAAAGGACAAAAGCATCAAAGAAAGCCAGTTCATCTTCTGGAACAAAATTGATATATGAAATCCCAAAAGGAGTTATTATACCGATAAAGGAGAATATTTGTAGCTCAGAGTTGAAAAGTGGGAGTCCTTGTGCTCTCTGAGCTTGCTTGTTTTCTTGCAGACATTTTATTATCCTAACTAGGTAGCATCATCAGGACTAGCACTGATGACGTTACCTAGTTAGGGTAATGAAACGTCTGCAAGAAAACAAGCAAGTTCAGAGAGCAACCAATGAGCTATTATAGCACATCATATGCAACATCTTGACATTACGTTTCCCATAAAACCTGAATCACCATGATCACATTTTTGCATCATTGTCCAATAGATGTAAAACAACAACAACAACAATAAGTAGCTGCAAAAGGCAGTTTTACTTGGAACAGCTTACATCTTCTGACAGTGCCTTTAACACCATCGAACAACAACATTTGCCTATTCCAGATTCCTTGGGAAGGACTTGATAGATGGATGAAAGTGCCAGATCCAGTCTAAACCTCTGGCTGATTATGAGGCCAAGCATCATAATTTTAAATCATCAAAATATGACATGAGCATCCATTGGTTCTTTGCTGGATACTCCAATTCTTTAGTTTATGCCTCCCAACATTTGGAATATATTTACTCTGCATTTAAAACTGTTCTCTAGGTACCGTTATGGGAAAACTTGAGTTTACACTGCTTTCTTTCCATTCAGAGTGCAGGCTGGAAGTGCAGATGCTATGCATCATTTTTTCCCCCTGGTTATCCCATTTCTTCCCCTCCTCAATTCTCCAGCCATCTGCTATGACCGGCTGCCCTCCTAGCAAATGTTAGTCAAGTTTAGAGTGGAAGCTCATAAACAGAAGCCCACAAGAAACATTATCTTCCCTTCATGAAGATGTATCATTTTGCTCAAGAGAATAGAAGGTCCAATCCCTCTCAATTATTCTTCTTTCCTTGACTTGTGTTACATTAAACGTTCAGAAGATGATGAAGTGCTGACTAAGGAATAATTTCTTAATCTTGAGCCTCAGCAGATGAGAGAGAGCGAGAGAGAGGAAGAGAGAGAGAGAGCGAAAGAGAGACAGACAGACAGACAGACGGAGAGATGGACGGACAGACAGAGACAGAGACACCTAAAATGTGAGGGTTTTTTGCCCAGAAAACAATTTATTTCAACAAAAAGTGAGAACCATATTTTTAATACTGCAGCCACATTAATTTCCCATTTCCCAAGCTGGCACCTACTGTATAGGACTACAATACCTGTTCATGGAGGTTATGAAAACCTTATCCCAGCCATGGAGGATGGCAGGATAGGAAACATCAGCTTAGAATGAAATTTGTCCAGTAAATGTTTACTCCCAAAGAGGAAACATTGAAAGATCTGGCTTGTCCCCTCTCCTCATCTGTGCTATGAATGAATTAAATAATTTGTTTGAATATGCTGGAATCTAAGACAATGTTTTTTGGTAGTATCAGTGGCCAAAGATAGCTTGATTGTAGCCTATTATATTTTCAAACTGTGATACATGTAGTCCTCAACTTAGAACCATTTATAATCATCATCATCATCATCTTTTGACAACTCCATAATCCTTTGTGGAGGGAGACTGGGCAACTGAATGGAGCTAGTAGAGTGTTTATTGGCCGGATGCCCTTCCTGTTGCCAATGCAGAGTTTTGTTCAGCAGATATATTCTCATTGTGCCCAGAGACAGAAATATCTGCTTCTACCTAAGAACGAACTCACAGCCTCCTGATTGTGAGGCGAGAGTTCCACCTCTAGGCTACCACACCACTCCTTATAACCATTTATAATAATGACCATTCAAAGTTACAATGGCACTGGCAAAAGTGCCTTATGGCCATCAAAATTCAGACGCTTGGCAGCTGGCTTATATGATCATGTGGTCAACTTTTATGACCTTCTGACAAGCAAAGCCAATAGGGAAGCCAGATTCACTTAACAACCATGCTACTAATTTAACAACTGCAGTGATTCACTTAACAGCTGTGGCAAGAAAGGTTGTAAAACAGGGCAAAACTCAATTTATAAATAGGGCCTTGGTGGTGCAGGCTGCTAAATGCCTAGCACTTAAGTTCCAGCTGCCTGCAATTAGTGCAGGCTCGAATCCCACCAGGCTCAAGGTTGACTCAGCCTTCCATCCTCTCGGGGTAGGTAAATTGAGGACCCAAGATTGTTGGGGGCAATAAGGTGACTTTGTAAAAATGCCGCTTAGTAATAAGCAAGCATATACAATGGAATGAAGGCTATTGCTGAGCACATTGGGTTGTATCCTAAAAAAATTGTAAGCCACCCTGAGTCTTCGGAGAAGGGCGGCATATAAATCTAATTAAAAAATAAATAAAAAATTAATTGTCTTGCTTAGCAACAGAAATTTTAGGCTCCATTGTGGTTGCAGTCGCACACTACCCATAACTGAACACAAAAAAGAAGGGGCAGATTGCACTTAACCTTATAATTTGTACTTAGTGCAGATTAGGTAGATAACAGATAACAGATAATCAGAGTTGGGACCTTATAGGTCATCTAGTCCAACCCCCCACCCAAGCAGGAGACCCTATACCATTTCTGACAAATGGCAGTCCAATCTCTTCTTGAAAGTCTCAAGTGATGGCGCTCCCACAACTTCCGAGGGCAAGCTGTTCCATTGGTTCTCACTGTTAGAAAGTTTCTCCTTATTTCCAGGTTGAATCTCTCCTTGTTCAGTTTCCATCCATTATTCCTTGTCTGGCCTTCAGGTGCTTTAGAAAATAGCTTGACCCCCTTTCTCTCTGTGACAGCCCCTCAAATATTGGAACACTGCTATCATGTCTCCCCTGGTCCTTCTCTTCACTAGACTAGCCATGCCCAGTTCCTGTAACCTGGCTCAATAGTAGTAGTTGTGAGAGGGATCTTGGAGTCCTAGTGGGCAATCATTTAAATACAAGTCAGCAGTGTGCTGCAGCTGCCAAAAAAAAAAAGCCAATGCAATCCTAGGTTGTATTAACAGAGGGATAGAATCAAAATCACATGAAGTGTTAGTACCTCTTTATAATGCCTTAGTACAGGGGTGTCAAACTCGGGTCATCACGTCATCGTCACATGATGTATTCAACTTTTCCCCCTTCGCTAAACCAGGCATGGACATGGCCAGTACATGACGCATCCAGCCCGCGGGCTGCAAGTTTGACAGCCCTGCCTTAGTAAGACCACTCTTAGAAGACTGCATCTATTTGTGCTTACCATATTATAATCAAGATATTGATTATAATATTGATACTCTGGAAAGAATGCAGAAATTAGGGGGCTGGAGGTGAAAACATATGAAAAACAATTGCAGAGTTGGGTTGTCTTGTCTTGTGAAAAGAAGGACTAGGTGACACCGTAGCAGTTTTCCAATATTTGACAGTCTGTTACAAAGAAGAGGAGGTCAACCTATTTTCCAAAGCACCTGAAGGCAAAACAAGAAGCAATGGAGGGAAACTAATCAAGCAATCTAGAGCTAAGGAGAAATCACCTGACAATGAGAGCAATTAACCGTGGAAAGGTTGCCTTCAGAAGTTGTGGGCACTCCATCACTGGATGTGCTGTCCAGCCAGTTTAGAGTTAATGGGATTTGGGATTGGTAGTTAGGAATTGAGAGCTGTCCTCTTAAGGGAATGCATCATGGCAAATGTAGTTAAGGTATCCTGGGAAATGTAGTCATGTCATGTGGTCACATCTGTAATCCTGATTGGTCACTAAACTGACCCTTGTGGGGTTGGGGGAGGCTCCCTCACTCCAGCCTGAATCTTTTACCATGCGGTTGCTTCAATCATCAGCATGGTTATCATCATAAGGATGAGAGTTTAATATCTTTCTACACAATGATTCAGAAATGCAAAGGATTGGACATTAAGAAGAAGCTCGTCATAAATGTGAGTTGACAGGATGCCTGATGAACCAATAAAAAAGACTTTGTATGGATGCTTTGTGGAATTGCTCTGTCTGCTTTATACTCATCCAGAGCGTAGTAAGCAGAACACTGGAGGCTTTTAAGAAGACACTGGACAGACACTTGTCTGGAATGGTTACGTGGTTACGGTCTCCTGCTTGAGCAAAGGTTTGGACTAGAGGACCTCAAAGGCTCCTTCCAACTCTGTTATTTGGTTATACTTGTCTGCACTGAATAAAACATAAAGGAGTAATGCACATATATAGCGTAGCTGTGCATTTCTTCAGATTCAAAAGGAAAATGGCACTTCGGATTCCATGGGGGTATTGAGGTAGCTGTCAGAAACTCTTTAGAGCAGCTGGGATCACACAGCTGTCCTCTGCAGCTGCCATATATTTTCCAACCCAGGAAAAAAAGACAGAATTGAAGGATGGTCTTACATGTCCATCCCTATTGAAACTGTTTGCCTTGGAACCCAAAACACTGCACAGTGCTAATGCATAGCTAAAAGACACACTTTGTGTATCCAGGACCAGGGGTCTCCCTACTGCAGGAATTTCAATTATATTGAAAGATGATGTGTCTATTGAAGTGGAGAATTATAGATCTCCATTTAGACAACTTCTACGGAATGAAGGGAAAGGGAGTCGCCATTTTAGCTGCTATTCCAGTTCATTTGTGAAATATTCGCCTGTTGCTTTTAATGAATGGAAACCCCAGAGAATTATCCACTTAACTAGGCAATAAGGGCTGGCCTCAGTAAGAAAGGAAAGTACAGGAACAGGTAGTCCTCAACTTATGACAGCAATTGGGACCAGAATTTCCGTTGTGAGTGAAGCTGTTGTTAAGCGAGACACCCACATAACTGCTTTGCTCAATGATCACAATCCCACCTCTCCTAGTTGTGAGTCATTAAGCAATCGCATGGATCATGAACACCAGAAGCTGAGGGAAGTCCTGGGAGGTGTATCTTCACCTACTTCTCCTCTGAATCCTTCCCTTTTACTCAAACTGCAACATCCAGCTCATATTTATTTTCCCAACTCCTTCTCCCTTTCATTATTTATTTATTTATTTATTTTGATTTATATGCCACCCCATCTCCGGGGTGACTCGGCTGGCTTACACAAAAACATATATACAATATATAAACTTATTCCAAAATTTACCCAATCCAAATAATTATAAAATATTAAAATATCCTGATATTAAAATCCCCCCGCCAATCCAGGCTGGCCTGTGAAAACAGTCAAGTCTTTAGATCACGACGGAAGGAGCGCAGCCAGTCAGGGCCAGATTCTCCAAGCTGGTTCCAAAGGGTGGGCGCCCACAGAGAGGCTCCTCCCCAGGGGACCGCCCAACCGACATTGTCTGGCCGACGGCACCCCAGGAGGGCCGCCTGTGGGAGCCGCACTGGGCAAATTGGTAGGATGCTCCTTGGTAGGACCCAAGGTGCAGGGCTTTATACCCCGGACCCAAGCCATGCAGGGCTAGATTAACACCAGCACCTTGAATTACATGGAGGGTAACTGGCAACCAATGCAGACCATGCAGGAGGGGTGTCACATGGGAGAATTGGGCCACTCCCATCACCGCCCACGCGGCCGCATTTTGCACCAGTTGAAGCCTCCGTATAGTCCGCAAGGGCAGCCCCAGATAGAGATCATTGCAGTAGTCAAGATGGGAGGCCATGAGCGCATGAGTGACCATGCGTAGGGAATCTTGGTCCAAGTAATGGTGCAACTGGTGCACCAGGCGAACCTGGGCAAAGGCCCCCCTGGTGACGGTTCCCGCCTGCTCCTCCATATTGAACCGTATGTCCAGGAGGACACCCAAGTTGCATGCCCATCTACGGGGCAACACTCTCCCCATGACCAAAGATGGAATTTCTTGGGTCTGAGATGCCAGTACGCACAGCCACTCAGTCTTGTCTGGATTGAGCTGGAGCCTGTTCCGCCCATCCAGATCCGCAGACGCTTCCAGGCACCGGACAGCATGGGACGCATCAGTGAGATAGTCCGATTATTGGATTTCTATACCACCCAGCTCAGTAATACTTCTCACGAATGAAGGGAAAGGCGCCATTTTAGCTGCTATTCCAGTTCATTTGTGAAATATTATGTTGCTTTTAATGAATGGAAACCCCAGAGAATTATCCACTTAACTAGGCAATAAGGGCTGGCCTCAGTAAGAAAGGAAAGTACAGGAACAGGTAGTCCTCAACTTATGACAGCAATTGGGACCAGAATTTCGTTGTGAAGCTGTTGTTAAGCGAGACACCCACATAACTGCTTTGCTCAATGATCACAATCCCACCTCTAGTTGTGAGTCATTAAGCAATGGATCATGAACACCAGAAGCTGAGGGAAGTCTGGGGTGGTATCTTCACCTACTTCTCCTCTGAATCCTTCCCTTTTACTCAAACTGCAACATCCAGCTCATATTTATTTTCCCAACTCCTTCTCCCTTTCATTATTTATTTATTTATTTATTTTATTTGGATTTATATGCCACCCCATCTCCGGGGTGACTGGGACTTACACAAAACATATATACAATATATAAACTTATTCCAAAATTTACCCAATCCAAATAATTATAAAATATTAAAATATCCTGATATTAAAATCCCCAACCCCGCTCAATCCAGGCTGGCCTGTGAAAACAGTCAAGTCTTTAGATCACGACGGAAGGAGGCAGGGTCAGGGGCCAGATGTAGCTCCAGGGGTAGCTGGTTCCAAAGGTGGCCCCCAGAGAAGGCCCTCCCAGGGGACCGCCAACCGTTGTCTGGCCGCGGCACCCCAGGAGGGCCCTGCCTGAGGGCGTACTGGGCAATTGGACCTTGATGCTGGTAGGAGGTGCTCCTGCAAGTACCCCGGACCCAAGCCATGCAGGGCTTTATAGATTAACACCAGCACCTTGAATCTTACATGGAGGGTAACTGGCAACCAATGCAGACCATGCAGGAGGGGTGTCACATGGGAGTGGGCCACTCCCATCCGCCCATGGCGCATTTTGCACCAGTTGAAGCCTCATAGTCCCAAGAGCAGCCCCAGATAGAGATCATTGCAGTAGTCAAGATGGGAGGCCATGAGTGCATGAGTGACCATGCGTAGGGAATCTTGGTCCAAGTAATGGTGCAACTGGTGCACCAGGCGAACCTGGGCAAAGGCCCCCCTGGTGACGGTTCCCGCCTGCTCCTCCATATTGAACCGTATGTCCAGGAGGACACCCAAGTTGCATGCCCTATCTACGGGGGGCAACACCTCTCCCCCCATGACCAAAGATGGAATTTCTTGGGTCTGAGATGCCAGTACGCACAGCCACTCAGTCTTGTCTGGATTGAGCTGGAGCCTGTTCCGCCCCATCCAGATCCGCATCGCCTCCAGGCACCGGGACAGCATGGGGACGGCATCAGTGAGATAGTCCGGGATTATTGGATTTCTATACCACCCAGCTCAGTAATATAGCAACTCTGGGCAGCTTTCAATATAAAGAAAGTTAAAAAGCGCAAAAACAATTAAAATGGAATAAAAAGTTAAAAATTAAAATTAAAAATAAAGATGGCGGGCAGCCTGGAGGGTCAGAATCTTTTCTATCCTGTCAGCCAACCCCAATGGAAGAGGCCTCTGTCAGGGTCCTAGGCCGAGGGGCAGAGGCAAATTTTTTGGACTCTTCTGGAAGGCCAGGAGTGTGCAGGTGGTTCTCACCCACTTCAGAGGGTGGAGGCCACAGCAGAAACGGTTCATCTTGTGGACCCCACCAGCCTAAATTCTTTGGCCAATAGGATTTAAAGAAGGCTGGAATGAGTGGGGCGGGTTATAGTCTCCTTAGTGTAAGGCAGTTCCTTAAATACTTTCCTTTTACTTAAGGAGTAAGTGTATTACAAAAATAAAGAACAGCAATATTGATGTTCTATTCCTCTAACAGTCACAACTGGGAGAACTTTATTTCCACTCCTACCCACAATACAGAGGGGAAACCAGAAGAGCTTGATCAAAGAAATTACAGCCTTCAGAAATATTCTAACATTTAGAAAAAATGTAATTTCCACTTAAGAAGGTAACACCGAAGAGAACATGCATCACCTTCAGTAGCAGCTAACAGTAGGAAGCAATAGTTCCTTGAAGAATTAAAAAAAATGGTATGAAATTGATAGGTGGACAGATAGACGCAAATATAGAAATTGAATTGCCAGTTGAGAACTGCCCTCTGTAAAGCAGAAGACATGGGTTACCCAATGTTTTCAAACTACTCAGAACCATTAATCTCAATTTGTTCCTTTGTTGGTCGGATGGAATTCCATAACCGAGTATAAAGGAAAAGCAGGAAAAGGAAGTTGACATCCTCCTGATGTTTTTTTTTGGACAGGAACATGCGAGTGTTGCACATGGTAGGAATTATTTGGCAACCCTAGATGGAAAATACGTTCATTACAGGCAGCTGTGCGTGTAACTCAGTTCCTGTAGGGAACCAATGATTCATAATCCAGAAAAGGCTTTTGCTGATACAGTTTTGTTTTCAGAGGAAACATACGCTGTGAGGTGGCAGTGGTGATGATGGCAATGTCTCTGCTTCCATGCTAGGGCCATTTCAATGAAGCAAAAGCAGATTGTTTGTATCCAGGAAACTACGGTTTCACACTGTCTTCTAGAATAGCAGAGTTGAAAGGGACCTTGCAGGTCTTCTACTCCAGCCCCCTTCTCAAGCAGGAGAAACATTTCAGACAAATAGTTGTCCGATCTTTTCTTTAAACCTCCAGTGTTGGAGAACCCACAACTTCTAAAGGCAAGTAGTTCTACTGATTGTTTTCAATGCCAGGAAATTTCTCCTTAGTTCTAGATTGCTTCCATCCAGGGGTGGGATTCTACCAGTTCGCACTTATTCACTAGAACCGGTTGTTAACATTCTAAGCAGTTCGGAGAACCGGTTGTTAGAAGAAATTACTGGCCTAATCCTGTAAGAAAGGCAGGAAGGAAACATTCTGGTGTTGCTTACAGAAACTGCCTCTCCGTTAATCCTTATTACATTCTGGGCAGGACTAGGCTTCCTGTCTCAGGAACTTCTCTGGAGTTATTTTTCCCTCCTTTGCTGGTACTTTGCTTGTGTGGAGTGACCATTTAAAGTTACAATGGCACTAAAAAAAGTGACTTATGACCATTTTTCACATGACTGTTGCAGCATCCCCAGTCATGAGGCCAGGCGAGGAGATGCGTGCCTCGATGTGAGTGATGTTGAGTTAGCCACACCCAGCCAATAACATGACCACCAAGCCATGTCCATCCAGTCACATGACCACCAAGCCACGCCCACCACCTAAGCCATGCCCACAGAACCGGTTGTTAAATTTTTTGAATCCCACCCCTGCTTCCATCCATTGCTTCTTGTCCTACCTTCAGGTGCTATGGAGCAGTGGTCGCCAACTAGTGGGCTGGGGACCACTGGTGGTCCGCGAGAAAATTTTGGGGTCAGAGAGTGTCACCCCAAAGCACCCCCCAAAGCAATTAATGCAAGCTGCATGGGAACACAAGGCTGCACTGGCCACACGGCCTGTGGGAACACAAGGCTTGCATCGCTTGCATTGTGTACAACACGAAGTAGTGAGGGGAGGAGGGAAAGACCGGAGGGGAGAACTTGCCCCAATTGTCCCACACACCTCACCTGGCCACTGGGCTGCTTCTTTCCGCTTCTTTCTTCTGCTTTTGGCTATACGCAAGGAAAGCAGCAAAGTCTTTCTCTCCCCCAAACTCCACCAGAAATGAGTCTTTGGGATCCTGCAAGGCATTCTGTCCCAAGAGGCTGTGCCAGTGCGACAAGTCTCATAAAGACTCATTTCTGGTGGAGTTTGGAGCATGGAGGTCCAAACTTAATTAGCAATATGAATCGGATCATTCTGTCAATTCAAATTCACTTATACTATTATTTAGTGATAATAGATGATAAACAGCCTTCGAAGTTCATTTTAAAAATCTTGTTTCAAAGCGATTACATCTTGCCATTGCATTATGCAGCTTTCCGTGTCTTGTTTATTTGCTGTGTGAAGAATATTTTCTTTTGTTTCAAAAATATTATTCAACTAGAATAATATTATTCATTCTCCACCAAGTCTTCCCCCAATTGCACTTTGATTAATTATATCCAAATTGCTGTCCCAAAAAATAAGCAAAGTAAATCTGGCATTCTGTATAAAATTAATTTTTAATAAAATGACTGACGTAGATTAATGAGACATTTCCCACCCCCACCCCGTAACAATGGCAAATCTTGCAGACTCTTAGTCCCTAATTTCAGAATCCAGCAAGTCACAAAATATTTAGCTAGCATGTACAGCTAAAACATAGCGGAATGAAATATGCTAATTATCCATATATTTAAGGTTTAATGCCAGAAGAGATAGGGTACTGGGAAAAGCAAGAGGCACTGAATGCAGGGATGAGAAACAGTGAATCGTTTTTTAGAAATAAAAATAAGATATTGGTATCAAATGTATTTCTGCATTCAGAACTAGATTACAGGCAGTCCTCGACTTACAATTCATTTAGTGTCCGTTTGAAGGTATAATGGCACTGAAAAAAGTGATTTATGACCATTTTTCACACTTATGACTGTTGCAGCATCCCCATGATCACCTGATTTATATTCCAATGCTTGACCACAGGTTCATATTTATGACGGTTGCTGTGTCTCAAGGTCATGTGATCTCCTTTTGTGACTTTCTGACAAGCAAAGTCAATGGGGAAAACCAGGTTCACTTAACAACCGGGTTACTAATTTAACAACTGCAAGAAAAAAGTGGCAAGAAATGTCATAAAATGGGGCGAAACTCGCTTAACAAATTTCTCACGTAGCAACATAAATCCTGGGCTTAATTCTGGTCATAAATTGAGGACTACCTGCACGTTTTCAGAGGCAATTTTTTTATTTTTTTATCTTATTTATTAATCAATTGTATAGGGCTGCCTATCTCACCAAAATAGCAACTCTGAGCGGTGCACGATGAGATAAAATAACTATTTGCTACTATTCTCATGAAAAGCATCTTCTTTAGCATTCTTCTTTGCTCAAATTCATTGAACCATTTGCCTTTTGATCGTTTGCTCAAGAACTGAACTGTTACAAAATGCATTGGGCAGCAATAAATTGTAATGTATATAAATGACTAGTAACAGAAGTTTCTTATCAGCTACTTCTCTATAGAGATTTCTTTAATCTCCCAAGAACTCCACAATTCCCAGGCTGTTTTACTGAAGGTAGCATTATTCAGCATTAGGACCAGGCATTACTATTTTCTCTTGGGAATTAATTTACTTTTTACCGTACCAATTAATTAACTAAATTAAGTGGGGCCGTGGGGTGGAGGGAAGCACCCAAGCAAGACAACTGTAGTATGTACTGAGTATTGTAGTACTCAGACAAGGTATTGGAATGCCTTTGTGGATCTCAGCACAAGAAGCACTTTATAGAAAAGACTCAGCCAAGAGAGACGGTTGACTTATCGGAAGTTGTCTGAATAAGAACATGAAGAATATAAGATGAAGTCTAAATATCAGCTGATTGCAGAGGGGTTTCGTTTCCTGTGGTTTTCTGATATATAGCTAAGAAAGAGATTTTAATTAGACAAAAGAACATTAGGACCTGAACAATACAAGACAAAATT
The DNA here is from genome assembly GCA_009733165.1 of Naja naja. Taxonomy (NCBI): domain Eukaryota; kingdom Metazoa; phylum Chordata; class Lepidosauria; order Squamata; family Elapidae; genus Naja; species Naja naja. The sequence goes on from CM019150.1 coordinate 146,553,499, forward strand.
TGAGATGGAATTATGTGCAAATCATGAACGTATAATTGTTTAAATACATAAGCTTTTACTGAAATTTGAAACAGAAGAACAAGTTAAAGAGTGCATGATAAAATGGGCTAAGAACTTTGGTTACAATATACAGATGGATCAACAGGAAGATATAGCAATAGCACTTAGATTTATATACCGCTTCATAGTGCTTTACAGAACTCTCTAAGTGGTTTACAGAGTCAGCTTATTGACCTCAGCAATCTGGGTCCTGACTTTACCGACCTCAGAAAGGTGTAGGGCTGCATCAGCCTTGAGCTGGTGAGAATCAAACTGCTGGCAGTCGGCAGAATTAGCCTGCAATACTGTATTCTAACTACTGTGCCATCATTTATTTATTTATTAATTTATTAATTCGACTATATGCCTCTCCCAGGGACTCGGGCTGCTCACAACTAAAATAGAATACAACAATAAGTTACATAAAAATATATTAAATTAAAGCCGAATTAATATTAGTATTATTATTAAAACCCCAAAATTACGTAAACAACCCCAAGGGTCAACACTGCCCAGATTGTAAAACAGCCAGGTTTTTAGCTCACGGAAGTGCGGAGATCGAGAGCCAGCAGACTCCAGCGGAAGAAGATTCCATAGAGTGGGGCTGCCACAGAATAGGCCCTCCCGGGTCCCCGCCAAAGCGACATTGAGTCGCGGAGGGCAGCCCGAGGAGACCGCCTGTCGACCGCAGGCGGCTGGTATTTGAGGCTGGGAGAAGTCGCTCGTAAATATCCTGGACCCATGCCATGTAGGACTTTGAATGTTAAAACCAAAACCTTGAACCTCACCCGGAGGGCAACGGAAGCCAATGCAAGCCACGCAGGAGGGTGTAACATGGGAGTATCGGGAGGCTCCCATCACAACCCACAGCATTCTGCACCAGCTGAAGCCTCCAGTGGTGCACAAGGGCAGTCCTAGATAGAGAGCGTTACAGTAGTCCAACCGGAGACAAGAAGCCTGAGTGATCGTGGGCGCAGGGCATCCCGGTCCAGGTATGGGCAACTGGCGAACCAGCGGACCTGGGCAAAGGCCCCCTGGCCACGGCTCCCACCTGCTCCTCCAACGAGCCGTGAATCCAGGAGAACCCCCAGGTTCCGTGCCCTGTCCACAGGGGTAACACCTCCTCCCCATGACCAAAGATGGAATCTCCAAACTGGACGGGATGTCGGTATGCACAGCCACTCTGTCTTGGCTGGATTGAGGCGAAGCATGTTCCTGTCCATCCAGATTCGCACCGCTTCCAAACAACGGGACATCACGAGAGAGCATCACTGATGTGGCCCGGGGTGGAGATGTATAACTGCGTATCATCAGCGTACTGATGATAACTCACCAAGCCACGGATGATCTCACCCGGCTTCATATAAATGTTGAACAGGAGAGGCGAGAGGACCGACCCTGAGGTACCCCACAAGTGAGAGACTGGGGTCACCTCCGTCCCCCTGCCACACTGTTTGCGACGTCCGAGGTAGGAGGAGAACCACCGTAAAACAGTGCCTCCCCTCCCAGCCCCGAGCGCCGCAACAGGATACCATGGTCGATGGTATCAAAAGCCGCTGAGAGATCTAACAGGACCAGGACAGAGGAAAAACCCCTGTCGAGCCCTAGAGATCATCCATCAGCGACCAATGCTGTCTCCCGTGCTGTACCCGGGTCGGAAGCCCGATTGGTACGGATCCAGGTAGTCCGCTTCATCCAGGAAAAGTGGCAATTGCTGGGCCACCACACTCTCAACAACCTTCGCTAAAAAGCGAGGTTGGAGACGGACGAAAGTTGTTCAACTCGGCTGGGTCAAGGGCAGGCCTCTTCAGGAGGGGCCTCACCACCGCCTCTTTCAAGGCGGGAACAACCCCTCCCTTAGCGAGGCGTTGATAACTGCCCGGAGCCAGCCGCGCGGACCTCCCTGGAAGCATAAACCAACCAGGAAGGGCACGGGTCCAATAAACATGTGGTGGAACTCAGCGCGCATAATCCTGTCCACTTCATCCTCAGAAACAGGATCGAACTCAGTCCAGATAACATTAGCCAGACCACTCGCCTCCCCCTCATCAGACCACTGCAAGTCCGAGTGCAGCCCTTCCCGGATCCGGCGATTTTGTCCTGCAGATAAAGACCAAATTCCTCAGCTCCCCGAGAGGGTCCCTCCCCAGTTGTAAGAGGAGCGGGCAACCCCAAACAGCGGCTGGGCTGTTATCTGCAGATGCTATGAGGGCATTCCTCGCCCCCCACAGCTACCAGGTAAGTCCTAATATGAGCTCTCAACTGGGCTCGGTGGGATCCGCGGTCAGCCCTCCACTCTCTAGTCCCCTTCTGCTTCATCGGAGCTCCCGGTATACCAGGGACGGTGGGATCTGTGAGGGGCGCATGACAATGCCTCCTATGCGGCTAAAGGGCCTGAAATTCACATTATGTTATAATTTAAAAGAGAATTTCTACAAAACGATATACCTTTGGTGTACATGATACCAGAAAAACGTTGTACAATCTATAAAGTTATTTCAAATTTATGTTGGAAATGTGAAAAACATGAAGGGTCATTTTATCATGCTTGTTAAAAAAATAGAAAATTTTGGATTCAAATACACACAGTGATAGAAAGAATGTTAAAGATTTGTTTTCAACTAAAACCAAAACTTTTCTTTCTGGGAATAATGGACAGGCAACTAGAAAAGACTTAAGGACAGTTGGGTTTTTTTACATGGTAACTGGAGTGAAATTATTATATGCACAAAAATGAAAAATTCTAAAATACCCATAGTGGAAGAATGATTAGAAAGTATAGACCATAAAGAAGAAAACACAGTAAACTTATGAGAGGAAGAGTAAAATATAAATGTTTTTAACTGCTGTAAAGAACATCGGAACACACATGTATAACTTTTCTTTTCTTTCTCTTCTCTAATTATTTTTTATATCTTTTTTCTTTCATTTCTGTTCTAGTTATTACTTTTCTTTTTGTTTGTTCTTTACATTTGTATTGTTTTTATTTTGCAAAAAGCTTCTTTAATCTAAATTAATTTGAAAGAAAAAGTGTTGGATTCTGAAGAATAATATTTTACACGTTTTCTCCCAAATCACATTAAAAAATAAAGTCTCCTTCCAGTCAACCCCATCTTCAGGATATACTTATGCTGTTTTTTTGATAGTAAAACAGAGGTGATTTGTCATTAAGTTATTCTAATTTAGAGCACAATTATTCCCTGGAAGCGTTCTATTAAAGTAGCAACCAGGGCTAGCTCTTGCTTAGCTTTTGGACAAGGCCACCTGTGCAAGTTCCATCACAGGTAGAGTAGAAAGAAATGGACTTCTAGTTCTTAGTCAATTAAAAGGTTTATAGCCAGGGGTGGAATTCTACCAGTTTGCACCTATTCATTAGAACCGGTTGTTAACATTCTAAGCAGTTTGGAGAACCGGTTGTTAGAAGAAATTACTGGCCTAATCCTGTAAGGAAGGCAGGAAGGAAACATTCTGGTGTTGCTTACAGAAACTGCCTCTCCGTTAACCCTTATTACATTCTTGGCAGGACTAGACTTCCTGTCTCAGGAACTTCTCTGGAGTTATTTTTCCCTCCTTTGCTAGTACTTTGCTTGTGTGGAGTGACCATTCAAAGTTACAATGGCACTGAAAAAAGTGACTTATGACCATTTTTCACACTTACGATTGTTGCAGCATCCCCAGTCATGAAAGGCCAGGCGAGGAGATGCATGCCTCGATGTGAGTGATATTGAGTTGACCACGCCCAGTCAATAACATGACCACCAAGCCATGTCCACCCAGTCACATGATCACCAAGCCACGCCCACCAACTAAGCCACGCCCACAGAACCGGTTGTTAAAAAATTTGAATCCCACCCGTTTATAGCATGATTTTAAGTTCCTGGCTGTATGAGATGTATATCACCTTGACCTTTGAAAGGAAGGCTAAGGTAACTATGCCCTGAATTCATTTTAGGATTCATAACTCACCATCCTGTGATGAACACAGTAGAAAAATACTAGAATACCTGTGTTGATTTTGTGCTCCCAGATAGTACTGGATTACAATCCCATAATCCCAGACTTCTAGAGATGATGAGATTTATAGACAACAGTAACCAAAACTGAAACTGTATAAAAAAAGGCCAACCAGCGAGTTCCTTTTGTCCAATTTAAAAAAAAAGATATTCAATTGCAAATGTTACATTGAAGATGAGTAGTATTTTTATTTCATTAAAATATAATGGAAACATATTTTGTAGAAGAGTTAGGTTTTTCAATAACTTATTAATATTTACAATTGCAAATGTTGCTTTACAGTTATTATACAAAAGATTCTGAAAAGCTTTAGCGATGAGGAAGATGTACCATATGCTTCCCAGCCAAGAGGGGGAAAACAGAATTAATTAATAGAATGTACTGATTTCCATTACATTATGGACATTAATCAACATTGCAAGCATTCGTTGGTTTAATACTGCCTTCACTGTCATTTCCCAATTCTTGTAAACTACAGCTTGGCATCAATAATTCACTGTAACCTAACTCTAAAATACAGAATGATTCCAGAACATCCTGACAAAGGAAGTGATGACTGAAACACCTGCAGATGGGCCTCTTGTAAATAATTCAATCACTATGTGGTTGAATGCTGCCCTGTGAGCTGTATCACAAATCAATGTTAAGGCAACAACACTCAGCAGTTTAAGCCCCGTTTTGGCTGTTGTGTTTTCACGGGAGAATCAATTCTCTTTCTCCATCCATGTCTCATTCATGGCCTTAGCTCCATGGATTCTACTTCTGCCCTACCTCTTTCATGGAGAATTGTGTATTCTCTTCTTCTGGCTTATGGCCACCTGAAAGGAAGGACTAAGAACTACAAGGATCACTCTTTGGGGGAGTGCTTGTATTCTTAACAAATGAGTATAGAAGTTCAGTATAGGCTGCATGTCAATGTTTTGGTACTGTAGGCCATCAATCTCCTATGCCAGTGAGGGCGAACCTTTTGGATCCCAAGTGCCCAAAGTGTTTGTGTGCACATACCCAAAATGCAAGGATGTCCCCCATGCATGCACCCCGGCCCCTGCACATGTGCAGCCAAGACCCAAAGACCAGCTGGCAGGTGGGAAGAGCGATGCATGCATGGTGGAGCTGAGCTGGGGCAATGGCATGCATGCCCACAGAGAGGGCTCTGCTTGCCACCTGTGGCACGCATGCCAAGTTCGCCACCACAGTCCTATGCTATTATTACAGGAAAAGGAGTTCTTGTTCAGTTATCATAAAAGATCCTATTACTTTCCCACTGAAGTGACACCTATTTATCTACTCACATTTTCATGCTTTCGAACGGCTAGGTTGGCAGGAGCTGGGGCAAGAACGGGAGCTCACCCCGTCACACAGCACTTGCCGACAAGCCCAGTGTCTTGACTGCTCAGCGCTACATGATGTCATGCTGACCACAGGACCACGGATACATCTTTGGACAGTGCTGACTCAATGGCCTCGAAACGGAGATGAGCACCACTCCCTGTAGTCAGCAATGACTAGCAGAGTGAAAAGGGACTCCTTTACTTTTACCTTATCACACAAGATGAGCTGGGGAGGAAGGCTGGTCCTTAAACAGAACAGTGGGGTAACTTTCAAATAATGATAGCTGTAATAAGCTTATTGCTGAGTGAGGGGTATGAACAATAGCTTGCATTCCTATTATTCATGGAAGAAGATATTCTCTCCTTTCACAAATATACAAGCTTTGCCACTGTAAAACTCACCGAATGCAAGATCAGATTTTTCTCTGGGCTGAAGCTCATACTGCACATGCCAGTGATGTGCCACAGAAAGCAGTGGTTTTGCAGCACATAATTCATAACATTAAAGCTGTCTGACAACATGAATCCACCCCACCAAACTGTGAACACCACTCCATATTCCTTTGTTGTTATTTATATTTAAGAGAGCAGTGCTGAAGATTACTCACCATGGAAATCATACTTTTGGCAAGTTACTTGTTCTAGTCCATGGAAAGTTAAGTGACAGGAAGAAATGTACCCCACCTGTGTAAACATTAATACTGAGCATTGCAAAATGTTCCCATTGTAAAAGAAAAAAACCATGGAGAATTCCTGGAAAAAAACCCAAAAGTTTAGATGGACCACTTAAAACTCATCAGCATTTCCCTTTATCTTTCAGCTACAACTTGCTTATTTACTCTTTTCTTTCATGATTATTATTTATTTCAGAAGAAAATGATAGTTGCTCAAAAAATTAAAATCCTTGGTTTCAAATTAACTTAAACTAAGCAGTCAATTCATGAGCTTATTTCTTGTAGGCACACATTACATAAGGCATCACTTACTCTGGAATACTTCCCTGTAAACAAACTACTGAACATTTCTTGCAAGCTGTCATGAGAAATGAAAATAAAAATCCTCTAGTGTGTGATCATAATGAATCTTCCAATTAAAAAGAGGTTCAAAACGTTGGGTGGGATTGGAGACCGCTTGACCAAGGAAGAACATGAAGTTTCTTTTCAAATTCACTGTAGCTATTGGTACCACTGATGCTTTGTTTCCATTTTGGTATCATCAAAGTTTTATCACTTATTCTTTGAATCAACTTAGCTTTTGATGTCCTTGTTTCATTTTTTTTTTTGGCCATATAAAAACTTCTTTGTCCATTAGAGGAGAAAAGCATCTTGCAAGTTGACCCAGGCAGCCACAGTGAAGAATCAAACAATGATATCAGCCTTCAAGGTTTACATTTGTAGGGATCCTTTTCTGTCTTGCGTCATATACCTATAGCAGGCTTGATCAGTGCAAAAGTTAGGCAGGGCACTGAATGCTCAAAGAAAAGACAACTGCCTGATGTCAGCGGTGAAGTCTGTTTGACAGTCTCAGTCCAAAATATCCGTTTCAAATGGAACCAGATGATAGTATGACAAGTTGGTGACATAAGCTGTTGGGTCATCAGTGTCCTGCAACTCTGAGGTAAATTCACTAACATTTTCAAACCTAAAAATGGACAAAACAAAGCACTGTCATTCATACTTGGACATACAATAAAGAAGATACTGACACAAAAGGAGACACGGGTTTATATTTTCTACGTTGTAACACCACCAAGATAATAGCCTGAGGTGGACACTATAAGTCATTAGCCCAGCCAGAATTTGGGGAATCCACACGACTGGTCAAATTTATCTGTCTTTTCAAAAAGATTCTCCAGTCTGAACAATCTACAAGAGCACCTGGCCTATGGGATTTGAACACCTTGATCTTGAATGCAAATAAACTTCCCTGACCTTTGCTGTCTGCTCTGCACCTTGTTTCCTGCCTGATTTGAATGATGTCATTCTTTCTATCTCTTTCAAAAGAGTTATGTGTAAGGAGTCCAATTCGAAGTGGCAGAATGGGCTCTTCCTTAAAAGAGACTAATTGGATCTGTGAGAGATTGGATCATAGATCCAATCAACAAACAGCTAACTAAATCTAGGGCTCCATTTAATCAGAGATTTCTTAAACATGTTCTTCCAAGTCAAGATTTGGCATTTGTAATTACCATGCCCAAAAAAACCCCCCACCTGATTCCTCTTCCCATGATACAAACTCCAAGCACTATGCCAACTTGCAAAATCCTAGAATAAATAATTGAAAAGCAATAAGAGTATACATTTGAAACCAAAAGTTTTCCTTTTTAAAACTCGGTTCTTGGAACAGAAATGCAACCAATAAAGGCTTTGCTCTACTCTTACTATTCATCGGAGCTAGTTGGTCATTTGCAGCCATCATCCTCTGAAAATGGAGTTTATGTAACAACTGCCTTGGAATATTGCTCAAGTTGTTTCACTATTGCACTATATGGTAACTCACTATTTTTAAGCCACTCACAAGCCACAATTTTGCAATCTGCAAGGGTTTCTTCAAATGATGCAATCGATGAATCACAAAGAAATCTTCTATTCTGAGTACATGCATTTTAATTTACAGATCACTATGACAAGGGTTTTATCTATACATTAGGAGGCTCCATTGTATTATGAACTTGAGTGAAGAATGAAGGAAAGAAGTTAGCTAGAAAGCACTTGAGCAATGAGTGATACATCTGAAGCCCATTTCACTCTAAAAGCTTTTGGCAGCTGCTTTGAAGACCTTTGTGCTTGGCAGGATGCAATGAAATTTTTAACTTTTTTTTAATCTCTGAAAATAAAGATGGCATTTCTTTGATCATTGACTTTTGCAGCATTGAAGTACAAATACTGCACCAGAGATGAGGTTTTATTCCAGGGTAAATTTATCCAAATACAAAGCTTCTTGACAATGGTATATCAGCCATAGTAACAACTTGGTTAACTTGTTCTCAATGGATCAAGCCTTGCAAATGCCCAGTTTGGTATCACAAACTGGTTACTAAATAGCCTGTTGACCTGGAGCTGTTGAATGGCAGAAGGCCTCCACAACCAGTTTTTCAGGAAACCTTGATTTTTTTTAACAACCTTGAGCAGGGGCCATGCTAATCTTCTCTGTATTGTTTCAATTAACAGATAACAGATAATCAGAGTTGGAAGGGACCTTGTAGGTCATCTAGTCCAACCCCCACCCACTCAAGCAGGAGACCCCACATCATTTCTGACAGATGGCAATCCAATCTCTTCTTGAAAGTCTCAAGTGATGGCGCTCCCACAACTTCCAAGGGCAAGCTGTTCCATTGGTTGATTGTTCTCACTGTCAGAAAGTTTCTCCTTATTTCCAGGTTGAATCTCTCCTTGTTCAGTTTCCATCCATTATTCCTTGACTGACCTACAGGTGCTTTAGAAAACACATTGACCCCTTCCTCCCTGTGGCAGCCCCTCAAATTTTAGTATATGTGCTGCCGAAGCGAGCATGGGTTGTTGTATTTTATAGAACAGTATTTTAAATATTTTCCAAATAAAAACATGCCAGAGAGAACACGGGGACAGTAAACTGGTCTCCATTTCAGTCATGGGCGGCTGATGTTTACAACGTAGGTGAAAAGGATATAAATTTGTGTGCTCTGCCCCAAATCTCTTTTTTTTAACACTTTCCATAAGATTCACAATTCATGTATTTTAGATAGGTTGTTTAATGGATAATTGGTTCATCTGCACATTTTCTGACTCATGATGTTTACTATGGACGGATCATAACCTGAATTTTATGTGCAAGTGGATCATTTCAAACTATCGTAACTGCAGCAACAATACTCTGTACAGATAAAGGCACAAAGGGGAGAGACTGCCACCTACTGAATGAAAAACAGCTCCTTTTATCTGCTTCCTCTTTAATCAAAAACCAAATCACAATCCTTTCACAAGTCTGAAAGTTCATCCGTGTGGAGAAATATAGTCAGCATGTTATTCAATCCTGTCTTTAGATTAAACGCACAGAAGTAGAAATGGCAGTTTGGGATCTGTAAAATGATTGAACAAATTGACACAGGATCAGTGGTGGGATTCAAATTTGTTTACTACTGGTTCTGTGGGCGTGGCTTGGTGGGTGTGGCATGGCTTGGTGAGTGTGGCATGGCTTGGTGGGCATGGCAGGGGAAGGATATTGCAAAATCTCCATTCCCACTCCACTCCAGGGGAAGAATACTGTAAAATCCCCATTCTCTCCCCACCCCACTAACCTGTTTTCCAGCTCCGTTCTCCTGTGCAGGGCAACAAAAGAAGACCCAGCCAATCATCTGGGGCTTGGGAGGCAGAGAATAGATGAGGGTGGGGTCAGTCCGAGGTGGTATTCCAAACTACTCAAAATTTCTGCTACCGGTTCTCTGAACTACTCAAAATTTCTGCTACTAGTTCTCTAGAACTGGTCAGAACCTGCTGGATACCACCTCTGCACAGGATCTGTTAAAATAGCTACACACACACACATACACGTATGCAGATTCGTGAGCCTAGTACTATGGCTATATAACATACCTAGCACAATGCTGGTCCTTAGTAACATTTTTTTGTGATTAGTATTTTTTCTTATTTCTCCACCCTGTTCAAGACTTAGTTTTTTACACTCCAAATGTCTGTAGAGATTCTCAGTCATCCAGATCATGGCTGTCCCAAAGGTGTTTTTTCAGGAGGCAACTGGAGTTTCTTGTCCAGTAGTAGGAATGGATTTCCAGAGGAAAAATATTGCAGACTGCAGGAACCAGGAGTACTACTCAGGTGACCCTGAGGACACAGATAAACCTTCCAAGTGCTTCAACAACCTCTAAAAAGGATGCAAATGACCAGCTGTCTGCAAGGAAGATAAACCCTTCCATTCCCCACCATCCTGTCAGAGCTGAAGAAGCTTCTTGGATAAGAAGTGAAACGTCTTCAAAAGACAAAATAAGAAAGTCCAGTTGCCTCCTGAAAAAAGCAGCTTTGGTACACTTCAAATATTTAAACTCTTGTAAAATTCTGGCAGGGATGCATTCATCACCTGCCACAATAGAATTACCCAGGACTCTTCTGTGACTGTCATCATGTTATCCACAAAGATTGTATCTAGCTGATCTAGCTACTAGCCCATAAAACCAGCACTAGGCATGATAAAGATAATCTAGAGACAGAGAGAAAATAACTGCAGGCATCTGCAGCTCCAATTCTGCATTGGTAACATGGTCTCTAATTTCCATGCACAGGAGTTTGCTGGTGGGTGGGGATGGAAGAGGCAATTCACCTTTGCTTTTAAAACAAGCAAAACTAGTGCAATATTTAATGCAGAGCAACCAAGGAAAAATGCCTAACTTAGAAATATTTTTGGGAGAAAAAGGAAACAAGCCCTGAAATGGAGGCTTGTAAGGGTGGAAGGAGGCCTCACTGAGACAGGTAGTCCTCGACTTACGACCATAATTTGAGCCCAACGTTTATGTTGTTAAGCAAGAGTTTTGCCCCATTTTACGATTTTTCTTGCCACAGTTACGTTGTGGTCACTAAGTTAGTGACACGGTCGTTAAGTGAAACTGGCTTCCCGTTGACTGGGCTTGCCAGAAAGTCTCAAAAGGTGGATCATATGATCCCAGGACGCTGTGACTGTCATAAATACGAAACCATTGCCAAGCCTCTGAATTTTGATCATGGGACCAAGGTGATACTGCAATGGTCTTAAGTGACAAAAACGGTCGTAAGTCCCTGTTTTCAGTGCTGTCGTAACTTTGAATGGCTGCTAAGCCAACTGTTGTAAGTCGAGGACTCCCTGTATTCCCCAGGTTTATATAGACTACTTTTGAGCTTCAATGGATGAGCTCCCTGACTCCTGTGAATGGAAAAAGATGGGCGACTGAGAACGTATCTGAGCTGCAAGGAATGCACTGGCCTCTGATCCTATTTGGACTACAGTACAAGGAAGTGGCAATACGCTATCTTCCTCCTCCCTATCAGGAGTTCAGCATTTTGTTTCTCAATTACACTCAATGTGAGGGAGAAAAAAGAGGAGGTGGTTTTATACCTACAGGAGAGGGTGCATATCCAGGGATTACGATTACTTACAAGTGTTCTGCTGAATCGGCATCACAGTGTCTTTCTTTGCCATTCGGTATACTGTGATCGATCACTATCGTTTCAGTATTAGCTAAACAAAATCCGTTCGAACGCATGATTTCTGAAGAAAAAGAAAAGCGAAACATTACAAACCTGAACTATATTTCTAAAAGGTACAGGCTTAAAGGTAAGTATAGCCTCCTATTTCAGGGTGTGCGGTCTAGGGGATTTACGGAATCGCTATGAAAACGGTCAGGAAATCCCGATTTCCTAATGCTTACTCAGAAGTTAAGTTCCATTGATATAGAACTGCAGCTCAACCTCCAAGGAAGACAATAATAAGGTGGCTTTTCTGTACAATTAAAAAAAACCACAAACATAATCCTTGAACGTACAATCATAATACAGACATTCTTTAATGAAGGATGAGAGAGAGAAGAAGAAACTATTGTACTTCTAAACCCTGTTTATACAGTTTGATGGCAAGCAGCACTGGAGCTGGCAGCATTCCTGAAGCCTGGAAGATACTTAGTAGTATGTCTCTTGGAATTGGCAGTTGCTACAAAAAAAATTAGGCAGGGGCTTTTTTTTACTATTGCAAGAAGATATTAAATTGATCTCTTCTGGCAGCGGTGAGGTTTGGCAATGATAGAGAACAATAGCAGGAATGCATAAGGCTGCTTGGAAGGCCCCACACAGCCTACAAGATGAATATTGTGCAGATCTGCTCTGAATTTACTTGTGCCACTCTTTGGGAGTGATATAATGTCTGAAACACTGAGGGGAGTTCACCAGAGTTTCTTTTATATAAGCTGAATTATCAAGGTTTGAGAGCAAAAAAATATTCGTACCTCCAAGAATCAAGGGACCACCCCTCTGCAATTTCGATATGTGATTGAGTTATTAATTAAATAAATTTTAAAATGACATTTAATTTCATTAGAGATTGAGGCCTACACAGAACAAGCGTGTTATTTTCCCATGTTCAGTCTGAAACGTTATAAGGTAAAGGCAAAAGTTCCCTTCACACATACGTGCTAGTCATTCCTGACTCTAGGGGGCGGTGCTCATTTCCGTTACAAAGCTGAAGAGCCAGTGCTGTCCAAAGACGTCTCTGTGGTCACGTGGCCGGCATGACTAAACGCCAAAGGTGCACGGAACGCTGTTACCTTCCCACCAAAGTGGTCCCTATTTTTCTACTTGCATTTTTACATGCTTTCGAACTGCTAGGTTGGCAGAAGCTGGGACAAGTAACGGGAGCTCACTCTGTTATACGGTGCTAGGGATTCGAACTGCTGACCTTTCTGATTGACAAGCTCAGTGTCTTAGCCACTGAGCCACCGCGTCCCTCTGAAATGTTATAGACTAAAGTATTAATCTCCATCTTGAATTTATTTTTCCAAGTTCTGAAATAATTTTCTAGAAGTATGGTAAATGTTAGTCCAGAATGCATGTATTCCTTAATAATTTCCAAATCCCATTATATACACAAACACAGTGCACATGCGTGAATGTGAACAAACACACAAACACACACTCATGCTTTCTTTCTTTCTGTCTTTTCCTTCCTTCCTTCCTTCCTTCCTTCCTTCCTTCCTTCCTTCCTTCCTTCCTTCCTTCCTTCCTTCCTTCTTTTGTGGAATTGAGGCCAGGTGCCCCACCAAAGCTTTTCCATTCTATAACCTTTTCTGTGATTCTCTAGGATCTCTATGACTTTTTCATTTTAATGGTTTCGTCCTGGGTAGCAACAATCAGGGCATGGACAGTTTTCAACCTTCAATTGGTGTGAGAGGCTAAAAGTTCTCCTGAACTGAACAAAATTTTGCCAAGTAATCTCTGCCTTCAGGAACTGTTTTCCAATGGAAAAACAACACAGAAAGGGCTCTTGTATCTTACATGTCAGGGTTTTGTACCAAAACAATAGAGATTTTTCTCCAATTGTAGAAAAACTTTCATAATCAGAAATGTTTATCTGTGAAGCCCAAAGTTTTTGCTCATTCCTTCTAGATGATCTGAATATGTAAGGCATAACTAAACTTTATGCATTCTTCCTATCTAATGCTTAAACATATAGATGATTCTTGTATCAATTCCAACTTTGTTTCCTCTATTCCCCACACCAGGAAATGCAGTTAAACATGATTTATTGCAAGAAGGAAAGAAAAGCAAAGTCACAGCCTTGTTCTTCTCCTTCCTTTTCAGGCTGGAGAGAGGCTTTTCTTTAACTGAACATAAAATTATATCCTTTTCACTCTTCTGATGATGCAAGTGGCCCAAGCAAACAAGCTAAACAGATCCAAAGTGAAATGTGACAAGAAGGCCTTTTTTCTCCCTGTTCTCCCTAACCTTTCTTTTGTAAAATTAAATATTACCTTGTTGCATACCATCTATTCTAGCAAACTACCAGATACGTTTCCCCTGCGAGATTCTAAATTCAACAGCACATCAAGAGAGGGCAAAGGAAATTTTTTTTATTTCTCCATTCATTGCCAAAAAAACAAATAGGAAAAATCTTACTTGTGTGTATGCCTTAAATAGTACACAAAGTGTGCCATAAATAGATATAATGAATATATTTATATCTTATCCTTTCTACTCTGCAGTAATCAAGGACACATTATTTTCCTTTATGCACAGACCTGAAAACACTGTTCAGTATTATGTTTCAGCTCACAAAGTGCTTCAGATTACGCCAGGCTTCCCAATCAAGTAACTCTTGAAATAGGACGAATTTATTTCTCAGAGGTCTTAACAATGGTCACAACTGCTGAGAATTCTAGATGTTGAATTCGACATACAACTGGAGGCTGCCCAAGTCAGGAATAATGCATTCCTGTCTGTGTGACCCTTGTGGTGATGGTACACAATTATTCAGTCACTTCCAACTCTTCATAACCCCAGAGACATCACTTTCAAAAGATTGTCGAGAACTGCTTGCGTTTTCTTACTTTTTATTTATTTTATAGATACTTGAAAGTGTAACAAGGAAAAAAAAGAGTCAAGAAGAATAAAAGAGAAGAAAAGTAATAGAAAAGAGATTTGCAAGCTGTATAAAACTGTGTTAAGAGTTAACATTAGATTAGTACCGCATATAAAGGTGACTTTTAAAATCAATTTAGCACTTTAAAACCATTCTGAAAATCAAATCAATATTCAGTAGTAAAATAAGGCAGTCAATAGGATAAACATCATTGCCAGAATAAATAATTAATGGGTATTTATGTGTAATCTGAGGAAGCCTGCCCATATTGTAATAAATAAAGCTTTATGTTAAAAGAGATACAACTTCAGGATATGGTAGAAGTGTATATGCACAATTGTAATCTATAAATAGTTTCTGGGTTAAATTAAATTCAGTACTGGGTTATTAACTGCTTTTATGAGTTCTTGCAAGCTCATGCTTCTGTCATTAGTGATAAAATCTAGCCATATTCTCTTCTATCAGCCACTTCTTCATTTGTCTTTGATTTTCCAAACTTTGGTGTCTTGCAAGATTTTATATTGTTTGGCAGGCATTTCAGAAACTCCTGCAGCTTTGCTACTAACAACATTTTCTAGAGCGCATTGGTCTCTACTTTCACAAACATCTGGTTGTAGTTCTGTGAACAAACCTTTAGATGTATCTCCCTGTCTCTTCTTGCTCTTTTCTGGAACTCAGCAATTAGGGGGGCACATTTTTCTGTGTTTGAGTTGCGCTATGTGTGCAACCATACAGATATATGAATTCTACGGCCATTTATTCCTAAGAACACAAGTGTAAAACTGCAGCCTAAGTGTGATATCATTGATTCGACCTCACTCAGAGAAAAGGGTTTATCTCAGCAAAAATCTGAATCAGATATCACCTGCACAAAACTGCCAAGTTCTTCAAACCAGGAGACCGACAATAATGAAATGTAACATCATTTCAGCTTCCAACATGTTGATATGTGTAGTTTAGTTTCTTACATTTTAACAACCAATATCAGTAATTAAGGCTGTAGTGGTAAAAGAATGTTCAAAGAGGGAACAAGTCTAAAGTGAATAATTATAGCTGGTTCGCCTAATGAATAATCCAAAGTCTATTCTGGGCATTCTTATCCTTCTTTTTTATGCAGGAGACTACCTTGCCATCAAAACCTTTTGCAGACAAAAATGTAATCCAGCAGTTAACAATTGCAATATCTGCTGCACAAGTAGCATCCCACTAATAATGTCCATAGAAACCCAAAATGAATACTAATTGATTTGGGGGAAGTGGGGAGAGAATGTAAGCATGAAAACAGTTAAAATTTTCTGAGATTATAAAATCTCATGTGATTGAATAATTTCATAAAACCGAATATTTAAAAAAAACACCATAAAGTATTCTTATACACCACCAGTTCATACTGATTTTGTATTGAGATGAATCACAATTCCTAATATTATCTAATGCAGCTTAAAAGCAAACCACTAAACCTTACCAGATATTTTAACTGGACTCTGGAAACTTGGTTGGATTTTATGGACGTTGTCATTTTTTAACACTTGATCTAAAGGAGACCTTTCGAAAAAGGTGAGGACAACTTCAGATCTGGAGTACTGAAAAAATGAAATTAACAAAGACAATTATAATCACGGGAGGAGGTAAAATAACATTTGAGGCATATTGTACGGGTCCAATTAGAAGCTCCTTTGTTCAATCCTTAGCACTTGCACATAGGACCAAGAAAGATTTCTGTCTGAAACTCTACAGGTTGCAGATCAACCTTCTGATGATGCCCTTCACACTAGCTAGGAACGCTGCAAGTTGTAGTTCCAACAAATATAAAGATAGTGAAAATTTGAAGTGGGTAATGAACTTGACAGAAAGTAGACCATCTATAGATCTGCATACTGTACTATACGTAACAGCTATATTGTACTGCTAAAATTCAGCAGTAAGCTATTGATAAGTGGCTTTTTGATTATTTTTAGTTTTGGCAGAAAACAAGCAAAAAAGTGACTTGTGATTAGGTTTTACCCACCTAAAATATCTATACTCATAAACCACAAACAACCAAGAATTTAACTGTTTGGTTTGGTGGCAGCAGTGCCTCAGATAGAAAGTCCATACAGAGAGTGGTAAGGACAGTCAAGAAGATTATAGGAAGCTCACTTCCCGTTATTCAAGATACTGCTTATAAGCACTTTGTGCTTAGAGCTCAAAGCATCATTAGAGACCCCAGACACCCACTTCACAGTCCATTTCTGTTGCTCCCCTCTGGGAGGAGGTTTCGAAGTATTTCTAGCAGGACTTCCAGATTCTGTAACCACTTTGTTCCCTATGCCATCCGTCTGGTAAATTCACAAGATTCGTTTTTCTCGCCATGTACATGTATATATCTGAACTAGACTATGTTGTTTCTCTGTGTCATATAACATAGGGGGGTATATACATAATTTTGTATTTATTTATTTATTCATGTTCATGTAGTGTATATTGGAGGTGCCCTTTGAGAGCTATATGCAATGAAATTTCATTTTTAATGTATGCCAATTAGTGTATATTCCAAGTGACAATAAAGTTATTATTATTCTATTCTATTATTATTCTAATATTAAAATTCTCAACCAACCCATGTTGGTGACATTTTTTCCCGATTACCCTAATACCTTGGATATTCCCTTAAAAAGTACAATACTTGGTCTCTCCCAAAGGGAAGGCTACCTGCCTCTCAGCTCTACAACCTAATGGCCTAGTCTTTGTATCAGGAGGACTTTCACACACAGCAAATACTTTACAGGTTATCCTTGTTTAATGATCACTAGTTCAGCAACTGTTTGAAGTTGTAACAGCACTGAATGAGTGGTAATTACAACCAGTCTCCAAACTTACAACCCGCTGCAGCATCTTCACAGTTCATGTGATTGCAATTTGGATGCTTGGCTACCAGCATGCATTTATGATGTTTGCAGCATCCTAAGGTCACAAGACTGTGATCTGCAACCCTCCTTGCCAGTTTCACACCAGCAAAGTCAATGGGGGAATTGGCAAGAAGTTGGAAGTCACAGTTACATGAGGTCCTTCCTTAATATTTTCAACTGGCACTCATGGGACTGCTGTTACTGAACAGCACAGTCATGTGGTTTTCAACTTATGATCACATCACTTAACAAGAAGTTTCTGGTCCCAATTAGGATTGTTATGTGACCTGTATTGAATTATGCCTTGCATGTGAAGCAGCTCCAATTGTTTAAAATAACCTGAGATATAAACCCTGGACAACACATGCAATATTTCTCTAATTGGCTCATAATACAGTTTTTTTAGGTTTCTTCTTTCTAGTAGTCCATGTACTA
The DNA here is from genome assembly GCA_009733165.1 of Naja naja. Taxonomy (NCBI): domain Eukaryota; kingdom Metazoa; phylum Chordata; class Lepidosauria; order Squamata; family Elapidae; genus Naja; species Naja naja. The sequence goes on from CM019150.1 coordinate 146,571,296, forward strand.
AAAAGCCCTCATAGTCCAAGAAGTTATTCCTTTTAGTCTACAGCTATATGAAAAATTCATTCGCAGGGGTATTGCCTAGCCCATTTGTGCTTTAAAAAAAACACAAAAAAGCAGTTGCAAAATAGTCAGACTGATAACATTCAATAGCCAAGGCAGGGGAAATAAGTTGGGAAAGACAGCCTTAGGGCACACTGATTCACAAGAAGAACAGTAACATTTGTATTTCCTCAAATCAACCACAACACCTTGGGAAGTGCTCAACTCTAAGGCCTTTAGAGATACAACAAGGGAGTGGTTTCCCTTTCCCTCAAGGCTAGGGTGTTAGATGGCCTTCAGATGGGAAGCTGGAAACATCTCCTGATGTTCCCTTGCTCAACCTCTTTGCTCTGAGGAACAGGGGCATGTTCATTGGAACTGGTCCTCTGGGGACCTTCTGGGATGGGGAGAATGAGAATTGGAGGTGTAGCTGTGAGGTGGGAAAAGGGCAAGTCAGACCTCTAAGGTATAAAGCAGAAAAGAGAAAAAAGGAGGTGGGGTGGGTGGGCTGGATACCAAAATATTCAGTTGAGGAAGAATTGGGCAATTCTTGCCCTCTAGAATGAATAATTATAATTATAATGAATAATTATAATTATTATAATTATAATTATTATATTTAGATTTATATGCCGCCCCATCTCCGGGGAGGACTCGGGGTGGCTCACACAAAGATATATATATATACAAAATAGATAAAAATATATCCAATCCAAATGTGTAATAAAATACTAAAATACCCCATTAAAATCCCCAATCTCTCTCAATCCAGGCCGGCCTGTAAAAACAGCCAGGTCTTTAGATCGCGGCTGAAGGAACGTAGGTCAGGGGCCAACCACAGCCCCAGGGGCAGCTGGTTCCACAGGGTGGGCACCCCCACAGAGAAGGCCCTCCCCCGGGGGACCACCAACCGACATTGTCTGGCCGATGGCACCCCCAGGAGAGCCTGCCTGTGGGAACGTACTGGGCAATTGGACCTCGATGCTGGTAGGAGGCGCTCCTGCAAGTACCGTGGACCCAAGCCATGAAGGGCTTTATAGGTTAGCACCAGCACCTTGAATTATGATCCTATCTATCTTTTCCTAAGAGTAAATCCCATGGAACCACTTATTTTCTAATTTGGACAACAAATTTGTGCCCGTCACAGATAAATAATCATTTTAGCAGTAATTAACTATGGTACTCTTTTCCTCATTCAGGATGAATAAATCCTCAAATGTTACCCTAAATGGAAATGTTTCTACTATAAGCTTCTCTACATCCCTCACAGGAAAAATATTATACATGGGATGTTCAAGGCTATGATCCAATCAAAGCTTCCTTGGAGAAACTTCATTAAACTCAAGGATACTCAATACTCAATTCTACTACACTGAATGAATTGCTGACAGATTCACTTTCTGATACTTCTTATATATGTTTTTTGGAGGTGGGATGTCACAATGTACAGGAAGGGAAGTTTATGTCTCTCAGCCAGGCCCCCACACCAATAAATTATCTCACTACCGCAGCTAGGAAAATTATTTTAAAATAGAATGAATGGGATTTTATCTGAAATTATCCTTGTTTAGGGGGAAATTCTGTCTCCTTCCAAAATTACCCATAGAATTCAAAGAATAAGTAAATGAAAAGTAGAACTGGGATGTGCAGCTTGGCCCTTATTTCAAAAGAGATGTTTTGTAAAACAGTAACTTGGATCTCCTGTGTACCTTCAACTCAAAGGGATGGAGCGAGGTGATCTTGCTCATGAAAAATAAAGCACCTTATTTCAATACCTGCAGCGAAAGCATTTTGCTTTACCTCAACCGCTTCACTTTGATGGAAATGGCATCTCTGAAAGTGTAAAAGAATGCAGAAAGAGAGCAAGGGAGCTGTTGGAAAGCAGCTGTTCTCTTATGATACTTAGAAATGGGGCATCACTTTGCTTTGAAAGGCTCCATGTCTCATGTGATGAGGAAGTAGAACTGAATCCTCTAGTCCAGGGGTGTCAAACTCAAGGCCCAGGGGCCAGATCTGGTCTGTGGGGTGCTTAGATCTGGCCAGCGGGGCTACCCTGGAAATAGGGAAGGACTGGCCCGCAATGCCTCTGCCAGCAAAAACAGAGCTCAGGAGGGCCGTGCATGGCCCCAAGCTCCGTTTTCGCTGACAGCGGGTTGCAGGAGGCCATCACAGCTGAAAACGGAGCTCAGGAGCCCATTTTCACTGGCAGAGTACTCGGGCCACCATAGGCACCCTCCCCCAGCAAAAGTGATGTCATGCTGGCCACACCCACTCTGGCCCTGCCCACCCCAGTCCCCCAAGGTCAAACACAACCCTGATGCCCTCAATGAAATCAAGTTTGACACCCCTGCTCTAGCCACACAACTTGACACTTTAGGCCATGAAGTAGTGCTAGAGAAATGTTTTGTGATATTTTCATCCCTAGAAAGGCACAACAGAGAGATTATGCCAAGTGAGGCTCCTTTAGGAAGACAGAGAGGAAGATCAAGAAGTAAAAATGTTGTGAGAAAAAGGGTTTGAGATCTGCATTCTTCTACTACATGGTCTCGGCAGGTTTCCTATAACCCATAAGGCCTACTTTAAGGTTTACACTATAGTTTTAGTGTTAGCCTGTTATCTAGGCTAAAATGCAGCCATTTGTGGCTCTCTTCTAACCATAATTCTTAAGACTAACTTAGTGGACATTTTAAAATTTCTTCACAGGTTTTTCATGTCTCCCAGGTAATAAAAAATCAAACGATTGGAAAATCAACATTGACTAAACTTTCACTGAAATGTATCATTTTTCTTACTTACCTTCCAAGGCATATTTATAATATTCTTTAGGAGCTTCTCTACCTCATTCAGCCTGGCTTCTATGTCATGAGACTCTTTAATTGTAATTAAGCCTAGAAAAAAAGAAGAAAATCTTTAAGGAAGTATTCTGTGGGAAAGCTACATTTTATTCTTGATTATACACATTTCGACCTGTATTTTATGTTCTCAATATATGAAAATGTAACTTCAGTGTGTAAGAATGAATGAGAAAAAATAATCCCCACTTACACGTCTAAAAGACACATGAATAACCAAACTTATCCATAAGCTTTTACCTTTTGCCAAACCCAACACTGCTCCTAACAATAACAGCTTAAAGAGAAAACACCTTTGGGTTTTTAATGCTGTCTTATCTCATACCTTGTAATGTGAATATAAGTCATATCATTGGCCAGAATATTAATCTATGTTTTAAAAAGCAGCAAGAAGGAGAATTTAAAATTATCTGAAGCCTGAGCTTTATAGTCTATAATAACACAAATAACACACAACTGATCCTGAAGGTTAATCTTTTCCAGATGTTCATCTGGATCTCCCTGGGTTACACCTTCATCTTGAATGAAAAGACCTCCCTCTGTAAATCCCCAATGCTGATCTACCAGAAGAAAAGAATAATTTAAGAATTTCCATCAGCATGGATCCCCAGAATTTGCACGCCTATATTTCATGCTTTTATTAATGAATGATTGTGTGGAAAGCACATTGCCTCCCCCTTGTTAATGAGGAAGCAAATGAATCAGCTGCCTTGACTCTTACTGCAACTGATTACAAAACTGTTATATCCTGACAAGCTCAATCTTAACAACTAATTTTTCCCCTTAATTTGTTAGTTTCCTTGTGTCTGACATCTCAGCAGAAGGCGTTAGTGGGCTGACCTCAGAATTACCTCAGAGGCTGAGTTGGTTGGACCTGGTTGGTACTTGGACAAAAGACTATCAAGAAATATCAGAATTGTAGGCCAGAATGGGAAGTTGGAAAAAACAGAGAGTGGCACGCTCATTTCCATATTCTCACCGGAAAAGCAACACAAATGTGTTATGTCAAGGACTCAAGACTTTATGAAAACTTTGCATTTATATTTGTCAGTTCAAATCATTTCCATTCCTTCCCCACAAGTAAGAGGAGTGGTTGTGCAGCAAGTAATTAGTTTTGGTTTTCTGGTTCTACAGGATCTAACAGGGCACACAATCATGATTGTGTTGGTTTTCTCCATTCTAGTTCTATCTCTGCCTTTTGTATCTCCCCACATATTTCTTGCTTTTACATCATTTTAACTTGGGAATGCCAAAATAGGGTATGGGAGAGGACAAACAAACTAGTCTAAAACAAAACTCAGGTAAAGCCTGAAAATCAGATCTACTAGATTCATGCTGCACTGCCATTATTCATGGATGTTTTCCTTATTGTCAGGTAATGTGCTGAAGAATGAGGGCAGTCAAGCCAAAAGAACAATCACCTTACTTTTTACAAGCGGTACACTCACAAATCAGGACATAATTATTAGTGGCGGATTCGAAAAAATGCAATAAAAAGCACAATAGAAATTGGAAAGCGGGTAACAAGTTTTATACCAATATTGATTGGATTGATTCAGTGATAATGCTATGGTGGGGAAAGCACATATTCTCATTGCAACAGTATTACCGTGTTTCCCCGAAAATAAGACCTACCCCGAAAGTAAGACCTAGCACTATTTTCTAAACCTGCCCTAATATAAGACCTACCCCGAAAATAAGACCTAGTGTAAATCTCCAGTTCCAGGAAGACTTTTCAGGAGCAACCGTGCACCATGAAACACCCCCTACACACTCACACCCACTATTTGGCACCATAAATATATAAGACCTACCCCGAAAATAAGACCTAGTGTGTTTTTGGGAGCCAAAAAATATAAGACAGTGTCTTATTTTTGGGGAAACACGGTATTATTATTATTATTATTATTATTATTATTATTATTATTATTTAAATTTACTGGACACCTATCTCGCCATGGGGCCACTCTAGGACACTTACAGCAAATAAAAATGAAGAAATAAAAAGGGAGTTTAAGCAAAGCAAAAGTAAACAATAGATCAATAAAATAACGAAAACAAAGAAAATACATTCATATGATTAGTAAAATAGATGAGAGAGTAGGGAGCAGGGAGCAGAGGGAAAGGTGGAGTCTGCTGTCAATCTACCACCCACCTCCAGAATAGAATTTCCCCAAAGATAAATGCTTTGAAATTATCTCTGAAATCCTAAAGGTACTAAATATGGATACACCCCATGTCAACCAACAGTTCCTTGTTATAGAATCATAGGAGTGGAAGGGCCTTTGGAGGGGATCTTTTAAGGCAGGAACCTTACCATGCAATTGCTTAAAACATTTAATGCAACCCAATTACTAAATATGGACAGTAAACCTGGGTTATTCTATTCCAGAGGTCTCCAATCTTGGCAGCTTTCAGACTATGCTGGCTGGAGAATTCTGGGAGTTGAAGTCCACAAGTCTTAAAGTTGCCAAGTTTGGAGAACTCTGCTCTATTCCAAGAAATCTGTACATTTGGGTTTTACCATATGCCCTACTGAAGTCTAAGTGCAATAATACATAGCCTTCCCTTGGCTTACTAATTTCATCACTATCCATCAGATCAGTAAGATTTGTTTTGCACTACTTGTTTTTAACTTATGTTGACTTCTAACACCCATCTTGTTCTTTTCTATGTGCTTGCAAACTGACAGCCTTTCTAGATATTTCCAAAAACTGATGTCCAGATGTTTGGTCTGTAGTTTTCTAGGCCCATTTTTTTAAAGACTGGAACTTTAGTTTTTCTCTAATCTTCTGACATTTCTCCTGAACTCCAGGAATTCTCAAAGAGTCTAATCAGTGGTTCCAATATCATGTATTAATGTGTTACGAACCAGCAGAGTGCAGAACAGAGTCAATGCCCCAGACTAACCTCATTATTTTACTTTCTGACAAATAAATATTTTATGATTGGTTAATAGCCTCCTTAATTCTTTTTGCTCATCATAGTTCTGTTCGCTCCTCTCATTGTGTACTTCAGTGGCCCCAACCTTTGGGGCACCAGGGACCGGTTCCCTGGAGAGGCATTTCTGTGGACCTGAGGGAGAGTGGTTTCATGTGCTGTCTACATCCTTTGCTTGTTTGCGTGGCCCAGTTTCTGGCATGCCACAGACTGGTGCCAGCCCATGGACCAGGGGTTGAGAACCCCTGGTAGTACTCTATTATATAAATTGTTTTTCCAACTTTAGAAAATCTCTGAACCTGAGATTTTTCCACTGCAATTTGGTGAGTATCCAATAGAGGGAGCCATATCTCCACACATTGCTACTTCTAACATCTACGGAACCTGCTCCAACATAGTAATTTCATTCTGTTAAATTCAGTGATTTTGTCCAATTGCATGTACTCACATGTCTGGGTAAATTACACAGGCGGAGAGACCTAAACTAGTAGACCATCTCTTAGTTAAGTGCCTCCCCACTTAACTGAAGTGCATTCAGCAGAGAAGCAACCATCTAGCAATGCAAGATACCTTTTGAAGAGTAACCTTTCCATAAAAATTATCAAGAAAAAAGGGAGATACGAGGAGAGGATGATCTTGCACAGAAAAACCTAATTGTTCAGCAACTACTAACTGGTTTGACAGTGCAAACAAAAGTGTAGGGGATTTTATGTTACGGGGAAGCATTTAATTCCAAAGCACTTTCCTCAAGTTTGAAACAGCACAGCCAAGACACAGGCTTAAGGATCTAGATATCAGAGATAAATCCAACATAAATCTTCCACTTAGTCAGATTGCCTGATGATTTGGGTCTCCATGGGTTGACTTTGGCTTGAGCCACATTTAGATACTTCATAGATCACAGAATATCAGAGTTGGTAGGGACCTTTGGTGCCGCTTGCTATCATCTCCAGCTATTTATTTAGGTTATCAATATGATTATTGGAAGTTAAAACCCACCCTGTCCTAGAAAAATGAAATATTTTAGCATATACTAAAAAGGTAGAATATTTTCCCCAGAAGAGAAGTAGAAACACAGAGAGGCAGAAACTCAGCCCCCTCCCCACCTTTGTTAATGGGCCATTAAGGCCTGGGCCAGTCCATTCTACATAACAAAGATCTACCTCCTTAAGGCAGAGCCATTTAATCGCCCTTCATTGCACCACCCACTAAGTTTCAACCAAACTTAGCACATAGACAACCTACAAAGCTAGCTATGATCTCTGACAGCAACCAATCAGGATATTCTTCCTGTGCCCAGGAAGTTCAAAGCCAGAGAGGGTATAAAACCCAGGGATTCTCAACATCTCTTCCATTTTTTTTCTTCACCCAAGAGATTCAAGGCTCCATGTTTCCAGCGTCTTTCTCCCCACGTGGAACCCAGGTGGACATTTTCTTCCAACAAAAGATATCCATCGACAAGAATTCACTCACAATTTTTAGGGAGCATAAAGTAGTCAACCATTAGAAGAGGTGAACTCTGACCCTGAGCCTGGAAGAAACCATTTTCTTTTGAAATTTATCCACAGGTGTGTATAATCCTGGAGAAAAAATCCACGACTTCTCATATATGTTTGTTCCATGAGAATAGGCAAAATAATTCGCTTTGTTTTCTGAAGACCTGGGGCTAAAAAAGTTAAAATAGTGGTGGGGGATTTTAATGGTTAGGGGCTGCACTTAATACTGAGGGGAGGGAGACAAGAAATGCCTTGATGACATTCTCTATATTCATCATTACACGTTCCCTGCTCTTTCTTGCCTATGGAAAGGCATGCGCTTGTTGGTTTGACCCTTGGCTGTAGTTCTTCTGTCCCTTTAGCATGTATACAGGTAGTGTATACAGGTAGTCTTTGTTGTACAATTGATTGAGCCTCAAATTTTTGTTGCTAAGTGAAACACTTGCTAAGTGAAGCTGGCCCCATTTTACAATTTTTTCATGCCATTGTTGTTAAGTGAATCACGGCAATTCTTAAGTTAGTAACATGGTTGGCTCCACACATTGATTTTGCTTGTAATAAAGTCACAAAAATGATCATATGACCCCGGAACATTGCAACCGTCATAAATATGAACCAGTTGTCAAACTTCCAAATTTTGATCATGTGACCATTAGGGATGCTGCAATGGTTGTAAGTGTGAAAAACAGTTGTAAGTCCCTTTTTTCAGTCTGGTTGTAACTTTGAATGGCCATTAAATGAACTGTTGTAAATTGAGGACTACCTGTAATTAAGTGCTGCGTTGCTGACCAAGTGTGTACATTTGATTTAGAATTATTCTTTTCTCCTGAATATTTACTGGGGCTATAAATGTAATTTATATATAAATTTAAATGCTAGCAGCCAAGCCAAATCCGTTTGCATGTGCTTATTTAGTTCCTTCCTAATCATTCAACAAGGGAAAGAAAAGCTAGAGTTCCTGTTTTTTTGTTTTTTTGGCATCCAGCCAGGAAAAGACCAAATTTGCAGATGAATTTTTAAATATTGGAATGGATGCAGATAGTTCAATATGCCTGCTTGCAAGATTGGCTTTTAGCATGGACAGCACAGACTTAAAAAGATGTTTATTTTATTTTTTTAAAAAAAAACTCCTTAATGACTTGCCTGGAATTAATTTAATGGTTTCAGCCAGAATGCTCTCCTGCCCCGGAGGAGGTAATCGGTCAAAAGAACTCTACACTGTGGGGAAAATTGAAAACACAGAGCCTGTTTTATTTTTCCTCCATTCTGCTAAATTAAAAGGTCTCCACTTCCAAGCCAATTGATACTCAATGTTCAAGAAAGACTAAGCGGGGTGCAAAAATCTCATCTAAAATGTGATTAATTCCCCCACCCAGCCCGAAAATAGTAATTTCTTTCAAGTGCAACTAAAAGTGAGAACTATATTTTTAATATTGTGGGCATAATAACCTCCCATTTACCAAGCTGGCATCTGCCACATGTATAGGACTACAATACCTGTAGATGGAGGTTATAGAAATATCTCTCTCTCTCTCACACACACACACACACACCCTTTTCCCTCTCCCTCTCTCTCATATAGGATTGCCTATATGCTCTTCTGTTTCATCTTTCCCTTTTTTGGCAGTGGTCTGGCTCTGATCACTTAGTCAACTGCTTCCAAACTGACGTTTTCAATCACTCCTCAAAGATACTCCTGACCCTATCTGTGCATAAGAGTGAGGACAGCCTAGAAACAACATAACTTTTTTTTAAAAAATCCAGAAACTCCTCAAAATGGCTTCATGCAAATTTGACAGAAACCCCCCAAAATAGGTGTTGTGATTGTTCGTGAATTTCCCTATTTTACCTTAAAACCTCACCTTCCAATTGCCTCCAAATTCTTTTATTTCCTTGGAAAGAAATAGAACCAAATCACTAGGGGCACAGACAGTAGAAAAACTGTAATCATTTTGCAAAATACTATTGGGTTTGATGTTTGGGTTTTATTTTTATCTTTAGAAATATTTATTAAGTTTGAGTTTGCAACTTCATTCACTAAAGCTCACAAGTATACACACATATAAAAACCTCATTTGGGATTTATGCCACGACCTTTGGACCAAACATCTATGGAGTGCATTCTAAAACTAACCACAAGTTATTCTGAAATATATTAGTATGATCACTGACACACAATATGGAAATGAGGGCTATTTCCTCTCTCTTTAAACACCATCTGAAAAATCAGTGCATCCTGCCACTTAATCATAGTTTGACAAACATCTGTTCCTTTACACACTGAGTATGCTTAGTCTTAAAAGTTCTTTCAACAAAATTCCATTTATCTCCCTGCTATGAAAAAACAGATGAACAACCTTATTTTGTGGAATTGTGATGATTGCATCTGTGCTCAGTGTTTTGAGCAGAATTTTATGTAATGTTGTCCTGAGTGGCGGACTTGAGAAACAGCAAACTAGCATAGCAGTAGCATTTAGACTTATATACTGCTTCACAGTGCTTTACAGCCCTCTCTAAACACGTTGCCCCCAACAAACTGGGTCCTCATTTTATCGATCTTGGAAGGATGGAAGGCTGAGTCAACCTTGAGCCAGTCATAATCAAACTGCTGGCAGCTGGTAGTCAGCAGAGTTAGGCTGCAATACTGCATTCTAACCATTGTACCACCATGGCTCATATGAAACCAATATTAAAAAATATGTGGCATTAATTGCTGATGTAATAATTAAATTAAATGGGCCTTAATTAAATGGGCAATTAACAGCTCAGGCTGTTAATTGCCTGCACTTAAGTTCCAGCTGCCTACAACTGCTGTAGGCTCGAATCCCACCAGGCTCAAGGTTGACTCAGCCTTCCATCCTCTCGGGGTAGGTAAATTGAGGACCCAAGATTGTTGGGGGCAATTAGCTGACCTTGTAAAAATGCCGCTTAGTAATAAGCAGGCATATACAATGGAATGAAGGCTATTGCTGAGCACACTGGGTTGTATCCCAAAAATTGTAAGCCGCCCTGAGTCTTCGGAGAAGGGCGGCATATAAATGTAATTAAAATAAAAAATAAAAAAAATTACTCATACATATGCACAATGTGTAGGATTGTCTTCATAGGTTGTGGAAAACATCTCTCTTGCTTTACATTACAATTACTATGGTAACCAGAAACATTTTTGGATATTTTGCCAAGTGATTAAAATAGGCTGCATTCCCAAAATATATTTTAACTATTAGAAACATTTTTCTGTGCAGATACAACAAAGTTGGTTTCCTCAAGGGATGCCACCCAATATCATTTTAGAATGATAACTGCACATTGTATATCCTGCCAGCAATATACTGTGATATCTCATATAAGCAAGGAAAATAATTTGTATCTAATGTGAAGAACACCAAAGGAGTCCTTGGTTGAATTTGAGTATAGGTACCCCTGGACCTATGACCATTTGTTCAGCAATTGCTTGCAGCACTGAATGAATGATGGTTAAGACTGGTCCTTGGATTTCTGGCTGACCTAACACCTCCGCAATTGTGATCTGAGCATTTGGCAACAGGATGACACTTATGGCCAGTTAGAGTGCTCTGTGATCACATGGTCACCATTTGCAACCTTCTCTGCCAGCTTCCCCAGAAAGTCAATGAAGAAGACAGCAGGGAGGATTGTCAGTCCTTGGGTATGTATGTCTCCACGGTCCATGCACACACACACCCCAGAGCAGGGGTGGGTTTCTACCGGTTCTGTCCGGCTCTGTAGTACCGGTAGTTCTGAAGAGCAGCAGACATAGAACCGGTTCTATGTCTGCTGCTGTTTTGGCCCAGCCACCCACCCGGGCTCTTACCTGATCTTTATTTCCTGCTTTTTCAAATTCAGCTGCTGTGCGAGGCACAGCTGCGGTGGAAAAGCAGGAAAAAAGTGTTGTTTTATACGCTGCTGACGAAGATACAGGCACGCACGCAGCATGCAGAGAAGCACATTGTAAATCACCAAACATCGTAAAACATCGTAAATCACCACGAATCAGTAGTTAACCCTGTCGGATCCCACCCCTGCCCCAGAGACTGCATTTGCACCACAGGCAAACCCTTGCGTACAATCCCCAACTCCTTTGCACACCCACCCCAACCTTCCTCACACCTCTAAGCACCCCCACACTTCCTCTCCTACCTGGCAGGTTCCGCTTAGCTGCCTACCAGCCTGGAGTTTGCAATTTCCTGCCAGCTTCCCCATTGACTTTGGTCCTTTAACAATTGTGGGATTTTGTTAACAGCAATTGACTGCATCACTTAGCAATAGAAACTTCAGTCCCAACTGCCATTGTAAATCAAGGACTACTCATAAAACTGTTTAATGTAGCTTTTGCTACTATCTAGTGGTCATCTGGATGTTTGCAAGCTATGTGTGGTAACACTATCTTAAGATTCACTTTTCAGTCAGATGCCTCTAAGGCAGGGGTGTTGAACTCGATTTCACTGAGGGCCACATCAGGGTTGTTTTTGACTTTGGGGTGCCAGGGTGGGCATGGCCAGTTTGATGTCACTGATGTCAGGGGCGCTGAGTGCTCTGTCAGCAAAAACAGGGTCCTGAGCTCCGTTTCCGGTTGCAATGGCCTCCTGCAATCCTCTGCCAATGAAAAGGGACCTTGGGAGGGCCGCACAGCTCTCCCAAGCTCCATTTTTGCTGGCAGAGGCACTACGGGCCGGTCCTTCATTGTTTCCAGGGTGGCTCCGCAGGCCAGATCTAAGTTTGACACTCCTTGTCTAAGGAAATGCATAACTGGGCCACAAACAGTCTTTCATTGTTTGGGGAATAACAATAGAAAGGCAATGTATTTACTTTATAGAACATTAACCATGCAAAAGAATGAAAAAAAGCCTTTCCTCTCCATTCAGACAACATCTGGTTATATAGTATATAATCAATTGAATCCAGCCTTAGTAAGACATGTGTGGATTAATTGAAAGCTACGGGGCTTAAATTGGTTCTGACTGCCTTAAGTACCACTGAGGGCTACGGATTTATTCTAAATACTGCTATGTTTGCAGAGGTAAGTAGAGTAAAGTTATTACTAATGGAGAGCAGTGTTTGCACTGATACTTTACGGTGTAGAAGTAAATTAGCTATTTCCACAGACAGTAGCTGTTGTTGCTATGCTGCAGCGATAAAGATTAGTTTCACCACAGATAAATTGCATCAACTGTGACACATTTTATTGTGCCAATGTCAAGAGTCATTAAAAAAAGCCCTGCCTGCTAAACAAGGGATTGGACGCTTTGATTAGCTGACTGAAAGTAAGTTTTTAACTGTATTGTTCTCCTGTAATTGCTCCTGTTTTTAATGGTGATGGGGTTGAACATCATGAGGCACAGTCCACAGAATCAGAAGCTTGTTTGCATTTCTGGGAAGAATCAGCAACTTTCATGCATTTTGATGAAGCAATCGTGTTGATGTGCTGCAAGTATCCTAGCCATTCATAGGACCCAGACTTTATTTGCCAAGTTGATTTCATTTTTTTAAAGTAGACATGATTTAGTGACTACAACAGGGTCAACAATTCAGTCATTAAGCAAAGTGGCCACTAAGGGAAACATCATGATTTTACAATTTTACTTCAGCTTTCTGCTGCTTTATAGTCCTCTAAAGGTTGTAAATGTGAAGACTGGTCCCAAAGTTACTTTTTCATTCCTGCAAATGTAACTGCAAATATTTACTAAATGAACCAGTTCATAGCCTTACAAATAAAAAGTTCCTAGTCCACATTTTTGTTTGCTAATCACAGGCTTACTCATACCTCTGCTAGGCATGAGTAGCCTTTTACAGAAGAAACGTGAAGAGCATTTTAGGATGAGAAAGGTCCTTTTTGTTGAAAAGATGCATATGGATCCAGAAATTTTCTGTATGGGGTGAGGAAAGGTTTCCATTAATTGTCTCTGCAGCTGTTTATACTGTATTGCCTCTTGGGCTGCTGCAAAGAATTATTCAGTTTTCCACGCCACATTTTCAGATAAGTTCAAGGGAAAAGGAATAACAAGAAAGTTACCTTCTGCTCCTTCTTCCCTCAATTTTTGCTAAGTGCTCCTCTATGTAAATCTGATCCTGTACTAAGGTTTTGGGCAGCGACATATAGGTAAAAAATATCAAAGCAAGTAAAATGCACAAGACAGGAGACATCAGTGCTTTTCAGGCCCTGGTCTCCTCTGTACAAGTCTTCTCACATATTCTGCAACTTCTATCTCAAATCCTGCAAAATAACAGATGATTCATTAGGTGCTTGGCACAAGCAACTTTGTCAAAATAGTTCCATTAAGCTATCCTTAAATCTATTGTGAAGTATTAATATTGAGCGTCTATGGGGATTCTCAGTCATCCAGGTCATGGCTGTCCCAAAAGTGCTTTTTCAAGAGACAACTGGACTTTCTGGGTGACCTCTTGAAAAGCACCTTTGAGATATTTTAATACTGAGACTTTTTTTAGATGAAGAATTGCATTTTTGTTGGTTGGTAGCAGGGGTGGGATTCAATTTTTTTAACAACCAGTTCTGTGGGTGTGGCTTAGTTGGTGGGCATGGCTTGGTGGTAATGTGACTGGCTGGGCGTGGCCAACTCAACATCACTCACATCGAGGCACGCATCTCCTCGCCTGGCCTCTCGTGACTGTGGGGATGCTGCAACAGTTGTAAGTGTGAAAAATGGTTATAAGTCACTTTTTTCAGTGCCATTGTAACTTTGAATGGTCACTCCACACAAGCAAAGTACCAGCAAAGGAGGGAAAAAAACTCCAGAGACATTCCTGAGACAGGAAGTCTAGTCCTGCCAAGAATGTAATAAGGGTTAACAGAGAGGCAGTTTCTGTAAGCAACACCAGAATGTTTCCTTCTTGCCCTACTTACAGGATTAGGCCAGTAATTTCTTCTAACAACCAGTTCTCCAAACTGCTTAGAATGTTAACAACCAGTTCTAGCGAATAGGTGAGAACTGGTAGAATCCCACCCCTGGTTGGTAGGTTTCTGCAGCAATATTGCAGATCTGACTGCAGATGGCAGCTTAGGACAGTGAGTCTTGGCCAAAATCCTTTCAGCTTCTTGCTTCCAGCCAAGGAGAAACAAATGTGGGAATAACTTCACATTCCCAAGATCAGAAAAACAGAAACAAGAGCCCAAACAACATAATGAAGATTACATGGCAGAAGCTGAGGAAAAGTGAAACTATGTGAATCCCAGAGAAACAAACTGCAATACTGCAGATTACTAGAAGCACCTGAAATTTAATTGAAGATAACAGGTCTAGCACTGCTAAAACAGGTAACTCTTTTTCTGTCTAACAAATATAAGAACCCCAAGGAAACTAATTCCCTGGCTGAGAACTTTCTCAGTAAACTAATTTTCTTTCTGTCATCAAGTAATCCTAGGTAACTTCAGGCATGCTTGTTGCCCAACTCATTCACCAGTGTCCACTGATGTCTGCAAGAATACAGGGAGTCCTCACCTTATAACAGTTCACTTAGTGACCATTCAAAGTTACAATTGCACTGAAAAAAGTGACTTATGTCCATTTTTCACCCTTATGACCGTTGCAGCATCCCCATGGTCACATGATTTACATTTGGATGCTTCGCAACTGATCCACATTTATGAAGTCCCTGGGCCATACAATCCCATTCTGCAGCCTTTTGATGAGCAAAGTCAATGGGGAAACCAGATTCACTTAACAACTGAATCAGTAATTTAACAGCTGCCGTGATTCACTTAACAAATGTGGCAAGAAAAAAGTTGTAAAATGGGGCAAAACTTGCTTCACAAATTTCTCACTTAACATATATTTTGGGCTCAACTTTGGCCATAAGTCAAGGACTACCTGTATTGCAAGAAGTTCATGATGTAGAATTGTTTTTTCTTCCTACTGCTTTTTTCCAAGTGTAAGGTCTTTTTTGGGGGAGTGGGGGAATCAACTGAGTGTTGATCGATTGATTGTGTCAGGAATTGACACCTGTGTCACCAATTGCCACTGTGCTTGATATCATGGGCTGAGCCACCTACCCAACTTTCATCCCTAAGGCAGGACTAGAACTCACAGGTTTCCTGCTTAATCTCGTGCCTTAACCACTAGACTAAAGCGGTTTGCAAAAAAAGTGAAATAAAAGCTAAATCTTGCAAAATTTGCCCTGTTCATTTGAAATCTTCTGCTCTTTGTCAATCCTATGTGTCACTGCCAACCCAGATTCTGACAAGGAAATTGACAAAGAACAGCCAGTTCCTGAATTGTTGGACAAAACCCTGGGGGTGGAGGAGATTGTGCCGCAGTGGCCACAGTAACCAAGAGACACAATGGCCCCCAGTCTCTAAAGATGAGTTGAAGCCTGTCATGCCCCTGTCGGAGTCTGAATCTGAGGAAGAAGATGAACAGCTGACAGGGAGTGGGAGTGTGGCTCTATTGGCTGTGGAGGAAACTGGGGAAGAGCAAAGTCCAGCTGAGCAGAGCAGGAGAGAGGTAGAACAAGGGAGAGGGAGTTCAGAGGAAGACCCAGGCCCACCCTCTCTTCATCCTAGGGCACACAGGGAGGAATGGAGAAGAGAGCAATGTGGGTTGTGTGGCTTACGAGGGAGGAAAGGGTCCTGATTCCCTTCATTAGCCACACCTGGGAATGAGAGTTTAAAAGAAATGCATGCTGAGTGCGGCAGCTACTGGGAGCATATGTGAGTTTATCTTGTGTTGACTTTAGTTATCTGTGTTCCTGGGGTCTTCCCAGCCATGTTGAGTTATTGCCCTGCCTTCACGTCTGGAATTCTTGCTCCTGCCCTGTTGAACTAATTACCTCATTTTGCTTGGACTTATAGTTACAGTTTTTGTTGACCATGTTTTGGACTTGAATCTCTGCAGCCAACGGCTGTTCCTGGGAGAGTTTTTCTCCAGCCAGAAGGTAACCAGGACATTGGGAGCAAAGTTAGGGCTAATAAAGGGACTCCTACTGATTATATGACTGTGTTGCCTTTGTGCCACACCCTGGTCATCACACTACTTCTCCCTCCCAGTGCAAGGGATCATTGTGCCATAAGCAGAGCAGAGGCGCTCTCCAAGGCTCTTTGCTAGAAAAGAGCCTCACCCTTCCAAATGACCAACATGTGGTTGCTTCTATTTAAGACAGGGGTCCCCAAACTTGGCAACTTTAACACTTGTGGCCTTCAACTCCCAGAATTCTCCAGCCAGCATAGCATAGCATAGCTGGCTGGAGAATTCTGGGAGTTGAAGTCCACAAGTCTTAAAGTTGCCAAGTTTGGAGACCTCTGATTTAAGAAGAGCAGCGAGCTCAAGCCTTTCCAATGGTGAAAACCATTTCTTGACCTACAACTTGAATGTTCATGTATGTGACTCTGGACCTGGATTGGCTGATGACCCTATCTGGTCCTTGTGGCTACTGTTTTTGATTTGGACACTTTCTCAAGGCAAGCTTCCTGAGCTTTAAGGGACTTGATTCCTCTCATCTGTGCCTGCACGCTTCCACATACATTTCCTTGGCTGCTTCTTCATTTAAAACAATTAGTCCCTTTTAATAATTTAAACAATACAAATATAGCCAAAAGAAACAGAAGTAGATGCAAGCATTTTGTATTGACTCATCAGTACCTAGATTATTACTTGTTTATTTGCTTAAAAACTTTCTAGTAAAATTTGCAAACCTCTCTGCAGGTTGCATGTGTGTGGCCTGAGACAGGATTCTTTTATCTTTTTTTTTTGGTTACATAAGCTTAAAAATGAAATTAATGTGTTTTGGGGATGCCATCTAGAAAGAGTCATGATGCCAGCAAGTGTCCCATAATTAATGTTGATTTATGTGCTGGTCTTTAAAAGCCTTTGATGATGCTGTAAGGGCATGCCCAAAGAAGAATAATGGGAATTGTTATTGCACACCCGGATGATTTCTGATAAATAGAAGACTCAGTACATAAGGCTAGCTCATGATGATGGTGGCCTCATCAGAAAATTAAGTGTTCCTGGAAGTCTTCTGATGAAGCCACCAAAAGCATGATCTATCCTTATATACTTAATCTTCTTTTGAGAAGAACTGTAGTTCCGAACAATGCAATTCAGAATTGCAGTCTGACAATGATGACATAAATGGGCATCGCGGTGATATTAATTAGTTCCTTTCCTATGCAATACAATATCTCCCTTTCCCCTCCCTTCATCCAATATCCCCAAAGTCAGGTAAAGATATCACAGGAGCTTATGCATAGTATGCTAAGCTTGATTAGCTTTAATCCTGGTTTGTTTATGACCATAACATTATGAAATTCACCCATTTGCTTAGTAACCACATTCTATGGATTGCATGATTAAAGGAACACTGAGGGAGGATCAATTTCTAAATTGTTACCAGATGTAATAAGCTTGACAGTAGACACCATTCAAAAATATTGTGGTCAACTGGATTCTAATTCTACTGACCAAAGGAAGCTCCATCAAAGTACAGTGTGTGAACTCTGCCCTTAGCTAATTTAATCCTTTAATAAAGTATGATCACCAACCAACTAGAGAAGTTGTGGTATTCTTCTAAGTTATATCTTCAAATATATCTGTAACATATATTTGCCAACTCAAAACATTCAGCAAGCCATTATTTGGGCTGCTATCCAGACTTCCAAATCTGAGACCACTTCTCCAACCAAAAAGAAAAACGAAGAACATGTGAATCCAGTCACTTCACATGTGCTTTACTTAGTGGCCTGAGAAATATTACTTGAACTATCTATATCAGTATGAAATCAGTGTTGGCAAGATGTTTTATTCCTTATGAGGATTACAAGGCATTTACAGCCTGACCACAAATGCTCAAATTTCTCTAAGGATGGTAGCCCAGAGCAGTGAACTAGCTATGAGGCTCTCAGCTGTGACTTTATGCTACCTAGCCAGAAGATCAATCCACAGAGGACTCCATCCATTTTGCTCCCTCTGTATCTATCTATTCAGCATTTTCAGCAGCAACTATGTACTGCCTGTGTACATAGAGCTTGAGTACCCCGTTCAGTTTCCCAGCAATCAGAGCCAAAGTACAACCACAGAATTAACAAAAAACTGCCTGCCAAGGATTTTAACGTGACTTGACTGCACTGCTTGTTCTTAGGGCCATGCACTTGCCATCTTATACATGACCCCATGCAAAGCTGCACAAGGAACAAGCAAGGCCTTCCACAACGTAGCATTTCATTCTTTTTCTTAAAAACAGTTATCATAAACACAAGTGTAACTGAGGCTACAGTTTGGGAGGAACAATGAAATGGGGAGAAAGCTTCTTAACACTGCAGAAAGGGGTCAATATTTAAGTTTAATTTTTATTATATTATTATATGGATGTTTTCTCTATTTTTTGTCAGTTAGCCTTTTTTCTTTTTGTCACATTTAGATAAATTTAATGACCATAATAAATCTATGATTTTTTTCTTCACTGTATACCGCTATCATTTTTTTCTTTTCTTGAGTTTCTTTGTATTTCATTATTAAAAGCAAGCTTCGTCTTTTAGAAAGATTCTTGATCCTAACCTTTTTTCTTTAATTAGGTTTCTTTTATTTCAGTTAAACTCAACCCCAAAATGAATTTAAAAAGGGTTTTTTGACATACCTTGGGCTGGAAATATCATCCAACTAAGAGAAGTGTTATGATAACAGGAATTTAAAATATATAATATAGAGTGCTTACATTTCAAGGTGCTTTAAAGGCACATTAGCATTTAAATATTTAACTCTTACAAATGTTACCAAATAGCTGAGGCCCTTTGTTAGAACATATTTTACACATAAAATTAAACCTGCCTGTGAGAAATGCATATATTACTTGAATAAAAGCATACATGTTGGATGGAGAAATGGATGAACCATATACCATAAATATCAAATGTAATATTTGCCAACATGGTGATTACATCTGAATTAGAGTCAGGAATACAAAACTATAGCCCTTAATTGCCCTTTGTGACAAGTGTTTTTCTGGGATTATCTTCAGTAATTATCTAGATGATTATTCGATTTGATAATCAGTTTATCACAAGGATAAGTTGGTTCTGAGGATCTGTTCTGTCATTCAACCTGAGTCATTTTTGTTTCAACTTTTGTTTCTCATAATGAATGAAGGGGTATTTCTGAGAGCTGCAGTATAATTATAGGATTCCCTTGCAGACCCAGGTTCAGTCCCTGCAACACTTATAATCTTGAAACAGCATGGAAAAGCTAGTTGGTGGCAGCACATTTCTTACTGACTTTACTATTTTAATGAATGTTTCAAGGTTACCAACAGCTGATTTGAGTCTATGTAGTAATTTAGAAATCTGAAGGAACAGAATAAGGCTGGAAGGGAGAAAAAGTTCATTTTATATTTTTATTTATTAAATGTATATGCCGCCCAGCTCACTGTTCAAGCAATTCTGGGAGGCTCAGAATGATCATCTGTCCTTCCACTTTGCTATCATGGATTCCTAGATTAATGTCACTTAATCTGAACATCAGTTAGCCTCACTTATCCTGCTGCAATAACTGTTTATCTACTTGTGTTGGTAAACATTTTATGAATTAGATGTCCTGCACTCATACCAGCTACGCACAGAGGTGATTACTGAGAATCCAAAGAACAGACTCACTTGTATGAACAATCAGTAATTGGTAAAACAAAATGTGTTATGAGGCTATTTCTGTTTTCCCATTACCAGCACCCCTACCACTTATGAGGGTGAAATTTAAGGTGCATTGATAAAGTTGTGAACCCCATGCCAAGAGTCAGAAAATCCAAATAAGTGCACATTACATCACAACTCCTCATACAACAGCAACCACAACTATAGTAAAGCTTCATTTTAGGAATGTACTTGGACAATCCTCAGAATTAAAGGGCAGTGCAACAGGCTAACCATTTTCAACACCCACAGAAGCCTACACTCAGAAAGACACACGCAGGATTTCTCATTCTCAAAAGTTGAACTCAAGGAGGTCTAGGGTGGAGCTGACCAGCCACGTGGCTCTCTGCCCCCTCAATTCCTACAGTCCTTCTTCGTGGCTAAGGAGAAAGGAGATTATTCTGTCCTTGTGGAACCGGCCCCATTCATTCCCATCCTCACTTTCGCTCATTAGCAGAAAAATAATTATCACAAGTATTTCGTATTCCCATTTTTGTGGTGAAGCCTTGCGAGGGGTGGGGAGGCGCTTTTGGTATGCCCAGAGACATTCTATTGGTTATGAATGCCAAAGGCTGACTGACACCAGGACTAGTTCTGACTCTGTGTCTGAAATGGTATAGACTAGACTAGCGTTTCCTGCCTGAGCAGCGGTTTGGACTAGATGACCTCCAAGGTCCCTTGCAAATCTCTGTTCTGTTCCGTTCTCTTCGAAACCGGCTTAGACACTGTGCCCTATCCTGGTTGCCTTCCTCTACTACAAGGAAGGATTCAGAGAAAACGTCGGGTCTATTTAGGCTTCGGCAGCCAACAAGTTTAATAAGAGGCGAAAAGTTTTCCCCACCACTCCACCCCGATCCTTCAACTGTGGCGGGAAGGAAGCGCCGCTCCTTTTCAGGGAACTTCCTCTCGCCTTAGCGACGATTCGCCAAGTGGGCAGAGGATAGGATGGGGGGGGGAGGGAGAAAGTCAGAAAACGAGGCAGCCGGCAAACCTTGGAGGAAGGGGGACTGTGACAGCTCGGGGCGATCCTCCGGGAAGGAGTCCAGCAGGCGCTTGAAGAGGCGGCCCAAGTCCGAGTAGCTGCGGTGCAAGTAAAGGACGTTCCGGTCCGACCACTCGGTTCGGATCTCAAAGAACTCCTCCTCGTCCCCGCGTCGGTTGACGATCAGCCTCCGGATGCCGTTCACCCAGCAGCCCCGCACGTACATGTTCACCAGCGAGGTGCCCTCAAACACAGCCGAGGCCATCCCGCGGCTGCCCGCGCATACCAGCCCGCGGCCAGGGGGACGGCGGAAAACCCTCCGTCCTTCGCTATAAAAGCCGCTCGGCTTCAGGAAAAGGGAGCCACCACCATGGTCGAGGCTGGGCGTCGACGACGAAGGCACAAGGCGCTGTCTTCAAGCTCCGCGCAGGGCGGCCACAGGCGCCTCCGGCATTCTTCGCCCAGGCAAAAGACGAGGAGGAAGGGAGGGCTCAGCCGTCCTCCTCCTCCTCCTCCTCAGCCGCCGCCTCCGCCGCCTCTTCTCCCTGACTACAGTCGCCTTTTTTGTCGCCACCCCTTGCTAGTCACAGGCGCGGGCTGGGGCAGAGGAAGCCGTCGGGCAAAATCAGATGGGCTTCTGCTTTTCAGGCCGAAGGGGGGCAGCGACAGGCTTTTGCTCTCGGCAGGGCGGCGTGGCGTTGCATCTTCTTGTGGCTTTGACGCTTCTTCCTTCTCTCTCTCTTTTCTTTTGCGATCTTCCTGAAGGTTTGGGAGGCAGGGCGAAGAATTAGGGCTGCATTAAAATAAAATAAAATAAAACTTAAAAAAAAAAGCACGCGCGATCTCACACGCAAACTCGGGGGCGTTTTGGACTCCAGGCTTCTTCTTTCTTTCTTTCTTTCTTTTCCTATCTGAGGTTTTCAATACGTGGAAGAAAAAAGAAAAGTGAGGGGTGAGGGGGGGAGCGGAAGAAAAGCGGGGCGAAGCAAACGCGTCCCGCTGCCTGGATTCCTGTCTAGCCCGTCTGATTCTCGTGGCAGGGGAGGTGCTAGATGGGGAGTTTTCTCGATCAGATGTTGGCAGGGTATTGATTTTGGCAGTGGCAGGCTTTTTTTTTGTTTAAAAAAGGTTGTGACGCAACCGGCCGAAGAAGAAAATAGATTAGTTTTGCTCGCTTGCTGGAGAAAAGAGGGTGTGGTGAATCGTGGGCGGAAAAGACCCGCCGGGATGCTGGCTTTCCCCCCACCCTCCGTCGTCGGTTTCCGCGGGGGTTGAGGGAGCTTAATCCCCGCTTCCTTGCAAGAAAACTCGAAAAGTGGTTTTCCTCAGGGAACCAGGCGAGCTTTCCCGCTTCGGAGGCACCAGTACGGTACGTCTCCTGGTCGAGCAACTGGCGCGTTTCCCAATCTGCTCACCTCTTTCTTTCCGCCGAGCGCGGGTTAAAGCGAAGGGTAGAAAGAAGCGGAGCGTGGCGCAGATACATGCGCGCGACTCCCATCCCCGGCGTGGGTTATTACCAGGGGTCTCCAACCTTGACAACTTTAAGCCTGGAGGACTTCAATTCCCAGAATTCCCCAGCCAGCAAAGGGGGTCTCCAACCTTGGCAACCTTAAGCCTGGAGGACTTCAACTCCCAGAATTCCCCAGCCAGCAAAGGGGGGGGGGTCTCCAATCTTGGCAACTTTAAACCTGGAGGACTTCAACTCCCAGAATCAGGAATTCTGGGAGTTGAAGTCCTCCAGGCTTAAAGTTGCCAAGGTTGGAGACCCCTGGGTTATTTGGAAACGGGAGCCCCAAGCTCTGCGTGCAACAGCTGAAAAAGAGGGATCAGATCAGATCTGAGTCCTTATTGATCCAGACTCACAAACCGCAGCTGAAAAAGCCTATACCTAGATTTACAGTGGTTCGTTTAGTTACAACAGCGGTGGCTTATGACCATTTTTCACAGTTAACAACTTTTGCAGCATCCCCATGATCACATGATCAAAATTCAGATGCTTGGCAACTGGTTCATATTTACCACGATTGCTGTGTCTGGGGGCAAGTCCATGAGAGAACCAGATTCACTCAACAGCCGGGTTACTAACTTAACAACAAGCAGTCATTCACTTAACAACTGTGGCAAGAAATGACATAAAATGGGGCAAAATTCAGTTAACAAATGTTTCACTTAACAACAGAAATTTGGGGCTCAATTGTGATCGTAGGTCAAGGACTATCTGTACCAACTATAAACACCGGCCTCTGCTCAACCACCCTCATATACAGTTAGACTCTCTACAGTACAGCATGTGTCTTCAAGTTGGGGATAACTCCTGGCCACTGCCTAGTCCAGTGATGGCTAACCTTTTCGGCACCAAGTACCCAAAGTGCGTGCACACGCATCCCCAAAATGCAACATGCGTGCATGCTGCACACCCCCGTGCATGTGTGTGCAACCCCCCCACGTCCCCATGCATGTGTGCGTGACTCCCGTGTGTGTGTGCCCCGCCCCTGCGCATGCACTGCAGAGACCCAAAGACCAGCTGGCCGGTGGGAGGCGCGCACGCACATGTGTGGCAGAACTGAGCTAGGGCGATGGCTCATGTGCCCAGAGAGGGCTCTGCGTGCCACCTCATGGCATCATGGGTCCTAGTCCATCTAATTTTCCTGACAAGATTTTCAGAAGCTGTTTGCCATTGCCTGCTTCTTAGGGTTCAGAAACAGCGACTGGTTCAAGATAATCTAGCTGGCTTTGTGCGGGACTAGAATTCCTGGTCTCCTGGTTTTTAATCTGGTGCCTCAACCACAACACTAAACTGACTGTCTGCACTCAGGACTACCCCCAGAACATTGGTTGCTTGAGTTGAAACTGTGTCCTCCCTGCTGGCCTGGCACAGTTATTTTGGGCCCTGAGACCTAATCCCACAGCAGTTCTCCTACCAGTTAAAAGGCAGTAACAATAATTACCAATTAGCTGCTCTTTCATGACATCCAGCATCTGCTGACTGCTGCAGATGCCACACTGTCTAATGGTAGGGTCAGTGCTGTGCCTTGCTACCACTTTAAATTCCTACGGTGGCCTGATTAAATAGAAGCTATGCCTAGTCATCCAGCAGTGTTTGGAAGAGAGGATGGAAAAATGGTATCAAAGCCTATTCTTAGGGCTTTCCAGTGCCTGGTGATGAGGCAAATCCTACCATCTTCACATGATGGTAGAACTTGCCTTCAGTTTACACAGGTGCAAGTAAATCTTTGATGCCTGTGCTGGACAGTCTTTTTTCCTTCCCCCCCCCAACCGAAGGTCATGTCCAGAAAAAGAGTAGTTGATAGGCACTAGTCTAGAACCATTGGCTCATCCTGAAAATGAATCCTAAAAAGCAGTGGATGCAGCTATATCACTAAAAGCAATACTTAAATAACTCTTTAAGTAGCCTAAAGTACAACAAGTGCCAAAAAATCCCATAGGGGATTATCCATTCTGAGGTTCCACTAATATTAGCTGGTGTGGGAGTACTTCCTGATGGATTTCAGCCGATATTATTATTGGAAAAGCTCATCAATAGGACTTTCTTATTTAGGTATTAAGTTATAAGTCAGCTCGAATGAAGTCACTTTTTCATCCTTCTGTTCTTTACGGTTCCTTATATACCAAGAGGAAACACCATTAAAAACTCTTTAAGAGAAGTTTACTAATTGTTTTTTAAACACATGTTCAGCTTGAAATTAAAATATGTGAACAGGAAAAGTTTGTGGCCTCATTTCGAAGCTGGGAAAGGCTTATGCCTTTGCTCTTGCTTAGTGCCACTGACCCACCGCAGACATAATTAATGGAGGAAGTAAAAAAATTTCCCTCCTCCGCCTGAGGCTGGATCGGAGGAGATGCCTCATCAAACACAAGCACAGATGTCTGCTCTTGGCTCCTGGATCTGGCTTTCAGGAGAGAGAGAGAGACAGATTTTTATGTTTTTTTTTTCAGATTATGTTGAGGAAAATCTGACATGGGAAGCCGGTGCTGCAGAGCAAAACCTCTCAAGGGGAGACTACACTGACAATGAGGACATGGTGAATTGAGGCCTTGCATCAGCTTCTCCAGAAAGCAGCTTTGGACCAAAGCCCAGGGTGATGCAATGCTGCTGGAGCGACAAAAGTTTTGGCTGTGAATGCCAGTGTTTGACAACAGTGGTAACGAGGGAAAAGAGGAAGTCAAAAGGGTTTTCGCTTTTGAGCAAAGAAAGCCACATTGGGGAGTGAAATGGGGATGGCGGCGGGCAGGGAGGTTCAGTTACATTTCTTAGAATTGAGTGGGATGGTTTTAGGTCTGCCTGGAAGGAGTGGGGTGGCATATCAAGGGGTTTGGATTGTTCCCTGTTGATTTTAAATGTAATCCCGAGAAGGCTTTCTATAAGTACATTGTTCCAACTATATTACATTCCATAAAAAGATAAAGGATGGTGTCCATTACATTGTTGTTGTTCTTCATGAATAACCTTAAAGTTACAGAAATTGTGGATATTTGTCAATTATATAAAGGTGAAAAGGAAGCCAGGGATGTTCAGACCGGCCAAAGATATTCCTAAAAATCGATGGTTGTGAAGCAGATGAGCCGGGGAAAATCATAATCCCCTTTCACACATTTCATTTTATAAAATACACTTTTACTGCAGCTGCTGGGAAATCATTTTAATGTGCACTACAGTGTTTGAAAAGCGATTAAAACCCTTCGGAACTGTATTTTTCTCTGCAGAAATTCAGATTTAATTTCCATTTAAAAACCTACCCCCATGTGCACTTAGTCGGGGTACAATGATGGCTTAATAGCCAAAATAGCCTCCCCACAACCTTGCTAAAATCATTCATATCTTGTCCTCAGCCCATAAATGAAGCATACTTAAATCATCATTAACTGTAGTGGTATAGAAATAACATTCCCCTCTTTATTCCAGTTCTAACAATGACATAAAAAGATGTATAAAATCTGTTACACTTTGTCAACTGTTGTTTTGGAGACAAAAATCAAGCGACCAGTAATAAATTTGGCCTCTTTGACCTCTGTGACTTGTAAGTACACCCTGTCCTTTGGTCACTGGCTATTCTCTGCCACTGCTGCTTTTCCAGATTTTGCTTGTTTCCCAACTTCCTTTCTTGTCTGTCGTTTCCACCCTCTTCTGTTTCTCATATCAGCTTCTCCACAGATTTCTCTTGGGATAAAATAGCTTAATGTAAAGAAATAGAGGACTACTGCAATGCTCTCTACATGGGGCTGCCCTTGAGGACCACTCGGAGGCTTCAGCTGGTGCAGAATGCGTCGCTGGGTTGTGATGGGAGTATCCCGATACTCCCATTTACACCCTCCTGTGAGCTGCATTGGTTACCAGTTGCCCTCCAGGTGAGATTCAAGGCACTGGTAATTGCCTATAAAGCTCTACATGGCTTAGGGCCGGGTATTTTGTGGGCCATCTACTGCCGGCAGCGATTTCCCAGCGCCCGGTGTGCTTCCACAGACAGAGCCTCCTTAGGGTGCCATTGCCCAGACAGTGTTGGCTGGCGGCCCCCAGGGGGAGAGCCTTCTCTGTGGGAGCACCCACCCTGTGGAACCAGCTACCCTTGGAGCTGCGGATGGCCCCTGACCTTTGATCCTTCCATCGTGACCTGAAGACATGGCTCTTCCAGCAGGCCTACCTGGACTGAGGGGGGTGTTTATTGGCTTTTACTGGTTTTATTGCTTGTGGGTTTTTAAATTATTGTTGGGATTTTATTTAATATTTTTTAATAATTTTAATTTTGTACTCTATGTCTTCTTACAGTTGTGAGCCGCCCTGAGTCCTTCGGGAGATGGGGCGGCATATAAATCCCATCATAAATAAAATAAATAAATGTATTTCGGCTTCTCACTATTCATCAGTTTCTATCATTCCGTTCAACCACGAAATGGTTGCCCACCAGCTAGATTTTTTCTTCTTATTTTGCAGAACACAACTAGTTGCAGATTATGGTCTCGTCTCATATGTTTCTTCACATTTATTTTAATTTTGGAGATGCCCAGATGGGGGGGTGGAAGACCAAGCAGCCTGGAGAAACTGGAAGAAGCCTTGAAGTCAAACCTTCCCGTTTCATTCTGACTGGTGGATGTTATCCCTGCTGACTGGGAGCATGTTGGCGGGGGAGGCAGCAAAGTCAGGGGGAAATCAATCATTCTTCCAACAGCAAGTGGAGAATACCATTCATCAGTGACTCAAAACACATACAATAAAGGCACAAAATGAGTTAGCAGCTGACAGCATTGCCCATACTGGCACCGGGGACCAGCAAACTTCATGCCTTGTGCTGAGTCTACTTTGGGTGCCTAGCAAGGGAGAACAATCCTTTACACTGCACTATTTGTGCGAATGTAACATGAGAGCTGTGGATTTTCCCTGTGAATTGCTGTGGTTAAGGAGACCACAAAAGTGCTTGAAAGGGCTATTACCTCAACCTCTCTTGCTAAACTGGTGGAGGGATGCTTCTTGGTTTACTGAAGCTCTCCAAGAAATCAAGCACATGAGGAAATACTTTGAGTGGTGGAAGATCAGAATTGAAAATGGTCGAATATGTAGATGGACTGAAATGTAAACATGTACAAGCAGAGAAACATTAGTGTGTCTCCACATTTATTGAGCCTTTGGGATGCCAGTCAGCTTTGGGATGCCAATCAGCTCTGTTATTAGGATGACTCAATTCCTCTTGAGAATTCTGGTCCTGGAATTCTTCCTGTTGTCCACTGTGGGCAGTTTACAGGCACAATCGCTTCCAGTCACTTTGAGGTAGACACCATATTAGTGGGTTCTCATGAAATGACAAGGCAACAATTTATGACATTGTTTGGAATTCTTATGAGCCTGTGATAGATCTAATTTGCAAGTGATTGAATTCATTCCACAGGAGGAAATGTGGAATGAATCTCCTGTGATCTCCTGTGGAATGAATTCAACCACTTGCTAATTAGATCTATACACTTCCTAACTCCTGGACAGTAAGTGGACTTGAAAGAGGAAGCAGCTTTCTTCTTTTTCAAAACAACTTTATTGTACCAAAATGCCCTAGAGTCAAGATGAACCCTATTCTTCTGTCATTTAGGAAGGCATTGAAAACAATCCTTTTTTTGCAAGGTGGATTTTATTGATATTTTATTAGTTTTGTTGTTATGTTTTAGGCATATAAACTGTCTAGAGTCTGGTAGGTGGACAGCATACAAATTGGTTTAATAAATAAAGTCATGCAGATTGTGGTTTCTAGATTATATTTACTTACTTCAGTGGAACAGTCACACAAACAAAACTGCTAATGTTGGCTATTAATATTGTTTCAAAATTTTCATCTTGGAGGAGATATGTATATTTAAGATTAGATTTGATACTAAATTAAGACTGCATCAATGTATATAATTGAATATATTTCTCATTCAGTTTAATATCAACTATTCTAAATAATTGTATAATATCTGGGTGGATCCCACCTGATGGTTGCACAGATGGTGGATCAATTTTTTTGTAGGGAAAGATCATAAATTATCATGACATAAGGAAGGTTCTAAAACCCATGGCTGCTCAGTCTTGTCAGGGTTGAACCAAAGCCTATTCTTCCTCATCCAGACTTGTAGTATCTCTAGGCACAGGAAAGCATCTTGATGACATCATTTGGACAACCAGGGCAAAGTTGATATTTGATGTCCTGATGACGGATGACCTCACTCAACAGTTTCATGACAATGTCAAGTGGAACAAGAAGAGAACTGTTAACCCTGTGTGGTAGTTGAGACAAGAAACACAAGAAGAAATATTGGCTTTTACACACCAGTTGTCCAATCTGTGGTTCTCCCTCCTGTCTGCCAAGTTCATTCCCACAGAGCATTACAAGAATCAAGCTCTGGACATCGCCCCCCCCAGATTGACTAAACTGATCTTGAAAGAAGGACAACAATGCACAAGTATGTTTTCTGCTCCTAATCTAACCCCTCAACTGGCTCAGAAGGGAACAATGATTGACAATATTGAAAATTGCCAAGAGATCAAGGAGGACCAAAATGGATATACTACCCTCATCCCAAGCCCACCAAAGGTCAATCAATGCCATAAGTACTATGGCCCAGTTTGAATCTCAACTGTTACACGTCCAGATAATCCACTTCTTCCATAGTTCTTCTGAACAACCTTTTGTAAAAAAAAAGATGGTTGGAAACTGGACAAAGTTGACTGAACAGACTTTATATAGAAAGCTACTCTGTCTTTTCATTCTTGGTGGGTGTTTTTCTAATGCAGCAAGACAAAAAAAAATAGTGATGAAACACAGAGTGTTTGAAACCCTGTAAAATGTTGCGCATGACGCGGTGTGTATGATCAATAAAAGACTCCATTTTATGAATTATTTAGAATTATTTGACATCTATTTTTTACAGGTAAAAAAAGAAATATCGCCATACATTTGACCAGTCAGTATCTCCAGTATCAGGAGTGTCCAACCTTGGCAACTTTATGATCTGCGGACTTCAACACCCAGAATTCCCCAGCCAGCCATCAGTTGAAGTCCACAAGACTTAAAGTTGCAGAGGTTAGACACTGCTGCAATATGTTATGCTTTGCTGCATGAGTTATCTGAGACTAAAATATCAAGAAATTGAAACCAAGACCATGGTATTCCAATCCATCTTTCTTTCCACGATACTTTATGGTGATATGATTTGGTTTAGGACTACTTCTATAGAGAGGTAGCTCTGAAAAGCAGCAGACTCTGAGCCGGTTTGGTGCGACGACCTTTTCATTGTCTGTTTGGCCTGCCCACCCGCCCGGGCTCTTGGCTGTCCTTTATTTCCTGCTTTTTCAACCTCAGCTGCTTTGTGCAGCACAGCTGAGGTTGAAAAAGCAGGAAAGAGGATTTTCAAACGCTGTGCACCTGTACGCAGCGCTTGTCAGCTGATGGGCAGGTGCATTGATGGTTTTTTTTTCCGAATGCTGTACACGCATGTAAAATGCACTGTCACCAAACTGGTAGTAACACCGCTTGAATCCCACACCTGATTTGCATGCTTTCAGACTGCTAGTTGGGCAGGAGCTGGGGCAAGTAACAGGAGCTCACCCTGCTGTGCAGAGCTCGGGTCTCAAATCCAGGCTGTCAGCTCTTCAGCTGACAAGCTCAGCGCCTTTAACCACTGAGCCATCGCAGCCTGTTTGTCTATTAGGTATAAGCAAATAAAGATGTGGACTCAAATAGATTGGACTATGTCATTTCTGGGGCTTGGGCCTGGCAGTTATTTCTGAATTCATTATTCCATTAGAAGAGTGCTAGAACTATTCTGAGAAATACCCTAAGTAACAGGTCACAGATTTCCATAAGCAAAAGCTTGAAAGCCTCTGAAATGCCGTAAAAACATACAGGTAGTTCTGTCAGAAGGCTTGGGGAGCCTTGGCTGATATGGACCCAATCAAATGGCTTGTTTGTTACTACTTTGAGGGTGTGTGGAAGAGGTGGTGGGATTTAAACTGTGACTTTTTATTGCTATCTTCCACCTGGAGTCACAGTGTTTGAGAGCTAGATGGTCATATAAATTTGTTTAATAAATAATTAAAAGCATTGGTAGTTCTCCCTTCTACCTCACTCCACACATGTTTCTATACCTGCAAAATATTAATTGGACAATGTGATGAGGATAATTCTATCTCTAAGTGCCTTACCCAATCCCACCTTGCATTAGGAAGACTGGTTGCCTTCTTGCTGACATGTGAAAGGGTAAATAAAAGAGGAATCCATCAAGACTTTGCTTTAACTAGGACTGCAAAAGAGACATAAGGACAGCATCCTTCAACCAGCCTCCTAAAAGAGGCATCCTAATTTATGCTGGCATATTTTTCTGCTTGCTTCGGGACTGGTGATTAACACCAGTGGCCATGAAAATAAGATATAAGGGTTGTTGTTGTTTGGCATTTTGCTGCAATTGCAAAGCATGCATGAAACACTCACAAAAGTTGAAACGGGTCAATGTTCTTTCCGTTTGCCATCAAGTGACTTTTATATTGTGTGCTTTCAGTTTATTTCCCTGCTTCAGCAACGATAAAGCATTATAAAAGAAAATTTTGATAAACGGACCCTTCTCTTTCCTACATTGGATATCTCCAAATAGTTTCTATAGTTCTAATAGCTCCTACAGCCAGTATAATAAAGGGAAGTATTATGGGAATGAAGTCCAACTATCTCTGCGGCAATTTATTTTATTTCTAATATACAATTTTACAGAGAAGCAATGCAATCTTCATCCGGTGTACCATTAAGCTTCTCTCTTCCTGGAATGAAACTCCTCTGAAATCATTTTTGAGAGGAAGCTACAGATTCAACAACTAGTAAGTACAGAAGTCTTGGTGGAAATAAAGCAATGCCTCTGAATGGAAGTTGAATGCAGGGGCTGAACTGTTTTGCTGGGCTCTTTTACTTTCATCCATTCATGCGAGATGGATAGCCTCAGGCCTGAAACAGGATGCATTTAACAACTTCTTCATTTTTTCAAATAGGGGAGAGGACACTTTGTAATTTACAAGGCCAGTGGCTTTATTTCATCACCTTTTTGTTAATAATGTACACACACACACCGAGATTTTTCCATTTCCAGGAGCCTGTACCCTGTCTGAAAGCAATATGAAACATTCTCACTTCCTTTTAATAGTAATGCTGAATTTCATATAATGGATGAGACTGAGATTCATGCCATTAAAACATCTATCATAAAAGTTCAAGGATGCATGAATAGCCTGTAAAGCTGGCTGTATCAATGCCATAGGGTGATTGTGTTCCATCTAAAAGATAGTGCTTTCTCAGAGGGAAAAAAAAACAATGTTGTCTTGTGTAAACTTCAGATAACAAGGAAATTATCTACAAATATTGCAAGAATTTCATTGTCAGGTTTTTGGGAACAGGGCTATGACCATATATTTCTTAACGACACTGTTCTCTATCCTACAACCTTCCAGGTTTTATTTTTATTTTTTGGACTATATATCCCATTATCATCAGTCAACACAGAGAAGAATGTTATCAGAAAGACGCAGACCCGCACACAAGTCCTTCGCTGTTTCTAGGGCAGCCTCGTGGGCCAGATCTAACCACTCTATGGGCTGGATGTGGCCTGTGGGTCTTGTGTTTGACACCCCTGCTCTAGGGCAGGGGTCACCAACCTTTTGGACCTCAGGGACCACCAAACTCATAATTTTAAATCCCGCGGACCAGAGACTCTGGGAAAATCCCACAAAAAGTCTGCAGGAAAATTCCCCACCCCATCATTCTTTATTTGGGATCGCAGGATTTCATTTCCAGCTCTGTTCTCAGGGAGAGAGAGAGACTTTTGGCTTCATGCAAGGAAAGCAGCAGAAGCTGCAAAAGTCTTTATCTCCCCCAAACTCCGCCAGAAATTAATCTTTGTGAGACTTGTCACGCTGGTGCAGCCTCTTACAGCAAGATGCCTTGCAGGGTCCCAAAGATTCATTTCTGGTAGAGTTTGGGAGAGAGAAAGAAAGATTTTTGCTGCTTTCCTTGTGTGCAGCCAAAAGCAGAAGAAGAAAGAAGTGGAAAGAAGCAGCCCGGTGGCCAGGCGAGGTGCATGGGGCGAGTGGGGCAAGTTTCCCCCCTCCGGCCTTTCTCCCCTCCCCTCACTACCTCGTGTTGTTCGCAATGCAAGCGACGCAAGCCTTGTGTTCCCGCGGGCCATGCAAGCGACGCAAGCCTTGTGTTCCCGTGTAGCCTGGATTAATTGCTTTGGGGGGTGCTTTGGGGGTGACATTTCTCTGTGGACCACCAAAATTTTCTTTCAGATCACCAGTAGTCCCCAGCCCACTGGTTGGCGACCACTGCTCTAGGGTATACAGTAGATTTAAACCAGTAAGTTATGCTCGAAGTTAATGCTTTGATAGCTTACCATTTATTATTTTTCATTAAAAAAACTAAAATAAATAAAATCAAATAGGGCATGGTGCCAGGTAGGTTTCAAAGGAGGCACCTTGATTTCCACTGGGTTTGCATTGGCTTCCATACAAAGGGATCCTGCCTATTTCAGTTTTCCCTGTTTAAGTCACGTCTCTATCAATAGATTATTCTTCCTGTAGTCACAGAAGCATATATAAAGCTGTTCCATTTCATCTTTAGAGCAATCTTTGGATTTAAAGTAGGCTAAGCAATGATGATGATGATGATGATGATGATGATGATATCCATTCAATCATATCCACACTTCTTTGAGTTTTTCTATGCTCAGCTTTGATGGTGTCCAGCCATTGTGTTATTTGGTGGCCTGCTTTCCTATTACCTCTAACTCTTCCCAACTTAATTGCTTTCTCCAGTGAATTTTCCCACATGGCATGGCCAAAATAAGTGAGACACAATTTTGTGATTTTTCCTTCCTGATGTTATGCACTCCAGTACTTGCTTGTTGCTCACCTTTGCTGTCCAAGGAAAGCTCCATAAATGGTAAGAGCCTTGTCCAGCATCACAGCTCAAATGAGTTGACTTTCTTCCTGTCTTGCTCTTTTCAGGTCGAACTTTGACAGCCATAGGTAGCTACAGGGAACACAATAGAGCGAACCAACCTACATTTGATGTCCTTGCTTTTCCATATTTGGCTCGTGTTCATCATTGCTCTGTGACCCAGTGCAATCTGACATTTTATTTTTGGGTTGCATTCACCCTTTTCAGTGACCTATGACCCTAGGAATGTGAATTTTCCCACACGGTCTCTCTCTTCACCATCAATTTCTATTTTTATTTTTCCATTCCTTGCAGTGGTCATGAGCTTGGTCTCTTGGTTGTTCAGAAAGAGACCAAAATTCTCACTTTCTTCTTTGATTTTCTTAAGACATTCCAAGCCTTCTTCGGTTTCTGAGAGGAGCGTTCATAAACCTATCTCATAAACCTAAAAGGCTGAGCAATTATTTCAGGCATAATTCTAGCCTTTGAGGAAGAATTGGAACGCTGCTGTTCTGTTTGAAGGCAAGTTCTTTCCATTTTGCTTTATGTATTCAATATATTGAAAAACTTTTCTAAAATCTTGAATGGGCATTTAGAAAAGCTAAAATCCAGAGCCTTCTTTGATATATGGGTAATAGCTCAACTGAACTTCTTTCTGTTCCCAAGAAGATACTACATGACTAATACATAGCCCTTCTGGATTTATCACTTTAAACGTTTCATGTCAAAACAGGTATAAATGATTGGAAGTGTCTGACTAGCATAATTAGAGATGTAAATGTCTTCTTGTCAGAAACTGGAGCATTAGACTATGTAATTACTGTACAGGAATTACACATGGAATTATTTCTGTGTAAATGTACTGTAATGCACAGCGTTATTACAATTGAAAAACCTTTAACTTCATGCCAGCATTTTAAAAATTATTTTATTTTTCAAATTTTGAAACTGTCTGATTCCCTCACAGAGACTGACTATTTTTTGTTGAACATTTCTGACTCAAATAGTTCTTTATTGATACTTTTTAATGACACCTGGAGGGATAAGTCAGTTGCCAATATTTATTCAGCTACCTTCCCTTTATGACAGTTATTTCTAATTAACTTAACTCCCAAATTAATCTAACTATACATTGTCTGAATTTTGGAACTGGAACTATTAACTTAGCCAATCCTTGAGACCATCCCAAATTCTGTATCTCTTCAGATTATATAAATTTTCCACCCAGTGTACATACTAATTAATAAAAATATTGAAGAATGTTTCAGTTTTTGCAGTTCTGGTTACAAACAGGTTTTCAAGTTAAAAATCCTTTTTGGCTTCTTGATAAAGAAATAACTAAAACATAAATGTCTTGAATGTATCTATATTATTGTGGAAAAAATATTCCTCTTTTTTTTTACATTTTTCGTTATTGCCAAAATTGAAACTGTCTTTTTCCTATTTCTAAATGTTTATTATTGTCCCTTTAGGTATTTTAGGTAATTAATTTCAGGCAATTCTACATGGCACAGTAAAGTGCTGTTGTTCAGTGTACAGGCTTGCAGAAAGTATGCCGGCTTAAAGAAACACTGACTGCATGAGAAGGGGCAGAAGAAAGAGATGGGATGGGGGAATCACTCCTCTGGAGCCAGCAATCATTCTTTGGGATCAGAGAATGGGTAGCAAAGGAGCCATTCTGTGCTATTTCTCTCTTTCTCCCATGGGAGAAATAGGGCCTGGCTTCTCCATCTCTCCCCCATTATTCTGCTATGGATAGCAGAGGGGAATGGAGAAGGAAGGAAGCAGGTCTTCTGCTATCAGCTCTTCTGTCTGAGTGGTGGGATTCAAAAATTTTACTAGCAGTTCTGTGGGCGGGACTTGGTGGGCGGGGCCGGGGCATGGTGGGCGTGGCAGGGGAAGGATACTGTAAATTCTCCATTCTCACCCCACTCCTGGGGAAAGGTTACTGCAAAATCTGCATTCCCTCCCCACCCCACTAACCTGCTTTCCAGCTCCGTTCTCCTGTGCAGGGCATCGAAAGAAGACCCAGGTGATCAGCTGGGACTCGGGAGGCAGAGAATAGATGGGGCCAGTCAGAGGTGGTATTTGCCGGTTCTCTGAACTACTCAAAATTTCCGCTACCGGTTCTCCAGAACTGGTCAGAACCTGCTGAATGCCACCTCTGGAGTGATCAGTATTTCTCAACCTTGGTGTCTTTAAGATGTGTGGACCTCAAGTCCCAGAATTCCCCAGCCAGCACACCAAATATTCTTAACATACTGCAGTAGTTACTCATCTCATCAATGCAAGAATGTCTGTGCCACACTTAATAACTGTTATGTGATTGCTCTCTACCATTAGATGAATTATCACTGTGTTGTCATTTCCGTTTGCATGTAGTCCTCTTTAGCAACCACAAATGGGACTGGCAACTCAGTTGCCAAATGATGCAATCACTGCGTGGAAAAATAACATGACCATCAGATGACTGTGGTTACAATTTTACTTCAGCTTTCCTTTCCCCCGCACTCCTCCGCCCTTTGGAATGCTAAACCAGGCACTGAGATGAATAGCAAAAAGGGAATTAATGTTTGTATTTACATTCATTGGGGAGGAAAGAAAAGAGTCAACTTTTGAGGCGCACAATGGGGAACATACATAGAAAGGAATGCTGCACCAGTTGTTTGCCTAGCATGCTCAGGACTGGGAGCTGCAACCACACTATTTATTTTTTTATTTTTTATTTTTTATTTATTTATTTATTTATTTATTTATTTATTTATTGTGGCCCCGCCTCGTGAGCCTGTGCTGACAGAGGAAGAGGACCTGGATGATGAAGAAGAAGAGGAGGAACGGGCAATGCCTTCCTCACCAGGGCCTTCCTCCCCAGGATCTTCCTCCCTGGCAAGGTCTCCTCCCCAGGACCTTCTTCCCTGGCAAGGCCCCTCCCCAGGACCTTCCTCCCTGGCAAGGCCTCTCTCCCCAGGACCTTCCTCCCTGGCAATGCCTCAGGTTTCCTCGGAAAGCCAAGAGGAACTGCCTGAGAGTATCATGTACGGCCACGGCGAGAGAGAGGAGGAGGGTTCCTGGCTTGATCCCAGGCAACGTCAGAGGGAGAAACGTCAGCAGCAACGTAGGGGGCGTGGGAGGGCCAGAGATTGAGCTGGACCACACCCCACCAGGTATAAAAGTGGGTGTGCCTACGTTACAAACTCTGTATGTGACAAAGTGTAAAAATGAAGCCGAGGATTCCGTCTGTGTGCTTGATTTAGTTTTTGGACTCTGAACATAAATCAGCCTTCTGTGAGTACTGCATTCCTTGTTGGCTTTGAATTTGGCAGTGAGAGCCTGGGTGACTGCCAACACTCTTGTCGGGAGAGATAACTGGGGTTTTGGAGACAGGCCAGCGTGACTCTCTGTGTTAGCGTTCCTTACCTTCTGGGGAAGGGAAGGTGAGACAGAACATTTATTTATTTATTTATTTATTTGACTTGTATGCTGCCCCCTCTCCAAAAAGGACTCGGGGCAGCTCACAACTAAAAACAGAACAATAAATTAATTAACTAAAACAATATTAAATAAAATAAGCCAAATTCATCTAAAAAAACCCTTACGAATTTAAAATATAACCCCCCCCAAGAGATCAGCACAGCCTGGCCTGTCCAAATAACCAGGTTTTCAAATCATGGCGGAAGGTGCGAAGGTCAGGGGCCAAACAGAGTCCCACTAGACAAACGGCTGGTGTATTCTCCATTGGGTGCCTACTTACTCTCTTGCAATCCCTTCCTCTCCAATATCTCCACTGTGCAAGTGGGGAGTGGAAACAGTATCTCCACTCTGCAAGTAGGAAGGAAAAAACAATCTCTTAGGAGAAATTGCCTAAATGGATTGCTTATTTAAGCTATCTCTCCATCTGCAACATGGGCAAAAAAATAAAAGGGGGGGGAGACACAGGTCAGGCACAGAAGAGCTTGCTTAAAAAGATCAGTTGTTTAAGCAATCTCTCCACTCTGCAGGAAGAGAAAAAAATGGGTCAGGCACAGGACAATGCACTGACTAATGGTGAACATGTGACTGAAAGGAAGATATGTGAAGGACATAAATGCATGCCTTAGTTGCAAAGTAATTTTTTTCAGCACTGTCATAATGAGACCATCATTAAGCGAGGTCTACCTGTATTATGATGGTTTACTATTCTTCAAAGGGACACGGTGGCTCAGTGACTAAGATGCTGAGCTGGTTGATCAGAAAGATTGGCAGTTTGGCGGTTCGAATCCCTAGCGCTGCGTAACGGAGTGAGCTCCCGTTACTTGTCCCAGCTTCTGCCAACCTAGCAGTTCGATAGCATGTAAAAATGCAAGTAGAAAAATAGGGACCACTTTGGTGGGAAGGTAACAGCACTCCATGCATCTTCGGCATTTAGTCATGCTGGCCACATGACCACGGAGACATTTTTGGACAGCGTTGGCTCTTCAACTCTGTAACAGAGATGAACATCACCCCCTAGAGCCAGAAACGACTTTACATTTTACTTTACATTTAACCTTTACTATTCTTCACATCCACTCAATAATGCATGTGCATATATTCTGTTTTCAAAATAATGCCCTTTATATCTGATGAAATTGTCTATAGTCCACATGATCTTGTATCATAACAAACATGGCATAATTAAGAAGCCACAAGATTGCTTTTAGAAAAATGGGAAACCCAGAAGATCTCATGCATGTCCTCACATGAACCTATAGACAAATTAGGAAACCACAATACAGACAGAACATGGTGAAACAGACTGGCTCCAGGATGGCAAAGCAATGCAACAGGGCCATATATTCTCCCCTTGTTTATGCAACTTACGGTTTGAATATGCATTAAGGAAAACTGTTCTGGAAGAAAATGAGCATGATTTTAAAACTGGATAAAGAAACATCAAGTACCAGTGCTGTGCTGATGGCATTGTTCTCTGATAGCTGAAAATGCCAAGAATTTGCAAATTCTAGTAATGAGAGTTTAGGAGAACAGTTAAGGAAAGAATGGGACTAAAATTAAATATAAAGCAAACCGAAACTAATGGCAATACGGGTGTCACTCGGAAAATTAGAATATCGTGCAAAAGTTCATTTATTTCAGTAATGCAACTTAAAAGGTGAAACTAATATATGAGATAGACTCACTACATGCAAAGCAAGATAGTTCAAGCTGTGATTTGCCATAATTGTGATGATTATAGCTTACAGCTCATGAAAACCCCAAATCCACAATCTCAGAAAATTAGAATATTACATCCAACCAATAAAACAAGGATTGTACATAGAACAATATCGGACCTCTGAAAAGTATAAGCATGCATATGTACTCATTACTTGGTTTGGGCCCCTTTTGCAGCAATTACTGCCTCAATGTGGCGTGGCATGGAAGCTATCAGCTTGTGGCACTGCTGAGGTGTTATGGAAGACCAGGATGCTTCAGTAGCGGCCTTCAGCTCTTCTGCATTGTTCGGTCTCATGTCTCTCATCTTTCTCTTGGCAATGCCCCATAGATTGTCTATGGGGTTCAGGTCAGGCAAGTTTGGTGGCCAATCAAGCACAGTAATCCCACGGTCATTGAACCAGGTTTTGGTGCTTTTGGCAGTGTGGGCAGGTG
Source organism: Naja naja (assembly GCA_009733165.1). Taxonomy (NCBI): domain Eukaryota; kingdom Metazoa; phylum Chordata; class Lepidosauria; order Squamata; family Elapidae; genus Naja; species Naja naja. The sequence goes on from CM019150.1 coordinate 146,610,334, forward strand.
CCAAGTCCTGCTGGAAAATGAAGTCAGCATCCCCATAAAGCTCGTCTGCGGAAGGAAGCATGAAGTGCTCCAAAATCTCCTGGTAGACAGCTGCGTTGACCCTGGACTTAATGAAGCACAGTGGACCAACACCAGCAGATGACATGGCTCCACAAATCAACACAGACTGTGGAAACATCACACTGGACTTCAAGCATCTTGCAGTCTGTGCCTCTCCATTCTTCCTTGAGACTCTGGGTCCTTGGTTTCCAAATGAGATGCAAAAGTTGCTCTCATCAGAAAAGAGGACTTTGGACCACTGAGCAACAGACCAGGTCTGTTTTTCTTTAGCCCAGGTAAGACACCTCTGACGACACTTGAAGCCCATGTCCAGGATCCGTCTGTGTGTGGTGGCTCTTGATGCACTGACCCCAGCCTCAGTCCACTCCTGGTGAAAGTCCCCAAAACTTTTGAATGGCCTTTTCCTGACAATCCTCTCCAGGCTGCGGTCATCCCTGCTGTTTGTGCATCTTTTTCTTCCACACTTTTCCCTTCCAGATAACTTTCTATTAATGTGCTTTGATACAGCACTTTGGGAACATCTAACTTCTTTTGCAATTACCTTTTGAGGCTTTCCCTCCTTATGGAGGGTGTCAATTATGGTTTTCTGCACAACTGTCAGGTCAGCAGTCTTTCCCATGATTGTGATTCCTACTGAACCAGACTGAGAGACCATTTAAAGACTCAGGAACCCTTTGCAGGTGTTATGGCTTAATTAGCTGATTAGAGTGGGACACTTGAGCCTAGAATATTGTACCTTTTCACAATATTCTAATTTTCTGAGATTGTGGATTTTGGGTTTTCATGAGCTGTAAGCCATAATCATCACAATTATGGGAAATCACAGCTTGAACTATCTTGCTCTGCATGTAATGAGTCTATCTCATATATTAATTTCACCTTTTAAGTTGAATTACTGAAATAAATGAACTTTTGCACGATATTCTAATTTTTTGAGTTTCACCTGTAGGTACAACAACATTGTTAGAATTGATAATGAAGATATTGAACTGGTTGACAGCCTCTGCCTTTTTGAGTCAACCATCAACACTAAAGGAACAAGTACTCAAGGAATGTGGCACAGACAAGCAACTTAGGAAGGCCTTGGAGAAGATATTCAGATGCTTTGATGATCTACAAAGATTGAATAGTGCAAGCAATGGTATTCCCGGTGACATTCTATGGAAGGGAAAGTTGGATGCCTGGTAGAAATTGACACTTTTGATTTTTTGTGTTGGAGAAGACTTCAAAAAATACCAGGGACAGCCAAGAAAACAAACAAATGGATCTTCAGACAAATCAGCTGAAAATTCTCACTCAAGGTAAAAATGACCAGGCTCAAATTATCATACTTTAGACACTTTTGGGCAAAGACCAAGCTCTCTGGAGAAAATGCTAAGGTTAGTAAAGATGGAGTGAAAGAGAAGATGACGAGTGGCAATGTGGATGGACCCAGTTACAGTGGTGGTAAGTGCACCATTAGAAGACTTGAAGGACTAGGGGATAGATGGAGAGCATTTATGTGATTGCTAAGTCTACACCAACTTGATGGTGCATAACAATAAATAAAAAATGAAGTTAGTGTTCTGTTTAAAGGGCCTGCTTCATCTGTTGGAGCTCAGGAGTCAGAAAGAAACTGAGACAGAGACTTCTTCTAATGGGGAAATGGATAGTTTACAACTTCTCCAGATCCCCTGCAACTTCTGATGGAGGATTTTGATTACATCTTAGCTGAGGTGGAAGTAAACTGTGGGACTACAGATTCCTGGAACTGCTTATGAACTGGTTCAGAGTCCTTGTGTGGATGTTTCTGGGAGGCTAAAATAGAATACATAATGGAATACATAACATTTTGCTTTCAAGGCAGAAGCAAAGTTAAGGTTAGGATTCATTTCTGGAACTTACTGTATAACTTAATATCAATGCATATATTTTATTTCCTATCTCTTCATCTACTCAATTCTCCATCAACAACCAATAATGTGGAGTTGAAATGTCGATACAATGGATCTTATTTCAGGGCTAGAAGTAGGAGAAGAAACTACACAGAAAGACTGGGTTTATTGCCCTTCATTGATGGCTGGATGATGCTAGTAAATTACTATGAAGAAATAGCAATCTTAAATTCAGGACAGCAACCTAGGGAGGAAAAACTTTAGGCAATATGATCAATAAAAGCTGTCCTTCTATATTGTTGCTATCCATCTTTATTCCCATGGAAAGCATACCCAGAGAATCGTTTTTGTGAAAAATATTAATATGTGTAGAATCAAATAAGATTCTTCCTGAAACAAGGGTAATGGAGTAACCTAGAATTATTTGCAAGGTTACAAAGGAAAAAAGTCTTGAATGTTGATCTAGTTGAAATGCAGTCAGTCCCCGGGCTTTGCCCAAATGGCATAATCTAAAAGAGAGAGAGGTCAAAGAAAGATTAGCAAGCTGAAAGGCAAGTATGAGTTAAGCTGAAGGTTTAACAAAATAAGATCCATTACAAATTCTATTCCCAAGGAAAAAATTAACAATTATTTATATATGTAATGAATGTATTGATTTGGAAATTGTATTAATCGAATAAACAAGTAATAAATATTGCAAAAGAACTTTTGTGTACCAAATGTGTTAGACATCAATTCCCATAGTTTCAATGGAACACATGTCCTGAAACCAAAAGTAGGAAAATTTTAGATAAAGAACAAATATTAATAGCCAAGCACAAATCCTATAAATTGCATCATTATTTCTGTAGACTCGGTCTGGATGATTCAATAGAGCTGTTGAATAAAAAGATTAAATCACCTTATAGAAAACCCATGTCACTATTCTGTCAAGCTGAAATTGATTTGATTATCATAAACAAACATAACATAATAATCTTGAATAAGCTTTTAAGAATTCAGTGCACACCCATTGGTATCCAGGCACTAAAGGAAGGACATTCTTCCCCTGCTAAGTCAGCCAGTTGAATTATCTGCATTCATCATTTCTCCTTTGAAAGAGTATTTTGATTCATTAGATCAGCTGTCATTCTAGTTAGTTCAGTTAGCTTGCCTTCCAGGTATGTTCACTGGGACCTGCCCAGGATATAATTTCATTGCTTTAAAGGGTGTAACATCAGAGGGGGACTAATAGAAAAAAAATCCATCTCAAGTAAGTGTGCCTATTCCTAGTCTGTCTTCTGGCCCACACTTGTGTCCATTAGAATATATTTTGAAAGTCTAAACACAGAAACTTTTTGAACTACAATGATAAGCCAAAATTTCTGGTCTGATGGGAAAGTGAGACAGTTTATATAATAGATCCATATATTGTTAAAGGGTTGATTCAGCTCTTATTGTGCAGAAAGTGCTGAAAGATTTTTCCTCAGGTTGCATTTCACACGGAACTATCACTGGTTTTTGTTTTGTTATGAACAAATATTATAGATCTAACAAGATAAAAATTCCCCTTTAGGATTCAACTCATTCCAAGTGTTAAACCAGTGACCTGAAAGATCTTAGACAGAAATCCTGTCTATGAGCCATCATTTGCCTAAAATGGAAATTATATCTTAGATAGCTATTTGGCACCAACAACCCAAAGTACTGTTTATTCTTTCAGATTAGGTCTGTTCTTTAGCATGACCAACTGGGAGATCTGCTCTTTCTATAGATGCTCAGCCTTTGTTTCTGAATCTACGTTCCAGATAATAACCAATGGTGCCAGTATATGACTGTAACTTAGTGTGAATGGAGCCACACTAAGCCCATATCTACATGGGTTGGACAATTACTCCATGGGAAAAATGCACACAGCTCATCTGCTTCAATGTCCTTTGATACTCACAGACCCCATGACTGCTACTGAGGCGACCTCTCTTTTTTCTCATTATGCCTCAACTATGAAACCCCATAATTTCATATGATTTCATAATTAAAACAGTTAATTTTAGCAGCAATTCCTCTCCATCCCCAGTGTAACAAGTCAGTTAGATTCTTGGCGAGGAAATCACCTTGAGTAAAAACAAAACAGAAATTGTAGTGCTGTATTTATAGCCATCCTGTGGGGACACAGATTGAGAAATTGCTCAGTATGACTCACGGGGTTGTATAATTTGTATCCAAGGTGGTCTCCTCCTCCTCTTCCTCCTTCTCCTCCTCCTCCCCTTCTTCCTCCTCCTCCTCCTCCTTTTCTACATTTTTTAAAAATTCATATTTATATGCCGCCCTTCTCCGGAGACTCAGGGCGGCTTACAATGTTTGGAGCACAACCCAATGTGCTCAGCAGTAGCCTTCATTCCATTGTATATGCCTGCTTATTACTAAGCGGCATTTTTACAAAGTCAGCTTATTGCCCCCAACAATCTTGGGTCCTCAATTTACCTACCCTGGGAGGATGGAAGGCTGAGTCAACCTTGAGCCTGGTGGGATTGGAGCCTGCAGTAATTGCAGGCAGCTGGAACTAAGTGCCAGGTGTTTAATAGCCTGCACCACCAAGACTCTTGCAGTTCAGAGGATCTCCCCCAAGTAGGCTGATGTCTCTTTCTTGTTGTAGATGGCTACTCAAGAAAATGGAGTTGCCATCATTACATGGCTCAAAAATTGATTGAATGAAATTATTTTCTTAGATGCTGAGGCAATAATGGTAGGGTATCCCCACTGGATATTGTTAATGAGTCTAAAACAAGAAGGGGATTGTGTAATTTTTGAAAATGCAGATTTAAAATTCATTTTTCAATATCCATAAAATAAAAACATTTAAAAAAACAAGCATCAGATCAACCAGGGGAGTTAAAGCATTTTTTTAACCTTAACCAGAATCAACATGATATACCTTTTTGAGGATGGAGGCTATTGCAGAAAAATCATGAATCTTCCTCTTAGTAATAAATAGCAATAATAATAATAAACAGACAATAGACTAAAAATAAAACTCTATAAGAACAGATGCGGCTTCCTAGTTACATTATTCTATGTATAGTATAGATCTATTACTGAGATGGGTGATCCAGAAGTAGCATAAATGAATACCACCCAGTTTATGTCTGAATGGCAAATTCCTTAGACAGAAGAATGATACAATTCCACAACTTTATGTTACAACCAGTGAAATAGACTAAAATTAAATGGTACAAATGCTGTCATATCTCAACAATAGAGCCACTGAGTCTTTTGTTATGTCTAGAGAAATAACTGAAGAAATGTATTACAATATAAAACCACTTATTGTTATTTCCAAGCCAGCATGATTTACAGGAATCCTGTAAAAGGAATATCAGATGGAGAGTATCTGACACAATTCTGGAATCTCTCAAAATATCCGTCTAATCTAAACGCTATTCCATATGTTCCTACTTTCTGCAGCATGAAGATCAGAGGCGGTATTCAGCAGGTTCTGACCAGTTCTGGAGAACCGGTAGCGGAAATTTTGAGTACTCCTGAGAACCAGCAAATACCACCTCTGACTGGAGATTTTACAGTATCCTTCCCCTGCCACGCCCACCAAGCCACGCCCACAGAACCGGTAGTAAAACAAATTGAATCCCACCACTGATGAAGATGCTCCACAGACTTCTTATACAGGACCATCTCCGAATGTTGCCTCCATCTCGTTTCCAGCCCCCAGCTAAGACAAGCCAGTTAGGTTAGATGTTGCAATGTAGTAGTGATGTCTTCCCTCTTAACCTGGTGCAAGACTCCCTATGAGGATAATTTTGATGCCCAACGAAAATGACAACCTAGTAGAGTATATTAACCAAATCTTGACAGTTTGTTCAAAATCTTCTCTGGCCCTTTTTAAGGACAATAAAGTTATAGTGGGGCTGTTCTGAGTTTCTTTATTATAGTCTCTAATTCTCCAAGGCTGTGTAACCAGGATTCTACCAGTTTTGTCCAGCTCTACAGAACCGGTAGCTCTGAAGAGCAGTAGACACAGAACCAGTTCTGTGTCTGCTGGTGTTTTGGCCCGTCCGTCCGCCTGGGCTCTTACCTGTCCTTTATTTCCTGCTTTTTTCAACTGCAGCTGCTTTGCACGGCACAGCTGCGGTTGAAAAAGCAGGAAAAAAGGGCTTTTCCAACTGCTGTGCACCCGCACGCAGCGCTGCTCAGCTGTCCGAGCAGCTCAGCAAGTCATAAATTGCACTCGCACGACTCGTGCATGCGCGCGCAACACAAAGCAACAGAACCGGTAGTTATACCAGTTGGATCCCATCCCTGTGTGTAACCCTCTTACCTCCTTCTCAAGGCCAGAACTCAATTTGTCTCTACAAGATGACAGGCATTTTGACATTTGCTCAGAACTTATCTTTCCATATTTTCTTTCCAGAATGCAAGAACTACGTACCTGTTCATATACAGAGATAGACAATTTATCTGCAACAATGCATTTAAAACAAAAACTAGCTTTTTCATAGCCGGCTTTAAGTCAACCTTGATTCTCTACAGGCGAAAGAGAAGAAGTGTCCTCTTCTATCAAATAAAATCCAGATTTATTTCTTTTACAAGGTGTGAGAGATTGTGAGGAGGCAGTAGAAACAGTGGAAGAAAACGGAGACGTAAGCAGTCAACACACTGCAGTAGCCAAGTCAGCTGACAGCTTATCTCAAAAATAACACTTCAGCTCAGGTGATGAGAAATTTGGGAAGAAACATTTTAAGGTATTCAAAGAGTCTCTGCTTTAATTAACTCACAATAAACGAGGCTGGAAAAATTCCTATTACGATTTTATTTGAGTATAGGTAGGCCTCAACTTACAACCAGTTCCTTAGCAACTGTTCATAGTTATGATAGACCCCAAAAAGCTACTTATAACCCAGACTCAAAGTTTCAATGCCCAGCCCTCTCCAAAGTCATGTAACTGAATTTTGAGTGCTTAGCACATTTGTGGCCATTTTCAGCATCCCATAGTCGCATGACCATGATTAACAATGTTTTTGCCTGAAATCAGTGCTTGCTTCCAGTTTCTAGAAAAATACACCCCATGGCAAATAATGGGTTTGCTTAATGACCACAGCATTCACATAACAAACACTACAAAAATGATTATAACATTGGGTACGGTCACAGAGTGACCTGCTTTACATCCATTGCAACCTATGTCCAAAATTGCAGGCTCAGTAATGGTTGTAAGTCAAGGAGTAACCGTAACGCATTCAAGATACCTTACAGATAAGTCTCTGACTTATGACCACAATGGAGCCTAAACTTTCTCTTGTTAAGTGAGACATTTGTTAAGTGAGTTTTGCCCCTTTTTACAACCTTTCTTGCCGCAGTTGTTAAATGAATCACTGCCGTTGATTAGTTAGTAACCTGGTTGTTAAGTGAATCTGGGTTCCCCGTTGACTTTGCTTGTCAGAAAGTCGCAAAAGATTATCATATGACCCCGGGACACAGCAGCAGTCATAAATATGAGCCAGTTGCCAAGCATCTGAATTTTGATCACGTGATCGTGGGGATGCTTCCAAGGTGATAACTGTGAAAAATGCTTATTTTTTTCAGAGCCATTGTAATCCAAACAGTCACTAATCGAACTATTGTAAATAGCAGGAGTACCCGTATTTCTAAAACAGCTTCTTCTGTTGTTACAATCTATATAGGAATGTTGGCTGGATGATTATTCAGAAAGGGATGTTGAGTGGCTCGTGATCCTGGGATTCCAGTTAATATTTTTTAAAAAGAGATGCCCACTTTTAGGTATGAAAATCACCCTTGAGTGCTAAGTGCAGCTGCACACAAGGGAAGTGAAGAGGAGTAAGCAGTGTGGGAGTGAAGAAAAGCTGAGATGATCAGGAGCGAGCAAAGGAAGGGATTATATTTAAAAAGGAAAATTAGCAAGCGAGAGAGGGAGACTGCATCATGAGTTGGGGAAGCCAGCTAGAAGTGCATAAAATAGGCTTCTGAGGGAGCCCAGCTCTTCAAGCATAAGGGAGACCATGTTGGTTTCCTTCAGCCTCAGAGAAAAGGTGTCAAACTAATAAGGTGTTACGCTGATCAAATTAAGTACTCTTGAGAGTTAGAGGGCAGAAGAAGAGGTCAGACATTGAGATTCCCTCTCCCAGAAAAATTAAATAATTTTCTATGTGTCTTCCTTTTTCTTTGATAATGTATTTTTAATCTTTGTGGTTTTATCCTGTTTTTTTCCTTTTGTCATTATTTTAAAAAGCAATAACGTTTTAAAAATAAATAATTAATTAATTTGTTCTGTCAAAAAGTCTCAGTCAATTTTCTCCTTGAGTCCATCATCCAATCCAAGCAAAATTAGTTTAGGACTGTTTAAGGCTATTGCCCTGGGACTCAGGTTAATTGGCTTCCTAGGCAAAAGGTGTATACTACTTCAAGGAGTTTCTTTGGAGTAGTTGTAGAAAGGCAACATCCACCCACCCTCCTAGAGAATGAAATATTTTGGGGAATATTAAAAAGGCAAGGTAGAATATTTCCCCTAAAGGAGAAATGGGGAAAAATCTTAAGGGAGGCAGAAACCAGCACCAGTCTCCCTGCCCCAAGCAGTAACTGAGGAGGCCAGCTTTTAGCGATGCAGATTTGGGAATCCAGTCAGAAAGACTGGGTCAGGCAGAAACTCCAGATAAGCAATTAGGCAAGATGAGATTAGCTCAGACAAACACCTTTTCCTCTTTTGCCCATAGAGCCAGTCATGACCCTACATGACCCCATAGAAATAAAAAAGGTATAAAAACACACCCTACTCCTAACTCCATTTTGTCAGCTGTCCCAGAACTGCACGCTGTGTGTGTGTTGGTTCTGTTCACCAATAAACAGAATCTTTTTTTCCAATCAGCCTCTATTTTATTCCCGGCTTGGAATGGACCTGGATTTTAATTCCAACTTAGTATATGCAAAGAGGTCAAGGGGTTAGAAAAGAGGGTATTTCCTGGAGACCACTGATGGAGAACAAGAGTTTTGCAGCTATTTAATTGTCAATAAGGACTAGCAACATAGCAATGGCAAATCACCTTGCTGATGGATTATAGCAATGCCAGCAATAAAGGCACAGCTGAGAGGGATGATGGCTGAGCTCATCACAATAATGACATAATAAATAGGGTGGTGCAAGGTCTTTAAAAAGTTCCTTGAGAAGGTGCAGGAGCAAATGCAAAGACAGCTGGGAGATGTTTTCAAAGTGGCATCAGAAATCTGGAAAAGGAAGCTGCAGTTTCAGCAGTGTGATAAAAGGTGCTATGTATATGTATTTGCACACTTTGCTAAGCACTTCTTTCAAGGATTTGTACAGCCATCATAACACATGAATATTAATGTACCAAATTCCAAGAGGAATTTGATCATTGATGCTTAGGCTATGGATTGTGCCCTTAAATATTTTTAACTAAACATTCCTAGAAACATGTATTAGTTTCCTAATTCGGGAAAAGTTCTTTGACTGAAGAAAACAATATTTGATTGTCTTCTGGTTCTTATTCCTCTCCAAACAATATCAGTGAGAGTTCAGCCAGATGGAAGCATGACCGAGCCATTTCAACCTCTTTTCTTTGCAATCCCAAATTAGATGAACTGGCTTAAGGTTAAAAGTTAACCGGATGAATATCTAGAGTGAAGATATATAGAATGTTACAAGACACTGAGCATAATACTGAAAGCCAAGCAGTGTTAAAGGAGGTTGGTGGAATGTCCTGATGGAATGCATGCCACTTCTAACCCGTGAAATTTACACTGGCAGCTATTTTCATAAAGAAAACTCTGAGGAATATTACTTTCTTTATTTGGAAGGGAGTTTTACATCATCTGCATTTTAGTCTCAAGTAGGCCCCAAACGTACATGACTGCATAAAGAAACTCCCTTCCATGAAAGCTACATTATACTTCGTCTTAAGAATACTGTACTCCAAAATTGAAACGAGATCCAACCTTGTTCTCTTACATAGCATACAGTGAAGAAAGATATATGTAACGTACATTTGTGAAATCCTTTGGGCCAATCAGTCTGTCTCAGCCCAATCTACCTTGCAGGATTGTGGGGGGGGGGAGGGGGGAGAAATAGGAGAAGGAAGCAAAACAAGGTGGAATAAAAACATGATATATAAACGCATTCCAATTGAATCTTTCTGTTACTAAATTATGAAATGCCACTGTCTCTCCTCCTCAGAATCCACATGTTACTTGCTGTCATAGTCCACGCCAAAAAAAGTTCTCTCCAATGAGAACAATCAATGTCACCCAGGTTTCCAAAGGCTGGCTGGGAATTTCTGTTGATATCCAAGGGCATCAAGAAAAGAAGGCTTCTTTAGAGCATGCTTAATAACACAGCAAGATGCCATATATCAGGTCAGTAAGTAACCTTTATAAAGTTGAGTCCTGCTTTGACTCCAAGGATTAATTATTTCAAAGTGGAAGCTCACTGTGAAGACTTTACATAAGTAGAAATGTCATTCTACTTCAGATTCATTCACGTGCAGGACAGTGGGATTCAAAAATTTTTACTACCGGTTATGTGGGTGTGGCTTGGTGGGCGTGGCAGGGGAAGGATACTGTACAATCTCCAGTCAGAAGTGATATCTGCTAGTTTTCCAAACTACTCAAAATGTCTGCTACCGGTTCTCCAGAACTGGTCATGTTATGTATGCAGGTTTGAATGTCATTGGTTAAGTTTGAACTGTTCTTGTAAAATGTCAGAAATGATTGGTTTAAAAAGTGTGGGAAAACCCTGCACTCTGATTGGCTGGCAACTGCGGCTGCTGGCTATAAGTAGCAGCCGCAGCCCAGCCAAATCGGGTCTGTTATGAGCTGTAGTCACTAATAAACTCTTCACTGTAGCACTCCGCGTCTGACTCTTCATGCAAACTTAACAGGTCAGAACCTGTGAATACCACCTCAGGTGCAGGAGAACCTGATGGCTAGTGAAGCGGCTTATTCATAGGGAAGAGGAGCTCTGATGGAGCACCTAAAGTGGGCACCACCTTTCCACAGAGATACATTATAAAGAGAAGCCACTGTAGAGAGTAAGGAAGATGACTTTGATAGAAATATGCAAAAACTTTTACCTAGGCAAAAGGGGTTGAAACTTTTTTTTAAGTCCAGAGAAAGAAGACAACATTCAGAAATGACCCAGGCAAATGTTGCCCTGATTCACTGCAGTATAAGGAGAAGCACAAGCAAACTTGCAAGATGCTGTTGTTACAGCTAATATTAATAAAAGCAGTTTTAGCTTTCCTGTGGAATTGGATTCCTAGTCTGGTCTATCTAATGGGGCTGAGACCAACATGGAAGCTTGATCAGAATAAAGTGCCTTTTTGTATAATCTCACTGTTTTGAACATGGAGCCAAGTGGTCTAACTAGTAGTTGCTCGCTAATGTTTTGTCCGGCACATCATCTGCTACCCAATCCTTTTATCATAGACTGCCTTTATCTGTGCTGCATTACTGACATATTGGCTTTTATGAACCTTGGGGTATTCTTCGTGGCTGAGTAAAAATGTTGTCTACCAGTCCTTGAGCCAAAAGAAAAGTGTATATAATGCCTTAATTGCCTCTTTCATAGGTGGGAACCTGCAGTGGTAGACCAGGGGCCCCCAAACTTGGCAACTTTAAGACTTGTGGACTTCAACTCCCAGAATGCTGGCTAGAGAATTCTGGGAGTTGAAGTCCACAAGTCTTAAAGTTGCCAAGTTTGGGGACCCCTGGTCTAGGACAACTCACCATGGCCAACTTGCCATGGCCAACTCGCTGTAGGACAATTCCCTGCTGGACAAGAGTTACACTAATATCAATGAAATGGCAGAATAGAATCATTAAAGAAAGGGTGCCAAAGGAGGGACAAAATGAAATGTGAATGTCAAAAATATTTTCTAATTCTTTAAAATAATTACATTGAATTATTGAATTGTCCCACAGTTAGTTGCCCCACAGCAAATAGGCTGTGGTGGATTGTCCTGTGGTAAGTTGGTCATGGCGAGTTGTCCCATTCTGTTCTGCAGCACAGGACTAATGCTCTTCCAAAAGAGCCTTAAACCAATATGTAAAAAACCAAAAAAACAAATCTAGCACTCTTTTGAAAATATGTATTGATAAGGAGCCCATGAAAGACTTGAAAAATACTAGGGAAGAAGCTGATGAGGCATTTCATAGACAAATGCCTCTGCATATAAACCATGTGTCAGGTCTCTCTCTCTCTCTCTCCTTCAGCCCAAGCCCAAAAGATGATGGAGAGTAGTGATTAGTGAAGAGGTGGAATATCCAGCAGCCCAAGGTAAACAATAGGAGCTGGTGAAATTCCAAGATTCCAACTCCTAAGGAGCAACCATAGAGTCAATGAAGTATAGCAGATTGTATCCAAGGGTGGAAAAAGTGGTAATGAGGTTGTGTTTGTGCCATGGTTAGGGCAAATAATGAAGAGTCTTTAGAGGCAATTAAGTATATACTCAACGTTCTATATAGGTGCAGCATTCCAAAGAAGATGGACAGAATATCCAAGCAGCTGCCTGCATACTGACTCTTCATGCCAGCCCTGTGCTTAACCATACTGAGAAAAATACAAGTATCCTTCCAAATCTGATATTCTAGGCATCTGTTGAAATTACAGCTTCCAGAATTGCTAGTCAATCTGATTACCCCGATTTGGTCATGAGGTTGAATTAAATTGAAGGAGATTTCCCTATTACAATATTTAGTATCTGATTCTGGTTTGAGAGGGGGAAAAAGGTTTGGATGGGAAACTTTCTAGGTATGATACAATGCAATCAACTTAATCTGATTCCCTAGTATTATTAGACAAGCCTCTTCCAATATGGCAAGAACATTATTATTTAAAAAGAAAAGAAAAGAAAGCACTGGTAGCTTTCAAGGGCAGTTGTAAACCTCTCATTGTGCTGAAAGAACAAAATGAAACTATTAATAAAAAAGAAACTTGTTACTATGAATACCTTTTCATATTAATTATATACAAGATGTACCTAATATTTAAGAGTCTCGGATTCAAGACTATCCATCACACAGTTGCTGAGATATGTTAACTGTAATTAAAGCATTGAGGTGGGAGGAATTTTTCCTCCTTTACTTGGCTAATTAAAAATAGCGCTGAGGTTGCGGGGGCATAGGCTCTGTAGAGAAGCTTTGTATTCTATTTGCAATTATAGCTGATTTTCTTCTTCAACTCTTTCAGCTTTACTAGGTGAGAAATTCATGTGCTGGACCTTGGGGTTAAGGCTGAAAATATATGTTCAAGTTACCATCCATAGGTAACTGTTTTCATGAACTTTAAAGAACATACGTAGCTACTAACATGAAATCAAACATCAGGAATGGTTAAAGCGAAGTGCTGCAGGATTTTTTTTTTAAGACTGAAGAGGAACTATGTCAAATATATTCTTCAAGCCCACAATGCTTTTGGGTGAGTGGGAAGGAGGAACATCTAGATTTAGTTTTGCAATAGAAGTGAAAATATTTTTAAAAGCCCCTGAGAGGTATTGCTGTTTTACAAGGTTATGAAAAGTATGGCATAAGCCTGATGTTCATGGCCTGTTCTTTAACTCTAACATAACATGGACCCTAGGAACATCTGGATTAATAGATTAAGAGAGTATGATTCTCTGGTTTTAATAACTACCTGGGTAGGGTGCCTTTACTACTTACAGGTCTATTATCTGAAATATGAACATTTGAAGATGAAATCCAATTAATTAAAACCTCATTTTTATTGCATGGGTATGTATCTCTTTCACTCTTGTCTGGTCTGCACTCCTATTCTCTGCTATATTTTCATCATTGGGTCTCAAGATATTTTACAACTTGAAGCAGAGTAGAAAACGATGAGTCTTTCCCATTCAAATTAACATACATAGAAGCTAAGCCAGGCTGATAACTTAAGTATAATGATTTGCTTTTAAATAAAGTTTGTATTTTAAAATGTAAGCAGTCAGGTTTGGCAATTGTCAGGGGAGAAGCCCTCGGGAACCTTGGTGCTTCCAGGGCAAAAATTCAGAATTCCAAATCTAGTTTATTGGAACTGTATTCTGGAAGAGAAATTAAAAGGAACTATACATGAAAGAGAGTTTCCACTTGCCTTAACCTGTCTTGCCCTGAAATGCCTATTGAACCTGTTTCTGTTGAATTGTAACCCATATTTTCAAGTTCTACAAAGCTGCAAATGTTGACTTTTTTAAAAAGTAAAAAAATAAAACGTGATTACAATTTCACTGAAAGCATGTTATTACAAGGAAAAGTTGTTTTGCCCTTTTAAACATGAAAAATGGTGTGTTTGTTACCTTGTTTGTTTTTTTCCCCTTCTTTTCTATCCATCTTCAAACTTCTGAATCATATGAAAAATCCGTGCCAACATTTTGACATTCCAGCCATTCTCTTATAATACCATCACAAGAGGAAAAAAAGAGTTGTCAGAAGTTCTTAATAATTGAGGACTAGAAAAAGAGGAATCTCCTCATCCATACCTAAAATCAGCTTTTCTCTTTATTTTTAATGGAGGGTTGGAAGAAAACACATTTAATGCAACCACATTGCATTAAAATAGGAAATGATATTACAACAAGAACGAAGGAGGAAAGAGAAAACACCAGAGTTCTCAAAGAACCACAAAGAATAAAGAACAGTTTTGATGTGAAAAGAAAACAAATATATGCATATACACAAGCATATATAAAAGTTGTATTCCATGTCTATATCTTCATCTCATTACATAATTATAGCTTCATATTTAAAATGGGAGGACAACTACTTCAATTTGAATTAAGGCCAAGGTCCCTTTCCTGCAGGCCCTGTTCTAAGGTGGGATACACTGTCACTTCAGACTCTTGGCATCCACCTGTCAGCTATTTATATTTACCTAAGAAATGTCTTTTTCATTTAGGCGATGTCAGTTCATTCTCCGGCACTGAATTCTAAGGATACAGAAGAAAGGAAAAGCTTCTTTGGCTGAAACCCCCAGAGTAGCAAGTGATCACAGCAGACAATGCTTCTGAGATAGACAAACGCAATGACCTGATATGAAATAGCTTCCATTGGATGTTCTCTCCAAATCCAGTGGCAGGTTGCTTTAAAAACTATGACATTTATTTATTTTGAACTCAAAATGCAACTTAATAGAGCAGAAAATCTTGTATATGGAATACTTCAGAGAATGTTTTTTCAAGAATTAGCTGCAGCAGCCTTACTGTTGGAGATGCAGTTCAGAAATTGAATTATTAACATTATGATTGTGGCTTTTCCTATTACTGCCATATTTTGTGCAAAAATTCCAAGGATTGTGAATAGACTTTCTAGTGCATATCTATATCCTTTGGGTCTATGACAACTTCCTACAGTCAACTTGCCACAGCCAATTCAACATTGGCTGACTCACTGCAGGACAAGAGTTGCACTAATATCAAAGACATAGTGCAGTGATGATGAACCTTTTGGGCCCTGAGTGCCCAAAACACGTGCATACATACCCAAAATACAAGGCGCACCCTCCCGTGCATGTGCGTGGCCCCCATGCATGCGTGTTGCCACAGGCACCCCCGTGCATGTGTGTTGCCCCGGGTACCTCCATGCATGTGTGTTGCCCCGGGTGCCCCCGTGCATGTGTGTTGTCCCAGGCACCCCACACACATGCACGCACATGCCCCCTGCATGCACCCCACCCCCATGCATGCACCCTGCCCCCATGCATGTGCCCCCCCCATGTATGCACGGCAGAGACCCAAAGGCTAGCTGGCTGGCGGGAGGCGCATGCACATGCACGGTGAAGCTGTGCTGGGGTGATGGCACACATGCCCAAAGAGGGCTCTGTATGCCACCAGTGGCACACGTGCCAAAGGTTCGCCACCATGGACATAGTGGAATAGAATAATCAAGGAAAAGATGCCAAAGGAGGAACAAAACAAAATGTGAATGACAAAAATTAAAATATTTTTAAGTTATTTTAAATAATTAAATTGCATTGTTGAATTGTCCCTTGATGAGTTGTCCCATTACCCGAAGTAGCCCAAATATGGACTCAAAGCCATTGATAGACAGGCCTTCTGGAAGAGCGCTAATCTTATGTTCCAAAAAACACTAAACAACAGTTGTGGGGAGAGTTGCATCATGAAACAGCAAAGAGGGATCTTGTCTGTTTGGGACAATTTATCTTTCCACATTCTGGTTTGAAGGAATCAGATCCTCCTGCTATTCTGACATGAATGACCTTGGTGGATAGTGGCCAGAGATGAGGAGGAGGACATGTTCACTAGTGGGAGCTAGACTGATCCCAGTTCCCTAGAAGTCTCTGTGTAAATGAGATATGCCAGATTGTATCAACAACAAAAGTGATGTCAGGTTAAGAATGGAAACCCCTAATTTGAAATCAAAAGAAAGTTGACTTTAAGCCTGAATGATTTAAGGTTGCCTCCAGGATGGGATGGGGATCAAATGGAAGTTGCTGTACGTGATGAGGATACTGCACAAAAAGGTTGCTGAGGCATGTCTGTGCCATGGTTAGATACAAGCAAGGACAGGCAGTAAGAATTTTGCTGCCTGAAGCATGATATTGTCTCTGCTCCATTCTTTTTGCAGAAGGCAACTGGACTTATAATAGATGTGACACAGTGGTGGGATTCAAAAATTTTACTACCAGTTCTGTGGGCATGGCTTGGTGGACGTGGCTTGGTGGGCTTGGCAGGGGAAGGATACTGTACAATCTCCATTCCCACCCCACTCCTGGGGGAAGGTTACTGCAAAAACCCATTCCCTCCCCACCCCACTAACCTGCTTTCCAGCTCCATTCTCCCATGTAGGGAAACAAAAGAAGACCCAGCGGATCAACTGGGAGTCGGGAGGCAGAAAATAGATGGGGCCGGGGCCGGTCAGAGGCAGTATTTGCCAGTTCTCCAAATTACTCAAAAATTTCCGTTATCGGTTCTCGAGAACTAGTCAGAACCTGCTGAATACCACCTCTGATGTGACGGCATTTGCCCGTTCATCTAAGACCAGGAGGGTAGGTTAAGTAGTGTTTTCAAGGGACACATAATTCTGTCCATCGGTTGAAAGGAACAACCAGGGATCTGCTATAGCTGTGACTTTGATGCTAGGTGTCTGAGGTTGTTACTACATTCTGCCTAATAGTAGGGCTGGACTTGGTCAAAAGATGATATGTGAGTCTAAGTAAATTGATAGCAGGTTACAGCAAGACAAGCTTGACACTCCTTGTGGTACATTATTGTAAAATGGTGCACATTACTGCCTTCTCTTTCTTTCTTGTCTGCCGTGAATGCCTGATTTCCCACACCTACCCCCCTTCCTTGTTTTATTTATTGGTATTTCATCCAATAAATGGATCTCCTGTTTGCCTTTTGTGCTTGTTCTCTCTGAAAGCATTACCTATCTCTAGAAACAGCTGAAGGCTAATTTGAGACATGAAATGTTTCTGCCTGTTGCAACTTGTATCATTTAAGAGAAACTGCTAAACTTTGGATTCTTCTTTTCCTTCTTCAAGGACTACTGATATTTAGTACTTAACCGGAGGACATTCTTAGGAAGACAAAATCTGGAAAGCAATTTATGTCACCAAACACAGCTCCTAGAAGTAATGGATGCTGTAGTTCTGAAGATACTGTACATTTTCAATACTGATGCTGTCCAAATCAAATCAAGCAGAGATTTGGGTTTGTTAATCAGCTCTGAAATTTTACCTTAAGAAATGATGAATGATACTCAGCTAAGAAATGTGCATTTTCTGGAAGTATTTCAATGTTAACATAGTTGTTCGTGTTTTATTTTACTTATAGTATATCCCAGATCTGTTATTTATGTTGGCTCAGCAAGTTTGAAATGTATTTAATATTCTATACATGCCAGATTCTAAAATATGTCCGTTTAGTGAAATATGACAGATTTGGAAAATATTTCAATTCTTTCTGAGATGAAAAAAGAACTCGTACCATTGATCCAACATAATTTAGAAACCTGATGCAATATGATCAGTAAATTATAGCCTCTTATTATCAGATATCAAAGTGTTTTCTTCCTGGTATATGAAGATTCAGAAACTAAAACATAGGATATAAGTCAGAGACCCTTGGTGGAGAAATGGTAAGATATGAAGGCTCGCAATTTTATACAAGTGATAACTGGCCACAGTTTCTGGGAGTCAGTATCATATAAATTTATTTTATTGTGGCTGGTTATCCAGTCAAGCCAGATATTTGGACTGGATTTGACATTTTTATCAGGAGATTTTTTTTAAAAAAATTACATTTATATGCTGCCCTTCTCCAAAGACTCAGGGTGGCTTACAATTTTTGGGATATAACCCAATGCACTCAGCAATAGCCTTCATTCCATTGTATATGCCTGCTTATTACTCAGCGGCATTTTTACAAAGTCAGCTTATTGCTCACAACAATCTTGGGTCCTCAATTTACCTGCCCCAAGAGGATGGAAGGCTGAGTCAACCTTGAGCCTGGTGGGATTCAAGTCTGCAGTAATTGCAGGCAGCTGGAACTTAAGTGCTAGGCATTTAACAGCCTGCACCACCAAGGCTGTTTGATGGTGTTAAAGGTATCATATTTTTGTTTGATGGTGTTAAAGGTATCATCACAAGATGCAAGCTGCTCAAAGTAAAGCTGCCTTTTGCAATTGACTGGTGGCGATTTTGTCAATGCCGATGCTATTTCCAATAAAGCTCCAGTTGTTTTGGTCTTTCTTATTGAAAGTTGTTAAATCTGGGGTGTTATGTGGCAGGTGCTTGTCTGTTAAAGTCCTGGAGTATTTTAGCCTCCTCATTTTCTTTTATTCTGTCTATTTGGTGGTGCTACCTATTCTTCCTTGAGGCAAATGGTATTTCTTGCAGATATTTCAATGCACAATTGCTGCTACTTTATCGTGCTGTGGTTTGTAATCAGTCTCTGCAAAGCTAACTAGGTGATCCACTGTTTCTTCAGCTGCTTTGCATTTGCTGTCCATTGCTGTCTCCTCAATTCTGGCTTTGTATGTATTTGTTCTTCAGGCTTGGTCTTGTGCAACCAGAATTAGTCCCTTTATCTCTTTGTTCAAGTTTCCTGTACCTACCCATTGCCGTGCTAAGTTGTTCTCTGTTATCTTGTCTGCAATTTTTTTAATGTACTGGTCATCTACCATTATTATTATTATTATTGATTTGTTTATGTAATAATTGTTGAAGCAATTGATAGATGACCATTTGCAGTTTGATGCCTGAGTTTGGATATTGATCAGGAACTGAATTTCCATCTAGAAGGGCTTTTTTGTATAAATAATTTATTGTTTTGGGCTAGTAAGCCTCAGTGTTAGAAAACTGGGCAGTATGAATTGGCAAATGGTTTAATGATATAAATATAGGTAAGAAAAAAAAAGGATGCAACACAAGTAGTATTTGGATAGGATAAAATTGCACTCAATTTGAAATACTCAGTGATTCAGAGCAGTTTATAATGATAACAATTGATTTGGGTTTTTGAATATTTTCCTCCAGTTTAAAAAAATATTATATGTGTTATGGGATCCTTTCACTGGATCTTAGGATCACTTTACAGTCAAGGATATGGCTTCTTCCTTAGTCTGTATGAGGATACCAAGACAATGATGTAATAATAATCGTATTTAGGGTTAGCCCTTTCTTTTGCTCTTTCTTCACTGGAATCATTCCAGGTTAATCACATGTTCCACAGTTGCTTCCAAAATATTTGGAAGTACACTTGGAATGAAGCAAAAATCTTGAAATTAATATAAGTCAGCTTTTCAGGAGAAAAGTCAACAGATCATTGCTATAAAAAGTGCAGGGGAAAAAATGTATGCATAGGAATGCACCAAAGCATCTGGTCCTTGGGACCAAATATAACAAGGTCATCTCAGCCATAATTGCTAAACCAGGCTTAGAGTCTATTGCTCGTTTCCCAGTTTGCTGTAGCTGAAAAGTGTTGGTAACTCACGGAACAACTTTGCACCATTCACTTTCAGTCTAACCTAACCCACTTTGCATGTTTATTTTGCAGAAAAATGAACTCAGAAATGCTATGCAAATAACAACATAAACATTAGTAAAATGAAGTGATGCTAATTTAAAAATAAACATGCTATGCATCTACTCATTAAACATTGGGTAAGATTCTCAACTATTTGGATATTCTTAACCAAGGAAGAAAATAAACTAATGTACTGGCAGTCCTCAACTTATAACAGTTCACTTAGTGACCGTTCGAATTTACGATGACACTGAAAAAAAGACTTATGACCGTTTTTCACACTTATAACTGTTGCAGCATCCCCATGGTCACGTGATTTACATTCACATGCTTGACAACCGATTCACATTTAAGACAGATGCAGTGTCCCGGGGTCCTGTGATCACCTTTTGTGACCTTCTGACAAGCAAAGTTGTTAGATTTGCATGAAGAGTCAGACGCGGAGTGCTTCAGTGAAGAGTTTATTAGTGACTACAGCTCATAACAGACCCGATTTGGCTGGGCTGCGGCTGTTACTTATAGCCAGCAGCTGCAGTTGCCAGCCAATCAGAGTGCAGGGTTTTCCCACACTTTTTAAACCAATCATTTCTGACATTTTACAAGAACAGTTCAAACTTAACCAATGACATTCAAACCTGCATACATAACAAAAGTCAATGGGGAATCCAGGTTCACTTAACAACAGAATTACTAATTTAACAATTTCAGTGATTCACTTAACATATGTAGCAAGAAAACTCACTTAACCAATGTTTCACTTGACAACTTAAATTCTAGGGCTCAATTTTGGTCATAACTCGAGGTCTACCTGTAGTCGCCAGAACTAAGGAACATGGTGCTAGTGGGCATCCTTGCTGCAAACTACTCTGCCTGCCACAGCTAACTTTAATTTTTAGGGCAGTTTTCACATGTTTGTTTGTTTTAAAGAGGGAGGACTGTGGACTCCAAGGATACAACCAGGTTCTAGATTCCTCTTCATTTACAAATGTGCTTTCTGCCCCCTTCCAACTCTGGAAAATAAAAATAGTGAATGGCTGTCACCCAGGGCTTTGTTTGGAAGTGTATCAACTTCATCCAAAAGGGAGGATAGGAACCAACTTGGGAAGCTGACTAGAATCCAACAACTTCAGAGAAGTAGTTCTTATTGAAGAAAATTTAAGAAGGCACAAGGGCAGAATTCTACCAACTGCTCGGTTTCAAGAACAAATCCTATATATAGCAACAACGTTAAAACTGGTTTTGCCTCTTTTCCTTTCCCACCTTCCCCTCTTTTGGACAAAAGGGCCATTTTTCATTTTACTCTTGCTTTTGTGCAATGATCAGATTTGTGGTTGTCTTGTTTTCAATGACCCTTAGAAACTAACTCCCAACGCTATTTTGTCAGCTTGTCTTCTGGTAGATGAGTGTCTTGTAACTGGTTGTGTCCACCGTGGCAATCATTTTGTGAGTGAAGTCCATTTCATAAGATGTTGTCAGCATTTCAGAGGTACTTGCCAAACTACAGTTAAGCCTATCCTTTTGACAAAGGGAATCAGAATACAGAATAACAGAGTTGGAAGGAATCTTGGAGGTCTTCCAGTCCAGCTGCCTGCTTGAGTGGGAGACCCTATACCAGGGCGGTCAAACTCCCGGCCTATGGGCTGGATGCATCATGTGCTGGCTGGTTTAACAAAGGAGGGGGGGAAAGTCAAGGTGTGAGGAGTGAGTTTCAAGGTGCTGGTGTTGACCTATAAAGCCCTATATGGCTTAGGACCAGGGTACTTGAGGGAGACCCTGCTGCCAATAATGGCTTCCCAACGTCCCGTGCGCTCTCACAGGCAGGGCCTCCTTGGGGTGCCACAGCAACCCCTAGGGGTAGGGCCTTCTCTGTGAGAGCACCCTATGGAACCAGCTGCCCCTGGAGCTGGTCCGGTCCTTCCTGAAAACATGGTTGTTCCAACTCACCGACCTGGACTGAGGAGGGGAATGGGGGTTTTAATGAATTGTGTCATTGTTTTAATCTGATTATTGGATTTCATATTTAATTTCTTTTTAATTGTATAGTATTTGTATTGTTTTTATGATTGTACGCTGCCCCGAGTCCTTAGGGAGATGGGGCGGCATAGAAATCCAATAAATAAATAAATAAATAAAATAAAGTCCCAATACTTCATGTGCTGCCGCCATGATGGTGTGAGTTTGTCACCCCTGCCCTATACCAGTCTGGACAAATGATTATCCAATTTCTTCTTAAAACCCCCAGAGATGAACCCCCTACAACTTCTGGTGACAAGACCATTCCACTGATTAATTGTTCTCACTGACAGGACATTTCTCCTTAGTTCTAGGTTGGTTTTCTCTTTGATAAGCTTCCCTCAGGTGTTTTGGAGAA
This sequence comes from Naja naja, assembly GCA_009733165.1. NCBI lineage: Eukaryota > Metazoa > Chordata > Lepidosauria > Squamata > Elapidae > Naja > Naja naja. The sequence continues at coordinate 146,632,641 of CM019150.1, forward strand.
TAGGTTGATTAGCATAGTCTTCCTCTCATCTCCCATCTTAAGCGAGGAGAGGGGGAAAAACCCTGCACTCTCTCATGCTGTTATATGTGCTGTATGTTAAGAAAAGAAAAAGTGATTCAGCATTAACTGTTCAGAGATGTCTCAGACTGGACTCTGTAACTTGTCGTGTTTTGCTTGGTGCTTTATTTCATCAGCCTTAAATTCTTGCTTAAATAAGCATTCCCTTATCTGGGCGGTGGGGGGGAGAGAGTATTTACCTTTGATAACATCATTTGTTTTGTAGATGCCTTGTGTACATTGGGCCTGCCTCATCATTAAAACCTCCACCTATTAGAATATATTATTTTGATTTAACTTTCAAGCCTTCAAAAAGCCACGGGGTGCCTCCTCTGACTCTAGCTGGTTTGTGAAAGACTCATCAGTCTTTCAAACTTACTTTGTATTACATTATTCTCAGTGTTGGAAGAAATGTCCATCTGGGTTCAGTTCCAAGTGGGAAGAAAAACATTGGAAACATGGAGACTGCTTGGAAGGATAGTTTTAATGGTGGACAGGATCACATTGAAGTCCTGGGCAAAAAAGCACATGGGTAAGAGAGGGAGAGAGATTTATAACCTCTGTTGGGCTTTCAACTTGCTTCCTGTTCCTGTGGCAAGAAATGTATCCTGATTGGTTGTCAGACTCCCATGGGACCATGCGGGGGTAACTTTGTAGGTTGTCTTGAGTCCCAGGCTTGGTTGAATTTTGCTGGATGATGCAATCTTCCCAGGCGCCATGTGATGAGATGGGTAGATCCTATCATGTCCTGATCCCATCACCCTGGAGCTGAAGAGGGGGCAGGGAGCTGCAGGAAGCTGCTTTGTCTTTAAAAACATGTTTTTCCTTTTCTCATCTGGGGAAATATAATATTCTGCCTTTTTAATGTTTCCTAGAATATTTCATTCTTCTAGGAGAGGGGTGGGTGATAACTTTCTACATCAGCAATAGTATCACAGTATAGAATATCATATAACGTATTATGATGCAGCTGTTGCTAAAGAATTTTAAAACATTTAATGAACTTTTTAAAAAAACACTATTTTATCTGAATAAACAGATGTGTGGCAATTGCCAACCATTCTCTGAAGACAAAGTGTCTTTCTGAGGCTGCCTCTGTGAATTGGCTGCTGCTTTAATTGGGCTACATGGCAACATATGACAGCCAAGTTTTAAACTATGACCTGTGGGTTCTTTCTGTAGCATGCCTATCATAACAAGGCATTTTGTAACTAGTTATGACTCACATGAATGCTAAATATGCTTCATTTCCTGGCTGTGGATACCATGATCTTGTGCCGTCAAGGGAGAAAGGTCAATCCTTCTGTTCGTTGGACAAACAACAGTAACACTGAAACCATTCTATAGGAATGCAGATAGTTAGCTACAACTCTGCTTTTGTAATCTGTAACTAAATTGGACAGATGCACAAACATCAGTCTCTCCAAATGAAGGGAAAGGTTAAGACGTTTAATGCTTGATGGTCTTCATTTAAGACCTAATAAATACATCAGCTGGACTTTATTATGCTTCATGTAAACTATTATCTTTCTTTTGGAACATTATATTGAAAAGATGTAAAATGTGCATATGGAGAACTTATGAACTCTCCATGCAAGAGAGGAAATTCCAATTAACTTGTGTTTTCCTGGCACCTGGAAACAATAATATATAACATTCACAAGCTCATTCATTCATTCCTATTAGCACAAGGAAGGAGTATAACATATTCAGGAGTTATGGATTTATTTGCTTTCCATGTACCAATCAATGCTTGGTTAGCAGCTCAGTTGAAATTCAGCATGAATGTATCTAATCTATGAGGGAATTAACATCATACCTGTTATTCATTCACCCTCCCATTAGAAGTATGAAAAATACCTGTAAACATCCTGCAAACAAAGAGGTGATGTAAGTTATATCATGGAATATTCGCTTCTGATAGATTGTTTTCCTAATGTGGGAAGCACCCCTCCCCGCCCCAGAAGAATGAAATATTTTGAGGAATATTTTAAAAAGGCAGAATATTATATTTCCCTAAATGAGAAATGGAGAAACATGATTTTTAGAGGCAGGAAGCAGACTCAGTCTTTCTTAATAGCCCCAGCAGATATTTTGTGCCCATTAAGAAAGATTGGGCCAGCCTATTCAGTAACCAGCCCCAGTTTCCCTGCCCCAAGCAGAAACTGAGGAGGCCAACTTTTAGAAATGCAGGTTTGGTAATCCATTCAAGACAGGATATTTTGAAACTGCCTGCAGCAAAGTCTGAACAAAGGCAGAATGGTAGGATTAGAAAGCAGCTCCTCACCCAAGATCCAACATAGGCCACTAGCCACAACAGGAGTTGCCCAACACCCTTTCAGAACACAAGCCCTTTCATTGCATCATCCCAGAGTAGTCCAAACTTCACCTGGGAGCTCAGATAAATAATAAGCCAGAGGTTGACCAGAGGAGTTCAGACAAACACCTAGGATTTTCATTTCCTCTTTTGCCTATAGAGCACAGGTGTCAAACTCACTGTGTCACGTTGCCATCATGTGACATTTTGTGATGTTTCCCCCCTTCACAGAGCTGGAGTGGGCATGGCTTGCACGTGATGCATCCGGCCCATGGGCCGCCAGTTTGACACCCCTGCTATAGAGCCAGCTATGACCCCTACATAACCCCTACACAACCCCCATAGGAATCTGACAACAGCCAATAGAATATTAAAGGACATGTACTTGCCCGGGAAGAGGAAGCTCAAATACAAAACCCAAAGAAGATATAAACCCCCACCCCCACTCTCGACTCCATTTTGTCAGCTGCACCACAACCATAAACACTGGTGGTTCTGTTCATCATCAAAGCTTCTTTCCAATCAGCCTCCATGTTTTCATTGCCTTTCTCCCAGCTTGGAACTGAACCAGATGGATTTTCCTTCCAACACTAACATGTCTTCAGGAAACTGGGTCAGGAATATCTGATTTAAGAAGTCTTGCAAAAGCACTTTTATATGTTGAAATTGAATATAGTTCCTATTTCAGCTGCTTCCAACCAATTCAAAATGCAGTGGAATCTAAATCTGAACACATGTTCAAGGCACAGAGGCTTCATGGGGGAAATTAAACTATGGAAAAGTCACCATGATATATTGTTTTAATTCAAAAAAGTGGTGAAATAAAAAATACAGAAAGCACTATAGACACTTTTTACTGTTAAAGTATTTCTTATTGTTTCTGCAGCATCCAGGTGCCCTAAGGAAAACATGTAAAATTCACACCCATGTTCATTTTATTGCTATGGTTGCATTATAATATATAGCGAAATCTTGCCCCATCAACATGCAACGTAATGTTGGCAAAAGATGAATCTTTAGAAGGAAGGAATGAAAATAACTTCAAACATGGTTAATTAAATTATTATAATATACTGTTTTGAATTAGCCCAAATTTCTCATCTTTGCTTTAATATAACAAGTATTTTGAAAAATCAGCAACTGATTTTCTCTTCATTTGCTTGTAGCCAGAAGGCATGCTTGAAATCACAGGCTAAAATTAACAGAATCAGTTTCTATTGCTTTTCTTAAAACAAATAATTGCTTGTTCAATTTGAGCAGAGTATAATTCCACCCACTCTCACCCACCCCCAAATACTCACAGGCAGACATGTGACGTTTTCATGATGCTTGAGGGCTGGAATGTATATCACTGCTATTATAGTTGCTGTTGTGGAATATTTATCAATGCCACTGAACAGTTATTATTACTGCCTACTCCATATAGTGAAGGCTGTGATCTGTTGACTCAGTTATCTGCAGCAAACAATCATTTAACATTTCAATAAGCCACAACAAATGGCTCTGTAGAAAAGCCAAAAACTATTGGATATGAAGTAAAACCAGAAAGTCCAGTTGCCTCTTGAAAAAGCACCTTTGGGACAATCATGACTTGGATGACTGAGAATCTCCATAGACAATTGGACACAAATGCATATAGCAATAGCACTTAGACTTATATACTACTTTAGAGTACTTTACAGCCCTCTCTAAGATGTTTATGGAGTCAGCATATTTCCCCCAACAATCTGGGTCCTCATTTTACCAATCTTGGAAAGATGGAAGTTGAGTCACAACACTGCAACACTGCATTTTAACCATGTCGATTGAGAAGATTTTCAAGATTAAGGTACAATTGAAACCAGAGGCTTTTATTTTTGGATTAATGGGCAGGAAACTAGAAAAGGGTCACGGAAATTGATTTTTATATATGACAAGTGAAGCAAGACTATGATCTGCAAAAAAACAGAAAGCTTCAACATTATCCACAATGGAGGAATGGTTAGTAAAGATGATGGAACTTGAGGAGTTGAATAAATTAACTTCCTTGATTAGAGAAAAGGTAATATCCCATACTACCACCTCTTACAATACTAGACAACACAGTATCAACAGTAGAGACCTTCAAATTTCTAGGTTCTACTATATCACATGACCGAAAATGGACACCTAACATCAAAAACGTCATCAAAAAAGCACAACAAAGAATGTTCTTTCTGCGCCAACTCAGAAAGCTCAAACTGCCCAAGGAGCTGCTGATACAGTTCTACAGAGGAATTATTGAGTCTATCATCTGCACCTCTATAATTGTCTGGTTTGGTTCTGCAACCCAACAGGACAGACACAGACTTCAGAGGATAATTAGGACTGCAGAAAAAACAATTACTACCCACCTGCCTTCCATCAAGGATCTGTATACTGCAAAGAGGGCTGTGAAAATATTTACAGACCCCTCACATCCCAGACATAAACTGTTTCAACTCCTTCCCTCAAAACGACACTATAGAGCACTGCACACCAGAACAACTAGACACAAGAACAGTTTTTTCCCGAAAGCCATCACTCTGCTAAACAAAAAATTCCCTTAACACTGTTCAACTATTACAAAGTTTGCACTACTATTACTGTTAATCTTCTTATCACTCCTTATCACCCATCCCTTCCCACTTGTGATTGTAGGACGGTAACTTTGTTGCTTGCATCCTTACGATTTATATTGACTGTTTCCTAGTATGATTTGGTTGCTGATTGTACCCTATGACTATCATTAAGTGTTGTACGTTATGATTCTTGATTCTTAACAAATGTATCTTTTCTTTTATGTATACTGAGAGTATTTACACCAAGACAAATTTCTTGTGTGTCCAATCACACTTGGCCAATAAAGTATTCTATTCTACTGACTGTCTCCCACTTGGTTATGCCATCTCTACACAGTGAAGACACGGTTTAGTGTTGTCTAATCTGTAGATAAATGGAAGCCATAAGAAAGGAAGCAGCAGATGCACCACTAAGATCTGTACACCATGTTGCTCCTCAACCCATTTTATACCCTCCTGTTGTTTTTCTGAAGGATACAAGTCTGACTCTAGTGGCAGTTGAAAAGCTGTCATTTGTTTTATGGCGTGACTTGTTTCTGTGGTTACCCTGAGTCTTGTGTTTTGCAAAATCATGGCAAAAACCAATTGGGCTGAAGACAGATGTTCTTTATTTTGAGACAGATGCATCCTTCCTTTTGTCTACTTTCTTTATAGCCCCTGGCAGAACTGTGATGGCATCTTTTTCCCTGAGTAGCAGCAGTCTGACATCTGCTGGAGCTGGGAGTTGGGCCTCACCAAAGATTTAAAGGACTTCAGATAAGGGAGCGCCACAATCCTTCTGAACAGAATCCAAGAATCAGCTGCAGGGTTTTTGTTTCCAGTGTTGGCTGATGTCTTTTTGCCTGTAATAAATCTGCTACTTGAGATAACTGGAGGGGGGGTAAGAGGGGAGGAAAGATCCCAAGTTATTCACAAGCGTTGCAGTTTCGCTGGGAGACGCCCAGATTTAAATATTGTTATGGCTATATCAGAAGAGCTGGAGGGATTTTATTCACTTACATGCTTTACCTATGCACCCATCATAATGCAACACTAAATGGCCATCTTAGGATTCCCCTCCCCATTTCATATTTGTCATTATTCTATAATTTTGAAATTTTAACCCTAAGTTAAATTTTAATCTCTAATGTTAATTTTTATGTGTTGTTTTATTTATCAGGTATATTATATTGTACATCACCCAGAGCCCCTCTTTGAGGGAGATGGGTGGTTTAGAAATATAAAAATATATCTAAATATAAATAAATAAATAACATAACCTAATCAACCTTCTGATGTACCAATAAGGGAGGAAATTGCACCAAAAAAGGGAGAAATGGGAAAAGTTCAATATTGACATGTTTTAAATTAAGACATTGAACTAGAACATTCAAGGTTTTGGTATTAACATTTAAAGTCCAACATGGCATAGGTCCAGGCTATCTACGAGAACGGCTCCTCCCAACATCAAATGCTAACTGCCCCTGGCCCACAGGGTCTCCTCGGGTGCCATCTGCGACACAATGTCACCTGGTGGCGACCGGAGAGGGCCTACTCTGTGGCTCCCACTTTGTGGAATCTTCTTCGCTGGAGCTCCATCTGGCCCCGAACTTTCGCCATGATTTGAAGACCTGGCTCTTTTACAATCTGGGCTGTGCTGATTCTCTAGGGTTGGGGTTATTTTAACTAAGGGTTTTAAATTTTAATTCGCTTAATATGTTTAATATTTTAATTAATTTATTTATTGTTGTATTTTAGTTGTGCAGTCCTTTGGAGAGGGGCATATAAGAATAAATAAATAAATAAATAAATAAAATAGAAGTTATAGAACTGAACTAAAAACTAGGATGACTTAAGTTTAGACATGTAACTAGAATTCAATTATAAACAGAAGAAAGCTGGTCTCATTGGCACTCAGGAATCTGGTTTTAATGGGCTTTTTGTAGGAGAGGGCATTCATTATTACCAAAGTCCAAGGAATCAAGCATTTTGTCATCCCACTGATGTGAATAATGCAAATGAGGCCTTTTGTTATTATGAAGATGATGTATTTTGTGCCATTTACATCATGAGAATTATGAAATAAATTAGAACAAAATGTGATCTATTGTATGGGGAGCCATTTCAATGAGGTTTTGAGAATTGAAGTTTCATTGTAGGTTATTACAATTAGGGTTGGCTTACTAAGAATATTTCTGTACATAATGCTTCAGTAGAGAAATGAATATAATAATCTTGTCTGCCTATTTAAGGAAACATAAGGAAATCAGATACAGAAGGGCACATTTTGATTTTAAAAAAATGGGACTCCAGAAGCAAATGAATGTTGGATAGAAACACAAAATTCCAAAAACCTATGTATAATAAAGGAACAGAATCACAGAGAAAATACAGATGTGCATTTTTAGGAGTACAATAATGACATTGGATATCCAAATGTGAGAAAGCTCTGGGTCTGGTATTTTGAAAGAAAAAGTAGCTTCCTGAGGCTGTGGTTTTAAGCAGCAGATGATGAGTGGGATGGATGGTTTTACAAAATGCTCAAACATCTTGCTCTTTGGTGCATTTGAGGTGCCTGTTTACCTCTATAAAGTTGTGCTAGGTTTATAATGGGAGGTGAGACCATTTTGAGTGGGGAAAAAGAACCAGACAGCAGAAAAGTAATTAACTCTCCCTGTTCTTTTCTTCATTGCCTGCTGTTCTTTCACTCAAAATGTCAGCTTTTCATTCTCCCATGTGACACCCCTCCTGAGCGATCTTCATTGGTTGCCAGTTGCCCTCCATGTAAGATTCAAGGTGCTGGTGCTAACCTATAAAGCCCTTCATGGCTTGGGTCCGAGGTACCTGCAGGAGCGCCTCCTCCCAGCATCGCGGTCCAATCGCCCAGTACGCTCTCACAGGCAGGCCTTCCTGGGGGTGCCGTCGGCCAGACAATGTCAGTTGGCGGTCCCCCGGGGCAGGGCCTTCTCTGTGGGGGCGGCCACCCTGTGGAACCAGCTGCCCCTGGGACTGCGGTTGGCCCCTGACCTACGTTCCTTCCGCCCCGATCTAAACACCTGGCTGTTTTTACAGGCCGGCCTGGATTGAGAGGGATTGGGGATTTTAACAGGGTATTTTAGTATTTTATTATACATTTGGATTGGATAATATTTTTATCGATTTTGTGTGTATGTCTTTGTGTGAGCCGCCCTGAGTCCCCCTCGGAGATGGGGCGGCATATATATATATATATATAGGAGTCTTGGTGTATTGGTCTTGTCGTGTATTGAAATACCTTGTAGCGTTTGAAATCTCATCCGTCATCTTCAGGCTGGTGTCTCAAGCCGTTCTCCCAGGAGATGCGGCTGGCCAACCTGAAACATTCTCAATCATCCAAGACAAGACCAATACCCCTACCACCGTGAAAATCTACGAAAACAAATATAATATATATATACATACATATACATACATATATATATAGAGAGAGGTGATTGATTTAATAGAAAAAAATTAAATATGAATTTGCAGCCAGAAAGCTTAGCATTGGAGGGTTCCACTGGTATTTTGGTCTACCACTTCATTTACTGCTGTTATAACCTGTATAAACAGATTGTACTGAGACAGTAATTTCCCCCCTTGTGCACAAGTGTTCCCCACAGCTGCTGAAAATTGGACAAATCCAGTTGTGCAAGATCTCTAATCCATTTGCACAATTCCTCCCAGAGTTCTGTATCTGATTATTCCAGAGACATACATATCTGTATGAAAAAAGTTGGAAAGTTTACCATCTGTTGCTCCTTTTCCTGCACTTCAATCCAAACCTACATACAGAGGTTGTAATGATCCATGTTCTATAATCATGATGTGTATATAAAAAGAGAGAAAAAATGCTAGCTATTGATCAGGAAGAGATGATCCTGGACATTAGTGGTGGTATACAAATTTTTTTACTACCTGTTCTGTGGGCGTGGCTTGGTGTGCTTGGTGTGGCTTGGTGGGTGTGGTGTGGCTTGGCGGGCATGGCAGGGGAAGGATACTGTAAAATCTCCATTTCCACCCCATTCCAGGGGAAGGATACTGTAAAATCCCCATTTCCACCCCACCCCACTAACCTGATTTCCAGTTCTGTTTTCCTGTGCAGGCAACAAAAGAAGACTCAGCCGGTCAGCTGGGACTCAGGAGGCAGAAAATAGATGGGGGTCGGGCCAACCAGAGGTGGTATATGAAGCATAAGAAAGTTCCAGGTGAACCTAATCCTTAAACTCTATCTTAGAGACTGACAACATTGTCCCTAATATCTCAAGCAATTAAGAATCTTTTTGATTATTCTTTTTAACTAGAGACACAGCAAAAACTGAACCTGGACCTTGTCATGCCCAACATGTGTTGCATCAATTTGGGAAGGTTGCATTAAGAGGAGGTTGGGGATATCTTCACTACAGACAATTGGCATACTTAATTCCCATATTTTTTTTGTTTAATTAGAGGTTGCCTTTAATAAATCAATGGGGCTATAAATTGTTCCTTGCTGGCAAAAAACAAACAAAAAACAAAAAGAACAGGCCAACTGCAGCAGACTGCAGTCAGAACCTTGCTCAGGTACTAATGTCTGTTTGTGTTTTTTTGCTGGCAAGCAGTAAGATGTGTTTGTGCAGTATCTTAACATGTCCCATAGTGTAGGCACATATAGAAAGGGTGTGTGCTGTGGCAACGCTATGGGACAGGATTTGTTCTAGATACAATCCTGTGTATTAAATCCATGTATTAAATAGAATGGGAAGAGATGAGTTTGAAACACTAAACGATTGGCTTAGTGACCAATGTCTGAAAATGCAGGATAGAAATCAAAATAACACACAAACAAACAAGCAGCATTCATATTTCTTACATTAACAAGCTGGTTGCAATATGGTTACTTGTTCTTCCAGTTGCATGGTTCTTTGAATTATATGGGGTAAATTTTGGCAGTTTAAAAATTGCATATTGGACATTTGTGAAAGTTCATGACTTTCCCTGCAGCAGGATATCCCTTTTCCCCACCAACACCCCCCGCCCCCGGCTAGACTTGGGAAGTACAGGAAGGAAGTGAGAATCAGTTTGGTTGACAGATATAGTTTCTTCCGTAGAATGACTCCAGCAAGTCTGATCCCTCATATGTGTTAGAGGAAATGGTGTGTGTGTGTGTGCCATTTAATGAGTAAACAGATTCAGAAACTGGACAGAATGAATTTGCAATTAAATATATGTACATCTGATCACAATTAAATAAAGATGGAACTGAAAATCTCTCAAGCTGAGTATATACCCCTATCTGACAAAAATATAGTGGGAGAGCAGAAATTTAGACATTACCAGTTACTAAGGAATTGTATTCAATATTCGAAGTACCCAAATATATCTGAAAGGTGTATGTGCACACACAAAGAGAACAATAAATCATATTTCCAGGTTATGGGTAGGGCAATTTTATATCTGAAAATTCCTATGTAGGAGAGAAACAAAGAAAGATTGTTTTTCCCCTCAGATATGCTAGCTTTCCACTTATGGAATTTCCCCTTCCACACAAGACCATTCCAACAGTTTATTTCCACCAGAAAACCTAGGATAATTTATCTGATGATCTAGTCCCAAACAACCTAGTCCCAAATTCTGACTGATCTTTTTTTCTTCTAAGGAACACAGAATCAGAGGTAGGTGTTCCAATTGCCTTCTTGTCACCCAGCTTGGCAAGATACTTTAGACACACACATACAATACACACACATGCAGACACACACAACTTTTGAACAAGAAGTGGGAAAAGAAACAAATAAGCCTCTATATTCATACTACATAAACAACCCATGAGAACTAAAGGCAGAACTGAAAGTAGATCTTTGTTCCATTGTGGACACATTCCAAAGCAGAGCAGCTTTCAGTTATGAAGCCCAACTCCTAAGTTAAAAGTCACAGCGTTCTTTGCTCTGTGGCTCAGTTGCCATACGACCTGGCGACTCAGGTGCTTTCTTTTGCTCTGATGCACTCTCTGCACCAAAGTCCAGAGGAGGGAGATGCTACATACACCATGTGCTATGCTATCAGCTAAGATGTAGGGCCTAATGAGATGAATGCACATGAGACAGTGTAGCAGCCTAGAGTTCTAGGATGGTGGACGTTTAATTCTGTCTCTTCAATTCTTTCCACAGACAGACCAGACAATTTTTTTTCTCTGGTCGTATCATTTTCCGTTTTTTGTAGAAAGCCCCTATTGGTATGGATGGATTTCCCTTGAAATGCAAATAGCAGCTTCAGAGAAGCCACTTTTTTACATGGTTATATGAAAAAGAGCTTCCAGGGTCACGAGGCAGCTCAGGCAACCCCACAACTGTTATTTTTAGAACAACAACAACAAAAGCTTCCACATTATATTTACACAATTAAGGATTCCTTTAATTCAGCCATGGGAAGGCTTTGCAATCATCTGGACGCACACTGCCACCCAGTGTTAAATTTTTAATGTGCAGCTTCTGAATGTGTGGGAATTGCTAGGAAAAGAGTGTTTTTAAATGTGCGTTGGAAATAACTTGTGAGTGTGTCAGTGGCTGCACATAATCTTTTCTCTGTAGGTTGGCGGCAATACAATAGGGAAGATTTGTTTTTATTTTGCAGCCATACAAAACAAATGGTGATATAGTCAAAGATGTATTTCAGGAGGCTTTTGCAATTAATTTATGTTTTTTTAAAGAATGCCTAAAGAAAGGTACACAACAAAGTGTACATTTTTAGAACATCTTCCCACACTAATATACATTGCATACATATGGTCCTAGAATATATTATTTTAAAAATGTATCTTTGTTTGCTGAACTGCATCTCAGTGTTCTTAAATGCAACTATTAAAGGACTACTGAAATCCACTCAGGGGTGTTGATAGCAATAGCACTTAAAGCATTCAAATAGGACCTTTAAGTTCAAGTCCATGGTCCATCCTCAGCCAAGAGTGTTCAATAAGTGACTTCTCTCACCCTTCTAAGTCTCGCCTACTTTACTGGGTTATTATTGGAAGGAATTTGAAAAGGGAGTGTTATATTAATCACCTTTTGCTCTAAGAGGAAAGGTAGGATGTAAATCTAACATCCAAACATTAAATACATAAATTTTAAAAATTATATATTTTAGCATCATCAAATTGATAGTATTAATACTGAGATTTTAAATAAGGATTTACAATCATTATTTTCCACTTACGGAATCAAAATCTGTTGATTTATTTACTCAGGCTTATAGCGCCCCCCGCCCCCACCCCCGGCCAATCAAATAAAGGGTAAAAGCAACCTTAAGGAACTTCCCAAAAGTGTTTTTTTTCCCCCATTAAACATAGAGGAGCCTGCTTCTGGGTAAGCTGCCTAGGGCTGAATGGAAAGCCACAGGTAATAAGGCAATGCAAAGTTTTCAATTCAGTTTGAAAGAGGTGACTTGGAATGTATGGATGGTGCATCTAGTATTGTGAACTTCTGAGGACGGATCTAACAAGGTCCCACCCTGAGGAACTAAGAGGCAATCAACCACTTGAGGCTGATCCAGCAGCTGCAGGAGAAACCAGGTTACAAAGAACCCGATACTGGCAAAGGGCCATGCCCCAGGACATGTTAGCAGCATCTGACAGCTGAGCAAAGACATCAGTAACCAGAACGGAGACACACTTGCATCTGGGCCAGTGGTGGGATTCAAATATTTTTACTACCGGTTCTGTGGGAGTGGCAGGGGAAGGATACTGTAAAATCTCCAGTCAGAAGTGGTATTTGCTGGTTCTTCGAACTATTCAAAATTTCTGCTACCGGTTCTCCAGAACTGGTCAGAACCTACTGAATACCACATCTGATCTGGGCTAATTTAAGAAGAAGCCACTAGTGACAGGCCCTTTATTAGGAAGTGTTAAGTTTGCATGAAGAGTCAGACGCGAAGAGCTTCAGTGAAGAGTTTATTAGTGACTACACCTCGAATGGACCCAACTTGGCTGGGCTACGGCTGCTACTTATAGCCAGCAGCCGTAGTTGCCAGCCAATCAGAGTGCAGGATTTTCCTGCAATTTTTAAACCAATCCTATTTGACATTTTACAAGAACAATTCAAACTAAACCAATGACATTCAAACCTACATACATAACACCCCTCCCCACTAGGTTCAGTCCATACCAAACCCCAACCTATCTAATGTATTCCTTTAAATAGGTGGGGCTCTTACGATGTTGAGACCTTCGTGGTTCAGAAGTTTTAACATTCTCACCCAGTGAGAGAGGAAATGTGTCTGTTGACATTTCCCTACTGGGACTTCCTGTGAAAGAAGACCCTGTTTGATTGTTAGAATCTGGTCTCTCCTCCCAACCCATCTCCAGCCCAATGTCAGCACCCAAGTCAGGTAGTGATGTACAATCTTCCACTTCTAAGGATGGATTTTGGCATTGTGACAGGTTTTGGAATGGTTCCTGTCATAATGGCTCGTTACACATGGGGTGGATTCTTGCTTGCTGATTATCCTCCTGTTCCTCCCCTTCCCCTAGAATTGACATCAGGTGAGGGAACTAGAGAGGAACAAGTGCAATGTTCCTGAGAGAACCTGGAGCTAAGTTGATCAATGTGCCTGCTCCAGAGGACTCCATCCTGTGTTTGCACCCTGTAAGAACAAGGGCCTGTGATTTGAGTTATCTCAGCAGGAATCCACAAAGGTTCACCCATAAGGTTCTTAGCATAAACAGAATCGCCCACACTGAATGTGAGAACTTTGGAAGTGGAATCCAGTGGTGTGTTGGGTGCGTAAGTGGGATGAAGGCGGTCAAGGGAAGACCTAAGTTTCCTACCCATCAACAACTCTGCTGGGGATAAGTTAGTTGATGGGTTAGGAGTGATGTGCTGAACACTAAGAAGTTTTTCAACTTTCTCAGTGATGTCCCCAGGACCCAATTGCTGAAGCTTCTCCTTGGTAAAACGTACCATGCATTCAGCCCGGCCGTTGGCAAGGGTGCCCAGGGGCAGTGAGGGCATGTCTGATACCCTGTTGTGCTAAATAGGATTCAAAAGGTTGGATGTAAATTGAGGGCCATTGTCAGAGACAAGAACATCAGGTAACCCGTGGGTTACAAAAGTTTTTAAGCTGTTTGATGACAGCATCAGTTGTGGTGGATACCATAGGGATTACCTCTAGCCATTTGGAATATGCATCTACTATAATGAGAAAGGTGTGCCCTCTGGTAGGGCCAGCAAAATCAATGTGAATCCTGGACCATGGGCCCCTAGGACATTCCCATTCCTGTGTGGGGGCGAGGTGGGGCAGGCCTGACTACCTGACAGTTGGGACAAGATGCAACCCAGTTTTCAACCATTTTGTCAATACCTGGCCACCATACATAACTCCTGGCCAATCCCTTCATCCTTACAATACCAGGATGACCCTCATGTAACATTTCCAAAACCTCTCTTTGCAGTTTTGCAGGAATAACCACCCTGTTACCCCACAAAATACATCCTCTTAATACAGATAATTCAGTTTGCCTGGACTTAAAAGGTTGGGCCAGGTGAGGTAGATCTTGAAGAGGCCAACCTTTCTTAATCCAGCCTATAACAGGAGCCAAAAAGTGTCTTTGGCAGTCTCTCTGGCAATTTCAGCAGCATGCACTGGAAGCTTGGCAACAGTTTCTAGGAAAAAGGTGTGTGTTTCAGGTTCAAAGTCCTCCTTGTGACAAGGCAGTGGGCAACGACTCAGTGCATCAGCATGTCCAATGTCCTTGCCAGGCTTGTGGATAAGTTTGTATGAATAAGCAGCAAGAAATTCAGTCCACCTCAGCATTCTTGGTGACAGGATAGTAGGTGTAGGTTTGTCTCCTGCCACAATGCCTAACAAAGGTTTGTGATCTGTAACAATGGTAAATGTTCTCCCATACAGATATTCATGAAATTTCTTAACAGCTGCAACAATTGCCAATGCTTCCTTGTCCAATTGGCTGTAATTCCTCTCTGCTTTGGTCAAAGTGCGAGAGTAAAATGCAATAGGGCTTCTCTCCACTGGGAAGCCTGTGGCTCAAAACCCCCACTCCAAAAGGGGATGCATCACAAGTCAGTACAACAGGCAAATTCTCAGAGAACTGTATCAGTACAGCATCAGACGTGATTAGTCTTTTAATACTGTTAAATGCTGATTGTTCCTTCCTCCCCAGACCCAAACAGACTTTTTGTCAAGTAATCTGTGCAATGGTTCTGCAATGGTTGCCTTCTGAGGTAGGAACATGTGATAAAAGTTAATGAGTCCAAGGAAGGCTTGCAAATCTGTTTTGCATTTAGGTCTAGGGGCTTCTTTGATTGCTTGAACCTTGGCATCTGTAGGGTGGATGCCATGCTTGTCAATCATATAGCCCAGGAACTCAACCTTGTCAGTTTTAAGAGTGCATTTTTCTTCCTTGACTTTTAACCCCGCTTTCCTGAATCTGGTAAGGACTTCTCTGAGTCTTTCTTGTAACTGAGTGTCATTTTCAGCAGAGATTAACACATCATCAAAGTAAGGCACTACCCCTGGCAGTCCTTGGAGCATTCTTTCCATAAGGCTTTGAAAGATGCCTGGTGCCACGCTTACTCCAAATTGTAACCTTTACATTTGAAGGCACCTCTATGAGTCACAATGGTTTGGGCCTCTGCAGTGGCATCATCAACTGTTAGTTGTTGATATGCCTGGGCCAGATCCAATTTGGCAAAGACTGTACCCCTGCCAAGTGAATGTAACAGATGATGCACCACTGGAACTGGGTATGCGCTCTGCTGCAGCATGGTTCAGTGTCCCCTTATAGTCTCCACAGATTCTTACTGACCCATCAGTCTTGACTGGTGTGACTATGGGTGTCTCCCATCTGGAGTGGTCAGTGGGCTCTAAAACCCCTTGAGCTATTAATTTGTCTAATTGTGCATCAATTTTTCCTTTAAAGCAAATGGGACCCTTCTGGGCTTTAAACGAATTGGGGGCACCCTGGGATCTAGGTTGAAAGTGATAGGGGTCCCCATATACTTGCCCAATCCTTCGCTGAAGACCTCTGGAAACTCAGACTTCAAGGCCTCCTCCCATTCAGAGTTGCTCACGTGATTGATGCCAGTCACCTCGATGCCTAGTGGATTGAACCACTCAAGTCCCAGCAAGCTTGGGCGATCCTTGTCCACGATGGTCAGGGGCAAAGCGTTTGGTGTGGCCTTTAAACTTCACGTTGAATTCTCTTGTTCCAACTACTGGAATCTTGTTCCCTTGGTAGTCTTTAAGAGTCAGTGCTTGCTTCTGGAAATGTTTCTTCTGAATGTTGGGAAGTAGCCTGTGAATAGTGTCCCATGACACCATAGATAAATAGGAGCCTGAGTCCACTTCCATTTGGCAAGGCCTTCCTTCAATGAGTACCTTCACATGTACTTTTCTGCTTCTTAAGGTTGAAGAATGACCAATGGTGACTGTTTGATGAGTTTCATTCTTCCCATTTGCTTCTGAGTTGCCCCCATTTTCTCACTGAAGTTGTTGGGCTTGAAATCTTTGTCAGGAAACTTTCTTCTGTGTGGAGGAGTTCTGGATGATTTGCAGACTCTTGCTAGATGACCTCTTTTTCACAACGAAGGCAGATGGTATCAAGAAACTTGCATTCAGTGTGGGGTGCCCCCCACAACCTCTGCAATAAAAGTCTTGCCTCTTTCTTCCAGGTCTTTTTTCTTTTCCATTCTGAGTCTATAAATTCCTTCCTCCACCTCACTACAGTCTGATTCAGAATCTATTTGCTCGTAATGAGTTGTTGTGGACTTTTCCACATCAGGATGGCTTGAGGCCTTGTTAATTTTCTTCATGGCTGCCTGCTGAGGACTTAGTGGCTTCTGCTGAGGAGGCCTCTTCTATGGCCTCCTTTAAGCGTGATCTTAGGTTTTAATAATAATTTGCTCTGAAGCACCTTGTCTTTGAGGCCTAGAACAAACCGATCGCATGGCCTCCTCCAAGCTGTTAAACTTCGCATGCACCCCAATGTCTCTTAAACTTGCCACGAAGTCATTAACGTTTTGCTTTCCCTTGATTCCGACGGTAAAACTGTGTCTCTTAATGAGGCATGATACTTGTGGGCGTAATGGGCTCTTAAAAGTTTTCTAAATCAGGCCATTCCATTACCTTCACGTCTGCAGCTCCGCCAATGCCTTCACCATCTTGAAGACTGCTGGACCGCAGTGCGAGGAAGACCGCCCTCTTCCGCTTCTCGGAGATGTCGGCGAGTCGTTTCCTTCCAAATACATTTGGAAGCGATCATATCGATTCCCAGTCTTCTGCCGCCGGATCGAACGGGGCTGGGGTGTTCAGCGCAGCCATCTCGCTCTTCTGCTTGTCTTCACGCGTCTTCTCTTCAGGGGAATCCCACCTCCGCCAGTGTTAAGTTTGCATGAAGAGTCAGACGCGAAGAGCTTCAGTGAAGAGTTTATTAGTGACTACAGCTCGAATGGACCCAACTTGGCTGGGCTACGGCTGCTACTTATAGCCAGCAGCTGTAGTTGCCAGCCAATCAGAGTGCAGGGTTTTCCCGCACTTTTTAAACCAATCCTATTTGACATTTTAGAAGAACAATTCAAACTAAACCAATGACATTCAAACCTACATACATAACAGGAAGGACTTGCCAAACTCGAATCTGGGTCCCTGTATCTATGCTTTCTAACTCTGCTCCTTGACTATTCTCCAAAGCACCTCACGGCAGGACAAGAAGCAATAGATGGAAACTAATTAAGGAGAGATGCCACTTAGAATTAAGGAGAAATTTCCTGACAGTGAGAACAATTAGCCAGTGGAACAGAAGTTGCCTCCAGAAGTTGTGGGTGCTCCATCACTGGAGGTTTTCAAGAAGAGACTGGACAGCCAATTGTCTATAATGGTATAGGGTGTCCTGCTTGAGCAGGGGGTTGGACTAGAAGACCTCCAAGGTCCCTCCCAACATTGTTATTCTATTACTCTTCTGTTCTGACTCTCGACTCTTCAACTTGGACCAACCAACTAGTCTCTCTGGTATTTGACTCCTAGACTATCATGGACCTCATTCCCTTTCTGCTACTGCTGTGACCCATTTTCTTCACCTAAGCCAGAGGTGGGCAACTATGGCCCCTTTAAGATCTGCGGACTTCAACTCCCAGAATTCCTGAACCAGCATGGCTGGCTTAGGAATTCTGGAAGTTGAAGTCTACAGATTGTAAGGGGGGCATAGTTGCCCACCGCTGACCTAAGCTCTATTTGTCTCTTACAGATAGACTCTGAATGCAAAGTACAGCAGTAAAGTCAAGCTGACTCACCTTCAATGTCTTAAACAGAGACAGCACTCTTCGTAATGGCAAATAATGTTCTAATCTAGCAAATCCAAATTAAATTATTGCATGAGATTCCAGGTGTTGGAACTCTCTTCCATGCTGCATTTTCCTTCCCAAAGCATGACAGATTATATTCTTATTTAAGGGGATTATTCCTGTCTTCAGTTTATTTGTATTATTGCCTTGATGGATTAAGTTTAAAAATATATAAATACTGAAACAACGGTAGTTGAGTACAGCATGACATTTATTTTAAAAATAAGCCAATGCTTGTAAGCACTTAAAAGCTTCAATATTTGCAATCACTGCATCACTTAAAAGTACCATTTATAATAATATCAGTTTTTTTCTGCACATACCAGCAACTTTTACTAGAACAAATTAAAAGGAGCAAGCCAAAACATGCTTTCTTAATAAATGATTTGGAGTTCATTAATCCTGTCATTTCTCATTACAGTCAGGTATGTACATGCTAGAAAAGCACAGCAGTACTTATGGCCAAATTAACATGACAGCAGACCAATGCATCGTACATATAATTGTCTAATATTTTAAGATTATTACAAGCCTCTGTCCAGGACTGCACAGATGGCTCCTAAAATCTCACTAATTTCTTTAGGAGCCACAGATGGCTCATAAAATCTCATTGATTTCAACTATGCAAAACGTAATCACCAAACCGGTAGTAACGCCGGTTGAATCCCACCCCTGCATGAGAGCCCAGCTAGTGTTCTTTTTGCAATGTTATAACATTTCTAATTTTTTGAGAATTTCATTCTCTCATCAGCAAGAATTTAAGATGGAACCTGAGGATGGAACCTGTTGCCCTCCCACTGGGAATAAAGGGAGCAAAACAATGAATACCAACTTCTTCCCCTTTTAAAAAACAATGCAAACTTACTTTTAAAGAATGGATGAAAACTCTATGTATGTATAGGAAAGGATCTGAACCTTTGCCATCTGGGAAATTTCTCACTTTGAAACTTTTTTCTTTATTGCAAATGAGGCACAGAAGTTATGTATGTGTGTATACATTCTGTACTTGTGCTTGTGTAGTGATGTGTATTTATATAATGGAAAACAATCCCAAAGAAACTCTGGATCTAATTGTCAGAAAGGCTAAACTATACTAATTTATTAAAAGTGAATAATTAGAAACAATTGAAATACACTATTTCAGCAGAGTTAGCATAAAAATCATGCAGTTACTGTATACTGCATTGTTCCACGCTTACATGACTTCAGATCAAATTCCCAGGCTGCTTTGCACTTCTTCACCGCAGTTATATCCCCTGTGTCTGTCTGTCTGTCTGTCTGTCTGTCTGTCTGTCAGCCTGCCTGCCTGCCTATCATCATCTATCCTCCCTCCCTTTCTCTCTCTATATTCAGCTAGACTTTGTGAAGAAGCTGCTTGGATAGATATGGGTTAAGAAGAAAGTATAAATATATGGTCTTACCCAGGGCTGTCTTTCTTCAAAAGGAGCTCTGTTTTTATTAACGGTGGGGGTGAGGCTTTGACGTATGGAAATAGATGCTTCAATTACCTGCTGAAACTTGCAAATCCAAGGATGGCTTATAAAAACCCTCCCAGTTTCTTAAAAATCTCCAACTTCACCTAAGGTGGCTCATGAAAAAAACTGTTGACTCAAAGCTGGGGGAGCAAATGATGGAACCATCTCTTTTCCTATAACATTATGATTGATCTGCCTGAAAATCCAGATGAATTTTTTTTAGCACTGAACCACAATGTTTTGGCAAATCATGAGAAAGACAAAACCATTATTATCCATTAAACAGACAGCCCTCCTCCTAGTAAATGAGTGTTGTAGCGAAGTGCTCAAGTATGATGACTGAATCAACAGAAAGAGGATGGAGACTAATTCTCCATGACCACTTCCCCCCACACACACCCCACACCTCGTGTTGGAAGAAATATCCTTCTGGGTTCAGTTCCAAGTGGGGAAAAAGACACTGGAAACATGGAGGCTGTTTGGAAAGGTAGTTTAATGGTGGACAAGACCACATGGCTTGGAGCTCCAAAGAAGGAAGGATGATCACACTTTAAGATGTTGGGTGAAGAAAAAAGAGAAGGAAGGGCTGAGATGCTGAGAGTCCCTTATATACCCTCTGTTGGGATTTGAATTTGAGCTTGTATTCTGATTGGTTGTCAGACCCCCATGGGGCCATGCAGGGGCAACTCTGTAGGGTGTCCTGAGTCCCAGCTTGGTTGAGCCTTGCTGGATGATGATGTAATGAAAGGGCTTTGGGCAATTCCTATAGCTCTACTTTTTTATGTAAAATAAATTATCTTTTTATGTAAAATAGGCTGGCCTAGGCCCATTAGCAAAGGTGGGGGGGGCTGAGTTTCTGCTTCTGAGGTGAGTTTCTGCTTCTGAGTTTCTACTCCTTTTAGGGGAAATATTCTGTCTTTTTAATATTTCCTAGGATATTTCATTTTTCTAGGAGTGGGGTGGTGCTAACTTCCTACACCTGTGAGATTGCTCTATGCTTAACTGCAATTTCATGAGAATAATAAAATGTGCATTGAAATGTCATTCCCAAAGGTGCTTTTTCAAGAGGCAACCAGACTTTCTAGTTTTTCTTTGAAGACATTTTGCTTCTCATCCAAGAAGCTTCTTCAGCTCTGACTGGATGGTGGGGAATGGAAGGATTTATACTCCTTACAGACAGCTGGTCAATGAACTGACTACAAGGAGTATAAATCCTTCCATTCCCCACCTCTCCTGGTTCGTTCCCCAGCTAGGAAGCAGTCACTGGCATTGAGAAGAAATTGACACAGAAGCAAGCTGCCAGAAAATGGAATCCTTTAATTCAGGAAGACAAGAGGATGTAGTGACTCAGCTCAAGGGTTCCTGGCTAGCTAGCAGATTGGGATGGCAAGCCTGTACCTTTTTATACTTAATTTTCCTTTGAAGCTCCTGCAGTTTGATGGGTTTTGATGTGCCTCTAGCTGAGGTGATTGTTTGGTTTTGTTTTTCCTGCTTTAATGTGTTGGAAGAAATATCCTTTTGGGTTCAGTTCCAAGTGGGGAAAAGATCCTGGAAACATGGAGGCTGTTTGGAAGATTTAATGGTAGACAGGACCACATGGCCTGAAGCTCCAAAATGAAAAGGATGATCACATGCTTCAAGGTGAAGGAAGAGATTAAAAAAAGGGCTGAGGTGCTGAGAGTGCCTGGGTTTTATAACCTTTGTTGGGATTTGAATTGGAGCTTGTATTCTGATTGGTTGTCCATGCAGGGGCAACTCTGTAGGCTGTCCTGAGTTCCAGGTTTGGTTGAGCCTTGCTGGATGATGATGCACTGAAAAGGGCTTTTGGCAATTTCTATTGCTTTACCTGGAGATCTTTGTTATGTAAAGTATTCTGGCCCAGGCCTTAATGGCCCACCCATTAACAAAGGTGAGCTTCTGCTTCTGAGGTGTTTCTGCTCTTGAGTTTCTATTCTTTTTAGGGGAAATATTCTGCCTTTTTAATATTTCCTAGGATATTTCATTTTTCTAGGAGTGGGGTGGTGCTAACTTCCTACACCTGTGAGATTGCTCTATGCTTAACTGCAATTTCATAAGAATACTAAAATATGCATTGAAATGTCATTCCCAAAGGTGCTTTTTCAAGAGGCAACCAGACTTTCTAGTTTTTCTTTGAAGACATTTTGCTTCTCATCCAAGAAGCTTCTTCAGCTCTGACTGGATGGTGGGGAATGGAAGGATTTATACTCCTTACAGACAGCTGGTCAATGAACTGACTACAAGGAGTATAAATCCTTCCATTCCCCACCTCTCCTGGTTCGTTCCCCAGCTAGGAAGCAGTCACTGGCATTGAGAAGAAATTGACACAGAAGCAAGCTGCCAGAAAATGGAATCCTTTAATTCAGGAAGACAAGAGGATGTAGTGACTCAGCTCAAGGGTTCCTGGCTAGCTAGCAGATTGGGATGGCAAGCCTGTACCTTTTTATACTTAATTTTCCTTTGAAGCTCCTGCAGTTTGATGGGTTTTGATGTGCCTCTAGCTGAGGTGATTGTTTGGTTTTGTTTTTCCTGCTTTAATGTGTTGGAAGAAATATCCTTTTGGGTTCAGTTCCAAGTGGGGAAAAGATCCTGGAAACATGGAGGCTGTTTGGAAGATTTAATGGTAGACAGGACCACATGGCCTGAAGCTCCAAAATGAAAAGGATGATCACATGCTTCAAGGTGAAGGAAGAGATTAAAAAAAGGGCTGAGGTGCTGAGAGTGCCTGGATTTTATAACCTTTGTTGGGATTTGAATTGGAGCTTGTATTCTGATTGGTTGTCCATGCAGGGGCAACTCTGTAGGCTGTCCTGAGTTCCAGGTTTGGTTGAGCCTTGCTGGATGATGATGCACTGAAAAGGGCTTTTGGCAATTTCTATTGCTTTACCTGGAGATCTTTGTTATGTAAAGTATTCTGGCCCAGGCCTTAATGGCCCACCCATTAACAAAGGTGAGCTTCTGCTTCTGAGGTGTTTCTGCTCTTGAGTTTCTATTCTTTTTAGGGGAAATATTCTGCCTTTTTAATATTTCCTAGGATATTTCATTTTTCTAGGAGTGGGGTGGTGCTAACTTCCTACACCTGTGAGATTGCTCTATGCTTAACTGCAATTTCATAAGAATACTAAAATATGCATTGAAATGTCATTCCCAAAGGTGCTTTTTCAAGAGGCAACCAGACTTTCTAGTTTTTCTTTGAAGACATTTTGCTTCTCATCCAAGAAGCTTCTTCAGCTCTGACTGGATGGTGGGGAATGGAAGGATTTATACTCCTTACAGACAGCTGGTCAATGAACTGACTACAAGGAGTATAAATCCTTCCATTCCCCACCTCTCCTGGTTCGTTCCCCAGCTAGGAAGCAGTCACTGGCATTGAGAAGAAATTGACACAGAAGCAAGCTGCCAGAAAATGGAATCCTTTAATTCAGGAAGACAAGAGGATGTAGTGACTCAGCTCAAGGGTTCCTGGCTAGCTAGCAGATTGGGATGGCAAGCCTGTACCTTTTTATACTTAATTTTCCTTTGAAGCTCCTGCAGTTTGATGGGTTTTGATGTGCCTCTAGCTGAGGTGATTGTTTGGTTTTGTTTTTCCTGCTTTAATGTGTTGGAAGAAATATCCTTTTGGGTTCAGTTCCAAGTGGGGAAAAGATACTGGAAACATGGAGGCTGTTTGGAAGATTTAATGGTAGACAGGACCACATGGCCTGAAGCTCCAAAATGAAAAGGATGATCACATGCTTCAAGGTGAAGGAAGAGATTAAAAAAAGGGCTGAGGTGCTGAGAGTGCCTGGATTTTATAACCTTTGTTGGGATTTGAATTGGAGCTTGTATTCTGATTGGTTGTCCATGCAGGGGCAACTCTGTAGGCTGTCCTGAGTTCCAGGTTTGGTTGAGCCTTGCTGGATGATGATGCACTGAAAAGGGCTTTTGGCAATTTCTATTGCTTTACCTGGAGATCTTTGTTATGTAAAGTATTCTGGCCCAGGCCTTAATGGCCCACCCATTAACAAAGGTGAGCTTCTGCTTCTGAGGTGTTTCTGCTCTTGAGTTTCTATTCTTTTTAGGGGAAATATTCTGCCTTTTTAATATTTCCTAGGATATTTCATTTTTCTAGGAGTGGGGTGGTGCTAGCTTCCTACACCTGTGAGATTGCTCTATGCTTAACTGCAATTTCATAAGAATACTAAAATATGCATTGAAATGTCATTCCCAAAGGTGCTTTTTCAAGAGGCAACCAGACTTTCTAGTTTTTCTTTGAAGACATTTTGCTTCTCATCCAAGAAGCTTCTTCAGCTCTGACTGGATGGTGGGGAATGGAAGGATTTATACTCCTTACAGACAGCTGGTCAATGAACTGACTACAGGGAGTATAAATCCTTCCATTCCCCACCTCTCTTGGTTCGTTCCCCAGCTGGGAAGCAGTCACTGGCATTGAGAAGAAATTGACACAGAAGCAAGCTGCCAGAAAATGGAATCCTTTAATTCAGGAAGACAAGAGGATGTAGTGACTCAGCTCAAGGGTTCCTGGCTAGCTAGCAGATTGGGATGGAAAGCCTGTACCTTTTTATACTTAATTTTCCTTTGAAGCTCCTGCAGTTTGATGGGTTTTGATGTGCCTCTAGCTGAGGTGATTGTTTGGTTTTGTTTTTCCTGCTTTAATGTGTTGGAAGAAATATCCTTTTGGGTTCAGTTCCAAGTGGGGAAAAGATACTGGAAACATGGAGGCTGTTTGGAAGATTTAATGGTAGACAGGACCACATGGCCTGAAGCTCCAAAATGAAAAGGATGATCACATGCTTCAAGGTGAAGGAAGAGATTAAAAAAAGGGCTGAGGTGCTGAGAGTGCCTGGATTTTATAACCTTTGTTGGGATTTGAATTGGAGCTTGTATTCTGATTGGTTGTCCATGCAGGGGCAACTCTGTAGGCTGTCCTGAGTTCCAGGTTTGGTTGAGCCTTGCTGGATGATGATGCACTGAAAAGGGCTTTTGGCAATTTCTATTGCTTTACCTGGAGATCTTTGTTATGTAAAGTATTCTGGCCCAGGCCTTAATGGCCCACCCATTAACAAAGGTGAGCTTCTGCTTCTGAGGTGTTTCTGCTCTTGAGTTTCTACTCTTTTTAGGGGGAATATTCTGCCTTTTTAATATTTCCTAGGATATTTCAATTTTTTAGGAGAGGTGTGGGTGCTAACTTCCTACAAATGGTTTAATCCTGGTCCTGGATCTCATTTTTTTCTATCCTAAGGGTAATGCCCCATTATTGCCTGGGATGTATATAAAAAATCATATTCTCTTGTTTTCTGTTTTCATTGGATCAAGTTTGCAGGATTTGGGTCTGGAGAAAAGAAGTACTAGGGGTGACATGATAGCAGTACTCTGGTATTTGAGGAGCTACCACAAAAAGAGGGGGTCACTGTGGTAGCCACTGAGTTTCCCTGGAAGACACTAGAAGCTGGCAGCACACTGCAGCCTGGTGGAGGGGGCCTCTTTTGCTCTCCCATGAGCTCATCTTCTATTCATCCTCTTATCTGTTGGGATAGGGATGGGACATCTCTGATTTTCCAGGTGTACAGGTGATATCATTTACTAACATCACCACTAACTTCAAGGATTGGTTGAGGGGTTATGCCAATGTGATTGAAGGGTTTCACCCATGTGGATCTATTCTCCAATCCCAAAGCTGTATCTATGCTGTATCTCTGCTGTTCTTTTCTGCTTGTGAAAATGGTATAAAAGTAATAAACGGCACGTATGTGGGCAGACATCTTTGGACACTCAAATGTCTGGTTATTGAATCCCCACAGGTCAACTTATTTTCCAAAGCACTAGAAGGTAAGATTAAAAACAATGGATGGAAACTAATCAAGGAGTGAAGCAACCTGGAATTGAAATTCCCTAACAGTGAGGACAATTAAATAATGGAATAGCTTGTCTTCAGAAGTTGTGGGTGCTTTGTTGGAAGAAAAATCCAGTTCCAAGCTGGGAATAAAATGGAGGCCGATTGGAAAATAACTTTATTGATGAACAGAACCATCACACACACAGTATGCAGTTCTGGGACAGCTAACAAAATACAGTTGAGAGTGGATGGATTTTTATACCTTCTTTGGGCTTGTATTTGAGATTCCCATTCCTCTGCAAGAATATGTCCTTTAATATTCTAATGGCTATTGTTGGATTCCTATGGGGTCATGGCTGTCTGTATAGGCAAAGGGGAATGCAAATCCTAGGTCAGGAGCCTTCAAACTTGACAGCTTTGAGACTTATGGACTTCAACTCCCAGAATTCCTCCTCCAGTCATGTTAGCTTAGGAATTCTGGGAGTTGAAACAAGTCTTAAACTTGCCAAGTTTGAAAACCCTTATTCTACAGCTTCGTCACTGGAGGTTTTTAAGAAGAGGCTGGACAGCCACTTGACTGAAATGGTATAGGGCAGAGGTCTCCAACTGGGCAACTTTAAGCCTGGCAGACTTCAACTCTCAGAATTCCCCAGCCAGCAAAGCTATTCCTATTCTATTCTGTCATATCCGCGGCAAGAACATTCGTAATTATATGCGAAATAGAAAAAATGCTCATTCTTCTCAAGGTATTTTGTTCCGTTGGAACATGCCGCGCTCTTATCTAGCTCAACAAAGAGCCGGAAGTAAAGTCACCCATAAATCCTTAGTCGTCCGAGAATCTCCTATTCCTCGGAAATTATCGCCCTTCTCCAGGCTCGCGATGTTTACCTCATTTCCGGTTTGCTTGAAGCGACCAGCCAGTTTTTCCGCCTTCGCCTTGCTGTCGCCTCAGGTTATTTTTGTGAGTGTGTCCCTACTGCGCATGCGCCACTCTCCAACTCCTCACCGGCCCTCAGCAGCAGCGGTGGCGAAGAAGGAGTTTGGGAGTTCAAAATGGCTGCCCCGACATTGGTGGAATTGGCAATGCGGGGGCACGGGTAAGGCTACTTAAAAAAAAAGATGATAATAACTACGTCTGGCCTTTTTAGCAGCGCTTCACTTAACGAGGGAACGGAGGGGGGGAAAAAAGAAGGAAAGCGAGCGGAGGGCCTAGAACGCGCCATCGACGAGCTGTTATAACGGTCGCGGGGAGGCCTTCGTCGGGCCTGACCCCGGAGTTCTCTGGCTTCTTCTCAAGTACGGAGGCCGGGCTTCCCCTTGCCCCAGCCGTCGTATTTAGTCGTATGGTTCTGACCTTCCTGTCGCTTTATCGCTTCGCCGGTCAGTTGAGAGAGGAAGACCTTAAATGCTTGGAAGCTCGTCCAAGGCTTTGTCGCGTTCGTCTAACGGCTGCTAACTTCTAATGCCCTCTGCACGATCTTCTGATTAGAGGGGGGAGGGAGGAAAAGAAAACCCGACTCTTGGAAAAGAAAGTCCACTTTGTCCTCATTAAATCGTGTGTGGAAGGATTGGTGCATGTGTGGTTTTCCTTTCTAAATAAATTCCCAAATAACGTAGGGACACTTGCACAGGAGGCATAACCCTTACCAGTGATCGGGCCTTTTTTTAAATAGAGGAATGATTTAACAACCAAAAAAATATCAAGTGCAAGTTAAATGTGTGCACACTTATTTCAACATAAATTAAAAAGGGTTTGTTCGTTTTTTGAAGTAAATGGGACTTGGTAAAATGGGAATGTGAGCCTCCATTTAAAAAAAAAATAAATTGGTTTGGCAACGATTAAGGTTGATACACTATCTCTGTATTCTGGATCTTTAATCAATTTTTGGTGTTCATTGTTTTTTCTGATGTGTTTCAGGTTGCTTGTAAAGTGAGAGATATTGCTCTTTATGAAGGCTTGACACAAATTGTACTCTCCCATAATCTATGGTGGACTAAGTGTTACGTAAAAGAAGAATTTGATCCTTCTCCTTGGCTGATCTAACAACTTGCACTAAGATGCAAGTGTGTTGTTAGAGACCAGTCTGCATGATCCCACTGATCGTGGCTATAATGTTAAAGACCAATGGAGGTGGACTCCAACAGCATAATGAGTTGGCTAGTATTAGATTCTAAAGTCCTTTGTACACAACGTTATAGAAGAAAAATTGCCAAATTCATTGAAATTGGCTGGGTTTCAATATCTATAAACAATTTTAGATATAAAAATGACATACTTTTTGGCAGAGACAGTAAAGTACGGAGTCTAAATGTTAAACTTCAGCTTCTTTAAAGTTGTATTCCACTTGATTAGACAGTGGCTAAATACAGTGCAACAACTTCAATGACTTCATCTCCCAAATAATGAACAAATTAGTTTCTGATCTGTCTGTACAATTGTTCATTCTGCACATGCCTTGCTGTGTTTTTCCTTCTTTGCACATATTGCCATTCTTGTTCATTGTTTTTGAATCACTACCCATCTAATGTTTCAAGATAGAGGAGGAAGGGTAGAAGAGACCCTGAGCCAAGCAGCATCTCTTTAGTGCTCCTTCTCCACCTCCTCAGTGATACAAAGGTGATCTCTTGCTCCTTACCACTTGCCACTTTAGCTTTTTTCCCATTCCTTTGTCTACTTCCCTCTGTATCCAGCCCATCCTATAACATCCCATTTGAATTTTTTTTTAAAAAATCAAGCTAGACTGATTTTTGTATTAGACATTATAATTTATACATTAATAGTAGAAGCTGAATTGGACATGTTTACACTTAATTGCTACTTTATCATTCAAAGCTAGATTCTTACTATTTTCATAAATCGGGACCATCATTTGGTCAGACAAAACTTATCTAAGGGCAGGATGGCATAAATATAACATTTGGGGAAGGTGGTGCCTATTCGTTTCCCTCATTTTTTCAAGTGGTAAAGATATTGATAAGGTGAGATTTCTGATTTAAAAGGGTAATCCACATATATACTCTAGTCCCGCCTTAGACTTGAAAGCCATCTGGGTGACTTTGGGCCAGTCACTTTCTCTCAGCCCTCAGAAGATTGTTGTGGGGAAAACAGGAGGAGGAAGAAGTATTAGATATATTAACTGTCTTTAGTTGTTTATAAAGAAATAGTAAAAGCGAGTTGTAAATTAAATACAAAAACTAAAAATTCTGATACGGAGAAAAAACGTTATAATAATTTTGTAAACCATGTTTCAGTATTGGAATCAATAGATTAATAAGCACTTAAATAATATGCCGTTGCAAAGCATTTTAAATCAGGTTTTTTGGGACAGTCACCTGTAAAGCAAGCACCATTTATCTTAAGTGCAAGAGTTTTCTGTAATAGAACATATGGATCCCAGAATTTCCATTCACATTTGTTAAAGACAGGTCAAAGGTAGAATGTTTTATACCATCACAAGATGTCAAATCTGATTCCCTGGCATTTCATTTTTCTTTGTCATTTCTACTTTTCGTGTAAAATTTTAAATATTACATCTATATAACTGGAAACAATTTCCACCCATTTTCTATATAGTTTGCCACTTGAATTCTATCAAGTCACGTTTATCTAAACCAGGGGTCTTTAAACTTGACAGCTTTAAGATTTGTGGACTTCAACTCCCAGAATTCCTCCTCCAGTCATGTTAGCTCAAGAGTTCTGGGAGTTGAAGTCCACAAGTCTTAAACTTGCCAAGTTTGAAGACCTTTGATCTAAACAGTAAAAGTAAACATATGTATACCCAGCAGATCATTTTGCTATCTCTCTGCCTAAAAATGATTTAAATATCTTACAATTGTCTGACTGGAAAATACAGCATAAAGAATATTTTGTTGATTTAAATTTATTTAGATTCTGCTTTTTGAAATATATTTCCAGAATTGAAGAAGCTGATATATCTGAGCGAAGTGCAAATGAAGAAAATGGAGATATTTCAGAAGGTGACCAACCACAAATTAAACATAGTCGACATAAAAAGAAGAAACACAAACATCGAGGCAAACATAAGAAACACAAACATTCTTCAGAAGAAGATAAGGACAAAAAGCATAAACATAGGCACAAACATAAGAAACATAAACGAAAGGAGGTTGCTGATATCTCTGATAAAGAAGATGGGCCAGCAAAAAGAACTAAGATTGACTTCTTAGCTCCTCTAGAAGATTTAGAGAAACAAAGAGCATTATTAAAAGCTGAACTTGAAAATGAGCTAATGGAAGGAAAGGTTCAATCTGGGATGGGATTAATATTACAAGGATATGAGTCAGGTTCAGAAGAAGAAGGAGAAATCAATGATAAAGCGAGAAATGGAACTAGATCTGCAAATAAATCATCAAATGTTAAGGGAAAGCTTGAGATTGTAGACAATAAAAGTTCAAAGAAACGCAGTAAGAGCAGATCAAAAGAACGGACTCGACACAGGTCTGATAAAAAGAAAAACAAGTCAGGAGTTGATGGTATAAAAGAGAAAGCTACTAGAAGTAAATCAAAAGAAAGAAAGAAATCTAAAAGCCCATCTAAAAGAACAAAGTCTCAAGATCAAATAGGAAAGTCAAAATCTCCAACTCTTAAAAGACACTCTCAAGAAAAAAATAAGAAGTCACGGTCTCCTCCTGAAGATAAAACTAAAGCAGAAGAGAAGATCAAATCAAGAGATCGTAAAAATCTCCGGTTATTAATGAAAATAAAATCAGAGATCGTAGCAAAAGATCCAGATCTCCAATAGAACAAAGAAGCAAATCCAAGGATAGACAATCAAGGTCAAAAGATAGAAAATCCAGGAGATCTGAGACTGAAAAAGAAAAGAAGCTCATCAAA
Organism: Naja naja; assembly: GCA_009733165.1. Lineage (NCBI taxonomy): Eukaryota > Metazoa > Chordata > Lepidosauria > Squamata > Elapidae > Naja > Naja naja. Next base: position 146,663,106 of record CM019150.1, read on the forward strand.
TCACCTTCAAAAGATATGTCATCAGGTAAAGAAAACAGGTCTCCTAGTAAAAGACCTGGTCGTAGTCCTAAAGGAAGAAGTTTATCACCAAAACCACGAGATAAACTAAGACGTAGCAGATCACCCCTGCTTAATGATCGCAGATCTAAACAGAGTAAATCACCATCTCGAAATCGATCTCCGGTTAGGAGAGCAAAGAGCAGATCAGCAGATAGAAAAAGAAGAGAATCAGAAAGGAGGCGTTTTTCTTCTCCCAGGTAATGCTAATAGAAAAAACTAACGAGTCCTATTTCACACTAATTTTATATTTCTGGGTTTTAGTTTAACAATTACATTTGTTTATAGGATGCAGAGTTATCAGTGAATAGAAAAAAGAATCAATAAAACGCCTGTTCTCTTTCCCTATACCCACAGTCAACAAAGGTAGCGTAAGAGATTATAGAAATGATAGGCTGTGATGTCTGGATTGTGCTAGTTTTCATATTTTGGGGTTCAGTGACTGCAAATGATTATAAAAGAGCCACTCTTTGATAATAAGGGCAAGTTGCAGAGGCAGTGCAATTTAGAGATTAACGAGAAGTATCAGGTGGAAGCACCTGATCTGGTCCTAATTGGCAGATAAATTGCTGGGTTGTATGAAATCTGAGGTGTGGTTGTACTGTTCGGAACAGAAAAACACATTGAATTCTAATTTAACATCTTTTCTTAAAGAAGACATTAGGCTTGTCCTCTTTATTCCTCTGTACTTGTAGTTTATCAGCCAAAAACTAAATAGAAATTAAATAACTATAATGTAAATTAAAATATTTTTAGTAAATCTTCAGGTCGCTTAGTATATTGGAATTTAATTAGTGCTTGTTGCTGTAGTTTTATTTTGGGAGTCAGTTCAGTGATATCTATCAATATGCTTAATTAGTGTGCAATCACTCAATATATTAATATGTGTTTTGCATTTTAAAATGCAGCATATTTTAAAAGAATTTCAAGTTCAGTGGAATTTGTTTTTGTATATCTTTAATTGGTGTTCTAAGATGAAAGTCACAAATTATGTAAAAACTGTGAAAATCTGTTGTAGCGAGGATTTAATGTAAGATTTTCATGAGTTTGCATGGATTATAAGTAACCATAAGAAATGCATTTTTATCAATATGCTTTTTATATACTTTTTCTGATAACTGTTAAATGTCAGATTGTTGTGACACTTAGAGATTTACAGAAAGGAGATAAACAAGAAGGGATATGATTGAGGTATAAAGAATTATAGATAGTATGAATAAAATAGACAAGGAGAAGTTATTTTTCCTTTTCCAAAATTCTAGAATCAGAATCATGAAATTGAATACTGGAAGAATCAGCACAGAGAAGGATTTTTTTTAACTCAATGCGTAATTAAACTTTGAAAATAATTAACATGAGAGTTTACTAGCTATCAGCTTGATCAGTTTCAAAAAAAGGATAAGACCAATTCCTTGAAATTATTGGAAAGAATGGCTATTAACCTTGATGGCTGTGTGACTGCCTCTGAAGGCCATCTGTTGTGTGGGGGACTATTAAGTTTCATTGCTCAATTGGTTTGCTGCTGTAAGAAGAAACCGCTTTATTAGATGGGTCAATGGCTGATTTAGAAGGACATCTCTGTTCTCATGTTGAAGTCCATTTTACAAATACAAGAAGTCAACATCCGATTCACTAACTTAGTCATAAACATAATCAAATGCTTGAAGTATTCTCTTGACCAGGATTATAAATAACTTCATAGAGCACAGTGGTCAAACTCGTGGTGTCACATTGCTGTCATGTGATGTATCGTAATGTTTTTATCCTTTGTGAAGCTGGGGTGAGTATAGCCTGTTTGAGACGCATCCAGCCCATGGGTCGCCAGTTTGAAACACCTGCTGTAGAGGAAAAAATCAGGGATGAGAAGCTTTTGAAATTTAGCTAAAACAAAATTTTCAAGCTTTCCTTATGCATATGTTATACAGTATGATTAAGCTTAAGTATACTGAATGTAAGAAAGCAAGCTAATGTCTGTTGAATTAATTGCACTATTGCTAGAGGCAATAAAATGGGTGAGGATTAAGTGTAGACAACAGCTAATACTTCGCAAAACCTAAAACTGCTGTAGTATATTGTATAATATAAAGTATTATCTGATCAGGAGATTAAATTTGCTCATAATAATATGCTTTGGTTGTTGCAAGAATCTTTTTACTAAGTGTGTAAGGAAAATCACATTATTTTTACATTTCTAGTGTACTACATTTGAAATATGTGCTACTTTTGCCCCATTTATGTCTTGAAAAGTAGTGGATAGATAGAGTTTACACTTTTTTGCTTATATACCGTAGATATGCTTATACTGTGTTTTCAGTTTTGTAGTCCAGAATCATGCATATTGCTGAAATGTAGGTAGTATATTGAAGAGAAAAGAATTGATTTCTTTGCTGAGGAAAGCAAAAAATGTGATAGTTAACAAGTGTTACTTTGCCTCCCTCAGCTCTCCCCCCCCCTTAAACTGTACATCGTGGTTTATCCTCCAACAGCTTCTTTCTTGAATCAGTTTTCTAGGTTAAGCATTTCAGTTTTTATCTGCCACACAACCAAGTTATTGTAATCATTGTAAAGCTATCATTACAGAGTCTGGCTTTACTTTCATAGCTTTAAAAAACCCTTACCCTTAATATTTAAAAATATTTTTCTACAATAATTTGGATAACAGTGGAACCTGTTATGAATTTTCACTTCATTGTTTCCAGACTAGTTTTACAACTATAGTCTGCAATTAGGTAAAATAAGCAGGGATTTTCCCTTCTGTTGCCCATTTTTACCAATAGCAGGGTAGGAATGCAATCACAATTGAAAGTTTAAAATATATTGTGAGTAGTGATGGAATAAAGCCACCACTTGAGATATATATTAAAGGGAACTTTCTAGTGAACCTTATGCAGCTTAAATGCATATACTCAATAATTACATTTTTGCTTAGACTCTGGCTGGTAGAACCAGATATTTATTTATTTATTTATTTATTTATTTATTTATTCGATTATATGCCCCTCTCCAAAAGGACTGGCTCACAGCTAAAAATACAATAAATTAATTAATTAAAAATATATTAAACAAGTTAAGCCGAATTAAAAATTAAAACCCATAGTTAAAATAGGACCAACCCCAGAGAATCAGCACAGCCCAGAATATAAAAAGAGCCAAGTCTTCAAATCGTGGTGGAAGGTGCGAAGATCGGGGCCAGGCGGAGCTCCAGCGGAAGAAGATTCCACAGAGTGGGAGCCGCCACAGAGTAGGCCCTCCCCCGGGTCGCCGCCAAGCGACATTGAGTCGCAGACGGCACCCGAGGAGACCCGTCTGTGCACCCGTACAGGCGGTTAGTATTTGATGTTGGGAGGAGCCGTTCTCGTAAATAACCTGGACCCATGTCATGCTGGACTTTGAATGTTAATACCAGAACCTTGAATCTCACCCGAGGGCAACCGAAGCCAATGCAGGTTGCGAGGAGGGTGTAACATGGGAGTATCGGGAAGCTCCCATCACTACCCGGCTGCATTCTGCACCAGCTGAAGCCTCCGAGTGGTACGCAAGGGCAGTCCTAGGTAGAGAGCGTTACAGTAGTCAAGTCGGGAAATAACGAGCGCCTGAGTGACTGTGTGCAGGGCATCTCGGTCCAGGAATGGGCGTAACTGGCGAACCAGCCGGATCTGGGCAAAGGCCCCCCTGGCCACGGCCCCACCTGCTCCTCCAATTTGAGCCGTGAGTCCAGGAGGACCCCCAGGTTCCGTGCCCTGCGGATGCTATGAGGGCAGAGAAATAAGATCTCGCCGCCCTCACCGCCACCAGGTAAGTCCTAATATGGGCTCTTAGCTGGGCTCAGTCAGATCCAGAACGGGTCGCCCTCCACCTGCTCTCTAGTCCCCACCTGCGATGCTGCATCTCCCAGAGCCCGTCGGTAAACCAGGGGGCTGACCGGGATCTGCGCCGAGTAAGGGGATGCATCTTTATCTATCTGGACCTTCTCTGCAGGTAGATTCTAGTCTCCAATCTAGGTTTCTGGATTGTACATGCTACATTTGAGAAGCTTCTCTTAAAACGGCTGACATAGATTTAGCCTCTCCAGTCCATCTCAGGACCAGCCAACATTGCCAGGCTTTCTAGACCCATTTTAGTTTGTTAGCCACAAGTGTCCTCTATCAGAATCTTCCTGTTTCTTTTTATGGAGTTCTGTTTTTTCTTCATCTGTTCAGCAACTCCCATTTGATTTGGGAAGCTAACTAACTTCTATTCTCAGGTTCTGCTTATTAGCTCACTAGAACGAAGTGATTATTTAGTTGTCTGGGTTCTTGATGACAGTTTCACAAAGAGGCATACCTTCTCTAGGCTATCATGCATATTAATTATTTTAGTATTGGCATCACTGCAAACTTCAAAGAAAGAATACAGCAGTGATATTTTTGCTTTATTACATGTTTTTAAAATATGTCCCTATCACCTCTATAAACACAAGTGCAGGAAGTTTCAAATTAATGTATATGAAGATGCAGTTCAAACATTTCATGCAAATTTAGGTGTTCATAAATCATGTGCTTTCATTCTTTAGAAATAACACTCTCTTTAGTGTTAATTAAGTTTCCGTTTCCTAGATTCTTGATTTTAATATGTAAACTAGGAAATAAGTCTTGAGTTATATTTCATTCCTTGTCAGCTATAAACTTGCCTCAAAGATTGTGAAAACCGTTCCAGCCTGATATCCTCCAAAACTTTTGAACTACGGTTTGGTCAAAGCTCAGTTAGATGGCTAATCATCAGAGAAGATGAGTTCCTAAGTCTGAGTTAGGTAAAAAAAAGCATACTTTTGTTTAACATTTTTGCTTCTGTTTCAATTTATCTGTTAAATATTCCTTTCTAGTTTAATTTCAGATTGAACTTTTGAAGTGGCTTTCCTCTAAGATTATAATTCTTTTTTTCTTTTTACGTGCTTCAAGAACACGAACGAGAGATGACATCCTCTCAAGAAGGGAGCGATCAAAAGATGCCAGTCCACCCAGATGGTCTCCTTCAAGAAGAAGATCCAGGTCTCCAATTCGACGAAGATCTCGCTCTCTACTTCGACGTAGCCGATCTCCAAGAAGGAGAAGTAGATCTCCTCGGAGGAGGTATATAAGCTGTATAGTTTGTAAGGAAAATAAACACGGTACAAGTGGTGTTTTCCACTTTTCCATTAGCATGAGGGGGTTGATTCTCCCCACTGGCTTCCATCTGCCATCAAAACAAGTTTGTATCCTGAAATCTCTTATCCCTCTGAAGCAGATTGTTAGAATGGGTAATGCACTACCATAGGGAAGAATTGTGTTATCTTGTGTCACATGATGCACTGCAATTGTATCTGTATGCTAAAAAATGATTTCTAGGTGAGTTTCCTTTTTCCAATTTCATAGCTGAAACTTCATGTCAGTTTATTCTGTATTTTTGCCCGTAAATGCTTGAATAAAAGTACTTATCCTAATATCATGGCTGGAAAAATAGATGTTTTAAACTACAGGTTCTGCAATTTCTGGTTGCCTGCCACCCTGGCTCTACTGGAAAAGTTTTGAAAGACATCACGATACCATGGTGTTACTGCTATATCAGAAAAACTGTACTCTGGCATCTTTTCAGTGATACATATGTGTGCCATCTTTTAAATAATTTTAGTCTCTGAATTGTAAGATAATACTATCAAACAAAACGAATATGGTAGATACCTATATTGTTAAATCCATTTTCAGAGACAGGGGTGGACGTAGTAGATCTCGTTTGAGAAGGCGGTCCAGATCACGAGGTGGCCGTAGACGACGGAGCAGGAGCAAAATAGAAGATAAATTTAAGGGAAGCCTTTCAGAAGGAATGAAGGTTGAGCAAGAATCGTCATCTGATGAAAAGTAAGTGTTGTATTTCAATATCATATAATGTGATACCCTGGGATGATGAGAAGCCTTAAGTTAGGAGTTTAAGCTAGTAAGTAAAGTATGTTGTAATGTATTTGCTTTTGTTGCATTAGTCATTATGCTGTTCCAGGACTTTTTTCATTAAGATGGGATAGAAACATGGTAGAGAAAATGACTTTTTTCAGTTGTTTCAAAACTCTAAAAACGAGATTGGTATCAAGTGGTTTAATAATATAACTGAACATTTATATATTATACGAAAAGTCCTGGGAACAGGTGATTGTTGAATGCTAGATATCTGTATTGATACCTTGGGAAATCTTTAGAGTAGGTCATAAGGAGAGCTCTTCATAAGCCCCTTAAAAGCAGTGCAGTGGTCAGCATGGATTTGCCAAGAACAATTCTTGCTAGACTAATATCTTACATTGACCTCCCCGCTGCCCCAAACTAGATTTTTTTTAAAAAAATGCTACAAACCAAATGTATCTTGATTGTATCAAAGGTTTATCAAAATATTAATAACCACTTAGTTTGCTTAGTGACTGTCCCACAATAGTAGGGTTATTCGCTTAACCACCACCACAATGTACTACGTAGTTCCATGGGTAAATTACCATTGTAAGTTGAAGACTATCTGTACAAGGGAGACTAGTCTTCGCCATGCAGTAACTGAATAAACATAATTTAGGTCATACAATTTTTATTTACTGTATTTTTTTAATCCCACCTTTATTTTTACAAATAACTAAAGGCAGCAAACATACTTAATGTTCCTTCTTCCATTTTGCACACTACAGCAACTCTGTGAGATGAATTGACTGAGAGCTTTGACTAACCCAAAGTCACCCAGGTAGCTTAATTTCATTATGAAAGGGGTAAAGTGTTTCCAGTTTCTTCCATAGAAGTGTAGAACTTCCTGATAGCGTTGGAGTTGAGAACTATCAAAGTGGACATGCATCCCAACTTGGAGAAAATTCACTTTTCCCTCTAACCACCTTTTTTTGGGAAGACTTTCTAATTAAGAAGCTTTTAAGATATGATAAAGAAAAATAGCTGCTGCCTAAAGACAGAGGTGGATTTTTTTTGAACTTCAGGCCAAGAATGTTGAATGCATTCCAGTCCATGTATTGGAAATGCATGTTCTTGTATCGGTACATACAATACTGAGATGTCAAATTGTTAATTTATATAATAATAGCCTTGAAGACTTTGATGTTGAAGAAGAAGATGAGGAAGCTCTAATAGAGCAAAGAAGATTACAGAGGCAAGCAATTGTGCAGGTTTGTATGTTGCTAATTCTATTCAAACCAAACTAACATTTGAGTAGACTTATTGGAAGAAATGTCATTCACTTGTAACATCTGAGAGCTGTCCAGAGTTTGCTGTAAGATGGGCAGCTATATAAATGTTTTAAATTCCAATGTCATGTGCACAAGGTTGTAATTGTCAGGTGTTAAAATAGTCCTACTATTCAAAGTTGTAATGGCTCTCAATGACATTTGTTAAAATGTTTATAATGTAGGGCCTTTTTTTAAAGTGACCTTTATGGATTGCACAAAGGAAATCTTCGCAATTAATGAAAACTGAGGAATTACTCTAAAACTTATATAACTATTAATAATAATAATAATAATAATAATTTATTCGACTTGTATGCCGCCCTTCTCCCTAAGGACTCAGGGTGGCTAACAATAAAACAGGACCAAATTTACATAAACAAGCATTAAATATAACAAGTCAGAATAAATAACAATAAAACATTAAAACATTAATTAAAATAATTAAAACAGTAAAAAATCCCACCCGGGTCATTTACATATTGTATGTAAAGCTAGACAGACGTCTGCCCATTATGGATAAAAAAGAAGCATGCCTCCATGTTGAATCATTGTCTTGTTCACTTTATCAAGACATTAGCTGGAACAGCTGCTGTACATTATTACAACCAGTGGAGTAATATAGTGAGCTTCAAAACTGATAGTTCATAGAGTGTAACAGATATTAAAATGGCCCTGCATTTCCAAACATTTTCTGACATAATTGGTTGCTGCTGTGTATCTCCTCACACATGTGGTAATGGAAAGAGGAAAACAGTTCAGAAGAAACAGACTGAAAAAAGGGCTTGCATAGTAAATGCCAGGCTATTGCCCTTTGGAATATACAGTATAAAATGGGTTTCTCGGTCTAGAATTGACCGAATGCATATTTATTTGTTTGTTTGTTTAATATATCAAATTTAGAGGCTACCCATTTCACTCATAGAGCAATTTTGGGCAGTGTACAATTAAAAACATAAAAATAGTATATTTCAAAAAGAGGCAGTTAAGAATAGAACGAAGTTAAAAGGCGGTGGTGAGTCTTTAAGGTACTAACACTTCAAGGTTGTGTGCTCAAAGCAAATTGGCAGAGCCAGGTAGGTATTCAAACTCTTCCAAAAGATTATCTGCCATGTAGAGCTTTAAAGCATATAACCAACTCCTTGAATTGAATAGGGAAGCAAACTAGCACCCAGTGCAACTTACATAACGAAACATTACATGCACCACTCTTGGGGCACTTAAATTTGCTTACACAGCCACATTCTGTACCAGATGAAGCTTCCAGATACTTCTCAAGGTTTGTTAGTTTGTTTTTCAAATTACATTTATATGCTGCCCCTCTCCAAAGACTCAGGGTGGCTTACAATTTTTGGGATATAACCCAATGCGCTCAGCAATAGCCTTCCTTCCATTGTATATGCCTGCTTATTACTAAGCGGCATTTTTACAAAGTCAGCTTATTGCCCCCAACAATCTTGGGTCCTCAATTTACCTACCCCGAGAGGATGGAAGGCTGAGTCAACCTTGAGCCTGGTGGGATTCGAGCCTGCACTAATTGCAGGCAGCTGGAACTTAAGTGCTAGGCATTTAACAGCCTGAGTCACCAAGGCTCTTAGGTTAGCCCCATGTAGAGTGTATTGTATGGTAGTCCCAAGTGGGAAATGACCAGGGCATGAGTGGCTGAGAGAAGGGCCTCCCTATCTAAGAAGGGACATAACTTGTGCACAACAGGAAGTTGATTTCCTTTTCTAGCAGAATCTTAATTCTTGGGAGGTTGCTCTTGGGCTTCAGAAAGCAAAAACATAAGAGATATAAAATATGACAATATAGTGCAGAAGGGGCAGTGAATTGATTCTTTCATAATGCTGGAGGAAATGTAAATAGCATTTTTATTTATCTCATTATCAAATGCAATATAAATTATGGCTTTTTTTCCTTTTTAGAAATATAAGTATTTAACAGAGGATAGTAATATGTCAGTGCCATCTGAACCAAGCAGCCCTCAAAGCAGTACTCGCAGTCGTTCCAACTCACCAGAAGGCATTCTTGAACGGGTAGCAGCTGATGTTAAAGAGTATGAACGAGAAAATGTGGACACCTTTGAAGCCTCAGTGAAGGCAAAACACAACCTCATGGCAGTTGAACAAAATAATGGTAATAATTGCAGAGTTTTTAATGCATTCTGAAAGAATAATTGCCAAACAATCAACAGTAAGATATTTACATTAGGACAGATAAGTAAAGCAATTTATGTCCTTGATTTATAACTGAATGTAAACAATATATGTTGTAGCTGGCAGTGGGGCAGCAGAGCAGGAAAGCTAGCTGTGATTTGGCAGCGGCGGTTGGCTGGGAGGAGCATGGCAAAGGATTGTCACCTAAACGTCTTAGACCCTTTCTAAATGATTAGAATTTATTCAGATGATTCTCCCATTTTCAATAACCTGGGTATTACCAATGCAATATGTTACTTGTGGCTAAATAGAAAATTAGCTAAATTATGACTGAAGCCACTGATGGACTTGGGACACTGAAGACAAAAATACGTTAATCTTGATAGACTTAAGTTTACAGGCTTTAAAGATTCCTGTTCAGTCTTTAGCACAATAGGTGAAGTGTACTATGGTGCTGGGCAGACTTCTGTTTCTGCAGTGTGATTTTCTCCTTTCATTTCTCTTCCCTTCCTGCAATTTCCTTTTGTCCTCAAAAATGTTCTCTCTGGGAACCCCTCTAAAGTGCATTTTCATGGCATATAGAGTTGCAAAAGATAAGATAAACTACTTGTTTCTCTTAGCAAACATCTTTATAGAACTGAATAAATGAATTTCACCTAGTTTAATGTCGTAATACAATATATCAGACAGGGACACGGTGTATATATTGTTTCTAAACAGCACCATGTATTAGCATTTCAAAGTTTATTTAATACTGTAATAACAGATACAGTGGCATGTATTTAATATTAAGATTTCTTACGGTTAAAAGGAAAGTAGAAAATTGAATTAAATGTCCATCTCTTAGCTAGTATAAGTATTTCAGCTTACTGTCATCCTTATAGTCTCAAAAAGCAGGGAACTGTCCCATGTGCAATGATAGATTGATGTACATTACCAGGTTTTACTGAACAGAGCTATAAAACATCCTTGTTTAACAATAAAATGCTCCATTGGGTCGTCATTTCAGAAATTTTTCCTTTCCTAAACAGAAAAACCAAATGACCAAAAGCACTGGGAGTAGGAGCAACTTCCAACTTTCTGCTGGTTTGCCCATTGAGTTTCCTTATGGCATTCTGGCAGAGAGTGTTGAAAACCTCCCCCCTCTTTCCCTTCCCAGCAAGCAAGGGAGTGAGTGGCTGCTGCTAAGTGGGGTGGGGGGGAGGGAGAGATTGTGAGACTAGATGGGAAACTATCACGGAACATTGAAAATGATTATGTGACCACAGTAACAATGCAGCAGCAGCCAGAAGCGCTGAAGTAGTCCCAGTTTTTCCAAGTTTAATTCCCTTGGGAGTCATGTATACAGGATTTTAGACACATTTTGTAAGTTAGCCCATTTGAGGTACCTTGGATCAAAAATTATTAGCCTATGATGCACCATTTCTCCCAGTTCAAGATCATGATGATAACTTTAGTAGTATATAGGTTGCAGGTTTTAATTTTGGAATCTAAAAGTTGAAATGAGTGTATTGTGTAGTTTAAGCTGTAAGAAAAGCTGTTTGGGAGATTCAGTTCTTAATTCCTATCTTCTCTTGAGTTGAGGTGGCACAGCTTTCTCTATTCAGAATTGTAAAATTAACCATCTTAACTTTGGTGCTAAATGAAACCTTATTTTTCAGTCATTTCAAGCCCATAGATTGACCATCTTGGTAGTGTTTATAGATTGTTGGTTTATTTATGGATTGTAATTGTATATCTGTCATCCAAAATGATCTCAGATTAATTGTACAGTCTGCGTGTGCGTGTGTAAACTTGTTTATCATTTCATTTTCTTTCATTCTAAGTCTAATTATTTAAATATTTCTTTAAGGTTCATCTCAGAAGAAAATCACAGCTCCTGACATGTTTACAGAATCAGATGATATGTTTGCTGCATATTTTGACGTAGGTACACTAATAGATATATTTTATCACAGTTGTTGAAATGCAGCACTGTTTTAGTGAAAAAATATATAAACATCATAAAGCTCACTAAATTATTTTGAGAAACAGTTTAGAATATAATTCTAAATATGATTCTTCAACTGTTTTTATTACAATCTTGAAGGGGTATGTTCAATTTCTTAGTGGCATATAAATGGGTAAATATTAACATATTTTCAACTTTAGTTAAATATGCACTGGTATCTTACTCTTTTTGGTTAATAGAAGATACTTAATGTAGTATAGGTTGTTTAATATTACTTATCACAAAGGTACAATTAATGTATGTTTGTGGATATATGTATGTATATATCTTATATCTATCTTCTATCTATATATATATGAAAGCGAAATACCACTCACGCATCATCACAAAACCTCCAGAACCATAAAGCCTACAAACTTGAAATTTGGCACGTATGTTCCTCTTGGCTTCTAGGTGCTCACTAAGAAAGGATTTTTTGAAACGACCATCAGAGAATTAGTATTTCACATATTATTAACGTGCTCTGATGCTAAGGAGTTCTACTCCCCCTCCCCACCTGAAAAGAAATCTGTTCCAAATGCAAAACACAAGCAGAGGAGAGTTTCAGTTTCAGTTTTACTTTTACAGCAGCAAGCAGCTTTACTACAGAACACTTGAGCTAAGCCATGCCCAGGCTCCTTGCTGTCTCATTCTTGCTCACATAGCAAATACTGTTTCAGTTTCCAAACAGCCTTGAACTCTCATACACACTGACAGGACGCTAGCCATATGAATACCGATGCATGCTGGTAGGCAGAGGCACAATTTTCCCCCTTATTTTCCTCTCCAAAAACTAAACTCAAATCACATAGTTTCATAGCGAAGCATGGGTATCCAGCTAATGTATGTATGTGTATGTATATTTATGTGTGTATATAGAGAGAGCGAGAGAGAGTATTCAGATATTTAAAATGTGATGAAAAGCTTAAATAAGTCTTTATTTCAGAGTGCACGTCTTAGAGCTGCTGGCTTTGGAAAAGACTTCAAAGAAAATCCAAATCTCAGGGATAACTGGACAGATGCTGAAGGATATTACCGTGAGTATAGTTGCTAAATTTCTTTTGTATTATCTGCTGAATAAAGCTGATAAATTAATGTGTTTTATTATTAAATTGTCTTCACTGCATAATTAATTCATGTATGTAGCAATGCTCTTACCAGTCCTTGTGCTTTGTTTTGAATATACAGGACATCTTACACGCTTTTCTTTTTCATTCCCCCCCCTCCCTGTTCCAGGTGTTAACATAGGTGAAGTGCTAGATAAACGTTACAATGTATATGGTTACACTGGCCAAGGAGTTTTCAGTAATGTGGTTAGAGCCAGAGATATGGCGAGAGCAAACCAAGAAGTGGCTGTGAAGATCATTAGAAACAATGAACTTATGTAAGTGAGAAAGTTCAAATGCTTTTAATTGTATTGAGCCATTCGATAATAGTAGCAAATAACAAATATAAAAGAAATCCCGATGAGCAGAGTTTATTTATTTAAAGTTTCACATTTATCAATCATATGTATAATTAACTGAAATTAATAGACTTCAGCTGTTAGTTTTAGTCACTAGAGAACAGGGTTTTTTCATATGCCATATTGCTTAAATCATTAATATCTTTAAATAAAATGTTTTCTGTAATTTAACAAATAGCATGTGGGAAAATGAGAATTGTTTGGCCTCCTCTAAATATTTCTGACATGTAGCTTCTTCACTAAATAGTGACTTAGGCACATGTTATAGGAAAAATTGAAATGTTGTCTGTTTCCTTAACTTTAGTTGTCCTTTATATATTTATATGGCATTTGAAGGAACCTTTGGCAGCTCTCTTATCTCTCTTAGTATTTAATCCAGAAACAAAATTATTTCAAAATGCAACAGAAGATGTTATTTAGAGGTGTGCACAGAACGGAAATTATATTTTGTTCCAAGCCTGCAATAAACCATCATTCCTAGAAGCTTGATTGAGCCATATTGGGTCACTTGCAATTTGGCAAATTGAAAATTTGTTGACTTTTAGGGTTAGTATTTTCAGAGCAAGTTACAGTGGAATCCTGGTTTAACTGTGCAGGGCAAGTGAGGCAACACTAGTACACATCTCCCATGCTACCCTCAGCAGCTTCTAACATACCAGATCACACTGATCTGCTTCCTTTACTTTCCAGTGTCTTCTTTCCCTGCGCTCCCATAGCTATTGCCACCCCTAGTGCTGTCCTCAGTAAAGAGCAGATTCCCAGCATGGCATGTCTCATTGGCTTTCCTACCCTTAGGTTTTGCCAATTCTTTCCTCCCTCTTCTGTCTCCCCTCAGTTGCAACCAGTGCTCTTAAGTCTTTCTTTTCCCCTCCACTTAATCACGCTGCCACATCTACCTGGAAGAGCCTGTTCTCGTTGACATCCAAAATAAAGCAGTCCTATTCTGTTTTATGGAACAGAAAATGCGCAATGCATTTTTCCTCCCAGACATTCCTATGCTTGGAACAAAGTATGCCTAAACATTTTACATATCCCCAGATTTTGCTACATTTAATAGGAAAGGAATATATAAGAATTAAAATGTTTTTTCTCAAAGATATATTTTGTGTGTGTGGGGGGTTCAGGATAAAGCAAAAAAAACAAAAACCAAGTGTGTCCAGAATTTGCATTTTTATTAATTGATATGGTTTTGAATGGATATAAACTTTAAATTTGAACATTTTTAAAATGTTGATAGAAAACTATAACATTGAAAATTACATGATTGAATATAGATGGAAGAGGAGCTTGGTTTTTGTGTTCTGTTACTGTAACAAATCATATTTTTTCAGGCAAAAAACTGGTTTAAAAGAACTGGAATTCTTGAAGAAGCTCAATGATGCAGACCCTGATGACAAATTTCATTGTCTACGTTTGTTCCGACATTTTTACCATAAGCAGCACCTTTGTCTAGTATTTGAACCTCTGAGGTATGTATCAAAAAGTAAATTTAAGCCCATTTAAAAATAAGGTTTATCATAACATACTGATTTATGAAGTTTTACACTGTTATAATGCTTCAGAAATCATTATTCCACCTGTTTAATGATAATTTTCATATTTAATGAACATATTTGAGAAAATATAAATCTGTTCATGTAGTCACAGTTTAAGGGTACACGTGCACTGGACTCCTTCCCTGTTCCAATCAGCACATTTAAGACAATTCTTTCATATGTTAGTAGTTTTTATCCAATAGCTGTAGCACATCATTCTTGATTGAATAATAAAATATTAAATTAGTGAATTCTGACAGAGAAGAAACAGTATAAAACCAATAAGTGAAAAACATACTTTTTTTAATGTGCATTTGAAGCAACGTAAAATCCTTTCATTTCTGTGCAAATATCAAAGCAGTTTCTCAGCTTGCTAGGATAATTTGTTTTCTTAGCATCAAATTTCTGTCAAGTTTTATTTGAAGTGGACATTGAAAAAATAACACTCCACAGTTGCTAAGAAACATCTATACTGTAATTAATGCAAATAAGTTTTCACAATTACCCATCTGTTGCTTAGCTGCTTGGTTTTCATACAAATCGAGTTAATTAATTTAGCACACCTGCTCTTTCCAGTAGTCTTTTGCAAGTAATTTGAAGAATAACAAAAAAACCTATGTAAACATTTTAAAAATATATTTATACTGAGTCATTTTTAAAATATTATTCTGCAGGTTTTTGTAAAAATGAATTTTGTGTATTAAGTTTTGTTCTAGTTTCAAAGAAGATAAAGTACCTATCTACCACATTTATACAGCTGACCATCTCACGTAGCAGCCATTCATTTATTACACTCCACCATGCCTATCACAAGTTCCTCTTGTGGATTAATTGACCTTGCAGAACAACATGGAATGAATACAGTGTAGAGAAAGATTTAGCCGAACTAGAGAGGGAAGATTTCCTGAAAGTTTGAAGCAATTGGGAGAAAAGACTTTTTCTTAAGAAAATAAAGTGAAAAAAATCAAAATATGACAATCCTTAATATAGGTAGTCCTAGACTTACGACCACGATTGAGCCCCATATTTATGTTGCTAAGTGAGAAATTTGTTAAGGGAGTTTTGCCCCATTTTATGATCTTTCTAATGTTGTTAAGTGAATCACTGCAGTTGTTAAATTAGTAACACAGTTGTAAAGTGAATCTGGCTTCCCCATTAACTTTGCTTGTCAGACAGTTGCAAATGGACTCATTTAACCTTGGGGCATCATGGGGATGCTGCAATGGTTGTAAGTGTGGAAAAGGGTCCCAAGTCGCTTTTTCAGTGCCATTGTAACTTCGAATGGGCCTTGGTGGTGCAGGCTGTTAATAGCCTAGCACTTAGCTCCAGCTGCCGGTAATTATTGCAGGCTCGAATCCCACCAGGCTCAAGGTTGACTCAGCCTTCCATCCTCTCGGGGTAGGTAAATTGAGGACCCAAGATTGTTGGGGGCAATAAGCTGACTTTGTAAAAAAATGCCGCTTAGTAATAAGCAGGGCATATACAATGGAATGAAGGCTATTGCTGAACACATTGGGTTGTATCCCAAAAACTGTAAGCCACCCTGAGTCTCTGGAGAAGGGCGGGATATAAATATGAATTTAAAAAAAAAGAATGGTCACTAAATGAACTGTTGTAAGTTGAGGAATCTGTATTTGCTTCAGATATAAATCCATTAATAAATGCTGTTACCATTGTCTATTCCATTCTCAGAACAGTGGAGTCATTTTGAATAGCATCATTTTATGCATTCTGAGTTCTTCCAAGTGCTGTGATTTAAGAGAAACCTCTCATACAGCCAAGTGCAAAATAGTTAATGTTCCCAATATTATGGGCTTAGATTGAGTGGGGTGATTTGCAATGGAGGGGGGTGTTTATTAGGATAAAGCAGCAGTTATTTAAGCATAGTGCTGAAGGTTCACAGTGGATAACATGCTTCCTTGGTGAAGCAAGGAGAATAACCGTTGCTATGAATACTAGTAACACTGCTGATGTTATAAGCTGTAAACGTGAAGATTGCTGCCAGTACTGGCAGGTATCATGTAACAGTCACAATTGGGACCAGCAACTGTACTTACCGTTGTACTTCACCTTTGCTTTGCAGACCTGCAAAGATCATAAATGACAAACATTGGTTGCAGATTTTTTTTCATCACTGTCACAACTGCAAATGGTCACTAAAGGGGGCAGTTGCTAAACAAGGCCCACCTATGAATTGGCTTGATGTGTTTCTAATGTATATGTAAACTGTGTGTAAAGGTAGTCCTCAACCTAACCCTTTGTTTAGTGATGTTTAGAGTTATAACAGCACTGAAATAAGTGGCTTATGATTGGTTTTCACACTGAACAATCGTTGTGGCATCCCTGTGGTCACATCATCAAAATTCTGACACTTGGCAACTGGCATGTATTCATGACAATTGCACTGTCCCATTCATGTGATCACCATTTGTAACCTTCCCCAGCTGTGACATGCTAAATCAATGGGGGAAGCCAAATTTGTTTAATCACTGAATGAGTCACCAACAGCTGCAGTGATTGGCATAACAACTATGACAAAACGATTATAAAACGGAGCAAAATTCATTTAGCAACTGCCTTGCTTAGCAACAGAAATTTTGGGTTAAATTGTGGTTATAAATTGAGCACTAGTTATATTCCCTTGAGCTCTATTAATGTGCTTCAGCACACTTCTAAAACTGGAAATGTAATTATTAGTTTTGTATAGGTTTGTTGAACATGGTTTCTGCATGTGTCTCTCCTAGGTCTTAATGTTTTTAACCTTCAGGATACATTCAGAATTGCAAACCTCCATGTGTTTCTCAGTGTTATGATTAAAAACAAGCCACGGGGCAATTTTTGTATATGTCAAAAATAATCTGGAAGAATTGTCACCACCCTACACATGTGGCCCTGGGGAGGAGAAATAAAGGAACAACTATTTTGTTTTCATTTCCATGGCTGAAGTTCTCAAAGGACTTTTGTGATGTCTGGATGCAGAATTCAGTATTTGAACTCTTGAATTTTGTTTCATCAATAGCCAATGGACTAAGTTCCAGTGCAGGCAGTCTTCACGTTCCTATATAATTGAGTCTGGCAATTATAGTCAAAAGTCATGACTGTTGTAAAAGTGGGTCATCAGGTGACTTGACTGGATTTTATGACCTTTTTATGGATGTTGTTAGGCAAATGCTGCAGAAATTAAGTGAACCCATCATTATGGATTTTTTTCTGGAAACTGGAAGTAAACTGGCTTCTGTAAAAACCATACAATCGTGGTCATGGGACCATGGGGTGCTGCAAACAACCACAAATGGGGGCCTGCATACGTACACTAGCGTGCCTGTCGTCCCTGTCATTTTATTTTTATGTTCGTGTTTTCGTTTTTGTTTGACAAATTATAAATCAATATAAATAAATAAAAATGCTTGCCAGTTGTTAGGTGCCCAGATTATAGGGGTAGAAATCATAACTTTGGAACCCGGTCATAAGTAGCCTTTGGAGGTCTGTCATAACTTTGAACGATTGCTAAGTTAACCAAGTCATAACCTGCAGAAGATTATGAAAACAAAACAAACAAAAACAAACTTAACCATTCATTTGAATCTCTACCACATAGAGCTTATAGGAATTCAAATTTTATAATACTATATAGAAGTGTTTCGATTAAATAGATTTTAAAAATCATTTTATGAAGTAAGGAATAAATAACAATATATTAACACTCTCCTTATCTATATTTTATCTTATTAGCAAATGGTTCATAACCCCATTCTTATTTTTGTTACTAAAAAAGGAAGGTATTTCCAGTGTGGCTTTCTATCTCATAAGGAAAGTAATTCAAGGAACACCTTGAGCAACCAGAAGTGTTTTTCTGCTCATGCAAAATATTTACAAATCCACTATATTATAATTTTAACAATTCCTCTTTCTACCTCTTCTAAAAATTTCATTGTATTGGTTCTCAATTTAGTATGAATTTACGAGAAGTTCTAAAGAAATATGGAAAAGATGTTGGTCTCCATATAAAGGCTGTGCGATCCTATAGTCAGCAGTTATTCCTGGCCTTGAAACTTCTGAAAAGATGCAACATTTTACATGCTGATATCAAACCAGATAACATTTTGGTAGGTAATCTCAGTTATAGTTCTATAGCAGTTTCTTTGAAAGAGGCAGAAGTATTATATTATTTATGTTAATTTTCAGCTGCTGTGAGAATGAAAAATCTTTATCCTGCAAAATATCTAAAGAGATAGAATATTTTGAATGCAGTAAAAAAAACATTACAATTGTCAGTTGGTGTAAACTTGCTGACTATTCTGCAATAGTTATTTAAAACTTTATTGGTTCTTCCTCCATCAGCTGTAACATTACAGCCGAATTGCCATATCAGTTGCTCTCATTGCCATACTGTCATTAACGTTTTTTGTGTGTGGTCCCAAGATAATCTAGGGATTACCCTGGAAGGTAAAAATAAGGATTTCTATTGAAAGTCATTGTTCAGATGATATGTAGAAGTATTTTGGCCATTGTATCTCAAAAGTGGAAAAATGTGAATAGCTTAGGGCAGGGGTGTCAAACTCAAGGCCCGGGGGCAGCATCTGGCCCAGGGTGCTTAGGTCTGGCCTGTGGGGCCACCATGGAAACAGTAAAGGACCATCCTGCAGTGCCTCTGCCAACAAAAACAGAGCTTGGGAAGGCTGTGTGTGATCCTCCCAAGCTGTTTTTGCTGGCAGAGGGTTCCAGGAGGCCATCGCAACCAAAACAGAGTTTGGGAGCCCGTTTTCGCTGGCAGGGAGCTTGGGCTGCCACAGGCATCCCCGACACGAGTGACATTGAGCTGGCCATGTCCCCACCCTGCCCCCTGCAAGGTCAAATACAACCTTGATGCAAGCCTCAATAAAATCAAGTTTGACACCCATGGCTTATGGAGTATTGTGGCTTCGTTTTTTATTGAATTATCAAATGCATAAATTCCAGTTGGTTTTGACAATGTTGCTACAAACGCCTCTTTAATAGGAAATGTAGCACCTTCACAAGTAAGAACAACACATTGCAACATGGTCAACTTCTCAATATTTTGACATTTATGTTTAGAATATGAAAGTAACCAGCTGAATAGACCAAGGAGTTATTGTGTCCACTATTCTGTTTCTGCACACACACACACACATGCATATACTAGTGCCTATTATTACATCTATAAGGGTTAATTATTATTTTTGCTTCTTTTAGGTGAATGAATCAAAAACCATTTTAAAACTTTGTGACTTTGGATCAGCTTCACATGTTGCTGACAATGATATCACACCATACCTTGTTAGTCGATTTTACCGTGCTCCTGAAATTAGTAAGTTAACTTACTCTGAATTTAGGTTAAAATTATTAATAAACATTAATTTAACTTTTATTAGAATTTTATGATTATAACTGCTATCATTCTTTGGTGTGATATCAGATATGTATAATCCTTAATTGATAAGACAATGTCTTTAGAAATTGGAATCTGAAGCTTAGATTACAGCTGAATGGAAGATAGGGGCCACTTAAAAAATCTCATGGTTTGGGGGTTTAGACTCTTTATCTTTTTAGGTCCTCTTTTTTTTCTTTGCTGAGAAATATGCCACCACTTTTGCCTTTTTCTAGGACCCTTAGTTTGTTCTTCCCAATCTATTTTTCTCTTGGTTGATTCTCTCCTCACAACTTGGTTCATCTATCCTTTTTGTTCCTTCTTTCTGTTCACTGGAGAAGTCCCTGCATCATCTGAATATCTGCCTGACAAATGAAGAATAACATGGAATTTTGCATGTGTGTTAATTTATTCTTACTCATCCTGCTTTTTCAGATTGAATGAAAGTAAGAGATGCACATTTGAAACAGTATAATGTGACTCAGACGTTGCTACATCATGCAGTACTATCTCTCTTCATGTACCGCTTAATAGTTGATTTTACAGAAGACAGTATTTAATAATAATAATAATATAATAATAATAATAATAATAATAATAATTTATTAGACTTGTATGCCGCCCTCTCTCCCTAAGGACTCAGGGCGGCTCACAATATAAAACACAATACAATAATTTACTTTAAAAAATTAATTAAACATTACAAGCCCAATAATAGTAAAACAATTAAAATTAATTTCCATCAGTTATTTGTAAATGACAAAATAAGGAAGAAACAAGAGGAAAATTATAGTTAGTGACACAAAGACACTTGTCTGAGTTGATGACATACAGAATTACTGTAGATGTTACAATTCATTCTCTTTTCTGCCAGGCTGATTTTAGAAAAAGAAATGATATTTATTGCAGTTTAATATGATCAATAGCTTGTAATCTAAAATTGTTCTCCTTCAGTTATAGGCAAAATCTATGACTACGGTATAGATATGTGGTCTGTAGGCTGTACATTGTATGAACTTTACACTGGGAAAATATTATTTGCTGGGAAAACCAATAATCATATGTTGAAACTTGCTATGGACCTCAAAGGAAAGATGCCAAACAAGGTAAAAAAATGAAATCCTTATAAAAATCAACAAAGCTAGGTGTCTGTCCCCCCTTGAAATATTCAATACTTTCTGGAAGGGTGGGGTAGACTTGTTTCAGTTTTCTGGAGTTAAACTTGTAGTGTATGACAGAATGAATGAAGGAAACTTGTTTTCATTTTATGAATACGTACTGAAGTTCATTTTTGTGTTCACTAGTCAGTGATATAAGTGCCCTCTTGGGTTTACTGTTTTTAGGATAAACGCTTAAAGTCACACTTTTAACATTTTTTAATGCTGTTCTTTCCAGATGATCCGAAAAGGAGTATTCAAAGATCAGCACTTCGATCAAAACCTCAACTTTATGTACATAGAGGTAGATAAAGTAACAGAAAGGGTAAGTAATAGTATAAGCAAGATTGCTTTCTATGGCATCCTTAATTAAAATTTTGCATGAAGGTGCTATGATTTATAAGAATCTTTCACAAATAAAGAGTCTTTACAGGAAATTGTGAGGTATAGTAAAGAATTCAAAATATACTGGGTATGTGTATATTATGAGGAGGGTAAACCTGAGCTGACCAAAACATTTTTTTGGTTTGGTTGCATTTATTTATAAAAGAACCTTCTGTCCTCGTCATGCTATTATTCTTAAAGATCTAGTTTTTTTGACCCAGACATTATGGGAAACAGGTAGCCACGACTCTAGGCTGCAAAGAAACATGCTTTATGTTAAATTATAGTTCCATTCCTGAAGCTCCAGTGCTGCACTTAAGACTCTGAAAACATTAAGAAAAAAACATCCAAGAAGAAAAAGATGCATTAAAGTATTGTAATTTTGAATGGTCACTAAATGAACTGTTGTAAGCTGAGAACTACCTGTAGTTATAATACTGTGGAAGTTTTGTTTTCCCCTTCTCGTTCTTCCAATCGACAACACTAGGAGCATGGTATAGTTATTATTTGGGGAAAGTGTTCTGCTTTCAAAAGCCAAATGTCAATTGCATAATGTAATCTCTTAACTGGACTGGCCGTTTCATATTCATGGCAATTTTACTATTATCTTGAAAATAAATGCTGGATGCCCTTGTCTTGGTAGGAAAAAGTGACTGTGATGAGCACCATTAATCCAACAAAGGACCTGCTTGCAGATTTAATTGGGTGCCAACGCCTCCCTGAAGATCAGCGCAAAAAGGTTCACCAGTTGAAGGACTTGTTGGACCAGATCCTCATGTTAGATCCAGCTAAACGGATTAGTATCAACCAGGCCCTACAGCATGCCTTCATCCAGGAGAAAATTTAAATCCAGTGAAGATATTCAAAGGGTTTGAATAGTTAATATACAAAGACTGATGAAGTTTCACTGCAATTTATAAGTGTACATATAACATATAAATAATTCCCCTTCAAAATTGAGAAAGAATGATATATTTCAGTTAACACAAAGGTGGATTATTTCTTTTAGAAACGTTAGAGTAAATCTGTTTGTCTCTCGTGAAGATTTTTTCACTGTAGAATTATTTTTAATTGCCAAGACTGCACAGGAGTACAGTGCTAAAAGTATATGGTTGCAGTTCCTCTCGAATAATACATACACACATGCGCACATGGACAATATATATATAAAAAAAATCTGTGATGAAATATCAGTAAGACTGGGTGGTTGATTTTGGTTTTTAGCAAATTTGGCTTCATTTTTGTCTCTGAAAAATGGCCAGCATAAATGCTGTTTATATTACATTTTCCTAGGTGTGTGCGTGCAGGCCACAGCAGCATGCCCTTGGTGTAGTCAGTGCCGAAAGGGGTCTGTTCCTTCTTGAGCCTGCCCACAGGGATGGTCTCCTCTTTTAAAGCAGGTTGCGTACAACTTTCAGTACACTGAAGGTAAGCTAAACCATCAACATCACTGGTGTTTAAGATGTTAATTGTACTGGATCAACTGACGAACGAGAATCGGTCACTGTAGCAGAATTCCCTGCATGTTTTATAAAGGAGATAAACCTATATATATAAATATATATAAATATATATATTATTTTCTGGCATTACAACTGTGGCATAATTCCAACTTGTGTTTGATCATCACATTCAAAGAAAAAAGTGGAGGAGTGTGCACTTGATGGAGAGAGCGCCTTCAGTGTACTGTTTATATTACTTTTTTTAAAATATCAACTTGCTACATAGACTTTATACCTTTTGTTAAATACAGTTCACGATGGCATAAAACCAGTACTTAAGTCATTTTCATTTACTAACAACAAATGCTAAGCTCTGGTTCCAAAAGTCCTTATCTCCTCTTGGCCAGATAGAAAGCACCACAATTTTTTTAGCTATTTGTATGTCATTTGAAAATGTACTGCTTTATGCTAAAGGTGTTTTCATTTGTTCATTGTTTTCATTATTTGTGATCATGTTGTCTTTCAATACAGGCATAAACCTTCCACTCTTGAACAAAGCAGCTGCTTTTTAAAAGCGGTAATTGCTTCTTTACCTTTTATTTCTTTTGTAAATGAAACTTTAAGAAATGTGACTTTAAAAGTGTTGTCTCTTGCATAAAATAGTTGACATTCACTTATTGTAAAGTGAAGATTGTTCTGCTGCATGTAAAGTGGACCATGCAGATTTCTGTATGTTTTCGGTATGCATCATTAGATAATAAAGTCTTTTGTGAACAAGGCATTGGTAGCCCTTTTTAAAAGATTTTTGTCTCTGGCGTTGCCGACTCAGGTAAACCATAAGAAGAACTTTCCTTTTTAATAGTCCTTTAATTAAAACAATTACTAAAAGATGTGATCCCCTGAAAGAACTTTTAGACTATTAATTATTGACAATTTCAGTGTAAATGTTGTCCCAAGCCGCCCCCTGCAGATATTGTCTGCTTTCATTGTTAAGAAATTTATTCCTGTAGGTTATTGAATTAGATGCAGGTTTTAACTAATGTTTGTGCTGTTTTTCTTACTTTTCCTTTTTGATGGTGCTGAGAGAGACAAAGGAAAGCAAGTCACAGGCCACTCAACGCCTACTCCAGGGGGTCTGGTTTGCTGAGACACCATCTTCACCTTCCTAACAAGGTTATTTCTGACAGCATGTGTAGATAAAAATTTAGCAACAACTTTTAAAAATAGTTTGTTCATCATGAAGAATACCCAACTGAATCAATTGTTTGCCAGCCCAATATTTTTTTCTATTAAAAGCACTTCATACAACAGATGATTCGTGTATGTTGCCTAGCTAAGATGCTGTATAATATTCTGAAGTTTATAAGTAGGGTTTTTCAAATCCATAAAGGCATGTGCTTAAAACGAAGTCATATTTAGTGCAGCCAAACCTATTGTTTGCTAATGGGATGCTTCCTAGGAGCTGTTCCCTACTCTAATGGAATAACAAACTACGACAGTAGTTGATAATATTGTCTATTTTGAACCTCTACGCCAGGGGTGTCAAACTCATGGCTCGGGGCCCGGATGCATCATGTGCTGGGCCCACCCCTGCCCGGTTTAGCGAAGGGGGAAAAATCCCAATACCTCAGTGACGACGCCGTGACGGCGTGAGTTTGACACCCTTGCTCTACGCTGTCTCTAATGTTACTTAAAAAGTAGTAAATGTGATTGTCAACTTCTTTAAAATGTTTCTTGTTTGTGCAGGAAACAGAAAGCAACTTCACTGAAATGAAGATAAATATTACTTGATAGTCTTTTGCACACACTAAAAGGGCATGCTGTTTTGACAATGCTATCAGCCTCCCTTGCGCATCTAGTGGCAATATGACACATGTCATAAAATGTGATGGTCTTCACCATTTGTTCCTGTCCCTGCTTCCAAATAATAAAAGACAGTTGTCATGACAATTCCAGTAGCAGCTACAACCTTCTCCCCCTCCCCCACTTATGGCTACAAAAATTTATAAACTTTCCTAAGAAAAAACAAAGTTGCTTGTTTACTTATTCTTTGTGTTATAGGTGCCGTTCAAATGAAGATGATGGCAACCAGAAGACATGAACAAAGGTTTCTGTTCTCTAAAAGATATGCAAAACATTCTTATGTCTTTTTTTTTTTAAGAAAAAAATTCTTTTGTTCACAGCTCACAGATATAGACTTCATTTACACTTTCTCATGCCGGCAGTTCTTAGCATAGTATTCTTGTGGTGATGTGTTTTGGTTTTGGTTTTCCTTATAAAAATATGTTCGTCTCATTTCTGGATAAGATTTTTTATTGTAGCAGAACTGAAATAGGCAACTGATGATATTTTAAATCCATTATAGAGTCTCGATGCACCAATTCAAAATATAATCAAATGCTGTTATGGGATTGCTGACATAACTGCTTAAGACTTTATAATGGTATAGTCATAGAGATAATATATTAAAGTGTATTTGGGCTGTCAGCTATTAATACTCTGTGACACTCCGTTACAGTGACATAAATTATTCAGTCCTTTTTCATTGTTTTAAGCAGCACAGTATGGGAGTCTGGATGTCTATATAAAAGAACCATCTGGATTCTGGTTTTGTTAAACACTATGCAATCTAATCCATACTGTATGATAGTTTAGTTTTTGCCTTATCCAGCAATCCTGTTAGATGTAACGAACAAGGTGGTTTCACATGGAGGCCAATCTAAGTCTACCAAAAGATCCTCAAAGGGAGGTTGTGAAGAAGCATAAGTGATGTTTAAAATTCCTAACTTCTGTAATAGTATGTCAGAGTTGGAAATACATTTTAAGTACTGCATACTTTATTCTGTTCATTGATGTTTTGTGCTACTGCATAGATTGTAATAACACAAAAAATGCTTAGGAACACTTTTGGTAAATGATATCGAATACTCTGCTAATAATATGTTTCCCTTCCTATATAGGGTAAGTGGAAAATTTGTGACAGAAATTTACATGGCTTGATGTGAGTTCAAGAAGCTGAACCAGTCTGAAAATTCAGGATGATAATGTCTTTGCCACTGAAATTGACAAGCTGTAACAGTTTTGAATCCGCATGAAACAGAAATTTTCTTTAATAAAGCTTCATTTTCTATTTTTAACATTGCCTCTGATAAAGCTTATTTTTCAGTTTGTTTATTCTCTATTTTAATAGGTGGTAGTTCAGTAACACTATGTGCCAGCAGCCTGGTAATACAGAACCAATTTATTAATGGATGGTAAACAAAAACAGGTCATATCATTCATTTACTGTTCCTCTGCTGGTTGCTCCTCCACTCCCCAGTGAGAGAAATAAGATATTTTTACAAACTGATCATGTTCTCCAGCTCACTATTCTTTAGTCTGTGCTCCTCCAGTATTTATTATGTTTGTATCGTATCTTTCAGTCAGGAGTTTGAGGTGGTGGAGGGTTCATAAGGGAATATAGGATAGGCATTCTTCCATTTGGCTTCACAACTGCAAAAGCAACAATCTGTGAAATAGGTTGGTCTAAGAGAGTTGTTGCCCAAAATTGCCCATTGAATTTTGGTGAATGAAGATGGCTTAGAATCTTGAGTCTCCTTGGAGCAATTCAACATTGGCTATACTGCATATGGGCTTTGTGATCTCTTGGTTGGGAAATTTGGGAGCTGAAATCCAAACACTGAAGACTCAAGGCTGTTAACTATCATTTATCTAAGTTCTAATAAAATGGAAGAAATTTTGAAAATATATTACTTTCAAAAAGTACTAAATAGCAACTAAGTACCGCCCTGTGCGAGCACATAGGCAAGGACTCCTTGGGGTCCCGTCGGCTGGCCAGTGCCGGCTGGCGGTCCCCCGACGAGCCTATTCTATCGCGGCCCCAGACCTCTGGAACCAACTTCCCCTGGACCTCCGTCTGGCCCCTGACCTCCGCACCTTCCGCCATGATCTGAAGACCTGGTTGTTTAACCAATCCGGGTTGTGATTTTTTTGGGGTGGGACGGTTTTATTGGATGAATTTGTAATTGTATTGGGGCTTATTTACTTTAATCTGTTTTTAATTATTTATTGTTATTGTTTTTATTTGTGAGCCGCCCCGAGTCTTCGGAGATGGGGCGGCATAGAAGTCCCATTAATAAATAAATAAATAAATACCTGAAGAAAAATGTGCCTGAAGGCCAATCGTACCTTATACAATTACATTTTTATATACATAGTAAGCCTCGCTAAAAAATATGTGACTGGTCAACTCAAAATTTCAAAGAAGCTTGGAAAAGGATGCAAGTGTTTTAAGAAGGTGAACTTGTCTTTCCAAATGAACATCCCTTCTGAATAATTTTTTAAAGCATAACAGCACTATCTGGTACTGGGTTCCAGTTCATGAAATGTGAACATCACAATGTATTAAATATGTTAAGCCTTCTGATTTAACATTTTTCTGATACTCAACCTGAACACAAAATATAGAAAAGCATGTTACTGCTTATAAATATTAGGGAAGTGTTTTGGGTAGATATTTAATGCAATCTTCCCTGCCAGCTTCCCACAAGCAAAAAGTCTAAAGTAGAAGCCAGCACAGAAGGTTGCAGGCTGCTTTTGCCAACTTTTCTCCCAAGGGGACCTGCTGTGGATTACAAGATCCCAGGGGTTTTGTACTCCATAGCAGGGGTCACCAAACCTTTGGACCTCAGGGACCACCAAACTCATAATTTTAAATCCCATGGACCACTAATATGAATTTTGACGGATGGTGGCTTGCTGACGTTGGTGGGAAAGTCAGTTCCAGAGTTGCAGTAGTCACTGCAGGACTGGCCCTTCGGTCATCCCAGAGCAGCTGCTCCCCCACCCAGGTGCACCGGCCTGCCATGGATTGGAGGAGCTGCTCTGGGATGACCAAAGGGCCAGTCTTGTGACTACTGCAGCTCTGGAATATGGGACCGACTTCCCCACCAATGTCAGCAAGCTACCCCAGGACGGATTTCCCTCCCCTGCCGTTGGTCTTACCTTCCAGTTCCAGCTTACATGGCTCAAGGTTTGTGCTTGGCCAAAGGGTGGAGGCTAGCGGGTGGATGGGCCATGTGTTCCCACGCAGCCTGGATTAATTGCTTTGGGTGTGTGTGCTTTGGGGGGGACATTTCTCTGCAGACCACCAAAATTTTCTCACAGACCACCAGTGGTCCCCAGCCCACTGGTTGGCAACCCCTGCTCCATAGCATTCTGCAACAGTAACCGACACACCTGCTGTAACCTGTCCACAGCCCCCTTTATACTTCAGCGCTGGCTCAAGGCACCCCCATAGAACCCATTCCACCTTGTTCTCCTTACCCGCCTGCCCACGGCATTCCCTGTAGCATCTGTACCTCTCCAGCGCTTCTTGCCTGGGATTCCCACCTCTTCCTGCTTAACAAACAATGCAGTTCTGAGGTTACAACCAGAGCCAGGACTGCTGCTGGGATTGCTGCTCAAGTAATGGAGTCATACAAGGTTGCCCTTTACAACTACATCGCAGGCAATGGCGATTCTGGTCTCAATTGAAGTAGCCACATTTTATGGCTGCAGGGAGTCTTCGATTTAACGACCACAATTGAGCCCAAAATTTCTGTTGTCAAGTGAGACATTTGTTAAGTGAGTTTTTCCCCATTTGATGACCTTTCTTGCCACAGTTGTTAAGCAAAGCATTGCAGTTGATTAGTAACACGGTTGTTAAGTGAAATCTGGCTTCCCCATTGACTTCGCTTGACAGTCACAAAAGGATCACATGACCTTTCGACACAGCAACGGTCATAAATATGAACCAGTTGCCAAGCATCTGAATTTTGATCATGGGGATGCTGCAAAGGTTGTAATTAGTCATGTCACTTGCAGTGCCGTTGTAACTTCAAACAATCACTAAACGAACTGTTGTAAGTTGAGCATTTGCAGATGCTTTTTAAGCATTCCTGGGTTCTCTCTGCACTCACAGGCAGATTCGGGGTCACTTAAGGGTCATACAGATATAAGCACTACTGAGACTCAATAATTTTAAGAGTTAATAACACTGTAAAATGAATCTTAAAAAGGAATAATATTTTGTCAGTAAAGCAAATTCCTCAAATATAGCAATTTTTACTCTTCAACTTAATGTTTATTCCCTTTTTGAAACAGAATGAGGCGATCACTAAGCTGCAATATACACCTTTCAGATAGGCTATGATTCTAGGTTCATAGAGTAGTCTCAACACAGTAACATCATGAAAGCTTTGCCGGACCCTTCTCTAACAATGTCTATCATTTCATCCGTGCAAACAATTTAATGCCGATTTAAGCTCATCAAAGAACATAATCTTACGGAAGAAACCAGCAACTAAACCCATTGCTACAAAAATGTTTCTGTTCCGTATCCTGGACATCTACCATCGTCCTGTGTTTGCTGCAAGTTCCCTTAAAAAGTTTTTTCCACCCCCTCAGAATCCTGATGCCCTTAAAAGTTATTGCATGATGCTTACGACGGCTTTGAGGGTGAACGTATAGAGGTTGCAGAATTTTTGTGACTCTGACAGTTTTGACAGCTGCATTTCATGTCTCTTTCTGGCCTAAACAGGCAACACAAGCAGTCAAGTGGCCTCGGCTGTTTTGATTGGTGTAACTCTTTTGTAGAAATCGAACGATTGCTAGCAGCCGCAACTGTGGAAACGGCCTCTCTTTTCTTTTCTCTTAAGATGGTTAAGTGCTGTAACCTTTCCATTTCTACAAGACGCGAGACGATTTTATCAAGTGAGTCACTAAGTGGTGGATTTATAGATGATTTCCAACTATCAGATTTGGATAGGGACAATTTTTTAAAATCCAAGTTATTATAGGGTGAAGGAAGAAAATCAGGGTATGGAAACTTGTCATTTTCAAGCAAAGAGGGATCCTCCTGGTCCACGAAAGGGTCTGTCTTTATGTTAACATTTAGATGTTTGAAATATTCCAGCAAAGCTGTATTTCTTTTCTCACTCTCAGTCACTTCCTTTTCTTCTACTAAACACTTGCTTTCTGTGCTAACATTTCTTTTTTTCGATTTCCATTTATTTGCTGCATGTATGTCATCACTGCTACTATCTGTAGCAAGGTAAGAATCTGAACTGGTAACTTCATTGGTCTTTTTGAGAGAGTCCCCATCATCTTTTCTGCAGTTTTTTTCCAATGCGGTCTTCTTAGTTTCTGGGTAAGAAACAGGGTGATATCTCTTCGTAAAACAATGTACCGCCGGATTAGTAGTGGCTAAATTTGTAAGACCGTCACTGGAGCCAGATGGCAATTCTGCATCAGGTTTGCTGAAGTCTCTGAAAAGAAAATGAAAAGAAGCTGAAATTGCACTTAGACACTTTCCTCTTAACAAAAGGCATCACCAAATCTGTATGAAAAACTACAGTTGCAACTGGAGAGCCAGATAGAATACTCTGAAATAAGAGTTTACACTTATCAATTAAAATTTGCCCAGAAGGGGCAAGAATCAAGCACCCAAGTGACTGAAAATACATGGCACCTCATCTACTTTATCAAAGTTCACAGATCAGAAGAACGCTCAGATGACAGGGCTGGAGGTTGCTCCAGTCACCACAAGAGACCTCCACCCATTAAAAAAAAAAATCGTGACTTGGCAAATCTGAGAGAGACAATTTTATCAGCAAAATGTGCTCGTCTGTCAGAACATCCAGCTCGGAGGGCAACTGATTTTTCTTTTCTTTTTTTAAATAAAGTAATTGGCTTCTCTAAGCAGCTTTGCAGGATGACAACCTAAGGACGAATGAAAAGTAATAAGGGTTCTCCCTTACTGCCACAGTCAGCACTGAGATCCTACCTGTTCCATTACCAGTTCAGTGATTGCACGTGAAGCTTTCCACACAGCTGAGGCCTACAGCACCAATCAGTTGAGAGGATAAAGAAGAGAAAACTGCAGAGGTGGGTGGGACGGCCAATCCTGTGCATTTCTCTTCTTTTTCCACTCAGCTGATAGAGGCTTTTTTCCCTCCTCTCAGCTGATCGTTGGACGCTTGTTTTACTACCAGTTTGGCCGAACCGGTAACATGCCACCACTGGCCACAGTGTATGTCTGAACATGATTTCAAATCTCCGCTCAGTTAAATTTACTTTTTCTCTTCTTTCAGCAGCACTCTAACATCTTTCCCACTGCTTCAACTCTCGCATGTCACCAGGATGAAGGGAATGACTGCAAGGTTGCTTAGAAATGTCTTAAGGGCCCACAGGAAACCAGCTAGGTTCAGGAAGCACCTGGGCTGCATCATCTTAATCAGGCTATATGTACTGCGGAGATCTTGGGTAGCTAGTTTCATATGGACTAAAGAAAGTGATCTGCCCTCCACGAAAGATATATAGAAATGCTCCTCATATTCAAACTTACTAAACAGGTGCTCCAAAGCAAAAGTGATTATGTGAATAGTCACCAATGGAGACCCTGAACTCCCAAGATCTGCTTAAACTGGCCCTGAGAGCATGGCAATTTCAATTGCTCAACATACAGCCTTTTAAGATTGCTATTAGTTATTAACAATTGCTATTAATAGTTAATAGTTAACTAACATTAATATATAGCAGCCATTCATACACGTAATTTTTTTTGCATGCAGATATATCTCAGTGTCTATCATACTTGCTGTTTTTCCACACAATTAGTGTTAAATTTAAAAAAAAATCCTGACTTAAATGTTGGCATCCTTTTGCACATACCAATCCACCCAGAAAAATAATTTTCCAAGAGTGTTTTAAAATGAATTCAATGCTTGGCAGGTTATTAATGAAGATATTGAGTGGCCAGCATCCTGCTTATGGTCTTATTGTACTTAATTTCTTTTTCCAAAAAGGCTATATATAATGTATATATATATATATATATATATATTTACCTGCTGACAGAAGTATTGCCTTGATTAGGTATATGGCTCCAGGAATAGAATTGCCCTTGTTTGTTGCTATTGGAATTTAGCTGAAAAATGCAAAACAGTTTAAACAAAAATATGATTGGTATGGAACTTGGAAAAATTGTTGAAATTTAAGCATAAGTAAATTGTATTATGAAAAGAGTTTTGCAAACTTACACTACCTGTGTTGTCCTAGAATTTTTTGATGTGTTAAGACTTGTGAACTGTTCGATTGCAACTTTATAGTGGTCCTATAAAAGAAGAGAGTCACTGTAATATTTATAAAACAAAACATGCATTATAAAATTCAGTGCCTATTTTGAGCCACGTGTTTCATCTCAGGCCTATACACAATTCCATATGTTGGGCTGAGAAATTCCAAAGATGTGCAACTCATACTTAAATATTGTACAATTACTTGAAAGAAGAATCAAGGCTTCCCAACATTATTTACCTTTAAAAACCAGAAGTCCTGTGAGAAGAAACTAACACATGTTTTTTTCTGTCTCATTTCCCTTAGGGTAATTTGAGATAATCCAAGATAGTCTTCCTTTTAGAAAATACAGTTATATCTTTTTTTCAAATGATTTTATGTCATTTCAGATTTCAATAAAATAATCTTTCTGGAAAGATTTAGGGCAGGTGATAGACAAATGGAGATACACATAAGAATCAAAGAGGAATGTCTAGAGATCTCATCCCACTTCCTTTCTTTCAGAAGGGGGAAACGGCCTTCTGTTTTAGGAGGGCTTTTGGCAAATAATCCTATTTTTTTAAATCATTATTTTAACATTTTAGTTATTCAATTACTTTTTATCTGCTGTTTTATTTTATAATTATTTTATGATTTCATTTATATTGTGGGTTGCTAGAAATCTCTAAAGAAGGGGGTCAGCTTTGACAGAGCCTGGTTTATATGCTGAATGGGGAAGGATCACAGTTGACATCACGGCAATAGTTATGGGTGGGAGACATGATATAAATATAGGTGAGACAAGGATTTGTTTTCCCAGTTCTGGGTGAAAGATTTTCAGAAATTCCTTTTTAAAAAAAGGCATATTAAACCTATCTTTAAGGCTTATACTAGAATTCTGT
Organism: Naja naja; assembly: GCA_009733165.1. Taxonomy (NCBI): domain Eukaryota; kingdom Metazoa; phylum Chordata; class Lepidosauria; order Squamata; family Elapidae; genus Naja; species Naja naja. The sequence continues at coordinate 146,695,895 of CM019150.1, forward strand.
GTTTCTTGAGTCAGAATAGCATGAAACACATTAATTTTCAGCAGTGGTAGTCACGAGAAACCTCCGGAAGCTACAAAATGGGCTTTGGCATAGTATTGTTTCTAATTCCCCCCATCTTCTAGGGAGAGAAGTTCGAGTTAAATATTTAAGGTAAAGATGAATAAATAAAATATTCCTTATTTATTTGTTTGTTTAATTCATACAGCTGTCCATCTCAACAAGTGACCCAGGAGCTGAACAATATTACAATAAGTTAAAAACAATTCCAACTACAAATATAAAAACTAAAATATATTGAAGCCAAGGAAGTATCACAATCAACAGTCCCTAACAAACCAAGAGACGGGTCCCTTCACACACTCAGGACCTCAAGCCTTGGCCCACACCAGTTCTCTTCAGCCTTATGCAAGGCCAGCAAGGTCTGAGCTGTCCAAAAAGTACACTTAGATCTAAGAAAAATACTCAGTGAAAAGTCCTAAGTATTCATTGGGTGGAATTCAGAGGCCTAATGATGGTTAAAGCTGTGCTATATTTCAATAAAAGAAAGCATAAAGGAAGAAACAAGGAAGTATTTTTGTGGGTTTAGCTTAACAATTGTTGCTGAAATTGCTGGACTTACATGCAAACTACAATGATTGCCTATTTACTGTTGAAACACCTTAACAGAACCTTACTGCCAATACTAAAGTAATTCTTGGCATCAAATACCAACCGCCCCGTGCGAGCGCACAGACGGGGGCTCCTCGGGGTGCCGTCAGCGACTCAATGTCGTTTGGCGGTGACCCGGGGGAGGGCCTACTCTGTGGTGGCTCCCACTTTGTGGAATCAGCTTCCGCCAGAGCTCCGGCTGGCCCCCAATCTTCGCTCCTTCTGCCACGATCTAAAGACCTGGTTATTTGCGCAGTCCGGGCTGTGCTGACCTCCTGGGGGCGGGTGGGCTGATGGGTGTTTTAGTTTCTGGGGTTTTAAACTTGTACATTTGGCTTGTGTTGTTTAATATGCTTTTAGGTAATTATTTATTGTTGTGTTTTTAATTGTGAGCCGCCCTGAGTCCTTTTGGAGAGGGGGCGGCATACAAGTCAAATAAATAAATAAATAAATAAATAAATAAATAAATAAATAAATAAATAAATAAATAAATAAATCTCTAAAGTAGAACCTTACTGTCACGACTCCAAAATCCATAACATGGAGCTGCGAAACCTGAGAGCCGTACTAAAGATGAATTCTCATTACAGAGGAAGCCCTTGATTTGAATATGGACATTCCCGAATGTAACCCTTCTTGATGACAGCATTATCATCAGACTATAGATGGGGAGGGGAAACACCGGAAAAGCTGAATATAAAAATGCGAATAATTACTCACATGACTACACAAGAATATTAACACATGGTGGTGGCTTGTAGTGGGTGCATAATGTGTACTTGAAAGCAGGGGTGCAAATATCTGGGAACGTGGGATTATTATTTTGGTAATGACTATAATAACCCCGGATGTAGGTCAGTAGCAGCGTCCAGAAGACAACGCTAATTAAATAACTTTACTAATTACAAATTAACTGTATAAATACAGCTCATAGCAAGCCAGAGCTGACTTTAATTGCATTCGATGATTGTTATCCACGATTTGGAGCGCAATATGAATAAACCATTCACTGAAGATTTAGTGGTCTCGTAACCTTCCATAGCGTCAGATGAACAGCACTGACACTTACTATCAATACTAAAGTAATTCTATCTCTAAAGCAGAATGTTTTGACTGGTGTCCAATATGATTCCTTGCCAACTGGCCAGAAATTACGATGAAAATAAGTTGGAGTCTTTTCATCTTCCCTTTGCTCTAAATTCCAAACAGGATTGGGGTAAGGGTGGGGGTGGGGGCACACATTGAACTCTTACTGTCTACTGCCTATCTACATCCTCATCCCACCTCTTTGGAAGTTTCCAGCCTTTAAAACAGTTGAGCTCAAAAAGACAATAGGGGCAATAAAATATTAGATTCAATGAAAGGGAGAATTGACATATGGCTCCTGGGATCCAATAAGAGGAAGCAGGCTGCAAAATAAACATGCACGGGACTACAATATTGTGGATAACTAAAAGTCTAATATGTTTTGAGGGTGGACTGGAAAACCCAAGATTTAAATGGTTTAGAGAATACTGAAGTCAACTCATACCTGAATACAGGTATGCAGTACTTCCTTTGAAATAAAAATGATGTCAATTTAGCATAGGCTGCTATAACATTATTAAAGGAGTTTAATAATTTTTGCCCTTACCTTGTAAATTGTGCTTGTAAGAGTACCTGCAAAAGACCAACAGTTACCTTTATTTATGTAAGTTGTTTTTTAATTTCTTAACATAAAGAATATCTGCGCTTGAACACGCCTCCTGTGGCAAGCTTACCTTCTGGTGAATGAAATTTCTTTTCAGCAGAACAGTCAGTTTCCAGACCATAGATATATAATTCCTGTAATTAAACTCATGTGTAGTTTTACAACTGCATATAAATGAACTAAACATTTTACTTGTATTATTTTTTTGATAATAATTTTATTACCGTATGCCATCCAGAGTTATGCTGGAGTTTGTTACTCTTATACATTACATTTTGCTACAATAGCTATGGTGCATTCTGAAAAGCATTAAACAGTCGATTTGAGACTGCATTTTAGGAAAGTAAAATAACATTATTTTAGAATGTGGAGCTAACCCTACCTAATTATATCATCTTAAGTTTACCTCAAATTGAGTTTGACTCAATATGCAAACAAGTCCTCTGGGTGGAGGCAAGAAAATGGAAAAGGTCTGCTATGGCCCTATTCTGGATTTTCTTTTATTTTTTGATTTCCCAGTCTAATTACATATATGTTATTATCTAAATGGGAGAGATTAAGTATGTGATAATACAGGTGCATGTAATCAAAAGTCACATGAAATACAGCATATAAATGAATTTGACTTATTCTTAGGAATTTGATTTATGAATGTGACAAAATATTTTTTCAATCTTAACCTTCATTTTATTTCTTGTTCTTATTTATAACTTCTTTTGCTATAAAATATTCAACATATGACACATGTACGTCTGAAAAAAAGTTTTCTTTAAAAACAATGCCCAAACCTTTATAATTTAACCAATGTGCTTGGTTGTATTCAGTATACAGCGCCTGCACTATAGAAAAGTATTCAGTTATGACTACTTTTGTTCAATTGTGATTGATATTAATATAGTAGTCCCCATCTTTTGTGGCTTGGCGGCCCACTGGAAGGGGCGAGAGGGGAACTGGCTTGTGTGAGATAGTTTGACTTGCACAAGTTAAGCTCTGCATACATGTGGGCCAGCCTGCTGCTTGTGTGGCCTGGTTTGTAAATAGGCCACGGCCCAGTAGTGGGCTACAGCCCAGGGGTTGGGGACCCTCTGTATTAGTATATATCAAAATGGCAGGCTTCATTGTTTATTCAATATTTGACTGGTCTCTCTTTGCATAATGTTCTGGCTTGAGATGTGGGTATATTTTGCTTTTTCAAAATGATAATGCAGTATATTTATAAGGCCATACAGCACTTTGAATTCAGTTTTAGGAAAGATGCTCCAGCAGATTTAAGAGTACAGATGTAGCATTTGCCTGCAAATTTTAAAAGCAGCCACATCTTTTCCTGGGATCATATGGTAGTTCTAGTGGGTAGCTGCATGGTCCTAAGAAAAGGTACAATCCAGTGGTGGGATTCAATTTTTTTTACTACTGGTTCTGTGGGCGTGGCTTGGTGGGCGTGGCAGGGGAAGGATACTGTAAAATCCCCAGTCAGAGGTGGTATTTACCGGTTCTCTGAACTACTCAAAATTTCTGCTACCGATTCTCCAGAACTGGTCAGAACCTGCTGAATACCACCTCTGGTACAATCGCTTTGAGGGCTTGCAAATAGCAGGTGGTATGTTCCTGCTCCCATGTAATCTGAAATATTTTTCTATAGCTCTAATTATATGACAAACCATCCATTTATCATTAAACAGCAGATAGGTTCTGCATACAAGAATAGATTAGTTTAGTAAGAGATTGATGTACCTGGTGATTGAAGGTGTTGATTGGCAGAGTTGTCCCATAAATACCAGGAATGGCTTCTTTTTTTTCCTTCAAATTGGCAGGTTTGTCAACCCGGCTTTTTTCACCCAGTCTGTATGCAGATGAGAATTAGGAAGGACAAAAAAATATGTACATCAGAATGAACAAGAAATGAAAATAACAGATTGTTAATATAGGACAGAGCTCTGCCAAATTATATTTTACAAGATTTAGCATGCCAAAGTTAAATTTAAAAAGCCCTCTGGAGTAGTGAGAGGATGTAGAGAAATTATGGTCAGGAATGACAGCTGCAAAGCAACAGGAAGAGTGGTTTTAAAGTAGGATCAGAAGAAAGAAAAGGCAAAATTGAAGGTTTTGGGTTTTCCCCCCTAAAACAAAATATTCCTTACTTTAGCCCTCTGAAAAAGACATAAATCGTATTTCTTCAGGAAGCACACAAAACCCTGGCAGGTTCTGTGTTTCAGCACAGCATAAGAGAAAGTCAGGTTTCAAGAAGTAAAAAGGCATTTCTGAAGGGCTATTATCAAAGTCTGGAGAGAAAAAGAAGCAGAGCTCTAACTGTTTGTACTTAAAGGCAATAGTATAGGTGGTGTAATGGATGAGCACTCGGGCTGTAAGAAACTTAAATGAAGCAAACAAATCATAATCTTAAAAAATGATTCAAAAATAGTGGGACCGCTATTTTTTAATAGTGTCCAAAATGGAACCTTTGATAATTGTTTTCCATAGAATACAACTAGTCATTCATATTGGACATTATGATAAGAATTCAATGAACACTTCATTGAAAGTGTATTAAAAGGATTGGAAAATTATAACCCTGCAACAAAATGACTTCTGTAAAAATAGATTGTACATTTATTTAGGAACGAATTGGGAATAAAAGACAGGATATTGTGTGTATGGTAGAAGTAAAAGAGATGTGATAAAATTACAAACCCTATTGATTTCCTTTGCTGCCTAAAAGGGTGAAAAAGAGATTACTGTATTTAGGAATGAATTAATTCAGAAAATTAGATTGCAGTGGTCATACTGATTGGAAAAGGCAGAAAAGAAAGGACAATATGGCATGATAATAACCAGGATAATAAACAGCAGCTCCACATGTTTGGGATTATAATCCTTTAATATTTGCATGCTTGTTGGAAATGAGATTAGCTATACTTCCATATACAGAAAGTATTAGGTTGCCTATCAGGTGGGAAAGGTAAACCTTTAATTTTACAATATCTCTGTGAATATTAAATATTAATATGCAAATATTAAAGGATTATTTTTTAAACACAAATTATGAAATAGCGGTAGGTCGACATTAAATATACTTTCTCATCAAAATACTTTTTACATTCTCATTTATGTTTGTCTATATACCTGCATCTTAAATATTTTACATGCATGCCACATGTAAGAACCTAAAAATGGGCAGTATAATATGGAGGAGCTGAGATTAAACCTGTTCCTCCTTACACCTGTGGTTGACTGTGTAATGTTTAAAGCAAGTGGTCCTTAGACACACAACGACAATGTCAGTTGCCATGTCAAGGCAGTGGCTGAACTCTCCTTTCAAGCTAGAGCATTGTCAATTCTACACACATACACTCAGAAGATAATAAAGAAATAAGTTCAGTTCAACCTTTATTGCCAATGCACAACAGGTGTACAATGAACTAGGTGCACATTTCCACATACACACAGACACTACTACTACTACATCGGTAATAGTGCCATTATACTGGCACTATAAATACAGTTTAAACTAGCTTACTTTTTACCTTTTAATCATGCTTAAATAAACCTAGACTCTGAACAAAAAAAACTCAAGATAACAAAAAACCCACATTTTTTGTTATCTGGGTTTTTATTAAATTTTTATCTATTTAATCAGGTTTCACACTCAAATAAAGCCAAATTCAACAGGGGGAAAAACTCTAAATAACAAAAACACAGTAACTCAGGTTTAAACTAACTTACTAATAATGTCATACTACTATATTACTAATGTAATACTACCTGATAATATCAGGTAATGTAATAGAAAAACATTACATTTTAAAATGTAAAATAAAAATCTAGAAACCTAGGAAAAGGCAAGCGCCAAGCCAAGGGCGGCCCGACCTGGCCATGAGGCAGGCAGGAGCGCCTCTCTTTGGGGAGCAGACTTTATTTTGGGGGGAGGGGGTCGGAGATTCCCACCCGGCCTTCCGCCTTGCATTCCCTACCCTGGGAAATTTGTGAAACTTCGCTGCGTTTCTTTCTTAGGAGGAGAAGCAGAGCGACCACTCGCTGGGTACATGCTGGGGCAGGACGCGGCGGAGCGGAATTTGGGCTTAGCGCCTTGCGCCTCCGCTTCGGCCTTCAGGGTGCGTGGCGGGCCGCTACCTGCCATGGAAATAGCCCAGTCCCCGCTGCAACCTTGCAAGTACCCTCGGGGTTTCTCGAGGGCGAGGCGTCCACCTCTTTCTTTCCCCTGGCGTCGCCTTTCCCCGTGCCCCCTCGGGTCCTCTCTGGCCGCTCGCTGCGTTCCTAATCCTGATGGGGCGCACCCAGTTGGCCTCTTTTTCTGGGGAGGAAGGAGCAACGGAAAAGAGTAGACTCTCGGGCCGAGGCCGCCCTGCTCTGATGGTGTGAAATGGTCCCCTCGCCTGGTTAGCTGGGTCATAATGAAGGCGAGTGTAGTGGTGATCCCTGACGCGGTGTGGGGATTGTGCGGTGGAAAGATATAACCCATTGCCAGGTCTTTATAGGCGCCCACAGCTCGGGGGAGCCTGTTTGCATTTGGCGGGGAATCTGTGCCATAATCTTGGGACGGGGTGGGGGGAAGAGGACAGTGTTTCCTTGATTAGTTTATGCTATTCTTCCTGAAGCCATGCAACGTTTTTTTTTCCGTCCTCTCCTCCCAACCCCTTGTTTTTTAAACCAAAATGAAGAGTTTGAAGAATATTTTACGAATCTGCGGTTTAGCTTAGGTGACTTTTTGAAAGTCTTAACTTTTGTTATAGTAGATCAGAGTTGGAAGCACGTTTTAACTATTGTATGCTTGATTCTGTACGTAGATGTTTTGTGCTACTACGTAGATTGTTGTAATGCAAAATAATCGTGATAATACAAAAAGGTGTTGAGGAACTATTTGGTAAGTTATGTCGAATACTGCTAATAATATCTTTCCCTTCTTATATAGGGCAAGTGGGAAATCTTGGACAGAAATTTATAAGGCTTCATGTGAACTGAAGAGGCTGAACCAGACAATGAGAATTCAAAATGATGTCTTTGGCACTGCAATTGATAAGCTGTAGCACAGAGCTGTGAATCAGTGTGAAAGAGAAATTTTCTTTAATAGTTTAACTTTTTATTGTTAATATTGTCTCTGATAAAGCTTTTTTTAAATTCATATTTATATGCCGCCCTTCTCTGGAGACTCTGCACTCTGATTGGCTGGCAACTGCGGCTGCTGGCTATAAGTAGCAGCCGCAGCCCAGCCAAAGTGGGTTCGTTCTGAGCTGTAGTCACTAATAAACAAAGAGCTTGAAGCACTCTGCGTCTGTCTCTTCATGCAAACTTAACACTGGCGATGAGGATGGGATCTCCGACGGCAGAAGACTGGGAGACGTATGCAGATCGTTTCCAAATGTATCTGGAAGGAAACGATCTTGCCAACATTTCCGAGAAGTGGAAGGGGGCAGTCTTTCTCACGCACTGCGGTCCGGCAGTTTTCAAGATGGCGAAGGCATTGGCGGAGCTGCAGACGTGAAGGTAATGGAATGGCCTGACTTAGAAAAGTTGTTAAGAGCCCATTACGCCTCACAAGTATTGTGCCTCATTAAGAGACACGAGTTTTACCGTCGGCAGCAAGGGGAAAGCGAAAACGTAAAAGACTTCGTGGCAAGTTTAAGAGACATTGGGGGTGCATGTGAATTTAACAATTTAGAAGAGGCCATGCGCGATCGATTTGTTCTGGGCCTTAAAGACAGGGTGTTACAGAGCAAGTTATTAATGAGACCTAAGATCACGCTGAAGGAAGCAATAGAAGAGGCCTCTTCAGCAGAAGCTGTCATCAAACAGCTTAAAAAGGGTTTTGTAACTCACGGGTTACCTGATGTGCTTGTTTCTGACAGTGGCCCTCAATTTACATCCAACCTTTTTGAATCATATCTAGCACAACAGGGTATCAGACATGTCCTGACAGTCCCTGGGCATCCTTCGGCTAACGGCCGGGCTGAACGTATGGTACGATTTACCAAGGAAAAACCTCAGCAATTGGGTCCAGGGGATATCACTGAGAGAGTTGAAAAACTTCTCAGTGTTCAGCATATCACTCCCAACCCCTCAACTAATTTGTCCCCAGCTGAATTGTTGATGGGTAGGAAACTCAGGTCTCCCCCTGATCGCCTTCATCCCACTTACGCACCCAACGCACCACTAGATTCCACTAGCAAAATTCGCACATTCACTGTGGGTGATTCTGTTTATGCTAAGAACCTTATGGGTGAACCATTATGGATTCCTGCTGAGATAACCCAAATCACAGGCCCCAGGTCTTACAGGGTACAAATGGAGGATGGTGTCCTCTGGAGCAGGCACATTGATCAGTTAAGATCCAGATTGCCTCAGGAGCATCGCTTTTGCTCCTCTCTGGTTCCCATACCTACTGCCTCTTCTAGGGGAAGGGGAGGATCATGAGTTTAATGAACAAGCAAGAATCAACCCCATGTGTAACGAGCTAACACGACAGGAACCATCCCAAAACCTGTCACAATACCAACAACCATTTTCACAAGTGGAAGATTGCACATCATTACCTGATTTAGGTGCTGACATTGGGTTGGAGATGGATTGGGAGGAGAGACCAGGTTGTAGTAACCAAACAGGTTCTACCATTACTACAAGTCCTAGTAAGGAAATGTCAGCAGACACATTTCCTCCCTCACAAGGTGAGAACCTTAAAACATCTGAACTACGAGGTCTCAACGCACGTAAGAGCCCCACCTATTTAAAAGAATACATTAGATAGGCTGGGGTTTGAGTATGGACTGAACCTAGTGGGGAGGGATGTTATGTATGCAGGTTTAAAGTCATTGGTTTAGTTTGAACTGTTCTTGTAAAATGTAAGAAATGATTGGTTTAAAAAGTGCGGGAAAACCCTGCACTCTGATTGGCTGGCAACTGCGGCTGCTGGCTATAAGTAGCAGCCGCAGCCCAGCCAAAGTGGTTTCGTTCTGAGCTGTAGTCACTAATAAACAAAGAGCTTGAAGCACTCCGCGTCTGTCTCTTCATGCAAACTTAACATTTAGGATGTATTAAAAAGGCAGAATATTTCCCCCTAAAAGAGAAGTAGAAACTCAGGCAGAAACTCAGCCCCCCCCATCTTTGTTAATGGGCCATTAAGGCCTGGGCCAGTCTATTCTACATAACAAAGATCTACCTCCTTCAGGCAGAACCATTCAATTGCCCTTCATTGCACCACCTACCAAGTTTCAACCAAACTTAGCACACAGACAACCTACAAAGCTAGCTGTGACCTCTGACAGCAACCAATCAGGATACTGTTCCTGTGCCCCAGGAAGTTCAAAGCCAGAGAGGGTATAAAACCCAGGAACTCCCAGCATCTCTTCCCTTTTCTGCCCAGGAACTCATCCTGTTTATTAATAAACGTTTTCAAGCAGCTTCTATGTTTCCAGTGTCTTTTTCCCCCACTTGGAACTGAACCCAGAAGGATATTTCTTCCAATATAATTGTATAGTTTTTAGCAATTTTTAATGGATCTTTCTCATAAATTCAACATATATTTATATGAGTGTGACAAATGTAAAGGCAAAGATACAGATAAAGGCCTTCTTTGTGATCTTAAATATGGGAATTTTTTAAAAATGTCACCAACCAGGACTCTCCCTTTATCAAAATCCCTCCCTCCCTCTCTCTCAATTACAGTTAATTTTAATACATTACTTTTCTGTTTTTATCAGTGTATTTAAAACTTATATAATAGTGTTACCAGAACATGGCTCATCCTTTGCAGCACAATATTTACCGAATAGAGTTTTTTTTCCTGAGACAAATACGCTGAACTGAAATCAGGTGCTGTAAATGCACATTCCATGTTTTTTTAAAAATTTGATCTGTTGTCCAGTTAAACTTAACTATCTGATGTTAATAAACTTTAAAGCTAATTTGGTAACTAGAACCTACAAAAACAGTAAAAAAAAAAAGGAACAGAACTAGAAAATTGATGAGCACTGAAAATCAATACTTCATCAGCCTACTTCAAAGAAGTGAGCGTGAGTCTCAAGCACCTTTGCATTTTACAGTATTAATACATTATCAATTACCAGGACATCATGACTGAAACTACAAAATGTGGATGCTGAGCAAAGCAAAATAAAGTGAAATTAGCAGTTTTTATTACTTGAAAACTATCGGTTATACTCAACTTTAACTACATGGTAATATTTAGATAGTAATATTTAGTGCGGTAAAATACCAATCATTGCATTATTAGGAAAATAATACATGCTAATTTTGAGAGATCTATTTCACTAACAAGGGACATCGGAAACTGAACTCCTTCAGTAAGAGTATGTTAAGTGTTGCAGCCGAAAAGAAAGAAAATCCCTCCCCTCATGGAAACTATGTCATCTAACAACAAGAAAACAAAATTTCTGCACGGACTCCCATCTAAGAACTCTACAGATCCTGGATGTTGATCATGGCCATATTTATTTTTATGTCAACAACTTTTACATGCTCTTCAATTAGCACCAAATGGAGGCAGCGTGGCTGGGGGGGAGGGGTGGGCAGGCAAAGCATTCTCCAGCAATTGGAGTGAGGGAGGAGCCCCCTCCTTCATTCCTCCTGACCACATGATCAAGAAGCAAATCTGCCTCAGCATAAACAATTGGAAATTTGCTGCAGTAGTTGGACCAACACCAACCCTGCTCTCCCTCAAGCCTCAGATTTGGGGAAATGAATCACCTTTCACCTATATCTCGCATCTTTTGTGACCGCCCTTGGTACCTATGGCGCTGGTTGAGATATCCTATATCAGTGATTAGAAGTCTTTTCACAAATGGAAGAGTACTAAAATATTTGAAAAGAAATAGCATAAATTGGTTTTCTGGGGAAAAAGCTAGTTGTGAAACTGCATAAAAACATCTTCCAAAAATTATTCATCTACTTAACTAAGCCTTTTTTAAATGGAGCCAAGACTTTGGGAAAGAGCAGAGAATGATCTATAGGCAAGCTCTCAATGCCAGTCCTAGTATCACCGGCTCGGTCATCGTTGCTACCATGATGAACCTAATGATTTCCCAATGCTCCCCCATTTCTAATCGTACTGGCTCAGCAACCTGGGTAGCTGGAACCCCTCCGAGTAATGAGCTGTCCACCTGCTCGAAACGTATGGACTTGGCTAACTGCTTCACTCCCATCAAATGAAGCCTACAACGGTGAGGGTCCCCATGCCAGCTGCTGGGGCCATGGGGCCGGTGGAACCATGGGGCCCTGTAAGGCCTGGTCTGCTGGCCGGGCATCCAGGACAGCACATGAAGGAGGCTCCCTCCCCTCCAGGTATGGCAAGCCTGGATTTGGGCTCGACATAAGCACATGCCAAGGATGTTGTAATTTGCCTGTCTGCTGTATAGCTTTAAAGACTTAGTTTCTAGGCTTTTACTTCACCCTCCTTCCTTCCTGCCGGCATCATACTCTTGATTGCCCTATATGGTCCCACAGGCAGGGCCTCCTTGGGGTACCGTTGACCAGACATTGTCGGCTGCCGGTGCCCAGGGGTATGGTGCTGTGGGAGCACCCACCCTGTGGAACCAGCTCCCCTTGGGTCTTCGCTTGGCCCCTGATCTCCGCTCCTTCCTCCGGGACCTGAAGACCTGGCTATTTCAGCAGGCCGGCCTTGACTGAACCAAGGGGGGGGGGCGTTTAAAGTAATTTTAATTGGTTTTAGTGTATTATTGGGCTTGTACTGTTTATTTTTTAAGTAGATTATTGTATTGTGCTTTTATATTGTGAGCCACCCTGAGTCCTTAGGGAGAGGGGGCGGCATACAAGTCTAATAAATAATAATAATAATAATAATAATAATTATTATTATTATTATTATTACTCCATGTTTTTATTTTTCTTATTTAGGAAGCAAAATTAGTGATATGATCAGGGCTTGCATCACTGTGGACAGGTTCAAAGGACCATAGCTACTTCTCTATCTCCCTTATTTAATCTCCTTCCGGTGTGGCTATGTATGTATGCATGTGTCAACTGAAAACTGAGGTAGCTACACAGACAATGCCAAACGAGACCCTATTTTTATGGAGACATTGCAGAATTTCTCTATGATCATATTTGGATGATACAACTCACTGAGGAAGTTAATTTAACTTCAAACAGGGTGGGGGTCTAGGAGTAAAATTTATCCTCTCCGAATTAATAGGCTTATTCATTTGATCTCACTTACTCATTGAAACATCATGCTAATTCTTGGAAATCCAGTTAATCATATCATCAGCAGTGCCATTAAATATATTTTGATAGTATAGTTTCTGTGTCTCATTATTGCCTGTGACATCACATCGCTGTTATGACACCTGGATTACATAGTGGCAGGGGCAAAGAAAATGGCTTTTCACCAACTATATAAAGAGTTTGATAGGTAGAGAAAGTCAGAAGACCATTGTGTTCTGTATTGATAACAACTCCTTTCCTTTAAAAAAAAACCAGTACTTTTCAGAATGTTTTTTGGGAAAAGATCATGTCTTCACTTCCCACGACCAGCCACAAATCATCAAACAGTAAAGAAAGGAAGCTTGCTTTCAAGGATCAGGCCTGTGACAAAATCTAGTCTGAATCTACCATCACTGGTCAACTCTCAGAAGCTGAAATGCTGTGATAAGATGGATGAGATAAATGAAGTATTCCTAAAGCTCTCTATTCTTCACAACAATTTGCCTGATCCACTGAGAGATATATTGCTTCAATGTGCATGTGAAGATCAACAAAAGTGTAAGTTGTTATCACATATATATCCATTTTAGAGAATATCTCTACATGAAAATATGGTTGCTGATATTTTTACAGATTGCAATTTCTCAATTTTAATGAAACTGACCATGTGAAAATACTTGCTTCCTGGGATGAGGAACAGATGAAGTAGAAAAACTACCAGGTACAGAGTTTATTTTTTTAATTTTAATGGAATCTAAAACCTGCTCCAAACTTGGAGGACTCTGTGGTGCAACAGCAGTGAAAACATCACAATAAAACACAAAATCAAAGTTAAACTGAAGATAAGCATGCTGAACACAACCAGTCAAATGGATCCAAATTCTCCTTAAAATAAAACTGCTTTGTTTCCAAAATATCTGCAAAGTGGTACCTTTATATATTGGAGGGGTAGGATGGAAATGTAATTCAAAGGAGTGGAAACTACCATAGGGGCACTGTCTCTCCCACATGAATTCCCATGTGCCTTGAATGTGAAGCAATGGAAAGAGTTTCAAAAGGATATCTCCAGATGACTAGACCAGATGAGTGGTTTTAGCTCTGGTGTAAGTTTTAGTAGAGGCACAATTCTACATTGGCATCTCCAGAAATACGTATAATCCTTGTGTGTTGAAGTTTCAGAAGCAATTCAAAATTCTGCTCTAAGAAACTTTGGACCTCACTTGACTGGTTGTGAGATGTCTATTTTGAGGTAACTTTTGCCTTTTGTTGATGTTGGTTATGATGAGACTTGCAGCTTAGCTTCTGGATCATCTCTAAAAGCAGCACCATGTAAAGTACCTTGTAGTAGTTCAATTGGGCAATCATAGATGTGTGAGATAATGAAATATGAAGATTGGTTACTATTGCATTAATTTGGGGATAAGGCAGATGCAGTTGTTCGTATGGAGTTCATATCTACTGTAATTGGCTTAAAGCAAAACACTATTTCAAAATGGCATCGTTTTTATTTGGCTAACTTGGATTCTGAGATAGTGACTGCATTGAGTTTATTTGGCCTGTCTGAACTCCTAATTTCTTAATAACTGCAGTCTGAAAAGTTGTATGTACTTTTAAAAAGTCTGAAGTGGGATAAAGAAAGGATTATATTTCAATAAAATTAATCTTCTCTTGCAAGGAGAGCTTTTAATGTAAAAATTTCATAGCAGATTAAGAAAGAAAATATTTGAAATTTGAAAAAGGAAATGGGAAAACCAACAGCCAAAGACATTGAGTTATTTTATTGAAGAATCAAAATTGCACATTACTACAATCCTCTCCTGGCTTTGAATGTTTTTTAAACATTATAAATTTAAGTTTAAGTGCAGGTTAAAACATGGGTCTGTTTCTCATTTATCGTGTATGATAAAAAGCTATCATACAATTAAATGTAAGGGCACATCCCTTCCTCCCTTCCTTTCTGCCCCATACTCTGAGCATATCAGTCAATTAAACATTCAGTACAATAAAAATCCTGTTTCTTTTAAAGGATCAAAACATCTATTTTCAGTTTGAGCCAAAGGCACAATGGCACAATTTTTTTAAAAAATCAACTTATTTTCAAAAGACTAGAAATGTAGGTGCTGTATTTCTAGATAGTGATAATTCCATAAATTGGAAAACTACTGTTGGGATGACTTGCCTTCTTGCTCACACCTGATGTGCCTCTGAAGTAGAGGGATTGTCAACAAGCAATGAATGAATTGGGTGTGTAAATTCTGCACCTGATGTAACTGGAGTTGTGCTCTGTAAGACTTAAAAGGGATGACTAATACTTTGAATTGAACCTGGAAGCTGACTGGTAAGCAACACAGCAATTTCAGAATAGAAGTTATCCTGTGCTGGTGTGGTTGATCTGCCAGCATTTTAGTCAGCTAAACTTCCTGGATTGTGTCAGTGGTAGCTTTCAGATTGCCTCCAAGGGGGGTCCCATGTAGAACATACTTATTTTATTTTATTTATTTATTTGATTTGTCAATCGCTTACAAGATAATAGGTATAAGTATAAACATGAGTAAGAATACAGGAAATAGGTACAAATAAATGGGGATAATAGGACAGGGACGGTAGGCACGATGGTGCACTTATGCACGCCCCTTACAGACCTCTTAGGAATTAGGAATGAGGTCAATAGTGGATAGTTTGAGGTTAAAGGAGTGTGGGTTAGAAGATGTAACAACAGAGTCAGGTAGTGCATTCCAGGCATTGACCACTCTGTTGCTGAAGTCGTACTTTCTGCAATCAAGGTAGAAGCTGTTTACATTGAGTTTGTATCTGTTGTGTGCTCTTGTATTGTGGTTGAAGTAGTCATTGACTGGTAGGACATTGTAGCAGATAATTTTGTGTGCTACGCTTAAGTCTAACCATAGGTGGCGTAGTTCAAGGTTGTCCAAGTCCAAAATCTCAAGCCTGGTGATATAGGGTGTTCTGTTGCAAGCAGAGGAGTGTAGTACTCTTCTTGTGAAATGCTTCTGGACTTGCTCAATTGTATTAATGTCCAATATGCAGTGTGGATTCCAGACTGATGAGCTGTATTCGAGTATTAGTCTGGCAAAAGTTTTGTATGCTCTAGTTAGCAATTCAATATTTCCAGAGGAGAAGCTTCGTAAGATTAGATTTACAACTCTTAATGCCTTTTTGGCAATGCTGTTACAGTGAGCTCTGGCACTTAGGTCAATTGATATGAGAACTCCAAGTTTTTTGACAGAGTGAGGATCATCAATGAGGTCATATCCACCTAGTTTGTATTTGGTGTACTGATTTTTTTTTACCAATGTGTAGGACAGAGCATTTGTTGGTCGAGATTTGGAGTTGCCAGATGTTTGACCATTCAGACACATAATCAAGGTCGCTTTGAAGGATAGTAGCATTGTTGGTGGTTGTTGAATAGTTTTACGTCATCCGCAAAGAGGATGCAGTTTCTCATAAGGTGATCACAAAGGTCATTTATATAGAATATAAAGAGGGTGGGACCTAGAACGCTGCCTTGGGGGACACCGCTGTTAACTGGAGCAGGGTTTGATATAGCGCTCCCTATTTTTACTATTTGTTGCCTGTTTGACAGGAACGCAGTAATCCACTTATGAAGGAATCCGGAAATGCCATAAGAGTTTAGTTTTAACAGTAGTTTGTCGTGTACCACTGAATCAAAGGCTTTGCAGAAGTCTATGTAAATTGCGTCTATAGTTTTACCCTGGTCAAGTAGAGTAGTCCATACGTTTTTGCAGTGTACGAGTTGAAGATTGCAGGACAATTTTTTCCTGAAACTAAATTATTTTTTTGGGAGAGTAGGTTGTTTGACTCTAAGTGGAGAGTGATGAATTGGTTAATGATTGATTCCATGACTTTGCGCGTGACACAACACAGTGAGATTGGTCTGTAGTTTTCAACCAGGCTGAGGTCACCTTTTTTGAAGATAGGGATGACCATAGGTAAGGACCATAGGTTTGGTAAGGAGCTGGTTCTGAATGATATCTCATATATAATGCTTAGGGGTTCCTCAATGGCAGAGGAGAGCTTTTTAAAGAAGTATGCACGTAATCCATCAGGGCCAATAGATAGGGATGGTTTTAGGTTACGTAGTGCCTTTTCTACGTTATCTTCTGTAAAGTCAATATGTAGGTCATTACAGTTAGTTGTGGTACGGCTAGGAAATGTGGGGCATGAACCATTGCTGTTTACAAAGACTGAACTGAAGAATATGTTCCCATAAGCAGCCAAATGGTGACCCAGCTATTCCAGACATGACCAACAAAGGTACTGTTTCAAGGCCAGTATTAAGCAAAGGAAACCCTACCAAACACCAATACATTTTAAATTGCAGACAATTCTTCCCTTCTCTTCAGGTTATAAGGTTTCCTACTTTGACAATTTCTCCATGAATTTGATACCTAAAGAGGCATATTGTTCACCACCACCAAATCATATGCCCCTAAGTAAAAGAAGGGTTTCTAACCAGATTGCTAATCAGCCTGGACCTTTTGGAGTCTATAGACAAGATATGCCACTAGCAACTATCATTGCAAGGTAAGATACAAATAAACAATTATTTTTTATCATTGCATCTCCTACACCCCATTCAGTCTCTATTGTTCTTTTTCTCTAAGTTTTTTCTGTTACCTGTTGCCCCCAAATCCCTATTTTTTTTGCTAGACAATTTCTTTTCTAATAACAAGCAATATTAGAGAAACAGCATTTACTAACCTCTACAACATATAGTATGACAAAAGTAGAGAGTATTGGTGTATAGCTCAGTGTTGAACTGTTGTGTTTGTGGCATTTCTCTGAGTTTGACTGTTTTCATGCAGCCTTTCATTACCAGCTAAATACCACTGCATAGAAAAGTAAAGTTTGCTGATTGTTTGCATGTAATAGCTTGCCCTGCCAGCCTTGGTTGGAGTGTAGATTCTTCCTTGAAATTTCCTTGATTAGAGTACTGTTTCTACTTTCATTGTTTATCTGGGCTATTTTTTGTTTAATTGGGTGCTGGTTGTTAAGGACAATGGACTTTTTTTCTTGACTTTTGATTTTATCTTTTAAATGGTGCATACATGATATTTAGTTTTATATCGACTCCTGCCGATATCCAGTGCCAACCGCCCTGTGCGAGCACACAGGCAGGGGCTTCTCAGGGTCCCATCGGCAAGCCAATGTCGGCTGGCGGTCCCCCGGCGACGAGCCTACTCTGTGGCGGTCCCTGTCCTGTGGAACCAGCTGCCCCTGGGGCTCCGTTTGGCCCCTGACCTCCGCACCTTCCGCCACGATTTGAAGACCTGGTTATTCGACCAAACCGGGCTGTGACTGCCTCTTGGGAGTGGATGGGGTGGTTTTAATTCATTTTAAATTTGGTATTATTGGGCTTGTGTCCGTTTAATTCTTTTTAGCTATTTATTGTCAATGTATGTTTTAGTTGTGAGCCGCCCCGAGTCTTCGGAGATGGGGCGGCATACAAGTCCAATAAATAATAATAATAATAAGTCTGTTGTTGGTCAATTTATCAGAATGCCAAACTCCCAAGAATTCCTAGCATTTTTGGATTTGACTGCATCTAAACGTCAACAGTTTCCCAGTTGAAATTGTGATTGAATTTGTTCATTCATTCATTCCTCTATAAATGCCCATTAACAGTTGTGACTTTGGGCAACTCATAGTTAAAATCAATTCAAAAACACAACTAATAAACAAAATACAGGAAAGCAGCAAAAACAGAATAACTCCTTAAAACCAAATGAAAAACCTAATTAGAAGCAAAACGAAAAAACCCCAAAATACAAAAGCAGGCAATGCACATTGTGGATCAATTTAGCTAACTTGAGTTGTTCTCTTAGCTGTAATGTCTCAGATGTTGGATTCAGAGGTAGTAGTTCTAAGGCATTGAATTAAACTTTATTTTTTAAAAAAACTATGAAAAAGTGTGAAAAGTGAAAAAGTGTGGAAAGAACTTAGCAATTTATGGTTTTGGCTATGGGTATGACTGTTGCTATAATTGGCTTGACGAATAAAAAGGAACTATTACTTCCAACATGGGCTGTGTACTGATTCATAGGGTCGAAGCTTCTGCTAATATACCTAATATACCTGTGTCCGATGTTATTGATGACAAAATGGCAAAGAAATAGGCAGAGAGACAGAGAGCCTGTAATGTGAAAGATAGAAACACTGATGATATTGGATTCGTTTGAGTCTTGATGAATATTCACAGGCTGACTGTATAATAAACATTTTGAACAGGATCCAATATACTATCAACCTTTTTACTGAATAATTGATTTTCTATGGGAGATCCATGGAAGAGCCAAGCCATGGTAATGAAGGCCATCAGAAGCTGACACTGTTTCTGCAGCAAGATCCTTGAAGTAAAGTCTGCTTATTTAACGCTTTGTAATCCAGCTTGGAAAACTACAAGTAGTTCTCAATTTACAGCCATGATTGGGACTGGAACTTCCATTGCTAAGCAATGTGGTCATTATTCAAGTTAGGTCCAATTTTACATCCTTTTTGCTATAGTCCAAGGGTGTCAAACTCAAGGTCTGGGGGCCTGTCCGGCCGACGGGTGCTTAGATCTGGCCTATGGGGCTGCTCTGGAAACAGCAAAGGACCAGCCCACTGTGCCTCTGCCAGCAAAAATGGAACTCAGGAGGGCCGCCTTCTGGCAGAGGATTGCAGGAAGCCGTCGCAGCCAAAAACAGCTCGAGAGCCCGTTTTTGCTGGTAGAGCGCTTGAGCCACTACAGGCGCCCCTGACACAAGTGACATCAAGCTGGTCACGCCCACCCTGTCCACGCTCACCCTGGCCCCCAGAGGTCAAATACAATCCTGATGTGGCCCTCAATGAAATCGAGTTTGACATCCCTGCTATAGTCATTAAGCAATCTTGACTTTGCTTGTTGGAAGCTTGCTGGAAGGTTCCAAATGGGGATCACATGACCCCAGGATGCTATGACAATTGTGCATGAATCAGTCGTAAGTCATTTTTTAAGCACCATTGTAACTTCAAGTCACTAAATGAATGGTCATTGACGACTACCTGTAATGATGAGTTGCTTGTCATCATTTTGGTTAGAAGGTGGCGAATATTGTTGTCCCCACTCCAATGCTGATATTTGGCATTATAAGATTAGCAATGGTTTCTCAGCAAAAGAGCACCACATTTAACAAGGAAACACAACCATCTTCCTACATCTGGTACAAATTTTCAGGTGTTTGATAGGTTGGTAGGCAATTGGGAAGGAGAATCCATGGATCCTTATCCATATTTAGCTATGCTGGTATTCCTGGAAACTTGAGTAATTGCAGTAATTTAAAAATTGTGTACTGAGCCATATGTTTTGACTATTTCACCTCACTCCAGAGATCAAGAGATTGGATTACTGTATTAGCTCAATATAGAATTTAATATCTTCAGAATAGCTTGCTCTCCAATGTCTGCATTCAGGAAACGTAAAAACGTGAGAATGTTACCAGTTGTAGATATATTATTATTATTATTATTATTATTATTATTATTTATTTATTTATTTAGACTTGTATGCTGCCCTTCTCCCTAAGGACTCAGGGCGGCGAACATTTTAAAAACCGAACAAATTACAATAAAAAATAATTAAATAACTACAAGCCTAAAAACAATTAATTAAAACTCAAATAAAACGACTAAAATAACCCACCCCTAAAAAATAACCAACCCCCGGGTCAGTCCAGACCGGCCTGCTGAAATAGCCAGGTCTTCAGGTCTCGGCGAAAGGAGCGGAGATCAGGGGCCAAACGGAGATCCACAGGGAGCTAATTCCACAGGGTGGGCGCTCCCACAGAAAAGGCCCTAGCCCTGGGAACCGCCAGCCGGCAATGTCTAACTGACGGGATCCCAAGGAGACCCCTCCTGTGGGAGCACACAGGGCGATCAGAGTGTGACGCTGGCAGGAGACGTTCCCGCAAGTACCCAGGACCCAAGCCCTTTAGGACTTTATAAGTCGTTACTAGCACCTTGAAGGCAACCCAGGAGGCAACCGGCAACCAGTGCAAGCCGCGCAGGAGGGGTGTAACATGGGAGTATCGGGACACCCCCATCACAGCCTGTGCGGCCACATTCTGCACCAGCTGCAACTCCCAGGTGGTCCGCAAGGGCAGCCCCATGTAGAGAGCGTTGCAGTAGTCGATTCTGGAAGTGACGAGCGCATGAGTGTTCGAAGGGCATCTCGGCTCAGATAAGGGCGGAGCTGGTGAACCAGCCGAACCTGGGCAAAAGCCCCCCTGGCCACAGCCCCCACCTTAAGATAACTACAACCACATTAACAGTTTTAAAACCATATGGATCAAATGAGTGATATAGATGTTTCAAATTCTTTCTTGTGTTAATATAGCAGTACAGTGACTGATGATATCTTGAGAAGATATGACTGTATTAACATCAAGGCCTAAATCAAGAAAGATGAACAAATGATTAACAGATAAAGCTAAAAAAATAATTTCATTTCTTTGCAGGATGAATAGGTTGGAGAATTGGTATGATGACAACAGTAGTAGGAATGTGGAATGGATGAATATTTTGGATAATAACATTACTAAGATATATACAAATAGGTCAAAAACAAGAATACTGTCACATACCATTGTTTATTTTAACGGGTAATTTTAATAAAAGATTCTTATTAAATATATATATTCATTACATATATCAATTCCCCACACAAAAAGTAGTTAGTAAAACAGAACTGTATGTCAGAGCTTTGCAATTATGCTAGCTATTAAAAAAGGAAGTTGTCCAATAGTCTCCCTCCTTCCCACAGAACCAGTCTGTCTTGGAATCTCAAAGTCTCAGCTCTGCAAGTCATTTTCTGCAGCTTTGTAAGTTTTGGGGGAAGAAAAGCTGTGCTGTATACCTGGTAATCGCCCCTTTAATACTTACTACTAACGTGGTGGGTCTCTTGGCAACAATATGGCCTATTAGGTTGAGCTGCCTCTTGTTCCAAGTAGCACTACCTTCCAGAAACTTGAGTTAAGGCATTAATGCGAGTAAGGCAAACAATAACAGGGTAAGTGAGATTTTTCACCAGGAAAATACTGCACACAGAAAGAATCCTTCCTTCCTTTTTTTTCTGCATGTGATCTCAGCCTTGATCATACATCCATACTTATTCTTAGCCAATGACAATCTTGTTCATGCCTTTTCTTCTCACGTCATCTTCCGCTTTTACTGTTAAAGAAGCCACCATAGAAAAAAAAAACCAAAACATTTTAGGGCAGGCATTTTCCTGCTCTGCAATAAAACCTGAATGGCATATGTGCCAACCATTGTTTTTTTTTTTAAAAAAAACTGTATTCAATGGCATATGGTCATTGTGGTCTGATGATCGAGATGCAAGTAGTCTGGCTAATATGATCTGGGTTGAGTTCGATCCTGTCTCCGAGGATGAAGTGGACAAGATTATGCGGCGCTTGAGCTCCACCACATGTTTGTTGGACCAGTGCCCCTCCTGGTTGGTATATGCCTCCAGGGAGGTCACCTGCGGTTGGCTCCGGGCAGTGGTCAACGCTTCGTTAAGGGACGGTGTCTTTCCCTCCGCCTTGAAAGAGGCGGTGGTGAGGCCCCTCCTGAAGAAGCCTGCCCTGGACCCGACCGTGTTAGACAACTTTCGTCCAGTCTCCAACCTTCGCTTTTTGGCGAAGGTTGTCGAGAGTGTGGTGGCTCAGCAATTTCCACTCTTCCTGGATGAAGCGGACTACCTGGATCCATACCAATCGGGTTTCCGGCCTGGGTACAGCACGGAGACGGCATTGGTTGCACTGATGGATGATCCCTGGAGGGCTCGGGACAGGGGTTTTTCCTCTGTCCCAGTCCTATTAGATCTCTCAGCGGCTTTCGACACCATCGACCATGGTATCCTTTTGAGGCGACTCGGGGGGTTGGGAGTGGGGGGCACTGTTCTGCAGTGGTTCTCCTCCTACCTCTCGGGACGCTCACAATCGGTGTTGATGGGGGCAGAGGTTGGCCCCAAGGGCTCTCACTTGTGGGGTTCCCCAGGGGTCGGTCCTCTCATCCCTCCTGTTTAATATCTACATGAAACTGCTGGGTGAGATCATCCGTGGTTTTGGGGTGAGGTACCACCAGTATGCTGACGATACTCAGTTATACATCTCCACCCCAAACCAGGTCAGTGATGCCCTCTCTATGATGACCCGTTGTCTGGATGCGGTATGGATCTGGATGGACGGAAACATGCTTCGACTCAACCCGGCCAAGACTGAGTGGCTGTACATACCGACATCTCGGTCCAGTCAGGAGTGTCCATCGTTGGCCATAGGGGGAGAGGTGTTGCCCCCTGTGGATAGGGCACGGAACCTGGGGGTCCTCCTGGATGCGCGGCTCCAGTTGGAGGATCAGGTGGGGGCCATGGCCAGGGGGGCCTTTGCTCAGGTCCGGCTGGTTCGCCAGCTTCACCCGTTCCTGGACCGAGATGCCCTGCGTACAGTCACTCATGCTCTTGTTACTTCCCAACTCGACTACTGCAATGCTCTCTATTTAGGACTGCCCTTGCATACCATCCGGAGATTGCAGCTGGTGCAGAATGCGGCCGCGTGGGCGGTGATGGGAGTTTCCCGATTCTCCCATGTTACACCCCACCTGCGCGACCTGCATTGGTTGCCAGTTGCACTCCAGGTGAGATTCAAGGTTCTAGTTTTAACATTCAAAGTCCTACATGACATGGGTCCGGGATATCTAAGGGAGCGTCTCCTGCCGATATCAAGTGCCAACCGCCCTGTGCGAGCACACAGGCAGGGGCTTCTCGGGGTCCCGTCGGCAAGTCAGTGTCGGCTGGCGGTGCTCCGGGGCCGAGCCTACTCTGTGGCGGTTCCCGCCCTGTGGAACCAACTACCCCTGGGGCTCCGTCTGGCCCCTGACCTTCGCACCTTCCGTCACGACTTGAAGACCTGGTTATTTGAACAGGCCGGGCTCTGCTGATCTCCTGGGGGGGAGGGATTTTTAAATTAATTCTAACTTTAAATATTGGGCTTGTGTTTGTTTAATTCTTTTTTAATTATTTATTGTTGATGTTGATGTTTGGTTTTAGTTGTGAGCCACCCCGAGTCTTCGGAGATGGGGTGGCATACAAGCCCAATAAATAAATAAATAAATAATAAATATTTACGGTTGTTAAAAACTCTGCAAAATACATCAGAGTATAATGAAGTTGTAAAGTATTAATTCTTATTGTATGCATTTGAAAACAAATATTTGATAATCTTTTTTCTTTAGTAGTGCCATTATTTTTATTTTGTTTTGCTTTCTCCACAATAGATGGATACCAAAGACCATGTCCTTTCAATTTGACCACCAATCAGCTATTCAAGAACTTGCAACTTTTGGTGACATTGAATCCCTCATCCCTTGTGGAAGACAATCAGTCGTCGTCACATTCAAAGAAATCTGCTCTGCATGCAAAGCAGTGAGTGCTTTCCCGCCTAATGGCCCAAACAGGCATCTCCGGTGCTTTTGGCATCATAAATTCATGTCAAACTACAACATTCTAAAAGACAAAGAAAGCTAAGCTCTAGCCAGAATGAAGGGACCATCTGGATATGTATCCAAGGTATTCATTTAATGACAATTTTTGTAGTAAAGGAAGAGAAACAACTTACAGCAATTTATTTTGCATGATTGGCTAGAGACTAGAGCTTTGATTTCTTCTGCATGAAGCTCATTACAGCTTGCATGCATTCTTCAGATAGCCATCTTTCCATGAGACATTCACATTCCTGAGAATTAACTTCGTATAGCTTCTCTTTTTCCATGTTTCGTATTAGCTGCTTGGAGACTGCCAAAGTCTGGAGAGGTAAAGAAATAAGCAACATCTGGTTAATACGGACCACAGCAAGCCCATCTGGCTGGTACTGCTAATCAAGGATCAATGAGAGAATTTACATAGAGAACTAGAGCCCAAAATTGGGGCCTGCCCTTCTGCCCTCTCTCTGCCCAAATCATTTCCCTTCAGCTGGCTTCCAAACCCAAAACAATTCCAAGGGAATAATTAGGTACCTATCTCCCAAATTTCTATGCTATATTGCTGTCTTGGGCAAGAATAGGCCTGGAGCACAAATTTACTTAAAATTACGTGCGCTATACAACAACAAAAAACCTGGGTGTTGTTTCATAAACGAAGCAGATTATGTAACAGATTTTATCTTTATGTTGTTGAAGAAATTATAATGGAAATTGTCTTTCTGCTTATAGATGGTCAACAGCTGTCCATCTACATTACAAGTGAAAAGCAGGAAGAAGGCAATTAGGACAAATAAAATCAGTCATTCCATATCTTTCTGCCTCTAATACTCATTTCTCTCAGTATATGTACAAGCAAACCTTATCAATTTGAATTAGTTTACTGCATTTGTTTAATGTCAAAAACTGTTGGAAAGCCTTTTTTATGATCTGTATTGTTTAACATAAAGAGTCTTTAACGTAAGGAGTCAGGCAGATGTAACTATGATTTGAATTCAACAGATTTTTAATTGCAATTCTCTTTGTCTCCATGTACATGCAGTCTTTCTCTATAGATATGTACTCAGAAATAAAATCATAATTGGTTCTCAGAGATTTAAAACCATATAGAGATGTATAGAACTGCAGCATGGATATAATTCATGGTTTGGTTGTTTCCAGGGTAAGATTATGAAGATTCAAGCCATGATTATGTCTGAAAAAAATGTTAACAGACATAGATGCTTGTCAAATGCATAGTTTCAAGTTGTCACTATTATCTACCTTATAGAGTTCCACAACAGAGAGAACACTGTTCTGTCTCCCCTTCCCTTCCCCAGAAGGTAAGGAACTTGGCAGCAACACTAGCACAGAGAGTCACGCTGGCCTGTCTCCAAAATCCAAGTTATCTCTCCCGATAAGAGTGTTGGCAGTCACCCAGGCTCTCACTGCCAAATTCAGAACTGACAAGAAATGAAGTACTCACAAAAGGAATGATTTAATCCCAAAGTCCAGAAACCAAAACAGGCACAACACAGACGGAATTCTCAGCTTATTCCACACTTTGTCACGTATGGAGTTTGTAACGTAGGCACACCCACTTTTATACCTGGTGGGGTGTGGTCCAGCTCAATCTCTGGCCCTACCACCCACGTTGCTGCTGACATTTCTCCCTCCGACGTTGCCTGGGATCAAGCCAGGAATCCTCCTCCTCCCTCCTCGCGGGTCGCACTGATACGCGCTCTCAGGCTGTTCCTCTTGGCTTTCTGAAGAAACCTGAGGCATTGCCAGGGAGGAAGGTCCTGGGGAGGGAGGCCTTGCCAGGGAGGAAGGTCCTGGGAGGGAGGCCTTGCCAGGAGGAAGGTCCTGGGAGGGAGGCCTTGCCAGGGAGGAAGGTCCTGGGGAGGGAGACCTTGCCAGGGAGGAAGGTCCTGGGGAGGGAGGCCTTGCCAGGGAGGAAGGTCCTGGGGAGGAAGGCCCTGGTGAGGAAGGCATTGCCCGTTCCTCCTCTTCTTCATCATCCAGGTCCTCTTCCTCTGTCAGCACAGGCTCACGAGGCAGGGCCACAACAGAACACAAAGTAGCTTAAGTAAAATAATTTCGACTGGGAAAGGATATAGATTCAGCTATTTATCCACAAACAGGATTTGAAACAAAATAAATGGGTAATATTTTTATTATATTTCTTGTATTTCTTTTCTTTCTAGTTTCTTATTGTACCTCCAAAACCATTTTTCAATATTCTGTGGGTACCAAACTAGTTCAGATTCACTGAGATATTTTGGAAGTACCCCTACATTCCTTTGCTTTTTTTCTTTTATTTCTAGTTCATTTGTTGTCTTGCAACCTTCTTCCTTATACTTTCTCTCCTGTGAATTGATTATGGCGTTAGGAATGTACAAAACATTTCAATCTTACAACATTTCAAAGGAAATGCGTATAGCTACAAGAATAAAATGTTTGCTTCAAGTGGTGTCATTTCAATATACAATTTGAAGTTCTTACAGGTAGTTCTTGACTTAGAACATAAATACAGCCATAGGTTGTTGCGGTTGTAAGTCGAGGCATCACCTGACTGGATTTGAAGCTACAACTATCTTTTTACAATGGTCATTAAATGGGGCCACACTTGTTAAGCAAATCTATCCCCCCAATGGGCATCTTATGCCAGAAAGCAGAAATAAGCCAGAAACCAGCGAAAAACACTGCAAACTCTGATTGTGGGCCACTGCAAATGGCCATAAAATGAGCCAATTGTCAAGTGCCTAAAATGCAATCGTGACCATGGAGGTTTGTGTCCATGATAGCTACAAAAACAGATCATGGAGAGGTTCGTTGAACATTTTTTAAATGACTGGTTGCAAGTTGAGGTCTACCTGTAATTTGCGCTTTTGTGATTAGAGACTTTTACTCTTTCCAGTTCAGCTAGTACTGTAACAGGGATCTGTCTTGTTCTCACTGCTTCTGGTTTACCTTGGACTGAATAATATGGGATTGGAATATTAAGAGAAAAAATGTGTTCAGCACAAAAAAGTTTGCTTGCAGCTCAATCATTGCTGGTGTGCCTGGTTAAGTTATAGCTGTTGATATTTTATAAGCTATTTGATCTGAGAAACTGGGGTAGGTTGTAATTAAGAGTAAAATTTGTATATATTTTGAGTTGTGCCTTATTTTGCAAGCCAATAATGCAAAGCTTTGTAGGTGCATGCAGTGCTAGTGTCCAATACTCATAGCACTAGCACTTAGACTTACATACCGCTTCACAGTGCTTTTACAGCCCTCTCTAAGTGGTTTACAGAGGCAACATATTTCCCCCAACAATTTGGGTCTTCATTTTACTGACCTCAGTAGAATGGAAAGCTGAGTCAATCTTGATCCCCGTCAGGATAGAACTCCAGGTTGTGGGAAGAATTTGCCTGCAATACTGCATTCTAACCACTGCGCCACCAGGGCTTCTACTCATAAGGCTGCATAGACGTAAAAACTATAAAGTTTTGGTTCATTGCTTTTTAGCTTTGGTATGCAGGTGCACTTTGTGCAAGCTCATATTCTCGCTACTCTTGCTTTTTATTTCTAGAGTGCATTTAAAAATAAAATAAAAACAAATGAATCTATTTTGGTTTGGGGTTGTTATTAACCTCCTGTCCTCTCTTGGTGAGGTTCTCTTCTGTTAAAGTGTTACTCACTTGGATTACATAGGCATGTATGTTCTTGCCCTATTATTATTTACTACTATTTTAGAATACATTCTGCTGGTTTCTTGCAAATCATATTTTTAAGTTATGCTTTAATCTTTAATTCAGTTTATTAGATAAGCAATTTAGGAGTGGTGCAGCGGCCTAGAGGAGGAGCTCAGGCCTCACAATCAGGAGGCTGTGAGTTTGATCCTAGGTAGAGGCAGGTATTTCTCTCTCTGGGTACAATGAGAATATATCTGCTGAATATACCTCCGCATTGGCGACAGGAAGAGCATCTGGCCAGTAAACACTCAGTTCCATTCAGTTGCCCAGACTCCACCCCACAAGGGATTATGGGGTTGTTAAAAGATGTTGGTGATTAGATAAGCAATTTTGCTAACACTAACCTTTTTAGGAAGATTAGCATAAGCCTTCAGCCTTGCCCACACTTCTTTTTGGAATGTACTGTCAGGAAAAACCTCAGCAACAAGCCCCTGCGAACAGGCTTCTGCAGCAGTTAGCTTCTTGTTGAAAAGCAGCATTTCAGTGGCCTGATTAAATGAGAAAAGAAACAACGGCTCATTCTGACTTTCCACTGTTTCTAGTGCATTTGTTATATATAAGGGATAGAAGAACACGTCAGTGTATCATTCATAAACTATCTTAAGGTTCAGTCACTGACATCTACCCATGACTTTGACAGGCAGAGTAAAAGTAGGCCATTTGAACATGACTGATCAAGAAGCAATTCTGATATATGACAAGGCTATGATATTATTATAGCATTAGTATATTTTGGTCAGCTAACTGCTCTGAATATTAAAATGTTATTAAAATACAGTCCTGACCATGCCCCATATGGCACATAAGAGCCCATCATTACATGGCCCTGTTCTTCATTTTCTAAATTTTTCTAAATCAACCATCAAGCAGTTAAAATCTTCACATGCTACCTTAGTTAACCCCATAATTTTGGGGAATGTGTATGAAGAACATCCTTCTGGACTTTGACCCAGGTTGCTAAAAGGTGTATGAAAGGTAGCCTGTGGGGAAAAAGAAATATTGTCAACATAAGAGATTTTATTCTTCCTTAGAAGAAAGAATCTAGCCATGTCATTTTCAAATAGTATGATTAAAAACTCTTATCACACTGAGAGCTGTAAGTGTGAACTTCTCTGATCCAGTTACAGTACAATCGTTATCTACAACAAGAGTAACTTTAACATGCACTGAATATTTCTGTATTTACAGGGGGTTTTTTTGTGCAAGTGGCAAGACTCTGATGCTGAGATGTGTATGATTTAGAGATTCATGGATGGAATATTCTATGTCAAATCTACTCCAAGCCATGCTATTCTAGATGGAAACTGGCAGTTTTCTCAAAGTAAATTCCCTAAATCTGGTTTAAAGTGTCCCTTGGAGCAAATACCCTACTCAGATGGATGTTCTTTAAACCAGAATAATCCACAATATTGATGTTATATGAGACTGCTTAAATGAAAAAGCAATAATGTGATGGTCATTACATCGCTGTTATTATTTGCTGGTGACGCTTCCTTGTTACAGGACGAGCTGCATATACCGTATGAAAACTGGAATTTTCTTTGCATGAGTGTAGTCTTCCAAATTAAAGAATTTCTTTCTGAGAGAACCAATGGTGGAGGCAAGGAAATTGACGTGTAGGCAGGGAGGGGGAAAAAACCCTAACCCCTGTGCAAGCTGGCAATGTAAGAGATGAGGTACATAAAATAAGGAACAAGAAAACTAAAGCAGTGTTTATTTTATTTATTTATTGGATTTCTAACCCGCCCCATCTCCCAAAGGACTCGGGGCAGCGCACAATCGTAAAACAATACAAAATATACAATTAAAAGACAATTAAATGAGAAACCCAATTAAAAGCTAAAAACAGTAAAACCATTGTTTAAAATCCCCTCCCCACCCTCAGACCAGGTCAGCAAGTTGGAACAACCAGGTTTTTAGGCACCGGTGGAAGGAGCGGAGGTCAGGGGCCACTCGAAGCTCCAGGGGGAGCTGGTTCTATAGGGTGGGTGCTCCCACAGAGAAGGCCCTACCCCTAGGGGTCGCCAGCTAACATTGTCTGGCTGACAGAACCCCAAGGAGGCCCACTCTGTGAGAGCGCACAGGACAATGGGAAATAGTTGCTGGCAGCAGGGTCTCCCGTAAATATCCCGGTCCTAAGTCATGAAGGGCTTTGTAGGTTAACACCAACACCTTAAATCTCACCCGGAGGGCAACCGGTAACCAGTGCAGCGTACGCAGGAGGGGTGTAACATGGGAGTATTGGGACACTCCCATCACAATCCGCGCCGCTGCATTCTGGAAAAGTTGAAGCCTCCGGGTGGTCCTCAAGGGCAGCCCCATGGAGCTGGAGATGGGAGATGGGAGGAGAAGGGAAGGTGAGAAAGGCAACTGGATGAGCAGGAAGCTTAGACAATCCACAGCTGATCAGCAGAAAGGACTAGGGGACCTCTGCAACAGATGAAGAACCACCACTGGTGGGATTAAAATAATTTAACAACCAGTTCACCTAAGGTCAGGTTGGCTGTTGTGGGAGGGGTGCCCCATCCCCATCCTCCAGCTCCATCACACATGCGGGATGAGCCTCCCGTGATGGCCAAGCAGCCCCTGGATGAACTGGTTGTTAAATTAACCACCACCACCCCGCTATCAAAGTGGATCCTGGGCACTGCGCTGCAATGGAGAAATGTGCAACAGAGTGGCTGGCATGAATGAAGGAGGAGGAGCAGGGAGAAGAAAGAGGGAAAGCAGCTTTCTCATTCTCTCATGCCAGCCACTCTGTTGTCCATTTCTCTATTGCAGTGCAGTGCCCAGGATCCACTTCAATGGTGTGTGTAGGGGGGGAATAATTTAAAAATCAGTTCGCCTGAAAAGGCACCCTTGGATAAGTAGCAATGCAGTGCAAGACCTAGGCAGTTCAGATGAAAGAGTTAAGAGTTTGAGTAAAAGGGACACACTCTTATCTCCTTACATTCATGTTTCTTTGGGAACCACAGTAACTAGGCTAGTGAAGGAAAGTGGTTAGTATCCTAAGGCAAACATTTACATAAGCAGTGGGGGGAAGTGGGAGAGGTTATCTTGTATTTTACAAATGAAGAACTATTAAGGTTTCCTTTAGGACTCTATTTTTGCACTTCAACATACAATTTCTTTGTATTTTTGTAGTTATGAGTGTGCCAGCTTGCAGGTGCTTCTAGAGAGGTTTTTCTTTTTTATAGGCCTACATGCCTATATCCCTTCCCAGTTATGAGAACATTCATTAAAAAATATAATTCAATTTTATGAAGAAAATTCCAGTTCTCATACACAGCATCTCATTCTGCCACACTTTGATTCTCAAAGTAGGAAAAAAAGAAACTCAATATCTTGAACAAATAAACATTATTCCAACAAAAGTCTATTTCCACAATGATCTAATGGTAGTGACAGGAATCAAAGAGAAAAAACTTACTTGGTCCGTAGCATATACGATGTCAAAAAGTCCGAGCAGAGTTACAGAGATCCCAACAGCTGGCCCATTTACCACAGCAATTAATGGCTTTGGAAAATCAATAAAATGTTGAACAAAGTTTCTGAGAATAGAAAGGAATAGGAATCAATTTACAAACAAGATAATATTTTGGAATGTCACAACACGTGAACATTTTTTCTGTTAGGGAAAAAACCCACTAAATTTATTAGATATTCCTACAGCTGAATTTCCCTGAGAATGTACATCTTTCTGGAGTTTTAAATATACCATATTTACCTTGAAATCATTCTCTGAGACCTAAAATGACTTTGGCTTTACTACAGTACCATTCTACGACTGAATGGGTGAAAAGTACATCAGAAGATTTTGTTTAAAAAAAAATTGGTAATCATTTATTTCTAGGTCAAGATGCACAAAGTATTAGATAGATCTTTCTACACTATGCACATAAAAAGGAACTAAGATGTACATTTTGAATAGTGGAAACTGGCTTCTTTAAAATCTATTATTTAATTAATTGCTTGTGTCTCATTTTGATACGTATTTAAGAAATAATTTGAGATAACATCTTTTCTTCCAAATCTTAGAATATTCTTGGGCAGAAATATTTCTTAATTATTATTTATTAAATTCGTTTGCCACCCATCTCACCACAAGGCAGCTTACAACATCAATAAAAATTATGACTAAAGATGGTGAGGAAGGAAGCAGGATGTAACTGACAATAGGGAAAAAATACGGGGAAAAATACAAGACAGGTATTTATTGAAGCAGAGGCTTCTGGTCAAAACTAAACAGAAGAGGAAATTCTTTCCAGTTATGATTCCCACGGTGCACTCTGTGCAATTATTTTTCTATATTAACTTTACGTGCTGAAAGCATACAGTTTTTATACTGTTCAAGTTTATACAGATATGATTAAAACATTAATTTCTGATACTGGGGATTTATAGTTATAAGCCTATATGTATTTATTTATTGAGGAGTAAGTAACAGAATGGGATATGACCTTTTTCTGCTTATCATTCATTGTGCATATTCATTATACATTTTAATAAAAATGAAAACAAGTCATACTTGAGCAATTCTGTACTATTCTTTGCAGACTCTTCCATTCCACCAGGTGAAATTTGGGTAAAGTTGCTCAGGTCATTTCCACTACAGTAATAGTCTCCATTGCCTATATAGAAGCAAATTCTTTAAAAAGAATGAAATAAATACAAGTAGTCCTCATTTAATGACTACAATTTGAATCAGCAACTTCCTTGGGACCACACCCAACTCACCTCAGTTCCTCTGTGCTCATTAAGCAAATCATCCATGATTGTTAAACATAAAGTCATATGACCACAAGTTGAGACGTACAGATAGTCCTTAACTTACAACCAAAATTGAGCCCAAAATATCTGTTGCAATAGCTACACATTCTAGGATTGCTCATAAATCTGCTTTCTCAGTGCCTTTGTAAATTCAAACAGTTGCTGAACGAAGAGGTTACTAACAGAGGACTACCAGTATTACATTCAAAAAGAGCACTCTAGGCAGAAGTAATCAATTTATTTTGAACAGGGTTCAACATTAGTTGAAGATTACACTGCACTGATTTCAATGATTAACCTTACTTATTTATAATCCCATCTTTATTACTTTATAAATAACTCAATGTGACAAAAGTACATAATGCCCTTTCCTTGTCCTATTTTCTCCACAACAACCCAGTAAGGTGTGTTGACTAAGACACTGACAGGCCCAAAGTCACCCAACTGGCTTTCATGCTTAGTTCTTTCCAGAAATCAGTAACTGGGAGCAATAATTCTGGCAACAGTATGAAAAACTAGCATTCTTTAGAATCCTAGATGTTGTTACTGCATGTTAATGCAACTACCGTGTTTCCCCGAAAATAAGACACTGTCTTATATTTTTTTTGGCTCCCAAAAACACACTAGGTCTTATTTTCGGGGTAGGTCTTATACATTTATGGTGCCAAATAGTGGGTGTGAGTGTGTAGGGGGGGTGTTTCGCAGGTGCATGGTTGCTCCCTGAAAAGTCTTCCTGGAACTGGATATTTACACTAGGTCTTATTTTTGGGGTAGGTCTTATTTTCGGGGAAACACGGTACTACATCTAGAAAACATATTCTTTCCCCATGCTAACTCAAACTTGATTGAACAAGATTGCCTTTTTAATTGCTTTTAGCTCCTCCAAAGACATCCCAGTAATATCCCTGCCATCCATCCATCATTTCTGCTTTCTTCAGCCTTGCCAAGCAGAGTCAGATTTGTTGTCCATTGTCTACTTGCATGAGTTTCTGATTCCTCATGCTTGTTTGAAGTCAGTTTTTGTATACTCTCAAACCACCTTAGCTCTTAATGCTGACTTGCTTTCACTCTTTCACTATTCACTATTTGTTATCACTGAAATATCTCTACTCATGATTTTGCCTGTTTCTTATAGCCCTTTTCCCTAGGATTCTCAATTTTTCAGCACACTGCCCATCTGAAACCAGTTTTTAACCAACCAGCCAACACCTTTACTTCATTGTCAACTGCAAATTCACTGTGCATGCAGGTTGACACAAACTTGTGTATTGATGTTTTGTTAATATTTAATATTAGCACAGATTTTCACTTTCATGGTAAAAGCTAGTACCTGTAAGTACTGTTATAGTAGAATCATCATTTGCGGCTTCCTCAAGTGCTTTCATAATTTCATTGTACATCTGCACAAGAGAATTAATAAATTAAAATAAATTCCCATTCTAGAATTCAGAAATTTTGAGGAAAAACATTGGTAGAAGTACTGAATCTCTAGAATTATCTCTATCATCCAAGACTCAACAGAATACAATCTTTTTTAAGAACTATTGTAGACACAGAATGCTTCCAATAAATAAAATTGTGAATAATGAAATATACAGAATATCAAATTGTGCTTTCTTTGTGTTTCAGAATATGTAACTTTTTTATGTCAGAAATGGAAAGGTAAAACATTATGACCTTTGTAATGAACATATGCAGTCTTTTCACTATAACGTGATGCAAGCTCTGCTTTGTAGATGACCACAGAGGTAAAGCACTCACAACTTTCCCAGATCTCCCTAAATTTTATTCCCTTGAGAGTGATGGATCATGGCATTCTGTAAGTTACCCATTTGTGGTATCTTGGTTGAAAAACATCTTACCCTATGATGCACAGTTTCACCCAGTTAAAGAGTACGGATACAAGAGGTTTAGTAGTATGTAAATATTATTAGTTGCCTACAGGAAAGAGCAACATATGCAAAAGAAAAACAAACAAACAAACAAACAAACCCAATTGTTTTGAGCATTTGGAGTTCTAAGAACATTTGAGTGGTTGTGCTAAATGGCTGCTGAGAGAATACTTGACCATAATATAGGTGACTGATTATATCAATCAACGATTTCAAATAACTGACCCACCAATACACTGCTTGCTACTCCCATTAGCTTCTTCGACTTGAAAAACATTGCCTAGCACACATACAAATCTTTTTTCTTGTTATTGACAGATAGATACACTTCCAAAGAAAGCACTGGACTGGGTCTATTCATTGTTTTTTGTTTTCTAAAAAAAAAAAGCTTATGGACTTATTTGGATCTCCAGACTGCTTTGTGGTCGGCAGTTTCCCATTGTTAAAATTCAAATAATTGTTTAAATGTAAAAAGGGGATTAGTAGTTATCATAATGAATATGTGTAGCATTCCCTGTGAAATTTTGTGGATCCCAGGTGAATACAAAGCAAAGTCCATGTGTACCTGATTCATCTGTGTTTGAAAAATAGCAAGGAAGGAAAAAATAATCAAAACAGATAAGGAAAAGAGAAGACAGGGAAAAGAACCCTAACAGTGCGTTGGGGCAACTTTTCCTCAGATGTCTGAGGTGATTAGTAATCCTATACAGATGGCACCAGTTTGTGAAATCATTTTAAATGATCTTTAATTTAATTTAAATGATGGTCTTTTGAAAAATTGCTTTCCTTCTCTGTTTTTATTTGCTCCCAAACTACAAAATCTACAAGCTTTACCTTGATACTGATAGCATTTTTCTTCTTTGGCCGGTTTAACATGATCTTTGTGATATTGTCTTTAGTAGTAACCTCAAGTGTCTCATAGATGGATTTGCTACCAGGGGGAATTTCATTAACTGGAGAAGGTTCTGCAGGAACCAAACTTGATACTAGTTCAATGTAGTTTTGTCTGGCATTGTCCTGTAATGAGAAGTCAGTATTAAAATAATATATATATACAGAACATATAAATGATATCAAGATAGAAAATGTAAACCCATAACTTGACTTTGCTATCAGCTGATTAATCATCGCGGCTGCTGTTTATACTTATTTATTTTATAGATGTTTTTATTCTTTTCATGTTTTTTAAATCATTTACATTGTTTTATAAGTTTTGAACTGTAAGCCGTCAGGATCACTTGGTTGAGTGTGGTGGCTATAGAAGTTGAATAAATAAATGACTAAAAATACATAAAGTGAAGGATTTGAAATTAGAAATACCATGTTTTATCTTTGACATTTTAAATGACAAAAGTGCAAATCTACTTGCTATGTTTTTAATTTTTTTTATTAATTTTTATCTCTGGAAAATTCTTTGTTGGTATATGTTGAATGCTATTATTTCTATGGCTTTTTCAGAATTAGAATACAGGTAGTTTAAATTATTTTAAAATATATGCAATTTTCTTATTAAAAATACAGTTTGCACTGCAGATCATAACGAAACAATCAAAACAGGCATTTGACATGGTATAGCAGAATTAAGCATTTTAACATCATATTAATTCCAGTGGCACATTTCAACATTATTTCTTCTCTACAGTATTATAAATCCCTAGTAGTTGTGAAGCTACTAAATGAAATCATTTACTCTCAGTATGTGCTAGGGACTTGATTTTTATTTATTTATTATTTATTACCTTTTGAATTTGACCTTGAGCTGAGTACTTTTTTTACTATTAGTTCTGCACCGTAGTGTATATTCCTGAAAAAGTGCATATTACTCATAGATTTGCAATGGAAAGGGGAGTGAAGAACTATTCTGATGGTATATGAAGACATAAAGTCTCTTGCTGCCTCTTTGCAGCATAATTATATCACAGTCTTAGGATACATCAAAGTACCATGTGCTAGTACTTGAGACTGCAGAAAAATATGCTGGCATAAAATTTTCTGCCTTGTCATTATTTATTTACTTGACTTTTATCCTGACTGTATTACTTCATAAGTAATTCAAAGCAGTGAAAATATCTAATATTCCTTCTTCCTCCTATTTTCTCCATGACATCCCTGTGAGGTAAAAGTTGGATTGAGAAGGTGTGATTGGCTCAAATTCACCCAGCTAGCTTTCATGTCCAAGATGGGACTAGAACTCATGGTCTCCTGGTTTCTAGGCTAGCATCTTAACCCTATTTTATCATATCAGTGACTACTCAACTGTTGCTGTCCTTATATTTTTAACATAGGAAAAGTTAAATTGGTGGGTTCCTCTTATTTTGTTACCTCTGAAGTAGAAAGCACTTGTACCTCATGCATGGACTGCTCTAGTGGGCTCTACACTGAATTCCCTTTGAAGACCACTTGGAAATTACCAAAAAATTGAACATTGTCTTTTGATGTGCAGTACAGAATCTTCCATCAAGAAACACTCTAAATTAATTTTGTTTCTAATTTAGCAGAATTCATTCACTTCAAATCAGTTATGAATCTCCGTTACTTATGAAAGGCTTTACAATGCAGCCTGGAGTAAAACAAGAAGATCCTTTTTTTCCCTCTGGTGGTGACATCTTTATTAAAGTCGCCATAGAAATTAAAATTTTCCTTTTGTTTCCTGTGATTTTGCATATTTTGATAAGAATCAACAATGTGTGTTCCATGGGCATCTTCATATAAAATATATGAAATAATGTAAATGGTACTAATTATAATATTTTATATTTTAAAAGATTATTAAACAAAATGCTTAAAATGGGATGTCTCCACAACTTTTACTATCAAGTAAAAAAACTTGTATTAGAGAGTTATTTTAAAATTTAAGACTAAAATCCTGAAGCCACATACATAACAATTCATCATTTGCATACTTAAGTAACTGATGTAGCTATATTATCTGCATCTATTTATACTATTTGGAATTATGCAGATTACATATTATCTCAAATTATGTAAATTACATTATTATATTAACATGGATATAATGGATATTTTGTTTTAAAGGACTCTTCCCACCCAAAATGTTAAACCAAGGTTTTTGAGAGTATACTTACCAGTGTCATACTGCCAAGTGAGTTCCAAGCATCCCATTTGGCTTTGTTGACAAAATCCAACATACCTGGTTTTGGAATATTACATGAGCCCACAGTAGCCTGTGTTAAATCAAATCAAGTTTAAACTAGTTAGATAATGATCAAGTGAAACTAAAACTGTTACTAGACTGCAAAGTATAAATTAATCATTTATTTTTATTCAAATTATGTCTATTCCAAAACTTATAGGAAACTTTTTGCTATATTTCAGGAGTAATTATGAAAAGTATAAAATCAGGTAGGTGTGTGTGTGTGTGTGTGTGTGTGTATAAAAAGTGTTTTTTTCTGGTGAAACCGCTTTATCAGGGGAAACTGGTCTACTCAATTATGGGACAGAGCATACTGCTTCTGTGTGTGTGCTTGTGTGTGTGTGAGCCAGAGAGAGAGAGAGAGAGAGAGAGACAGAGAGAGATTCCAAATATATTTTTCAAACATTTACATACTTAAAAGGTAAATGGTTGGGATACCTGTTTATACAATGCATAAAGCTTCAACTTGATGTCATCGCTTGGCTCATCCTGCAAAAGGTTCACTTGCTCTTTGGCCTTCTCAAAATCTTCCTGACTGAATTGCATGGTAGAATTAGTTGTGTGTAATTGCAGCACAGGGAAATGAACACCATACACTTTACTGTGAAAAGAAAAAGGAGAAAAATAAGACTAAATAAAATAAAATTAAAATCTCAGATGAACTTGTCATATGCTCAATATCATTCACAGTCCCAAAAATCAATTTACTACAAAGAAGAGCTAGTGTTGCTTGTAGTGTAATTAACCTTTACATAAGATGGCTCTTATTTGTTCTTCTGCTAAACATTATGCTGTGAACTTCATTCCGATGCTACCAAAAAGGAATCTGGCCACTGTAAAGGTTTAACAATCAACCACAAACAGAAAACACAACTTGGCTGGTTTTAGAAAGCAAAAGGCAAGACAATTTCTTCTCCTGGTTGATCTTAAATAAATATGCCTATCAATGCATACCTACCTATCTCTAGCTAGCTATACACATCCATACACACACATACACCTATATATAAGTTCACATATAAATACCATGTATTACCTGAAGATGAAATTCTTTCTCCTAATTGGAAAGGAGTTATTAGAGAGAGGCATGTTTAAATTGTTGCTGCATGAGGCTGCAGAGCCGTAAGGTAACAGATGCAATGGCATCTCTCTCTGTCATTACAACATTCCCAGATTCCACACCCCATCCCTGGGCAAACAGTTTAGCCCAGGAATCTCGAGCTTAAATATACAAGAGTGTTGTGTAATCACTATTTATACAGAAGGCAGTAATGCTTAATCCTTTCATTGGCAGAAAAGTCTCTAGAGTAAAAAATAATGTAAGAGTATCATAGTTTGTCATTAAACAACTATGTTCAATAATTTAATAAACAAAGAAACAGTGGTGCAAAACAATATAACCTGAGAAACAGAATCATTTTGGCTGCTTAAGTAGCAGTGTTTCTTATTAATCAGAATACTAATATTTAGTTAGATTGCTGTACTAAGTTGTAATGTTTGTTTGAGGTCACATCTAGGATAATGTACTCTTAAAAAATAATCCCAAAGCTGCCCCAGTCCTATTTCTTTTTCTTTTTTCTGTGGTGAACAGAGTTTTTACTTTTATTCAATCCAGAGCAGTTGAATGGACAGAATGATGAATGCATAAACCTAGTCCTTGACTTATGACCACAACTGAGCCCAAAATTTCTGTTGCTAAGCAAGATGGTTGTTAAGTGAGTTTTGCCCATTTTACCACCTTTTTTCTCACACTTGTTAAGTGAATCACTGCAATTGTTAAGTTAGTGACATAGTGGTTAAGTAAATTTGGCTTCCCTGTTGACTTTGCTTGTCAGAAGTTTGAAAAAGTGTGTCATGCCCCTGGTGGAGACTGACTCCAAGGAAGAGGAGGAACAGCCAACAGGGAGTGGGAGTGTGGCTCCAGAGGTGGTGGAGGAGGCTGGGAAAGGGCAGAGGCCGGCTGGGCAATCAGAGGAGGATCCAGGCCCATCTCCTATCCATCCCAGGGCATGCAGGGAGGAGAGGATCAGGGAGAAGCATGGTCTACTCGGGAGGAGAGGGCCATGATCCTCCTCAGGGCTTACAGCTGGGAGCTATGTATATAAGTTTGTAACTGCTTAGTCAGAATTGCTGGAGTCAAAGTTAGTGTTTCCTTTGAAGGAGGTTTCTATTTGTTGGCGTTCTTCCCAAGGACTTTCCCTGGTTATCTGCTTGGAACATGATTACTTATCTTGGTTTGCTTCGGAACTCTCACCAAGACGGTTTGTTTTTGTTTTCCTTTTGCCTCATTAGTTACTTTTGGGATTTTAAACTGTGACTAATAAAACAGTTAAGTTGGAGGCATTTCCGGACTGTAATTCATGTTTTGGGTTTTGGGTTATTTTGAGAGAATACGGGTCATCACAAAGTGCATGATTTCGAGACACTGCAACCATCATAAATGCATGCCAGTTACCAAGCATCCAATTTTGATCATGTCATCATGGTGATACTATAACAGTCATAAGTGTGAAAAATGGCTGTCACTTTTTCAGTGTCTTTTTAACTTCAAACAGTTATTGAATGAATGGTTGTAAGGACTACCTGTGTACAAAAGAGGAAAGGAGAGACAGAGGCTTGCATCACAACTACACAATTGTCAGTACCTTGACTTTGCCAGTCAGTGTCCCAAGTGCTTACACATTCAGGCATTATAAAATGGGTTGAAATTATTAAGGGAAAGAACAGAGTTGAGCCTTACTTGTAAGTCAGCCCTACCTCAGTTATCAGTGCTGCTCACCTGAATGAATTTTTACTCTGAAAATACTTTTTTGTAATACACACATATACAGGATTTTTCTTCTTTTTTAAAAAATTACATTTATATGCCACCCTTCTCCGAAGACTCAGGGCGGCTTACAATTTTTGGAGCACAACCCAGTGCGCTCAGCAATAGCCTTCATTCCATTGTATATGCCTGCTTATTACTAAGCGGCATTTTTACAAAGTCAGCTTATTGCCCCCAACAATCTTGGGTCCTCAATTTACCTACCCCGAGAGGATGGAAGGCTGAGTCAACCTTGAGCCTGGTGGGATTCGAGCCTACAGTAATTGTAGGCAGCTGGAACTTAAGTGCTAGGCATTTAACAGCCTGAGCCACCAAGGCCCTTTGCTTTCAACCATAGTTGGTTACCTTTTCCCTTCCCCTCATTTCCTTCCAGTTTTCTCTCCTTTCTTCCCCAGAACTATCTCTACCTCAGACCCAATCTCCAAACATCTTCCTCCTCTTTCTTTTACTAATTTTGCTGGGTGACGCAAATGAAAATGCAAAACTATGGTGTGACCTGCATCTTTATTTGGTTAGTGCTCAGACATGTGCAAGCTGTTTAAAGTGCCAGAAACATAAAGGGGCAAAGGCTAACAGCTCAGAGGTTTCCACCAACAACCACTACGAAATATTTTATAAATATACAAGTGAACTTTCACCAGATGCTATACTGGACATGTTTTCTAAATGGATTGAAACACAGTCAGCAAGAAAGTTAATGTTACTACTGTCATCAAAAACCTATTGAGAGATTTGCTTTACGTCTTTGGTATATATACCATTGTCTATAAATTCTATATAAAACTGCTAGTATAGGAGAAAGTAGTAAACTTCAAAAGGAAGTATTGGAAAGATATCAATATAAACGACAACTGTATTTATCCTTTTTTAAAATAAAGCCCTGGATTAGTTTAGATTTAGGAAAACTATTCTTTAGAAGTTTATTTTATTTTTGATTGTTTTTAAATTGTTTTGGAGTTTTTAACTGTTGTGTTGTATGCTGCAAAGGGTCACATGTTGTGAGGTGAAAAGGAATAAATCTTCCTATTTAAGTGGACAGGGATTGGCATAAGCAATTTATTACTAATCTATTCTTACACTTCTTCCTATCAGAACTGGAAGAAGTGTAAAAAAGAATTCTACTATTAAACAAAATGGCAGGTTTTCATAGTTTCTTGAGTCTTCATCCCATGGAGGTGAATGGCAGAATTTGAAAAAAAAAAGTGCAAATCCTATTGTGACCATTGAAGATACCTTCAATTTATACAGATCAAAATCACTGCATCATTACCAATATGCATGACATTTCTAAGCAATTCTAAACCTTCCACCAGGTTGGAAACACAGAAGACAGGAATTTAAAGGAAGAAGGGGGACATTTTCCTGATTGGGATCTTCAGCAAAACATTTTTTTCAAGAATTATGCATTAGACTGTTTTTAACAGTACCAATTAATATTTTCTTTTCCTTGATAACTGCTTCTCAGAGAATGTTAAGTTTTACAAACCAACTGCCAATGATGAATATGTAACCTACAGAGATTAAAACAATGATAGTTCAAGCAGATTTTGCTTGAAAAGCAGTATGCATGGCCCAACTAGCTGCAAGAGTACATGAATGGGACTGAGGAAATGCATATCCACTTTCTAAATACCCCTCTGATGACATACCAGCAGCTGCCTGTATAGCTGGAGGACTATTAAGTAGTTGGCTAATGACAGAAGGCCACAATTCCTCTTTGATCCCAGGGTTCTGCACCAATCCTGCCGGTTTTATCTGGAGGATTGTTGTAAAATGTAAGTCTGGTATCTTTGGGAGGAGCTGGCAAAGTGGGTGTAGGAAAGACACTGACATTGACTTCCAGCTTTGCCTTGTTAGAAAAACTAAAGTCAGATAAACAGATGCTGATAACTCCACAATCCTCCCAAACCTTGGGTCTCATCCTTTGGGATGCCAAGGAAGTAACCTTAGTGGTGCAGTAGTTAGAGTGCAGTACTGCAGGCTACTTCTGCTGACAGCCAGCTGCCTGTAAGTTGGCAGATCGAATCTCACCAAGCTCAAGGTTGACTCAGCCTACCATCCTTCCGAGGTGGGTAAAATGAGGACCCAGATTGTTGGGGGCAATATGCTGGCCCTGTAAACCGATTAGAGAGGGCTGTAAAGCACTATGAAGCGGTATATAAGTCTAAGTGCCATTGCTAACCCAGACTGTGAGAACCATGGTCACTATTAGTCACAGCTTATCAAAAGGTTTACTGGATACATTGGTACCAAGGGCCTCTACCATAGTCACTGGCACCTGCAATCCAGGTGCCTCCTCAGTTTTCTTCAGTCTCTATTGGTTGATTGAGTACTCCTATGATCCTATGTCGCAGGGAGTTTTAGTATTGGAACCACCTTCACTACAACTACTATTACTTCTACAGTATCTCCACTACTTCTACTCCTATTGTTAACCTGTCAATAGGACTTACGTGGTAATTCTGGCATTACCAATTCTAATTAACCCTCCTCAACTGCACTTTTACATTTGACATATTTGTGTGTGTGCATGTGTGTCCAAAATCTTTCAGTGAGTGGAAACCGAGTTTAACTCTGAGCCAAGCTAAATTATAAGAGTGCACAGAGTGAGAATAGCACTATTGAAGAAATTGGCTAAATTATTTGGACTTATACAGCACTCAAGTTCAATGCAAGTTCCTGCTCTTATTTTAAGATCCAATTTGAAATTTATGCTGTGACAGTAAGAAGCATATTACAGCTGCTTTCCTTTACACGGGATTGTCAAAAACAAAAGGAGTTAAAACAAAAGGAAGAAGACAAGTGCTCTTTAAAAAGGTTGCCAAGCAGATAAAAAATGCTATTGCTGAAAAATTGCTAAAAATGCATTTTTTAAAAATGAGACGATTATTCCCTTAACAACTGCATTGCATGTAAAGTATAAATTGCATATAAATTAACAACCACACATATAAAGCAATTCAGGAATCAGCTACAACCAAGTAAGTTACAATCCTTGGCAAATGGTGTTTCCAATCTCTTAATTTGCTTGTGCCCAAAGCATGCAGGTTTCTGCTTGTTCATTGCTGAACAAAGAAACAATCCTTTTAGGAACGATATTCGAATTTATAATCCAAAAGTGCAGCATTTACACTTATACCACATTTTTGAAAAGATAAGCTTTGTTTTCACTAAAATGTTATTATTCTTCATGATTTTGTCTTGTCATAGTCTTCTTCCCTAGGATTAATCATCTCCAGTATACTATTGATATAATCAATTAATCCTTTGCCACTGGAAATAAAAGCATCTAATATCTTCACTTTTTATTGACTGAGTTTATTAAAAATGTTAATTCATATTAGCTTTGACTTCACTTTCCATTTTTATTTTCCTAACGAATTTTTTTCTGTATTCTTTACTTTCAGTTGTGTAATCTGCATTTTAAATTGGTCTGTATTTCATCCTCCAGTTTTGATTCTAGCTGTCATTGCTTCCAATCTTTCATTCTTATTTTAACTTCTTAACAAATTGTACTTCTTAAAATGATGTTCCTTTTAGATGGATTGCAAATGCCACATTCCAAATGTGTATGGAAATCATTACAGTACTTCAATCTCCAATTTGTTGGTTTATTCTCCAAGGATTTCAATATTATGAAATAACTATTGTCCCTACAGGAA
This sequence comes from Naja naja, assembly GCA_009733165.1. NCBI lineage: Eukaryota > Metazoa > Chordata > Lepidosauria > Squamata > Elapidae > Naja > Naja naja. Next base: position 146,739,977 of record CM019150.1, read on the forward strand.
AAACCTACAGTTAGTTCGATCAGTGAAAGTATATATTCATGATGAGATCAATGGTTTCATGTCTCTTGATGCTTAGATTCTAGATGATTTTTAGGGGATTATAAAATACCTTTAAAAACATTATTATAATTAGATGAGTGAAACAGTTGCTTGTAAAAGGAAATTTCTGTGAGAACACAATTGAAGTGAATAGTCTTGGATCAATTTCAGAATTTAGAGCCACATTATATATTAATCTGATTTTCCCATTATTTGGAAAAGACACCTGAGGAAGGGATTATTTCAATTTGCAACTGATTGTTTCAGAATACAAAGAGACAAACTGACAGAATTCATATAGGAATAATTGTCTATTTAGAGAGTCTCTGTAATAAACTATGTATAGTATGTAGGCTGTTGTTTAGAAGCAACCTCCTTTTTCTTTGGTAGGAAAGTAAGGTTGAACTAAAGACTGTATTTTTCCCCTTCCTTTTGCGTTAAACATTAAAAAATAAATTATATGTTAAATCCTGTTTTTTTCACTGTGATGAATGGTTTGCTTAAAATAATCTTGAAATTAGTCAAAAGAGTACAGTATTACTTTTGTAGTAGATAATGCTAAATTACAATTGTCACAAGATTACAAAGATGCATACAAACTTAATGTTTTTGAAAATGCACTATTCTTATTAGAGAGAGAGAGAGCAAGAGAGGGAGAGAGAGAGTTAGTTAGTTAGTTAGTTAGTTATGGTAATAGTTACATATTTAGCCATAGCACCAGAAAAGTTGACATTCTCAACTACTACATATGTTGAGAAGTTGGAAAGTGAACTCCCTAACCACATGGGTGCATGTGGAAAAAGAGATATTTCAATTTTCTATTTCTCATGAAACTGCCAATTTATTTAATTGGTTGAGTTGCCGCTGCAGGTGGGCCTCACCATTACTGCATGAAGACATAACCTCTGTGACCACACATAAGCCATTATTAGGATCACCAAGACTCCATTTTCTCTTTGTCTCACAATGTATACATGTATAAACTGAGGCAAAGAAAAAAATGGAGTCCTCTATTTTTATTTCTGATATTTCTATGCCACTCTATTCTAAAATAAGTTCGATCAGTGTACAACTTCAGTATATAATCAGCAGAGGTTGGTCATAAATAAAAATATAACATTCCCCAAATGCTGTTTTCCAGAATTAAAATGTCATCTATTTTTATAACTTAGTAAGGAGGAGAGGGTTCTTATATGTGTGGTCAAGCTATGTCATAGGAGAAGTATTATATTTGAGAAAACTCTGCTACTCTGTAAATGGAATTCCTTTGGAGATGGGATCCTCCACAGAATTTCCCTCTCCGAACTTGCAAGGTGAGCTTACGCTCATATTCATCTGAAAAAAAAATAGTTTTGGAGATAGCCAACTTGCACCATGTAGGGCTTTAAAGGTGACGGCTAACACTTTAAATTACATTTGGAAGTTAGTTGCACGTTAAACCTGGTGGTCTTCAAGGACATCCCCATGCAAAATGTCTTAAAGTAGGCCGGTTGAGAACTGTAAAAAGCCTGAGTGACAGTGGTGGTATTCAGCCGGTCCGCACCGGATCAGGCGAACTGGTAGCAAGAATTTGGCGTGGGTCACGGAACCAGTAGTAAGTTCTGGCTGGCCACGCCCCCAATCTGGTCACCCTCCCGCCCGATGCTCGCTTACCCGCCCACCTGATATTCTAAGGTATTTTTTCCCCTCCCGACAATCAGCTGTGCATAGATCAGCTGTGCCAGGATTCCCCTTGCTGAGGCCCAGGAAAGCAAAAAATAGAGGGAGGAGCTCAGCCCCCTCCCTCCATTTTTTGCCTTCCAGAGCCCCAGAGAAGCCTTAGGGGAGCAAAAACACCCCCCCGGAGGCTCTTCTGAAGCTAGGAAGCTCCAAAACGCAGCTTGGAGGGGTGTTGCGTGCCCCTCCCATGCTGCTTTTTCCCCTTCCTGAGCCTCAGAGGAGCCTTAGGGGAGCAAAAACACCCCTCCCCAAGGCTTCTCTGAGGCTCAGGAAGCTCCCAAAAATGGGTGGGGGCGGCAAAAAAGCAAAAAAAAAAAAGCCATACCCACCCAGTCACATGGCCACACCCACCAAGCCATGCCCACAGAACTGGTACCATGTTTCCCCGAAAATAAGACCTACCCCGAAAGTAAGACCTAGCACTATTTTCTAAACCTGCCCTAATATAAGACCTACCCTGAAAATAAGACCTAGTGTAAATCTCCAGTTCCAGGAAGACTTTTCAGGGAGCAACCGTGCACCCACGAAACACCCCCCCCTACACACTCACACCCACTATTTGGCACCATAAATATATAAGACCTACCCCGAAAATAAGACCTAGTGTGTTTTTGGGAGCCAAAAAAAATATAAGACAGTGTCTTATTTTCGGGGAAACACGGTAGTAAAAATTTTTGAATCCCAACACTGCTGAGTGACTATCCATAATACCCCCTGGCCCAGGAAAGGTTGCAATTGGTATATACAAATTGATTATGCGAAGGATATCCTAGCTATGATCTCTACTTGCTGTTCAAGCAGGAGCTATGAGTTCCAAAGAAGCACCAAATTATGAGCCTATTCAGCCCAAGGGAACGAACCCCATTCAGAACTAAAGAAGGTACATCTGTGGTGAAAAGGTCCACAGCCGTTCTGTCTTGCTAGGGTTTCCTGTTCCTACTCATCCAAACCCTAGCAGCCTCTGGACAATCAGGTATCTCAATTGCAAGATCGCTCCAAGCAGAGATTAAGTGGTTTTACCTGCACATAGACATGGTATTTACCTAGCAGCTCCATACAGACATTGAAAAGTAGGGGTAGAAAGGATTGAACCCTGTTGTGATCATAAAATAGCAAAGTGGACTTGTTTTCTCTTCACCCACCATCACAGACGGTTGGTTATCAGTTGCTTAGGAAGGGGGTAAACCAATGATGCATGGTGACCCCTACTCCAAATCTTTGTATACAGAAGGTTATCATGGTGTAACTGAAGACCAGGACAATTCCATCCTAGTTTTGCCAAACATCACCTGAGTTCCCTGCCACACCGTTGAATGTGATAATGTGTGTCTCCTATATTATTCTAATTACCTGTTTTTGTTAGCTTTTGCCACATCCACATTTTTTTTGTATAAGCTGCACATCTTTGACACTGTGCCAAAGCTATGGCAGGGGGAAGAATTCAGGTTGAGAAAAATATTGTTCAGTGAAAACCAGGAGTAGCAATTCTGAATTGGAAAAAAAATCAGAACAACTTTAAGAAGGTAGCCAATTTTGCAGCCCAAGAAGCTCATTCTGAGTTCCCCTTATTGTCACAACTAGAACTGGTTAGGTTTTATTTCAACAAAACAATGAAAGGACAAATGTTTTTTTTTTTTGTCAAGCTGCAGACAATTCAATTGAACTTTTGGGATGCAACATTTTTTTAATAGGCAAAACAAAACAGATACCCAGTTTGTAGCCCTCAAATTCATATCCATCAGGAAATTCTGGCTACAGCTTTCTTGGCTGACTGTTCACGGTGAACAGTATGAAAAGAACACATCATACTATATATGTTTACGCCTTCATCACAGTGAATATAAAATTATGTATAAATATATACTTATACCTCATTGCAGGAGAACCAATTTACATCTAGTGCATAACTTGCACAAGAACCTAGGTGCAGTATCACATTGTTGCATAGGAACTGGTTCAGGAACCGGTTCAGATATACAGGTGAAACTCGAAAAATTAGAATATCATGCAAAAGTTTATTTATTTCATTAATGCAACTTAAAAGGTGAAACTAATATATGAGATAGACTCATGACATGCAAAGCAAGATAGGTCAAGCTGTGATTTGCCATAATTGTGATGATTATGGCTTACAGCTCATGAAAACCCCAAATCCACAATCTCAGAAAATTAGAATATTACATGCAATCAATAAAACAACAATTGTACATAGACCCAATATCGGACCTCTGAAAAGTATAAGCATTCATATGTACTCAATACTTGGTTTGGGCCCCTTTTGCAGCAATTGCTGCCTCAATGCAGCATGGCATGGAAGCTATCAGCCTGTGGCACTGCTGGGGTGTTATGGAATACCAGGATGCTTCAATAACGGCCTTCAGTTTTTTGTTTTTTTGTTTTAATTACATTTATATGCCACCCTTCTCCGAAGACTCAGAGCGGCTTACAAGTTTTGGGATACAACCCAATGCGCTCAGCAATAGCCTTCATTCCATTGTATATGTCTGCTTATTACTAAGCGGCATTTTTACAAAGTCAGCTCATTGCCCCCAACAATCTTGGGTCCTCAATTTACCTACCCTGAGAGGATGGAAGGCTGAGTCAACCTTGAGCCTGGTGGGATTCAAGCCTGCAGTAATTGCAGCCAGCTGGAACTTAAGTGCTAGGCATTTAACAGCCTGCACCACCAAGTTCTTCTGCATTGTTTGGTCTCATGTCTCTCATCTTTCTCTTGGCAATGCCCCATAGATTCTCTATGGGGTTCAGGTCAGGCGAGTTTGGTGGCCAATCAAGCACAGTAATCCCATGGTCACTGAACCAGGTTTTGCTGCTTTTGGCAGTGTGGGCAGGTTCCAAGTCCTGCTGGTAAATGAAGTCAGCATCCCCATAAAGCTCGTCTGTGGAAGGAAGCATGAAGTGCTCCAAAATCTCCTGGTAGATGGCTGCATTGACCCTGGACTTAATGAAGCACAATGGACCAACACCAGCAGATGACCAAATCGACACAGACTGTGGAAACTTCACACTGGACTTCAAGCTTCTTGCAGTGTGTGCCTCTCCATTCTTCCTCCATATTCTGGGTCCTTGGTTTCCAAATGAGATGCAAAAGTTGCTCTCATCAGAAAAGAGGACTTTGGACCACTGAGCAACAGACCACGTCTGTTTTTCTTTAGCCCAGGTAAGACGCTTCTGATGTTTGTTGTTTAGGAGCGGCTTGACAACAGGAATACGACATTTGAAGCCCATGTCCAAGATCTGTCTGTGTGTGGTGGCTCTTGATGCACTGACCCCAGCCTCAGTCCACTCCTTGTGAAAGTCCCCAACACTTTTGAATGGCCTTTTCCTGATAATCCTCTCCAGGCTGCGGTCATCCCTGCTGCTTGTGCATCTTTTTCTTCCACACTTTGCCCTTCCACATAACTTTCTATTAATGTGCTTTGATACAGCACTTTGGGAACATCCAACTTCTTTTGCAATTACCTTTTGAGGCTTTCCCTCCTTATGGAGGGTGTCAGTGATGGTTTTCTGCACAACTGTCAGGTCAGCAGTCTTTCCCATGATTGTGATTCCTACTGAACCAGACTGAGAGACCATTTAAAGGCTCAGAAACCCTTTGCAGGTGTTATGGCTTAATTAGCTGATTAAAGTAGGGCACTTTGAGCCTAGAATATTGCACCTTTTCACAATATTCTAATTTTCTGAGATTGTGGATTTGGGGTTTTCATGAGCTGTAAGCCATAATCATCACAATTATGACAAATCATGGCTTGAACTATCTTGCTTTGCATGTCATGAGTCTATCTCATATATTAGTTTCACCTTTTAAGTTGCATTAGTGAAATAAATGAACTTTTGCACGATATTCTAATTTTTTGAGTTTCACCTGTATATTCTATGACTAAAATCTATGCTAGCTGCAATCTATAAAGACATGCATCTTTGATATATTTACATGATTGAATGGACAACCCTACATATGCTTAAGTCAGTATACTCCAAGTTTATGAGACTTCAAGCACTTACAATTATACACTGCATAGCCTGTCAATAGCCCAATAATAGTGTAAAAACTGAAACACTGTCCCTGGAATATACACTATGCATAGATGGAACAAAGATAATAAATCACTTCATGCTTCAGATTTAGTACGGTACTCCCACCAGCAGCATAATTCTAACAGAATGGCTATCAAATGTACATTTAGTTGTTATTGTTGAAGTACATTTCCTTCCTTACTGTTTCACAGCAAGATGAAATTTATTTATCTGGCTGCATACTGTTTAGGAAGAGAGATTACTGTGTGCTGTTTCTAGTGATACCTGTTCTATGGTGTACTATTCAGAGACAATAGGGCACCTCATCTAAAGAGGACAAATATAGCCATAGGACAGTGGGCTGAGAATCAGGCTCTGAGTGACTTAAATGCTTAGGAGCATTGCTGAGATCAAATGTCCAAATATGTACTGTCAAATAAGTAAGAGAGATAGTGTTTGATCCCTAGATATATTTGTAGATTCATAGCAACACAGCAGCCAAAAACTGATGGAAGAAAAAGAGGACACTTTAAAGTAAAGAATGAACATATTCCCGTGTCTCATCTTCCTAACTATTATCTCTATTGCTTCGACAGAGCTAAAGTGGCCTAGGGTAACAATATTATCAGATACATTTATTTATTGCATACAAATAAGCTGTTTTAAAACCAGGATTTCCCCCAAAACTTGGAATTATTAAAGGGATCTTCCTTATATCTATTACCCAACTGTTTAATTATACAGAGAGAGAGAGAGATACACAAACATAAATATATAAATCATGGCTTTTTAGCACAGTTTTGGAACCCATCATAAATAACAACCTCAATATCACCCAATGTTTCAACGTGGTGAAATACTAACACTCGAGTAGAGTCCAAGAGGATCTGGATTCTACAATTCCTCACCCTAAAACACATATTTAGTACATATACATAAGAAACTTTTTCCAGCCAGCAAGCACATTTTAAAACAGTGGAACTCTCAAAGAATCTCATATTGCATCTTTGGAATATGCAGAAGCGGTGCAACTCTCAGTACCGTTTCTGCTTGTCTTACTTCCGAATGCAAACTTAAGGAACCCCTTTACTCGATCCTCTTAGTTACTTTCAAGTCAGCTCTTAAAAACACCCTTTTAGCTTCCAGCAGAACTTCTTTCCCCTTTACTCCACGGTATGGGAAATGACAGCGCCTGCTTTAATGCCCGGCATCTTTGCAAAGGGAAACCCTACTGTTCAGGCAGCGCTGCAACCCCACGTTTTAAAATCAAGAAAGCTGGCGGCGATGAGCATAGTAATCCCAAATATATTTGGAAAGCATTCGGGAAAATCGGCTGGCACCAGAATCGTAACGAGGGAGAGAAGCAACGACGTTTTGGCCGGCAGGTGAAGAAAAAGCTCTCGCTCTCTCTAGTTTCTCCGCATGAGATCCCTTTCTCTCTCTCCTCCCGCTTTCCCCTTTAGGGAGCCCTTCTGCCCCTTCCCACACCAGACACCCACTCTCACCTGATCCCCCAAAGCGGGCTGTAAAAACGCAGCGGCTTCAGCCGCAGGCACTTCAGGAAGGCAGCGGAGAACATACCCCCACAACAAAGTCAGCCAAGGAGACTCCGCCTCCAGGCGCCGAGGCTCGCGTGTTTAGAGAGACGCGGCCTAGGCCGCGAGGGGGCGTCGCCGCCGCTCCTCCCACCGCTTGGGGGTGAAGGGGGTAGGGGTGGAGCTGGGGAAGAGAAGGGCGGGGCTTCTTCCGGGGGAGTCCACGGATTAACGAGGGACAATTGCGCGAGCGCCCTCTTGAGGGGAAAGGGCGCGGAACAGCGGGCGGGAAACGGCGGCGGCGGCGGGTGAGGCAGGGAAATGAGCGTCTCTCTATGTTAATCTAGACACGTGACGTGGTTCGTGTCTTCGTAAAGGTTCTGTCATTTCGGATTGTCCCGACTTCGTCTACCGGTCCTGTCCACGCGTAACATTCACCTGTCCGCTTGAGACAAGTGCCCTAGAAATGTGGACTCCTTGGTACTCTCTGGAGCAAGGGTCTTCAGAAAACTTGGCAAGTTTAAGTCTTGTGGACTTCAACTCCCAGAATTCCTGAGCTAACAGGACTGGAGGAGGAATTCTGGGAGTTGAAGTCCACAAGTCTTTAAAGCTGTCAAGTTTGACGATCCCTGCAGTCTGGAGCTTGATTGCTGGTGGCGCGTTTCATTACCCAACTAGGTGGGTAAATGGAACGCCTGTAAATAAAAGCCAGGCTCAAGAGAGCCCCAAGGACTCTGCTATTCAGCCTTGAGTTATAGATACTCTCTTCCATGGACTCCTTAGAAGTCTTGATGAATTGCATACCAGGCAGACTACTGGTAGTCCTTGAGTTACAACTGTTTGCTCAGTGACCAAAGGTACAACGGCACTGAAAAAAAGTGACATCACCATTTTTCACACTTACGACTGTTACGTTCTTCAAGTTCCCACTCCGGTCCTCATTTTAAACGGGAGCCGGAGCCGCTGTTGATTGGCTGGCCATCTGACAGCCTCATATAAAAAGGAGCTGTCAGATGGCAACAGCTGTTACCTCTCCACCAGCCACACTCGTTAGCTGCCGGCTGCCACGGGTAACCCATTGTGTTAAACAATAAATCAGTTAGCTATTCAGAGTACCTTGACTTGCTTCTTCCTGTGCGCCACAGCCACAACAATGACCATGGCAGCATGCCCAGGGTCACATGATTTACCTTCAGATGCTTGACAACTGACTCACATATAGGATGGTTGCAGCATCCTGGGTTAAGTGATCACCTTGGGCAACCTTCTGACCAGAAAAGTCAATGGGGAAACTACATTCACTTAACAGCTGCTGTTACTAATTTAACAACCACAGTGATTCACTTAACCAATGCCAGAAGAAAAGTTGTAAAATGGGGTTAAACTCACAACAAACTTCTCGCTTTGGAACATAAATTTCGGGTTCAATTGTGGTCATAAGTTGAGGACTATCTGTATCCTTCCAAACACGGTAGAGCAGTGGTCCCTAAGTTGGTGCTTTCCAGATGTATTGAGGTTCAGTTCTGATAATCGCCTGCTGGCCTGGTCTGAAGATTAGAGGACAAAACACCAGCATTTGGAGTAGACACCAGTTGAGAATTGAGTGTCCTTCTCAATAGACTAGTGTAGACTGATAATTTAATACTCCATTGAGTAGACAGCCCCGAGGCCACCAGCTGTAATATTTATTCCAGTAAAAGTATACATATGATTATATATTAAGCTGATGCAAGCCCTTTCCTGGCTTCTCTGTAGTCCAATTGAGTTAGAGGGGAGATGGGTGGTAGTGATAATTTTAGTAGCCTGTATGGGAACATAATTGCATATTGGTAAGATAGGAATGGGAGTCTATTATGATTCTATGCATTTGGAAAGTTGCACAGGAAAGAGCTTTAGATGTGAACCATCATTAGATGGGTAAATGAGATGTAGCATATCAATATTAATCTTAGGGAGTTAGGCAGCCACATAAATACACAAAGTCAAATCGGATATATTAATTAGAGAGTCACTTTGGTGTAGTGGTTAAGGCATCAGTCTTGAAACTGGGAGTCAGTGAGTTTTGGTTCTTCCTTAAGTGCAAAGCCAGCTGAGTGATTTTGGACCAGTCTCTCTTAGCCCTTGGAAGAAGGCAGTGGCAAATCATTTCTGAAAAAACATGCCAAGAAAACTTCAGAGCCTTGTCCAGGCACACACTATGAGTTAAGACTGACTTGGAGGCACACATATTCCAACATATTTATTAATTAAAATATTTAATAATTGAGTTTTAGCCCTACAGCAAACTAATGAAACCCAAATGATAACACCTGTTTGGGATATATAAGATGCAGAGTTTGGTTGGTTGCATCAGTATTTACCCTGCTGCCTTTCCCATCCTCTGGATGCTTACATTTTAATTTTTAGGCATTTTATTTAAAAAATGGACTAGCATCTCTTCCTTTTGGTATACTCATAGGTTCTAATGCGGAATGATGGAAAAAAAATAACCATTTAAAGGTGGGTTTTTTTGCATATTATGAGATACTTTTAAATGGACTGTATTGATAATGTCTGAATACAAGTTTATCCATGATTAATTCTACCATGGTTTACTAAATAAAGCAACTATTGGGTTGCTATAACATTGAGAAACTAAGACATTGATAGATTTGGCACAATATGCTAATATAAAGGGATTGTGGCTTCTTTATGGAGCAACATGTTGTGTTAACTCAAGAAAGCTAAAATTTAGGCAGGAACTGACAAGCTACAGAGCACAATAATGTCTTTGTGTCCATCCTATTAGAAAAAGTAAAGTGCTATTTTTAATGTCATAGCTTTTTCAAAAGGATTTCAGTTTTAATCATAACAAGACTAGCCTTAATTCTGTGCTTCTTTGGCTACCTATCTCAAGCTCTTTGGCTATCCAGAACAGAACAGCATTTTGAATTGTTTTCTTTTCACTATACTTCTAAGTGGGTCAATGGGTTTATGTGTTGTGGGAACACCAAATAGGGTTCAGTTGACCCAATCAAGCAACCCCTGGGAGGTTAAATGTAATGCCAAAGCTATTTGATTGAATAGATTCCACATAGCATGCTGTGATATGAGATTGCCCAAACTGAGTTTTCATAAGACGTTTTCAGACAAAGGAACTAGAAAGAAACACCAGCTGAAAAGAAAAACAATTCAATTATAGAACTTATTCCCAAGATTTCATAGCACTGGATACAGCTTCCAACATAATTGGCCGTAGTAGCTAAATCTCATTTTGTCCTGCTTATCTGGAACAGGCAACCAATATCAAAAACTTTGTCAATATAGCTGCAGGAGCTCATGCCGTTTTAAGCATTTTGCAGAGAAAATGGGGTGGGGTGGGGGCTCAGTTTGTAGTGCCAAAATGGTGGGTTTTGACAATCAATATGATTATCTGGCATTAAAATCACAGATCATAGCAAAGTAGAATTGGGATGCTGCATTATTGGGTCACTAAGCCAAATTTCAAAACAGCTCCTACATAATTAGTATTTGAGTTGTTCAGGGTTTAAGAAAAATAGACATTTGTCAAAAGAAATGTAACTAAATTAATTAGTATAGAGACTGTTGTCCCTAGATGGTCACATCTACAGATAGATACTACTTAAATGAGTTAGATAATAAGATATTAATACCCCTAATGATTGGCTTCTCTTCAGATCTGTATGGGATGATAATGAATGATATGAGAATAAATCTCTAAGTTGTAAGGGTTCAGTATCCCATGTTTGTTGTAGAAATATTGTTGAAATTTGATTTATAAATTCTTCAAAACCCAAGCTAGAGTACTTGACATGCTGTCTAGCAATGTTTCAAGAGATTATACATGTGGGAGAGTTTGACGAAGTTGTTAGTGTTAAGTTTGCATGAAGAGTCAGACGCGGAGTGCTTCAGTGAAGAGTTTATTAGTAACTACAGCTCATAACAGACCTGATTTGGCTGGGCTGCGGCTGCTACTTATAGCCAGCAGCCGCAGTTGCCAGCCAATCAGAGTGCAGGATTTTCCCGCACTTTTTAAACCAATCATTTCTGACATTTTACAAGAACAGTTCAAACTAAACCAATGACATTCAAACCTGCATACATAACAGTTAGAAGATGGAAAGTCATTCTTTTATATCCAGCATAGAGGCACTGGCCAGAGACTGGGCAAATGAACTACAATGGACCCAGGGGTGGGATTCAAAAATTTTAACTACCAGTTCTGTGGGCGTGGCTTAGGTGGTGGGCATGATGGTGGTCATGTGACTGGGTGGACACGGCTTGGTGGTCATGTTATTGGCTGGGTGTGGCCAACTCAATATCACTCACATCGAGGCACGCATCTCCTCGCCTGGCCTCTCATGACTGTGGGGATGCTGCAACAGTCGTAAGTGTGAAAAATGGTCATAAGTCACTTTTTTCAGTGACATTGTAACTTTGAATGGTCACTCCACACAAGCAAAGTACCAGCAAAAGAGGGGGGAAAAATTCCAGAGAAGTTCCTGAGACAGGAAGTCTAGTCCTGCCAAGAATATAATAAGGGTTAATGGAGAGGCAGTTTCTGTAAGCAACACCAGAATGTTTCCTTCCTGCTTTCCTTACAGGATTAGGCCAGTAATTTCTTCTAACAACTGGTTCTCCGAACTGCTTAGAATATTAACAACTGGTTCTAGCGAAGAGGTACGAACTGGTAGAATCACACACCTGAATGGACCTGTAAATTAGAGTTGACCAAATAGTTCTGTGCAGTGTTGCGACCAGTAACCTGTATTGGATATGAATCATCTACCTGGAAGAGAGAGGTACAAAATTCCAGTGGAATCTTGGCTCTGCATGGCTCTGCATGGCAATCTTCATTAAGGAGCTTAAAAGAGTATACTATTCAATAGAGCAGAGAACCCCATTTGAATGAGATGTGCGGCACCTTTGCAACAGCTTGACTGGTAATAGAATGAGATTAATCAATGTGAACAAGAATTCATATTACAGGTAGTCCTTGATTTACAACAGTTCATTTAGTGACCGTTCAAAGTTACATCAGCATTGAAAAAAGTGACTTACGGCCATTTTTCACACTCGCAACAGTTGCAGTAATCCCCGTAGTCACATGATCGAAATTCAGATGCTTGGTTCATATTTTAGTGGTTGCAATATCCCAAGGTCATGCAATCACCTTTTGTGACCTTCTGACAAGCAATTTTGGGAAGCCAGATTCACTTAGCAACTTTATCACTAATTTAACAACTGCAGTGACTTACTGAACAACGGTGACAGGAAATGTCGTAGTCAAACAAGGCAAAACTCACTTAACAAATGTTTCACTTAACAGAAATTTTGGGCCCAATTGTAGTAAGTCAAGGACTTAGTGCAGCTAGATCAGGATGTCCTTTGTGTTTATTAGGGATCTCAGCAGAAACAGCAGTATCATGTCCACTGCTGAGTAAAGTAGCAAGATCTTTTAGCTCCTCCAATCTCTAAAGAACAGTGACTTGTTTATTCTCAGACAGAAAGGCAAAAGAATCCACAATACCAGTTTCTGCCATTGAAACTGAAGAAAGTTAAGGGTTAAGTCATTCAGTAAAACAGTCTGCTCTCAGCTGTCCAAGGACATCATCTCCAGGCAGAAAGGCCAACTCTCATCCAAGTTTTGTTTTGCCAGATTACAGCTGGCAACATGCCCGGACCTGGAAAGAGTCAGCTGAGGTGTTATTAGTATGTCTGAGAACTTGATTGGAAAAAACTGAAATAAAGCTAAATATTTTCTCATTTTAAGTAGATAGAATTGTGCATATATTAAATGAAAGTCAGCTGGCTGACCTAGGGTTGCTATATATAGAGAAATATACAACAATAAGCTGAGGGAAAGTATTATTTTTCTGTCAGTATCCCATTTATCAGCAGTCTATTATTACAAACGATGAAGTAATTTAGGATGATGGAGAAAGTATCCAAGGTCTCTGGAATTGTTTGTAGGAGTATGCTTGATGTTTGTTAGTCATTGTGCAGTTACTTTTGCATGGCTGTAGTAGACCCAGACTCCAGTTTATCATTAATTACATTCAATTCCTTATAAATTAAATAGACAGTATCTGCTGTTACCATACATTGCCTAGCCCAGGAATTCTTCAGAGTATTCCTATCAGGCAGTTGATAGAGAAGGACTTCCTTATCCTGATTTTTAATACAAGGTTTTAATATGACAGGAAATGTTGAATCATTCTCACTTTCTGTGTTCTCTCTCTCCCACTCCAGTACTAACTCATCTTGTGAAATGACCAGGCAGTCATAATAATTACTTAATGTGAACGAATCAATGACATCTACAGCCCTACTGCTTTGTTCCTGGACCAAAGTCATCAATCTTCAGCTGCTTCAGACTTTTCCTGATGCTTGTGTGTTGAATCACAATCTCTTCTTCTTCCTCTCTTCCTGTTATGAAAACCAATATTCAGGAAATTATAAATTTCCTTTCAAGTGTTCACTGAGAATTGGGTTAATTTATTTAGTCTAAAATACAGAGACTTATGAAATCTTTTAAGCAACTTTATACTTATTTGAGCTTATGTAAACATTATGTGAACATTAATGCAAGACTGGATGCTTCACTCTTTGAGCAGAATTTCAACATTGAATACATTTCTTTTTTTTCCCATTTTTTAAAAAGTTTTAGACAAACATACACAGACAAGACATACAATGTGCCGGTAGGTTACAAATCTTCTCCATAATCCTCAGCTACAATTATTTATGTATATTCTCATATTGTTAAGTGAAATATTCCCCATTTTTAAATTAATTTATCTTATAACAGTTCATATTATCTGTTAAGTTTGCATGAAGAGACAGACGCGGAGTGCTTCAAGCTCTTTGTTTATTAGTGACTACAGCTCAGAATGAACCCACTTTGGCTGGGCTGCGGCTGCTACTTATAGCCAGCAGCTGCAGTTGCCAGCCAATCAGAGTGCAGGGTTTTCCCGCACTTTTTAAACCAATCATTTCTTACATTTTACAAGAACAGTTCAAACTAAACCAATGACTTTAAACTTGCATACATAACATCCCTCCCCACTAGGTTCAGTCCATACTCAAACCCCAGCCTATCTAATGTATTCTTTTAAATAGGTGGGGTTCTTACGTGTATGTTGAGACCTACGTGGTTCAGATGTTTTAAGGTTCTCACCTTGTGAGAGAGGAAATGTGTCTGCTGAGATTTCCTTACTAGGACTTGTAGTAATGATAGAACCTGTTTGGTTACTACAACCTGGTCTCTCCTCCCAATCCATCTCCAACCCAATGTCAGCACCTAAATCAGGTAGTGATGTGCAATCTTCCATTTGTGAAAATGGTTGTTGGTATTGTGACAGGTTTTGGGATGGTTCCTGTCGTGTTAGCTCATTACACATGGGGTTGATTCTTGCTTGTTCATTACACTCATGATCCTCTCCTTCCCCTAGAAGAGGCAGTAGGTATGGGAACCAGAGAGGAGCAAAAGCGATGCTCCTGAGGCAATCTGGATCTTAACTGATCAATGTGCCTGCTCCAGAGGACACCATCCTCCGTTTGTACCCTGTAAGACCTGGGGCCTGTGATTTGGGTTATCTCAGCAGGAATCCATAATGTTTCACCCATAAGGTTCTTAGCATAAACAGAATCACCCACAGTGAATGTGCGAACTTTGCTAGTGGATTCTAGTGGTGCGTTGGGTGCGTAAGTGGGATGAAGGCGCTCAAGGGGAGACCTGAGTTTCCTACCCATCAACTCTCTCAGTGATATCCCCTGGACCCAATTGCTGAAGTTTTTGCTTGGTAAATCGTACCATACATGCAGCCCAGCCATTAGCCGAAGGATGCCCAGGGGCTGTCAGGGCATGTCTGATACCCTGCTGTGCTAGATATGATTCAAAAAGGTTGGATGTAAATTGAGGGCCATTGTCAGAAACAAGCACATCAGGTAACCCGTGAGTTACAAAAAGCTTTTTAAGCTGTTTGATGACAGCTTCAGTTGTGGTGGATGCCATAGGGATAACCTCTAGCCATTTGGGATATGCATCAACTATAATAAGGAAAGTGTGCCCTCTGGTAGGGCCAGCAAAATCAATGTGAATCTTGGACCATGGGCCCCTAGGACATTCCCATTCCTGTGTGGGGCGAGAGGTGGGGCAGGCCTGACTACCTGACAGTTGGGACAAGATGCAACCCAGTTTTCAACCATTTTGTCAATACCTGGCCACCATACATAACTCCTGGCCAATCCCTTCATTCTGACAATACCTGGATGACCCTCATGTAACATTTCCAAAACCTCCCTTTGCAGTTTTGCAGGAATAACCACCCTGTTACCCCACAAAATACATCCTCTTAATACAGATAATTCAGTTTGCCTAGATTTAAAAGATTGGGCAAGTTGAGGTAGATCTTGAAGAGGCCAACCTTTCTTAATCCAGCCTATAACAGGAGCCAATAAAGTGTCTTTGGCAGTCTCTCTGGCAATTTCAGCAGCGTGTACTGGAAGCTTGGCAACAGTTTCTAGGAAAAAGGTGTAAGTCTCAGGAGCAAAGTCCTTAGTGTGAGAAGGAAGTGGGCAGTAACTCAAAGCATCTGCATGCCCAATGTCTTTGCCAGGCCTGTGGATGAGTTTGTATGAATAAGCAGCAAGAAATTCAGTCCACCTCAGCATTCTTGGTGACAGGATAGTGGGCATAGGTTTGTCTCCTGCCACAATGCCTAACAGAGGTTTGTGATCTGTGACAATGGTAAATGTTCTCCCATATAAATACTCATGGAATTTCTTGACAGCTGCAACAATGGCCAATGCTTCCTTGTCCAGTTGGCTGTAGTTCCTCTCTGTTTTGGTCAAGGTGCGAGAGTAAAATGCAATAGGAGCTTCTCTCCCACTGGGAAGCCTGTGGCTCACCCCCCCACTCCAAAATAGGATGCATCACAAGTCAGTACAACAGGCAAATTCTCAGAGAACTGTATCAGTACAGCATCAGATGTGATTGTCTTTTAATATTGTTAAATGCAGATTGTTCTTTTCTGCCCCAGACCCACGCAGACTTTTTGTCTAATAATCTGTGCAGTGGTTCTGCAATGGTTGCCTTCTGAGGTAGGAACATGTGATAAAAGTTAATGAGTCAAGGAAGGCTTGCAAATCTGTTTTACATTTTGGTCTAGGGGCTTCTTTGATTGCCTGAACCTTGGCATCTGTGGGGTGGATACCATGCTTGTCAATCATATAGCCCAAGAACTCAACCTTGTCAGTTCTAAGAGTGCATTTTTCTTCTTTGACTTTTAACCCGCTTTTTGAATCTGGTAAGGACTTCTCTGAGTCTGTCTTGTAACTGAGTGTCATTTTCAGCAGAGATTAACACATCATCAAAGTAAGGCACTACCCTGGCAGTCCTTGGAGCATCCTTTCCATAAGGCTTTGGAAGATGCCTGGTGCCACGCTTACTCCAAACTGTAATCTTTTACATTTGAAAGCACCTCTATGAGTCACAATGGTTTGGGCCTCTGCAGTGGCATCATCAACTGTTAATTGTTGATATGCCTGGGCCAGATCCAATTTGGCAAAGACTGTACCCTGCCAAGTGAATGTAGTAAATGATGCACCACTGGAACTGGATATGCAGTCTGTTGAAGCACATGGTTCAATGTCCCCTTATAGTCTCCACAGATTCTCACTGACCCATCAGTCTTGACTGGTGTGACTATGGGTGTCTCCCACCTGGAGTGGTCAGTGGGCTCTAAAACTCCTTGAGCTATTAGTTTATCTAATTGTGCATCAATTTTTTCCTTTAAGGCAAATGGGACCCTTCTGGGCTTTAAGCGAATTGGTGGCGCCTTGGGATCTAGATTGAAAGTGATAAGGGTCCCCATATACTTGACCAATCCATTGCTGAAGACCTCTGGAAACTCAGACTTCAAGGCCTCCTCCCATTCAGTGTTGCTCACGTGATTGATACCAGTCACCTCGATGCCTAGTGGATTGAACCACTCAAGTCCCAGGAAGCTTGGGCGATCCTTGTCCACGATGGTCAGGGGCAAGTGTTTGGTGTGGCCTTTGAACTTCACGTTGAATTCTCTTGTTCCAACTACTGGAATCTTGTTCCCTTGGTAGTCTTTAAGAGTCAGTGCTTGCTTCTTGAAATGCTTCTTCTGAATGTTTGGGAGTAGTCTGTGAATAGTGTCCCATGACACCATAGATAAATATGAGCCTGAGTCCACTTCCATTTGGCAAGACCTTCCTTCAATTAGTACCTTGACATGCACTTTTCTGTTATTGATAGAAGAAGAATGACCAATAGTTACTGTCTGATGAGTTTCATTCTTCCCCTTTGCTTCTGTGCTGCCCCATTTTCTCACTGAGGTTGTTGGGCTTGAATTCTTTGTCAGGAAACTTCCTTCTGTTGGGTGGAGTTCTGGATGATTTGCAGACTCTTGCTAGGTGACCTCTTTTTTCACAACGGAGGCAGATGGTATCTAGGAACTTGCATTCAGTGCGTGGGTGGCTTCCCCCACAATCTCTGCAGTAGAAATCTTGCCTCTTTCTTCCCAGGTCTTTCTTTTTCCGCTCCATTCTGAGTCTATAAATTCCTTCCTCCACCTCACTACAGTCTGACTCAGAATCTATTTGCTCACAATGAGTTGTTGTGAACTTTTCCACATCAGGATGGCTTGTGGCCTTGTTGATTTTCTTCATGGCTGCTGCTGAGGACTTGGTAGCTTCTGCTGAAGAGGCCTCTTCTATTGCTTCCTTCAGCGTGATCTTAGGTCTTAGTAATAACTTGCTCTGAAGCACCTTGTCTTTAAGGCCCAGAACAAATCAATCGCACATGGCCTCTTCTAAATTGTTAAATTCACATGCACCCCCAATGTCTCTTAAACTTGCCACGAAGTCTTTTACGTTTTCGCTTTCCCCTTGATCCCGACAGTAAAACTCGTGTCTCTTAATGAGGCACGATACTTGTGGGGCGTAATGGGCTCTTAACAACTTTTCTAAGTCAGGCCATTCCATTACCTTCATGTCTGCAGCTCCCACCAATGCCTTCGCCATCTTGAAGACTGCCGGACTGCAGTGCGTGAGAAAGACCGCCCTCTTCCGCTTCTTGGAAATGTCGGCAAGATTGTTTCCTTCCAGATACATTTGGAAACGATCTGCATACATCTCCCAGTCTTCTGCTATCGGATTGTTTCTATTCAGATTCAGCTCCACCATTAATATTAATAACCATCTTATTCATTTCTATTTAAAATATTTCCATTTTGTTGCCAATTAACATCCATATCACTATATTTAAACAACAAAAAACAGTATTAAAACCTTCCATATTTCTTTTAATTTTTATACTTTCTTTTTGTATTATTAAGAGCCTTATTTTCTTATCTTCTTTGCATCATTTATTTATTAAGAGAAAAAATAAACGTCACTTTAATCATCTAAAACATTTTCTAACTCATTTCTAATATAACCATATTATCTCATGTACCCTTACAGAATCGTCTCTTTAAGTTAAATTTTTTTAAAATTACATTTACATGCCGCCCTTCTCTGAAGACTCAGGGCGGCTTACAATTTTTGGGATACAACCCAATGTGCTCAGCAATAGCCTTCATTCCATTGTATATGCCTGCTTGTTACTAAGCAGCATTTTTACAAAGTCAGCTTATTGCCCCCAACAATCTTGGGTCCTCAATTTACCTACCCCGAGAGGATGGAAGGCTGAGTCAACCTTGAGCCTGGTGGGATTCGAGCCTGCAATAATTGCAGGCAGCTGGAACTTAAGAGCTAGGCATTTAGCAGCCTGTACCACCAAGGCCCTTTAACCATTATCTCTGTGCCTAAATAAATTTATCTCTTTAAATCTTGTACATTTTCCCTGTTGCTGTACATCTTGATTCCATCTTTTATAACTTCTTTTCTTTTCCATCCCCCCCTCTTCTTCTCCTTCCCCTTTTTGTTCCCTTTTCTATCTAATTCTCCCTTCTGCGATCGTCCCTTCTGCTTCTTTGTAATGTTATAATTACTTTTCAAATTATACTTTTTTATTGTTGCTTCAGATCTTAAATTTTTAACTCCCTTTCCCCCCTTCCCCCCTTTCTTTACCACACTTAAAGTTGTTTGATCATTAAAGATGGCTTCTTCTTTGTCCTGCCCTTCTTGTTCAGCAAGTATTTCTTGTTGTTTTTCATATTTCAAGATCTTCATTTCCATAGTTTGAAATGTGGGGCAAAAAGTCTCTCCTGTCGCTTGTGCTTCTTTATATTCTTTAAGTATCATTTTTAATTCTTCATGGAGTAATGACATTTTGAAAATTTTTTAAAGCAACCCCCAGTTAATTTTAACCCGTTTCACTAGGATCCACTATCCAAAATTCCAGGAGTCCTCCAAAAATCCAAAACTTTTTCTTGCTTCTTTTCTCACTTTCACTTTATCATCTTGCAACAAAGTTTTGCAACAAAGTTCCAGTTAGAATGTATTATTTTCAAATCTTGTTAAAATTCCACACTCAGTACATTTTAGATCCAGGTGGTATCCTCCATTTTTCCAGATTCCACCCTCCTTTTACTTTTCCTCCTCAGCTTTCTTTCTTTCTCTATTTTTTTAAAAAGAGTTCTTTAAAGTCATTCAAAAATCTTTATACCTTTGACACTTTGTTTTCAGCTAAGAGTATCCTATTAATGTCAAAGTGCATTAATATCTATTTCTTATGCCAATCTCTTCTTAATATTGCAAATCATTTAAAACTGTCAATATTAGAGGAGAAAAAAACCAGTTCTTTTCCTTTCCCTTTCCTGTTGCAGCTTTAAGTGTCTTTTTTAGGAATGATATTCTTTACTGTTCAAGTTCCAGGTACCTTAAATAGATGTTTTCATTGTTAAACCTGGTCTGTCAAACTTTCTCTTTCAGACACAATCTTGTCTGGTCAAGTTTTTCTTTGAGGTGGCCATTTCTGGCCACCGCTGCAACTGCCTTTGGGAAGGGGAGTAAAGACCAGCTGGGGAGGAGAGATGCAGTTCTCCTCAACCCCCCTCTTCACCACCTGTACAGGGTGGCTTAGCCCCAAAACCAGCTGGCTTGGGGCGCTCCATCGGCGAGCACGGATCGAAACCATGCACCATCGCAGATTTCGGTCCGTCGCCGAAGAGACTCAAACCAGAAGTTCCACATTGAATACATTTCTTAAAGGGCACAATGTATAGTTTCTCTGCAGATCATACAAATCTTTCACTTTCTATTAAAGGCCTCCAAAATAACTAAGAAGATCAAGAAAAGCGCATTCTCCTTCTCCAGATCTTGATAGAAATCATCACTGAGTGATCAATGTCATCTTCATCCACTATCAAGGCATGAACACTGACTGAAAAGACTTCAGTTAATCTACTTCAGGGGTGTCAAACTCAAGGCCTGTGGGCCGAACCTGGCCTGCGGGTACTTAAATCTGGCACACAGTGCCTCTGTCAACCAAAACAAGCTGCAGAGGGGCCACAGTGGGGATCCCTGTGCCCCGTTTTTAGCCTGGATGGCCTCCTACAGTACTCTGCCAGCCAAAACAGGGTGTGGGGGGAGAGGCAGCCCATGGACGAGAACTACAATGCTGACCCAGCCCTCAAAGAAATCCAGTTTGATACCCCTGATCTACTTCATATAGGGTGCTCTACAGATGATCTGTGACTGCCATCTCAATAACTTTTCCCAAAAAGGAAAGGTTGGAGATCAGGTGATAATTTTATGTAACCTGTGTGTCAGGGGATGAGTATTCATCAGGAGGCGATATATCATTGCGGGAAAAATTCCCTCACCTAAAGAGATGTTGCCATTGTCCCAGATCCACGTTACCAGTCTGAGCCAGAATAGGCATGGATCAAGCCTGCTACTGGCAGATGATAATCTAGAGAGCACCCTGTCTGCTTCCTCAAGAGTTCAAAGCCAGAAGGAGTCTCAAGAATTCTAACAAGAGAACCCAGTAATTACTAAATTTCCTGCCCATGAGGAATCAAGATTCTATTGAATCTGAATGATTTTTGCAAAATGCTATGCAAATTGAGCAGAATGGCTCAGCAAGAAATCTTGGCATTGATTTTTCCCTAACAGAACATTAGTTACTTCAAACAAGACTGCTGGATGATAGCCTGTTGATTTCTATATTTTTACACAGCGTATATTTCCTGTGTAGTGTTTTCATTTATACTGGCCACCAAGAGGCAATATATGATTGGTTATTGGAAATCATCAGGCCTATATGTCTTATTTGTGGCATGCAGACTCTTCTTATGAAAAGTTTTTCCACTTTAAAAAAACTATCTAAAATCATAGAATTAAGGTTTAAAATAAAGCAACCTTAACGTTACAGTGCCAATTTTTTAAAAAGTGCTTTTAATCCTGTTTCTGGCCACCGCTTTTTAGCAACATATTTTGATAGTCTAATTAAATGCTTCCAGGCTAAAGTGTTTAATAACTTTATTGATTTGACATTTTAAGGGCTATCATGACAATCACACTGAAATTAATAAGCATTTGGTATAATTAAATAATTAAGGCTATGTTCAGACTTATTTTTTTCCCTGCTCAAGGTAATTTATTTATTTATTTATTAATTCGACTTGTATGCCGCCCCCTCTCCAGAAAGACTCGGGGCGGCTCACAGATAAAAGACAATACAATAAGTTAAGTTAACTAAAATAGAATTAAATTGTAGCAAGCCGAATTAAACTAAAAATCCCATAATACATATAAAACCCTTCCCCCGAGGAGTCAGCACAGCCCAGCCTGTTCAAACAGCCAAGTTTTTAGGTCGTGACGGAAGGTGCGGAGATCAGGGGCCAGGCGGAGCCCCAGAGTTAGTTGGTTCCAGAGAGCAGGAGCCGCTACAGAGTAGGCCCTTCCCTGGGACGCCGCCAGCCGACACTGAGTCGCAGACGGCACCCGAGAAGTCCCTGCCTGTGCGTTCGTACAGGGCGGTTGGTATTCGATGCCGGCAGTAGACGCCCCCGTAAATAACCCGGACCCATGTCTCGTAGGACTTTGAATGTTAATACTAAGACCTTGAATCTCATCCGGAGGGCAACCGGTAGCCAATGCAGCTCGCGCAGGAGGGGTGTAACATGGGAGTACTGGGACGCTCCCATCACAACCCGCGCAGCCGCATTCTGCACCAGCTGAAGCCTCCGGATGGTATGCAAGGGCAGTCCTAAATAGAGAGCATTGCAGTAGTCGAGCCGGGAGGTAACAAGTGCCTGAGTGACAGTGCGCAGGGCATGAACATTTTAAAGCACAGTCACACATACACTCTAACAAGGCAGTATCTAATGGTGTAGAAAATGAATTATAAATCCACTACATCACTTAGAGCAGCAGAGCAAATGGCTATTATTTCTGACTAGGCATGTATGGTTCAGCATGTATACTTCTAAAACTCTGTTTTCTCTAAACTTTAACTGGGTGAAATGGTGCATCATAGGGCAACACTTTTTCAGTCAAGTTACCTCAGATGGGTTAACTTAGAGAATCCATGACCCATGACTCCTGTGGAATTTAATTTTTTGGCAAATTTTATAAAATATTTTACAACAGAACAAATTATTGTAAAACATTTTATGACATAATATAAAATGTCATAAAACAATTCCCATGGCCAATTATTGATGTTTGATGTGCTATACACTTCAACCTGGGCTACTTTCAAGGCAGATATATCTCTGAATCATCATCAATCATCATCATCATCATTCTAGCCACTGTCTGTCCACTGCAGAAGGAAGGCCTTTCGCATTTTTCCAACTAATATGGTCTTGAGCTTTCCTTTGCCAATTGGGTCCTCAATACTTGTTGATCTTGTCGATCCATCTTGTTTTAGGTCTCTCTTGTGGATGATTTTTTATTAAGTGGGATCCATTCTATGATCGCCTTGGTCCACCTGCCATCAGTCCTCCTTGCTATGTGACCAGCCCATTTCCATTTCAATGCAAATATCTCTGAATATCTCCCTGAATGTTTAAGAACTTTTCCAATATATTAGAAGCTCAGCCACCACTGAAGACATTGAGCAATCTGGTAAAGAAATATCTGAAATTATGACTCAGTGTCTCATACCCATACATACACCTTCCCTGACCCACATGGCAACTCTCTCACATACACAGTTGCTACCTTTCCTGACGCTGCCCATCCACATGCCCTCCCCAACCCATATGGCAACTCTTACACATACCTATGCACCCTTTTGATCCAGTGTGGTATCTCTAGCTCATCTCTACGTACCATTCACAATCTGCACCTCCACATACCCCAACATTCACTCCCGCAACCAACAGCACACATTCACAATCTTCTCACAAAGTAAATGGCTGGCATATATGAACAGTGTTGAACAGGGATTCTGTTTTGGATAAAGTTTTTCCATACGGCTTCATGTAAAGGAGGTGGGATAGTTTGGCAGATATTTTTGATGTTTGATAGCCACGGCCTGGCTTGTTTAGTATTGTTGAAGAGGAACCAGTACAACAACAAATAGTAGTGAGTCTCCTTGAAAGATTCTCCTCTTGATAGTAGCCTCTCCCAGTCTATCACCATTGACCAGCAACTAGCCTTTTATTATGCCCTTTGTTTTTCCACAAAGCTTCTGGTGTTCCTACTGTCTCCTGTTATTCCTAGGCATTTGATTATCTAATCATGCGACAAGGAGTCAAATGCTTTCTTGTAACGAATCCAAGTTACATTCAAGTTGGTTTTCCTTCTCTTGCAGTTTTGCAGAATCATCTTGCCAATTAGGAGTTGATCTTTCGTTCCCTGCTGTTTGGGCACTCTCCTTTCTATTAATTTGAAAAGTATTATTCTTATTACTATGGTTCATTGCACAGTCAGCCAGATGTTCAAACTGGATGTGCCCTGCTTGTAATCAGTTTAGACTACATTCAAGTTGGTCTTCCTTTTCTTGCAGTTTTCCAGAATCATCATGTCCATTTAGGAGTTGATCTTTTGCTCTTCTGCTGTTTAGGCCGTTTTCCTTCTGGTGGAAAATGCTTGTTTTCAACTAAGTGCTGTTGGACTGCATCAGCTACTATACCCGTCACCAATTTGAAAGTTGTTGGTTAGTAGATAATTTGCCTGTAATTGCCTGATGCTGCCTCTTTTGCTGGATTTTTCATTATCAGGTAGGTTTTGCCAGATGTTAGCCACTCTTCAATTTCACCTCTTTGCAGTTTGTTGTTAAACTGCTTGACAACAAGTGAGTGTAAACCAATCAGGTTTTATTATTATTACTATTTCTTCTTCCTCTTCTTCCTCTTCCTGCTTAGCACTTATAACATAATAAAACATCCATGATAAAATTAACTCACAGTCTCAGCATATTGAACAATATAAAATTCATAAAGAATTTTTAAAATCGCAATATATGACAATTATAGTACACAGTACAACAATTACAGTTATAATATGCAACATTACTCATCCGTTTTAAAGATACAACTAGCAATTGTAAGAGAATATTTTTCTTAAATCATTATCCATAAAAACTGACAATGACAGCTGACAAGGTGATTGTCATATACTTTGTAACATAGCATTTTTTTCTGTGAATTATGCTAATTGAAGAAGGTTAATGTTACCATTAATTTTCCTATGCTGGAACAGCTCCAAAATATTTGTTTGGAAGTAGTACTCTAGAAATTAGCTTGCTACTCCAAAGTTATTTTTCTTTTCAGAGGCACATATTCCTGGAACAGGACATGAATCTACTACCTCTGTCTCATTGCAGCATACTAATGTTGCAAAAGTGTCATACAGATAGTCCTCGCTTAGGGACCACTCGCTCAGCAACCATTCAAAGTTACGACAGCACTGGATGAGACTTACAACCAGTCCTTAAAGTTGTGGCACTTTCAGTCTTCCAGTCACATGATTGTGCTTTGTGTAATTGGCAGTCAGGGCATACTTATGACAATTGCAGTGCCCCACAGTCACATGATCACCATGTGACATTCACAGCTGGCTTCTGACAAGCAAAATCAATAGGGAAGCTGGCAAGAAGTCATAAGTCACGTTCATGTGGAGTTACACTCAACCACACGTGATTTGCTTAACAGCTGCAGCTGGGGACAGCCAGAACTGCCCTTGTAAGTTGGTGCAGTGATCCCAAAGGTGCTTTTTTCAAGAGAAAAACCAGAAAGTCGAATTGCCTCTTGAAAAAAAGCACCTTTGGGACAACCATGACCTGGATAACTTGAGAATCTCCATAGACATTTGGTGCAGTCATGTAATTTTTGTTCATTTGCTTGTTTACAACCACCTTACTTAGCAACCCAGTCGCTGGTCCCCACAGTCATTAACTGGGGACTGCCTGTAAATAAATTTTAAAAAGCGAATTTTTCTGTTCCATAATCATCAGTACTAGTCTATGTAGTTATAGACTGTCAAATACTCAAACATTATCTCCATAAACAAAAAGTTTATAGACTAAATAAAAAAAACACAAAAGTTACTAAATAAAAAAGCTACTAAAGAAATTATAAATTTTAGGTGTGACATGTGTAGCATCAGATGCTATGTACTGGGGGCTATATTTTAAAAAGGCAATGTTAGTCTATTAAGCTATGTCATTTTAAAGAAAGGTCTTAATTGTTACTGTGAGACCATCTCATGATTATGCTTGGAAGAGAAATACATCACATGTTATTTATTGCTATTTATTTGCTTTAGAAATAAATAAATTTGCTTTGGATATAAAAAAGACAACAAAAACATACCAAAACACAAGGGGAAATAAAGAACAAGGAGCATAATCCAAAACCAAGCATATAAAAATAGTTCAATTGTGAACACAGCATTAAACCTCAACCATGTATTGATCACTCTTTTCGTTCCTTCGGTAGAGAGTCAGTTCTTAAGCTGAGAGCAAACACATATGATCAATCTAAGTTTGTCTTTTGTTGTAAAAAGGTAACTGTTCTTTGTTCAATAAATCTATACTTCTTCGCATAAAGATAAATTCCAAATGTTTGAGACATTATTCAGAATCATGCTCATCTCTTTAAAACAGATTATTCTCCAAAGTGGCCTTCAAGAAGCTGCTAGTGGAAAGAGCTTGTTTGAATAATATTTTGAGGATGGAAGGTAAGTACAAATTGAGCTGTTGTAACTTTAACTTTGAGCTGTTGTAACTTTAACTTTGATTTTCAATACAATATTTTTACTGTTCTGTTGTAAAGCAGAGCAGGAAGTAGTACAAATTAAACCCGTACTGTATAGGAATTTTTAAAAAGTCTAATGTGAAATTGAATAAATAGTATATTTTTGCTATAAAAGATATGAAAATCAGCATGCATCCAACAAATTAAATTCCAATATTTAAAGTTTTCCAAACACAAGAATTAAATTTAGCTGGAACAGTACTGTATTAAATGTCCCAAAGGTGCATCCAAGACAACCATGACCTGGATGACTGAGAATCTCCATAGCATTTACTGTATTAGATCTAACAAAGGTTTGTAGGAAGTTAGCGCCCACCCCCCTCCTAGAAAAATGAAATATCCTAGGAAATATTAAAAAGGCAGAATATTTCCTCTAAAAAGGGCAGAAACTCAGAAGCAGAAGCTCATCTTCATCTTTGCTAATGGACCATTACTCTGGCCTAGGCCAGTCTATTTTACATAACAAAGATCTACTCCAGGTAGAGCTATAATAGGAATTGCCAAAGCCCTTTCATTTTACATCATCATCCAGCAAGGTTCCCAAGCCTGGGACTCAGGACAGCCTACAGAGTTGCCCCTGCATGGCCCCATGGGAGTCTGACAACCAATCAGAATGCAAGCTCAAATTCAAATCCCAACAGAGGGTATTTAAAACCCAGGCACTCTCAGCATATCAGCCCTTCCCTACCCTTCTTTTCTTCACCCAACATCTTGACGCATGTGATCGTCCTTTTCACTTTGGAGCTCCAAGCCATGTGGTCCTGTCCACCATTAAACCATCTTTCCAAACAGTCTCCATATTTCCAGTGTGTTTTTCCCCACTTGGAACTGAACCCAGAAGGATAATTCTTCCAATAGGTTCTCAAACTGATTATGTCACACACATACACACACACCCCTAGTTAAAAACTGTTCAAAATATCTATGTAAAACCTCTGGAAGATCATCATAGTATAACTTCGTTCTAAGAACTGTGTTGCTGTTTTTTCTGTTACTATTATATAATAAAATTTTCCTAAAACAGTCTATGTAGTAAAAAAAAAAAGCTCAACATTTTATACAAATGAAACATAACATATAGGTAGTAGAATATATTTTGGGGAAGGGAGGAAGGGTGGGAGATTGAGATCATAATTTTGATTTTTTTTTTCAAAAAGAAACTTCTAATGCCTTTTATCTACTCATCCAATATTATTATTCTTCAAACTGGTCACACTGTGGTAAACCAATTGTATGCAGGATTTTTCTGCACTATTTGGACAACAGAAAAGACTGATTAGAAATAAAATAGAAAAATGTACTTAAAAAAAATAAAACTATTTAATGTATATGTCGAGCCTGAAATTGACATATATGTAGCCACTTTATTTAGCTCCATATTCTATATTATTGAAAACCTGACAGTATACATATTTTAGTCAGTAATAAAAAAAGGCAAAACCTACTATGTATTTTGGTGGAAAGTATTTTAGAGAAAACATTATTAAAATAAATGGCAACTGTGCAAGAATTCGGTGCCCTGTGCAAAAATGACAACTTCCCACAGCATTTGACTTTTCAACAAAATTGTTCACAGGATGACAGTCTGCATATTGTATTTATTTGTCAGTAGGCTTGTTTTATTCATTTAGTATTCAACTGAGAGCAAAGGTTTTTTTATTACAAGTTTAATTAGTCAATATAGTGAAGACTGTTTAAGTCTCAGCAAGGATCCTTGTTTTGTATACATTGTTGTAAAATGTACTTGTTTAAAACCAAAATAGTAAGCTAGAGTTAATTTATTCTTTAACAAGAACAACTAAAAGCTTAATTTTAAACCTTCTTAAAACTGAGTTCCTTATGCTGTTTTTAGAAGCCAGGATTCTTGCTAATTCTTGAATACTTTATTGCTGCAACTCAAAATTCTAATTGGAATTCTATAACACCCTATTTCTCCTGCAACAATTGCTGAAAGTTTTATTGCCTGTGAAGCTGGTGATAATTACTACTGGTTACAATGGTTGGTATATTGTCATTCACAACTTCCTTCCTCTTACAGCTGTCCAAGTTGGGCTGATGAGTACCTTTCATAATTACACTCCCTCCTGCCCACACACACCACCATTTCATGATCAGGAGAAGAAAAAATTCTCTTGTGGTAGCTGCTCCTTTAACAAATATGTTGCATCTCCTTAAGTTTGCCTAGAGACAGTGTTTAATGGTCAGGGATGACTTTGATATGGCCTGCTTTCTAAAGATTCCAAAATAGAAATGCTACATTCGACATGTTCACAGGAAACATGAACTATAGTATGAATTAATTTCTTTTGGTTTTTTTTCTGTCAAAATAGCTTAGTATAATTTGGGCTGAATTAGAAGAGAAATGCCTTTCTTGGGCTTAAGGCTGCAAGTGGTAAGTGCTGATACCAATAAATAAACATTGATTCAGTGGGGTTTATGTATTAGTGAATGTGCACAAGATTACACCATAACTGGTAATGGTATTTGCACAGCATTCTCCAGCTGATTGCTTGTGTATAAATTTGAGCTTTACCCAAACTTCTAAAAAGTATGGTAATAAAAAAAATCACAAATCCATGGGAGTTTGCTTCAGGTGCATTTATATTTATTTGTTTATTTGTTTGCTTGTGACCATTTTACTTGCTTAAGTGCAAAATTAAACCATTTAGTAGCAGTAAAAAGTGATATTTTCTTCATTTGACAGTATGAAAGACTGCAAAAGACAGATGCGGCTTATAATAACTGAGAACATGTTGGTCAGGAATTTTCCAATCTGCTCAAAAGAGATTAAAACTAATTCCTCTGTGAAAATTTTTTTAAAAAAGGAAACCTAAATATTGAATCTATCAGGGACTAAAATATAAGTGACAGAAGAGTAATCAAGAACAGTAATAAAACTAGTATAATGTTCATGCATGAAATATGGAGAACATAAGAAATGTATATATGATTTTTACGGTTTCTATGTCCTTAACTAATACTTTATTTATCCAGGCCATATTTATTCGTGACCAGGATTTATGGGGATTAGAGTAAAAGATAAACTTACTTTCTTCTGGGTTGTGGGTTCTCCAAACATCTATCAAATTTAGTTCTTAGTTCTTCAAAAAAGGTTTTAGGGAGGGTGTTCTTTTTTTAAAAAAATTCTTTTGGTCACTGCTATAATCCTTTTTTATATCTACGATTGTGTTGAAATCACTTATCATACATATACCCTCTTTACCTGTCTCTATTATTTTTTCATGCACTTTCCTGTAAAATTCTTTTTGTCCACTATTGGGTGCGTATATAGCCACTAACAATATGCTTTTCTGTTCCAACATTACTTCAATCATCAATGCTCTTCCCTTTAAGTCTGCATATATTAATTCAGTTTTTATTCCTTTTCTTATATACACTGCCACCCCTCTTTTTTCTCCTCTGCCAAAGCTACATAAAGTTCTCCTAATTTTTTACACTGTAAGTATTTTTTATCCTGCTTTCTAATATGTACCTCCTGGAGGCACACAATGTCCATTTTTTGCCAATTTTGTGAAGGTTTGGTTCCGTTTGATTGGAGAGTTGAGTCCATTTATAATTAATGATAATAATTTCAACTTATTTTCCATTCCCTTACTTTTCTGCTACTCAATTTTTTTCTGTTGCTTTTGGGGTCTCTTTCGGCTCTTGTTCTCACCCCTCCTTCTTCTTGGAGTTCTTCTTCCTTCTTGTTCTCTTCTTCCTGTTCTTTGTCTTTCCTTTCCTGTTGATGGTCCTCTTGGCTTGTCTGTTCCAATTCCTTTCTGCTGCTGCCTGTTTCCTCTGAGCCAACAAGTTGGTCATGGAGATTTTGTGCTTTATCTAATGTGTCAACTTTAATTTTTCTCCCCTGCCAAGACACTGGTGTTATCCATCAGAATAATATACAGCACTTATTAAGTACAGCTGCTAAAAAATGGCTCTCGGACTTTCTTGATTATTTCTTTGCCTTTGTATGTCATTGGCTCATCCCTGGTTATTTTATATATGATGTCTCTTACTTTTTTTCAGGCAAAGAGCACGTGAACTTCCTTTGGCAGTCTGTAGCATCTGGCATAATTTGTATAAATTCTGTAGACCTTGTCTAGTTCATTTATTATTTCTCGTTTATCTTGCTGAAGGGCCTCTGCTATCATTTCCGCCATTACTGTTGCCAGATCTTCCTACTTTGTTTCCACAACATTTTGGAACCTCAGGTAGAACGAGGCCCATTCTATTTCCAGCTGGATCAATGAATCCTCTATTTCCTTATTTTGCTCTCTCATTTTCCGATCCACCAGTTCTAATTTTTTTCTGTTTGTTCTGTTCTTTTCTCATTTGTTTTTATTCGTTGGTCATTCTTCTGTATTGCGTCCTGTATCAAGCCCACTTTTTCATCTAATTTCTGGATGTCACTCTTAACTTCCCTTTTGACCTCTCCGTCTCTGTTTTCATCTCTGCATGAATTTTAGTCATATTCTCTTGCAGTTTCACCATGGTTTCCTGAATTGCTAATGATGTAGCCTGCTGTTGTGGTTAGCCGGCAGCAGGTGCAGACAGCTGAGGAGAGTGAGGACTCAGATGAGGGGCCAGAACTATTAGGGAGTGGACTGCTGCCTTCAGAGATTGTGGAAGCTGGCAGCAGTGATGAGGAGGTTCCCAAGGAGCCTGTGCTAAGTGCGCACACGCGCAGGATTGCTTGTAGGAAAGAGTAGCTACAACAGCATGGGTGACCCAGGAATAAGTCTGCAAGGTAATGGCCCCTCCTTCAAGAATATAAAAGCCAGCTGTGAAAGGAACATACTTTGCAGAAGGCAAAGATGTTTTGAAACTCCAGCCTTGTGGACATTCCAGTATCCTGAGTTTGTATTTGAAGATTCTTGTATTGCAAATTATTTCTTGACTGTTATCTTTTGGCAAGTCTCGCATAGTTTGGCAAGGCTTGTGCTTATCACAGCTAATTATTTTGTAAAAGCATTACAAGGTTTCTGTTCCTTTTGGATTGTGTTTGATTTGTTGGAAAAGGGCTTGGGACAGAACACCTGCATAGTTTGCATGTTCAGTGCAGGATTCGATTTTTAAGATGCAAACATTCTTTTGATTGATCTCTGATTTGCTGGAGACACAATTGCTGCAGATGTTGTTGGAGTGGTTTTCTTTCCAGTCTTCAGGGTGGTAGTCATAATGCTTGTCATTTCCTTTAGAATTCTGTATTGGTCTCCTAAAATTCTATCTATCTTTTCCCAAACCACCACCCAATATTCTCTTAGACTTCTTTTCTTAATCTCTGTTCTCTTATACTATGATATAATATACTATGATATATACTATATTATATTCTAAATGCTAAGTAGGCAATACAATCTTCTAAATTAATACACTTTGTATTGATTAATATTAATAACAGTAAAAACAATCGTAGTAAAATACAATCTATTCAATACAATCTACTCATTAATTATTTGACATACTAATTGATCAGTTAATTAATAAGGTTAATTGATACATTGTTTAATAGGATTGTTCCACTATAATTATAAATAGCTAAGACTATGTCTCTAAATTTAAATATATCTTTAAATAACAATAAATACTAATAAAAATATAAATATATGAGTATCAATATATTTCAATCTATATATGACTGTATGAAAAGAAGTATAAATATAAGTATAAACATAGGTATATGTGTAAATATAGGTATCAATATAAAAATTACATATAGAATAGGTAGTTTATATAAAATTTCCGTTAGGTTATATGGGTTAAGCAATTCAAGAGTAAATTGTCTTTTAAATCTTTAGTCTTACTATAGAGCTGTAAAACTGACAATCAGCTGTTTCTTGCCTTCAAAATGGCAGTCTTGTTAAATTCGCACTGTCACTCTCCTGCACTCCTTCCTTCTTCCCGTTTCTCTCTTCTTCCACCGTTAGAGCACTAAAAGTTAATGGAAAAGTTTCAGCACCTCAGTTCCAGGTACAGTACTCTCTCCCAGTCTTCCAGAGCACTTTCAATCTCTTCCAGTCTCAATTGTCTTTTCTTCTCCTCTCCATGACTCCACCACTGGTCTCGTATTTCACCCTCCTCCTGATCTGCTCCCCCCTTCGTTCTGCTGCCTGTTTACCACTTGGAGCTGTCACATTTGTTTGTTGCTCACCTGGACGCCTCCTTGCCAGCAATCAAAACTGAAAACTCGGCAATTTCTTCAGCTCCCACCACTATTACTGCACTGTTCGTACTTTTTGCTTTCTTCTTCTTAAACACGGACGTCAAGCCTCCAGGTCAGTCATAAAGGCTAGCTTCTTCTTTGTCAGAATCAAGGGCCCCTTCTTAGCACAGCGGGAGATCATACCTCTTCACGTCACCTCTGAAGTATCCTCTCTTTCTTGCCGGTCCCCCCAGGACTGGACCTTACCATGAAAGGCCACTGATCACAAGAATTTTGGCACTGGGAACAGAACGTTGTTTCCCCATGCTGCTATGACACCATGTCACCACTGGAAGATACCGTTGGTTGCATTTGTTGGTGACCTCTGGTGAGGTTGGAATGGAGTAGTGCATCTATGCTGGCTCTCCTTGGTCTCAAATTTTAGTCTCTAACAACCATTAATTCAGTGACTATTCCTCATTCTTATGATGGTTGCAATGTCCTGGTGATCACACAATCACAATCTGGGTACTCCGCACCCAACTTGTAATTATGATGTTTCAATATTCCACAGTCACAGATGTTGCTGTTTATGCCATTGTGACCTTCTTTGCCAGTTTCCTACAAGCAAAATCAATGGGGAAGCCAGCGGAAAGTTGCAAATGGCAACCATGTGAATCCTTGCTTAATGAAAGTATGAGTTTCACTTAACGATGGCAACCAGAAGTGCCAGAATCGGCATTTCTAAGCCACATGATCATATGACATCATTATGTTTTACAACGACATCACTTAGTGACAGAAATTAGGTTCCAACCACCATTGTTAAGTGAGAAGGTAATTAAGTTGTACATAATAATAACATTTCAAGAAGAGAAAGATTCACTGTGTATGTGATACCATTTTATTAATCCTTACTTTAGGAAAACAAAACAGCAACAGCAAATGAATGAATCCCATCAGCTCCACAATGTATCCCATGGGTTTAAAAGTGCATGAAAGTGACAGTCGTGAAAAATAACTCACACATTCTCATGTCAGCCTTATTTTTTTAGAAATCTAGCAGAGTTACGTTTGACTTGGGTATCTACTTTGCCCAAATTTTTATCAGTACTCTGGCATGCCTAACAGACCCTAAGAAGCAGCGACAATCTTGTGAGTTATGGAGGAGATGATAGTGGAGTACAAAATTACACACATGGTATAGAGAGAAAGCAGAGAGCGAGAATTTTTATTCCTCTCTTTTAGAGCCATCATCAAATGAAGCTAAACTGTCAACAATCCACACAGGGTATCATTAAACTATGAAATATACTGCTGCACTTGTTAGGAAGGTCACTGATTTTCGTGGCTTTAAAAGAGATTAGACAAATCAATAGTGGATGAAACTGTTAGTGGTTTCTAATCATCCTAACAGTAACCTTCAGACCCAGAAACAGCACACTTCTCTGTATAAATGAGTGGGAGGGCAGTTGTAATAGCAATCTTGTTAGGGCCTTGCTGGCTACTAAGGAACAGAATGCTGCTAGATTCATTAGTAGGGCTATACCTGTTTTATTTATTTTATTTATTTATTTTTTATTTAATTACATTTATATGCCGCCCTTCTCCAGAGACTCAGGGCAGCTTACAATTTTTGGGATACAACCCAGTGTGCTCAGCAATAGCCTTCATTCCATTGTATATGCCTGCTTATTACTAAGCGGCATTTTTACAAGGTCAGCTAATTGCCCCCAACAATCTTGGGTCCTCAATTTACCTACCCCGAGAGGATGGAAGGCTGAGTCAACCTTGAGCCTGGTGGGATTCGAGCCTACAGCAGTTGTAGGCAGCTGGAACTTAAGTGCAGGCAATTAACAGCCTGAGCCACCAAGGCCTTTAAAAATGACTAAGAAGAACTGCTTTGGAGATGCAGAAGATCAAGTGTAGCAACTTTTTGTAACCTTTTTTTAAAGGCTTATGTACTGTGGGAAGCCACCCCCCCGCACAGAAGAATGAAATATTTTAGGAAATATTAAAAAGGCAGAATATTATTTTTCCCTATAGGAGAAACGGAGAAACTGCTCTTGGAAAGCAGACCCCACCTTCCTTAATAGCCCACAGCAGATATCAGCACTTAAGAGATAAAGAGGTAGCTAGCTCTATTCATAGGCAAAAATTTCCTGCAGCAAGGTCTGAACAAAGGTAGGATTAGCCCTCAGCCACAATAGGAATTGCCCAACAAGCCCCTGCATTCCATCAGCTAAACTTCAACCAAACCTGGGAGCTGAGACAACCTATAGAGCCAGCTATGACCCCTACAACAGCCAATAGAATACATGTTCTTGCACAGGAACAGGAAGCTCAAGTTCAAAGCCCAAAAGAAGGTATAAGAACCTCTCACTCTCAATTCAATTGCATGTGGTCAGCTGCACCAAGATCATGTGCTTGGTGGTTCTGTTCACCATTAAACTATCTTTGCAATCCGCCTCCATGTTTCCAGTGTCTTTTTCCCAGCTTGGAACTGAATCAGGTGGATATTTCTTCCAACAGTACCCCTTGGTTTTATTTAACAGCCCCATTTGTAAAAACAGCTATATCTTTAATCTGACCCTTAATCACCATAGCAGCTGCATTTTTTTAAAAAGCTCATCAGGAAGTCTGCAAAAACACATGCTGCTTTTGGGAGCTCCTCTTCTCAATTGTTTCTGAAAGACTCATAGCTTTATTAGTCAGTAGAACTTTATAAAATATGCTCAACATGGTTTGCAACGCATATTTGCATGAATACCCCTTCTTGGGGGGTTGAGAGCAGGGGTGGGATTCTACCAGTTCGCACCTATTCACTAGAACCGGTTGTTAACATTCTAAGCAGTTTGGAGAACCGGATGTTAGAAGAAATTACTGGCCTAATCCTGTAAAAAAGGCAGGAAGGAAACATTCTGGTGCTGCTTACAGAAACTGCCTCTCCATTAACCCTAATTACATTCTTGGCAGGACTAGACTTCCTGTCTCTGGAGTTTTTTCCCCTCCTTTGCTGGTACTTTGCTTGTGTGGAGTGACCATTCAAAGTTACAATGGCCCTGAAAAAAGTGACTTATGACCATTTTTCACACTTATGACTGTTGCAACATCCCCACAGTCACGAGAGGCCAGGCAAGGAGATGCGTGCTTCGATGTGAGTAATATTGAGTTGGCCGCACCCAGCCAATAACATGACCACCAAGCCATGTCCACCCAGTCACTTGACCACCAAGCCACGCCCACAGAACCAGTTGTTAAAAAATTTGAATCCCACCCCTGGTTGGAAGAATAATTTCACAGGCTTTCCCAAACTATATATTACAGAGACAGAGAGAGGAGGCGGGAGGGAGGGGGAGAGGAAGGGAGGGAGAGAGAGAGAATGAATGAACGAACGAACACATTAGATGAAACTACCAGCAAAGCAACATAACTATGCATGAAATCCCACATACATGAGAGCCTTCAAAGAAACTTCATCAGTCTCCTTTGAGAATATGCCTCCTCAGTGGTTTGATGCCACTGCACATTGCAAAGCAGCCCTTTAAACGCTTTGCAAAACCCTCCAATTTTATTATGTAGCTATATTCCAAAATCAAGTTTTTAAATTGAAGAAACCAACAGCATAATTTCAACGGAGAGAAAGGGGTGGTATTTGAACATTTTGGTCCTGGGTTAGGTAGGCAGGGATTAGGTGGGTCAGGCAGATGAGCAAAAAGAGATGACATGAAGTTGCTTCTGTCCAAGCAGCTGGTCAAATAGGGGAGAGGCAGCTGAGAAATGCAAACAGGTCATAGGCAGAGTAAGATTATGCACTGGCATCTCTAGTTAGGACTGGAAAAAACATTTCCCCGGTGTACAATTTGTGTATTCTCTGAAATTCACAGTTCCTACTTGAAAAACATATAGAATCTGTGACTCAGAAGGCTGTTGCACACATCCATCCTGCCTGCCAATTTCACTAGGTGGGAAAGCCCAACTGATATTAATTCATTCCATACCTCCCTCTTGTGTGTACTCTACATGGAAGCTCCTAGAGAGCCACTCTAAGGTGACATCTGGACCAGAACACCA
Organism: Naja naja; assembly: GCA_009733165.1. NCBI lineage: Eukaryota > Metazoa > Chordata > Lepidosauria > Squamata > Elapidae > Naja > Naja naja. The sequence continues at coordinate 146,776,714 of CM019150.1, forward strand.
TGCAACACCATGTCTAATTAGGGACATACTACAGTACACACAAGGATGCGGTGGCTCTGGCTAAGATGCTGAGCCTGTCAATCGAAAGGTTGGCAGTTCAGCGGTTTGAATCCCTAGTGCTGCGTAATGGGGTGAGATCACGTTACTTGTCCTAGCTTCTGCCCACCTAACAGTTCGAAAGCATGTAAAAATGCAAGTAGAAAAATAGGGGCCATTTTGGTGGGAAGGTAACAGCTTTCTGTGCGCCTTCGGCATTTAGTCATGCCAGCCACATGACCATAGAGATGTCTTCAGATAGCGCTGGCTCTTTGCTTTGTAACGGAGATGAGCACCGCCCCCTAGAGTCGGGAACGACTAGCACATATGTGCGAGGGAAACCTTTAATGGTCTTTCAGATACAGCACATAGAACACAAAGGATGCCATGGTAAATTGATTGACAGGAACTCTGATGTTTTTAAATATATCGAACTGGTTTTCTCCAAGTAACAAGAACTTGGGTGTAATCATCCAAGAGCACATTTTTGTGCTCTTTTGTTTATTTCCAGTATCTCCTGTATGTCCTTTCACAACGATGTTCTTATGCCTGCAGAACAGATACAAATTAGGCTGTATATCTGATTTTTTTTCTTGTCAGAGCTTGTAAATATAGCTGAACTCATGAGTATCTGAATCATGAATGTGATCTTTCCAAGCCACAAGCTGGGGAACTATTACATGAACTTCAGAAAATTCAGTCTGGCAGCCTTGAAAAAGAATAATCAAGATGATGAAAGGGAGACATGCTGTTAGGAACAGAGTTCAAATATTTTGCATTGCTAGGCTAAAAGAAGTCTTTCAATTACTTTTCACACATATAATTAGATGTCTTTAATATGGCCAATGCTGCTCTAGCAAAATGTTCAGGAAATATAGAGAAAAAATACCTTAAAATCTGCTGTACAAAAACAGAATTAGTCTTAGTACAAACTGGAGACTTTAATATTTAAATTATAGCCAAAATACATTTTAACAGAAAATTAAATGTTTTAAATAATATTTTGTACCAATTTTATTCAAACATAATTTAATCTAAAGCATCTGCTTGATGCAAATATACTCATAGTTTGTGCCATAATAAGCCCTATTATAATAATTTGTGGTTTTATTCTGTATATATTTATGTTATAAATTCTGTATATATTTATGTTAACATAGTTAAATTTAATCTAATCTCAGGAAATTTCCTCAAGATTTCCTTGTTTCCTTTACCAGCCTACTGGTTTGATCAATTTGTCTTCTGATGTTAATAGTCATATCTGCTGCATAAAATTTTCTGTGATTTTTTGAAATTGTTTTTTGAAATGTAGATTTCTGTTTCTAGAAACGGTCTGGAAAGAACAAGGCTTCTTACATTATAGATATCCTTGTGACAAAATGAGATAGTTGTATCTGCTCATTTGATAGGTGTGTCTACTCATTACTGCAGTAATGAGATCCAGATAAACACACACACCTATGCATAGGTTAACAATCTTTTGGAGACCTCACTAAATGTTCTTCATTAGAACCAGAAATTATTAATTTATTTATTCAAATTAACTGGCTGCCCAACTCAATGGAGTCTTAAGAGCAGGCCTACTAAGTGTAGAAGTACATACGTTTGAATAGTCAGGCATTGGATTCTCTCAAAGACCCAAGAATGTATAATAGCAGCCCATTTACATAAAACATAGTCAATCTGTGCCCATCACAATGATCTAGAATCCCTAAGTATTGATTATATTGGCTAAACTTGAAGGATCTCTTAGGCAGGTTGTTGTGGTTCGCTGGCAGCAGGTGCTGATGGCTGAGGTCTCAGAGAATGAGGACTCAGATGAGGGGCCTGCGTGTGATGCAGGGATGGGGCCTGAACCATCAGGGAGTAGAATGCTGCCTTCGGAGATTGTGGAGGCTGGCAGCAGTGATGAAGAGGTTCCCGAGGAGCCTGTGCCCAGTGTGCATGCGCGCAGGGCTGCTTGAAGGAAAGAGCAGCTGCAGCAGCACGGGCGACTTGGGAGTAAGGCTGCAAGGTAATGGCCCCTCCCTCAAGAGATAAAAGCTAGCTGAGAAACCGGAGTTCTTTGCAGGAAGCAAAGAAGTTTTTGCACTCAAGCCTTGTGGACGTTCGGAATATCTTGGTGGGTGTTTGGAGACTCTTTGTGTTTGAAATAGTTCTTAGTAACTTTATCTAGTGTTCTTGGCAGCCTTGCACCACCTTGGCAAGGCTCATTCTTATCAGAGATAATTAATTGGAAACAACCATTTAACTGTGAAGGAACAGAATTCATAAAGATCATTAAAAGGTTTTTCTGTTACCTCTGTTTCGTGTTTATTTCCTTGGAACAAGGTTTGGATCAGAACACAGATGCCCTGCTTTTTGTTAAAATGTAAGTTTTCTCTTGCTTATATATTATATATTATGTTAATGGCGGCCAGTTAGGATATAGTGAGTTCTTTAGGAGTCTTGGACAATAAGTTAAGACCAGAATAAAATGTGAAAAAGTATTTCATTGAGAGTTACAGAGAAATATGTACCTCATTCCTGTCTTTTAAGTTTATCAGTAATCCCCAACGTGCTACCAGACAGGTTCCTGGAACTGGCCAACAGTTATGAATTCATTTTCTTCTAGGATTTTAGGTCTATTCTGAGATTCAAGCTACCTGGGGGCTTTTGTCTCCTTTCCTAAGAGGCAGGAGGTACAGACAATAATATGTGAAGATGGCTTGATATCACATCTTATCAGAGACTTGGTCATAACTTCAGACTGTAGACTTTTTTAAGAGATATTTTTAAGCAAGATGGTATCCCTAGACACCAATGTGATATCTCTGGTCAATAACTTGGAAATACAAATAATTGACTTTCTGCCAAAAAAAAGGCATCATTTCTAGCAGACAAAACCTAGGGATAATTTGGTATCTCCAATCAATAATCTGGGAACCTAGATAAGTGATCCTTTGCTAAAAATATTTCTCTGGGAACCATTGTTTTTCAGTGTGTGGCCATTGCTCTTTTTACCTAGCTCCCCCCTCCCCAAGATGTTAAATTAGATTACATGCTGGCTTTATTTTGATTATTACAACTAGGAATACATATAAAAGGCTCACAGGTAAGAGCGAGTTACAATACAGTGATGTAATCTTTAAAGCTTGCTAGGTAACTATTTTTAAGCATGCGTGATGTCACACTTTTAAAGCAGACCAGGCCATGAGACACACATACCACAGGCTACAGTAACAGACTTCTGCAAATCTGAGACCAAGCCAGTGTGACAGTGGTGTGGTTCAAATTTTTTTACTACTGATTCTTGGTGGTCTTGGTAGGGGAAGGATACTGTAAAATCACCAGTCAGAGGTGGTATTTGCAGTTCTCCAAACTACTCAAAATTTCCACTACAGGTTCTCCAGAACTGGTCAGAACCTGCTGAATACCACCTCTGCAGTGTGGGGTGAGTCATCCTGAGCCTCTTATTAATGTTACTTCCCTTTTCAAAGAAAAGAAATTTTGAAAATGCTTCTGCCCTCTTTGTTTACATAACTGTTTCTGAATATTTCTTTCAAGGCTATCTCCCTGGCTCTCTATACATGTAATATAGAAGTGTTAAAATTAAAGATGTTGCTGGCTAGATATTTCTTGCTATACAAATATTTATTGTGTGTACCAGGGGAAAAATGGTTTACATTGCTAAGCTCCTCAGTCTTCTATAGTGGCACTCACCACATTTTTTTTCTAATTTGGTTTACTTTTAACAATTAGTGACAATAGAAGATATTGGGGCCGGTGATCTTGTGATATCCTTGCCAGGTGCCTCCTTCTATAAAGAAGAATCAACTACCTACTTTGGTCTGGATCTACTTATTTACATAGAGCTATGATCAAGAAGTGATTGATTAAGAGAGATGACGATGCTCAGTTGACTACAGAATTTTTAGCTAGTATAATTGTTTGAGGGATGTTTATGCAATATTTTTCTTAGTAGGATAACAGAATCATATATGGACATGCGAGATGGAAATAAAAAACCATTAGGGAGATTTTTTTTTAAAAAAAATTGTATTTATATGCCGCCCTTCTCCGGAGACTCAAGGCAGCTTACAATGTTTGGAGCGCAACCCAATGCGCTCAGCAATAGCCTTCATTCCATTGTATATGCCTGCTTATTACTAAGTGGCATTTACTACAAAGTCAGCTTATTGCCCCCAACAATCTTGGGTCCTCACTTTACCTGCCCCGAGAGGATGGAAGGCTGAGTCAACCTTGAGCCTGGTGGGATTCGAGCCTGCACTAATTGCAGGCAGCTGGAATTAAGTGCTAGGCATTAGCAGCCTGCACCACCAAGGCTTTTATTGTAAATCAAAGTGGTGGGTGCCTTTTGATTGATGATGGCGAAGGGATTGTTAGATTTGTTAAGAATTGAGTACTTGAAAGAATTACAGACCAGAAAAGAGGTATCGCAGTTTCAGTCTCTGAAATTTTTTTTCCAGGTTTCTTTAGATAAACCGGCTTACTTAAATGTCATATTTAAACAGAAGGTATAATTAGGTAACACAAACACTGGACTTGCAAGAGTGTGAAATCAAAGTGTAATGTTATGTTTATGCTTACATAAAATATGAAAAGGCATACGTGAAATACTGTGGGTGAAAAAAAAGGCAGCTAAGAAATATTGCCCTGATCAGACGCTGACAAGCTGCAGTTAGCTCAATTTAGCAAAATCGGCAAGAGGGTATAATGCAAATTGAAAGAGCTTGGATAAATAAGAGAAGCAACAACCTCAGGTGATTTGGAGTTTTACAAAAAAAAAAACCCACTCAAGCTGAAATCAATATAATTGTTTTTGCATATTCTTGGGAGAGTTCTGTTTTTAACCCAGATGCTTGACAAAAACATGGCTACCAGTTTCACATCTGGAGAAATTCACTCAGAAGTATGACCAAGTTAGCACTGCATTTCAAGTCCTTTCTATTGAGGGATTAAAGGAGACAAAATCACTCTGAGCAATCAAAGATAAAAATAAATAAGGCATATGTTAAGTGAGCGTAATAGTACATCATATTAGTTCCCATGTTTCATTTGAGACAAGGAGATAGATAGAATTCAACAATACTGTAATTATATTGCTAATTAAACTAATTCGCTTAATCCACCAGTGATAGTTTTCCTGAAAACCCTGGAAAGTCTACCAAAAGCTACTTTTGACAGATACTGCAGTTGTAACAAGAGTTCTTGGCAGTGCTACTGATTTGTATATTTTCTATTTTGTGGTGAAATGTTTATGTCCAAGTAAATCTAATTAATCTTGGCATTAATCTCTGGCAGCTTTTACAAAATTCGTTGATGTGATGATCTTGAGAAAGTCACTAACAATAAGCATCCACATGAATTTGATACTACCGTACACATATGTAGGCATTTGGCATTGTTAAGATCATTAAACAAGCATCTGAGGGATCTTCTTTATGGCTATTTTAATGTGCATTGGCAGTAAAATATACAGGCATATTTTGTGCTGCCCTGACAGCTGACTCTTAATCTGCCTTTGTTAACAATGCCTGTGAGGAGTCTTATCTTTATAGTTTCACTCTTGAACAATTTAAGAGCAGTGACTTCCTTCACTTGGCAAAAAGAGGAAACTGGGAGGACCTCAGTTCCCCACTAGGGGGCTGTGAGTTGCCATAGTGAATAGTAGTCAGAAATAGCCCATGAAATGTACCTAATAAAATTGAATTGTTCCCCTCCCAAAGTAATAAATACAGCCAGACAACCCGTGCACCATTGAGTCATTGTTTTAAGATATTTCCTTACCTAAACAAACAAACAGAATGGGCAAAAAAACCTGTGGGAGCAGGAACAGTTTCTGACTTCCTGCTGGCTTCCCCATTGAGTTTTTTTGTGGAAAACTAGCATGAAGCATCAGAAATCTTCCTTCCTTTCTCTCTCCCCACTTTCCTTCCTTTTTACCCTTTTTTTCTTTCCCTTCTTACGACTGAGTGCTTGTTGCTGGATAGGGAAGGGATTGAGGGATTGTGGGAGTGGCTGGGCAACTGTCATGATATGTTCAAAATGAACATGTGCCACAGCACCTGCCTGACCACAGCAGCACCCCAAAGCAGCCACAACTTCCCCAAATTTCATTCCCTTGGAAATCATGGATCCCAGATTCTGCCAGTTAGCTATCTGAGGTATCAGGGTTCAAAATTGTTGCTCTGTGATTCACCATTTTGCCCAAATAAAAATCGATGATAACAAGAGTTTTAGTAGTACATAGATAGAAGGCATGGCCATGCAAATATGCTTGTTGAAAAATCAGCAGAAAACGTATAATAGACTCATTTGGGATGAAACTACCAATACATCTTTTAAATTGACTGGCCCATCTGCTTTTTGTCTAGTTATCAAACAGATTTACAGGCCTTCTGAAAGACAACTAAACACAAGTTCAGTAATAAATCTGGTAGATGTCCAGTGTATTCGAGGAGCTCACGTAATATCTCAGGCAGAGGTGGTATTCAGCAGGCTCTGACCAGTTCTGGACAACCGATAGCAGAAATTTTGAGTTGTTCGGAGAACCAGCAAATACTACCTCTGACTGGCCCTGCCCCCATCTATTCTCTGCCTCCTGAGTCCCAGCTGATCGGCTGGGTCTTCTTTTGTTGCCCTGCACAGGAGAACGGAGCTGGAAAGCAGGTTAGTGGGGTGGGGAGGGAATGGGGATTTTGCAGTAACCTTCCCCCAGGAGTGTGGAGGTAATGGAGATTTTACAGTATCTTTCCTCTAGAGTTGGGTGGGAATGGAGATTTTACAGTATCCATCCCCTGCTATGCCCACCAAGCCATACGCACCAAACCATGCCCACAGAACCGGTAGTAAAATTTTGAATCCCACCACTGATCTCAGGGGTGTCAAACTTGCGGCCCGTGGGCCAGATGCATCATGGGCTGGCCATGCCCACCACTGGTTTAGCGAAGAAGGGGGGAAGTCACGATACATCATGTGACGATAACATGATGACGTTTGACACCCCTGTAATATCTGAATGGTGTTTTGTTGTGGTTGTTGTAGTTAACAGGTCTCTTTAGGACTGCAGTTAGCAGGAGGGATGATAACTCCATCATGTGCCACAGAAGATTTAAGACATCCAGAAGGGAAGTCAATAAAGAACATACCAAATAACTGTTTTTGAAAAACAAAGGTAGGTGAAATATTTGTGTAATGTTTAAAAACTAAACAAGCAATGAATACTTGTAATTTATAATGTCACCCAGTCATTGCTATGGAAATATAAAACCTGCCTCTATTAATGATGTATCACCATAAAAATGCTCTATAAATTCCTACTGTGGAAATATTGAGTGATTAATACAATTATTAGGTATATGGGTACAAATTCTGGACAAAATGGAATGGAAGGACAAGAGGAAGGTCATACATTCTGTTATGTATGTAGGTTTGAATGTTATTGGTTTAGTTTGAATTGTTCTTGTAAAATGTCAAATAGGATTGGTTTAAATAGTGCGGGAAAACCCTGCACTCTGATTGGCTGGCAACTACGGCTGCTGGCTATAAGAAGCAGCCGTAGCCCAGCCAAGTCGGGTCCATTCGAGCTGTAGTCACTTCACTCTTCCAATTTGGAAAAGACTGTACCCCCTGCCAAGTGAATGTAACAGATGATGCACCACTGGAACTGGATATGCGCTCTGCTGCAGTGCATGGTTCAGTGTCCCCTTATAGTCTCAACAGATTCTTACTGACCCATCAGTCTTGACTGGTGTGACTATGGGTGTCTCCCACCTGGAGTGGTCAGTGGGCTCTAAAACCCCTTGAGCTATTAATTTGTCTAATTGTGCATCAATTTTTTCCTTTAAAGCAAATGGGATCCTTCTGGGCTTTAAACAAATTGGGGGCACCCTGGGATCTAGGTTGAAAGTGATAGGGTCCCCATATACTTGCCCAATCCTTCGCTGAAGACCTCTGGAAACTCAGACTTCAAGGCCTCCTCCCATTCAGAGTTGCTCACGTGATTGATGCCAGTCATCTCGATGCCTAGTGGATTGAACCACTCAAGTCCCAGCAAGCTTGGGCATCCTTGTCCACGATGGTCAGGGGCAAACGTTTGGTATGGCCTTTAAACTTCACGTTGAATTCTCTTGTTCCAACTACTGGAATCTTGTTCCCTTGGTAGTCTTTAAGAGTCAGTGCTTGCTTCTGGAAATGTTTCTTCTGAATGTTGGGAAGTAGCCTGTGAATAGTGTCCCATGACACCATAGATAAATAGGAGCCTGAGTCCACTTCCATTTGGCAAGGCCTTCCTTCAATGAGTACCTTCACATGTACTTTTCTGCTTCTCAAGGGTGAAGAATGATCAATGGTGGCTGTTTGATGAGTTTCATTCTTCCCATTTGCTTTTGAGTTGCGCCCCATTTTCTCACTGAAGTTGTTGGGCTTGAAATCTTTGTCAGGAAACTTTCTTCTGTGTGGAGGAGTTCTGGATGATTTGCAGACTCTTGCTAAATGACCTCTTTTTTCACAACGAAGGAAGATGGTATCAAGAAACTTGCATTCAGTGTGGAGGTGCCCCCCCCACAACCTCTGCAATAAAAGTCTTGCCTTTTTCTTCCCAGGTCTTTCTTTTTCTTTTCCATTCTGAGTCTATATATTCCTTCCTCCACCTCACTACAGTCTGATTCGGAATCTATCTGCTGCAATGAGTTGTTGTGGACTTTTCCACATCAAGATGGCTTGAGGCCTTGTTAATTTTCTTCATGGCTGCCGCTGAGGACTTAGTGGCTTCTGCTGAGGAGGCCTCTTCTATGGCCTCCTTTAATGTGATCTTAGGTTTTAATAATAAATTGCTCTGAAGCACCTTGTCTTTGAGGCCTAGAACAAACCGATAGTGCATGGCCTCCTCCAAGCTGTTAAACTCGCATGCACCCCCAATGTCTCTTAAGCTTGCCACAAAGTCGTTAACATTTTCGCTTTCCCCTTGATCCCGACGGTAAAACTTGTGTCTCTTAATGAGGCACGATATTTGTGGGGCGTAATGGGCTCTTAAAAGCTTTTCTAAATCAGGCCATTCCATTACCTTCACGTCTGCAGCTCCCGCCAATGCCTTCTCCATCTTGAAGACTGCCGGACCACAGTGCGTAAGGAAGTCCGCCCTCTTCCGCTTCTCGGAGATGTCGGCGAGGTTGTTTCCTTCCAAATACATTTGAAAGCGATCCGCATACGATTCCCAGTCTTCTGCCGCCAGATTGAACGGGGCTGGGGGGGTGTTCAGCACAGCCATCTCGCTCTTCTGCTTGTCTTCTGCGTCGTCTTCTCTTCAGGGGAATCCCATCCTTGTCGCCAGTGTTAAGTTTGCATGAAGAGTCAGACGCGAAGAGCTTCAGTGAAGAGTTTATTAGTGACTACAGCTCGAATGGACCCAACTTGGCTGGGCTACGGCTGCTACTTATAGCCAGCAGCCGTAGTTGCCAGCCAATCAGAGTGCAGGGTTTTCCTGCACTTTTTAAACCAATCCTATTTGACATTTTACAAGAACAATTCAAACTAAACCAATGACATTCAAACCTACCTACATAACAGGTCTGTTCTGAGCTGTAGTCACTAATAAACAAAGAGCTTGAAGCACTCCGCGTCTGACTCTTCATGCAAACTTAACAGGTCCTTCTTGCAGATATACTGTTCAGACTCTGAGAAGAAGCTATAAGTCAAGACCAATTGAGAGGCAGAAGGCCATCCCTCTTACGTTTCATCAGTGGATTCAGAAAGTAAGGTTTGGTTTACTTAATGACACATTTCTCAGAGTGACTGTGATTCAGTTCTATTATGTCAGAATCATCTGACGTACCATCTCTACCATCTTAGAATCATCTCTGGATGGTTCTGTAAGGACTTTCATAATTTGAACATAAAAAAAGAAGAGTGGTCATATGGAACTATTGAACAGTACAATCATGCAACTTATGGAACAGAGAAAAACAAAAACTTTATTACGCTTTACATAGTGTTGGAAGAAATATCCTTCTGGGTTCAGTTCCAAGTGGGGAGAAAGGCACTGGAAACATGGAGGCTGTTTGGAAAGATGGTTTAATGGTGGACAGGATCACATGCCTTGGAGCTCTTGGGCGAATAAAAGGGAAGAGATGCTGAAAGTCCCTCTCTTTCAGAGAGGTTTATACCCTCTCTGGCTTAGACCTTCCTAGGGCACAGGAAGAGTATCCTGATTGGTTGCTGTCAGAGGTCATAGCTAGCTTTGTAGGTTGTCTGTGTGCTAAGTTTGGTTGAAACTTGGTGGGTGGTGCAATGAAGGGCAATTGAATGGTTCTGCCTAAAGGAAGTTGATCTTTGTTATGTAGAATAGACTGGCCCAGACCTTATTGGCCCATTAACAAAGGTGGGGGGGCTGAGTTTCTGCCTCTCTGAGTTTCTATTTCTCTTTTAGGGGAAATATTCTGCCTTTTTAATATATCCTAAAATATTTCATTTTTCTTGTGGGTGGATGGGTTTTAACTTCCAACAATAGCATAAGGAGAAATATCACTAATTTCACATAAGCATGTTAAGCAATAAATCAGTGGTATTTATAGCTGGGCCTGCTAATACACTAAATCTTAAACATGCTTTAAATGCCCCAGTGGCTGGTTTATATATCATACTAACCAAGCAAATTAAAGTATGGCCTAGTATGTTGTGTGAAGCCAGGCAATAGATGCCTTCGGAGAGCCCCATGCTATCATTCAGAAGCCATTGTGAACTATTCTGCTTGGCTTCCTAAACTAAATATTTGAAGAGAAGCTAAAAAGACAGTAAAAGTAGTGGGAAAACACAGGTGGGTTCCAAACAAAAGATAAAGATATCAGGATCCTTTCAGCCCTCATAAATTTCTATGATTGATTGGAGGCAACAAACTGCACTGTAAAAGCTTTTCAGGAAATGCCCTTAAGCATTCCACACAGTAATAAATGTCCTCGCTGTTGTTCTCATGTATTGTTAAAATGTATTGGCTTTATTCTAGTTCAACAGCTGTTTTTAATTTGAGTTCTGTATTTTGCCTTGAGTACAGAGTTGGTGGTGTTCTATAAATACAGCAAATAAAAAATTCAGAAGTTTCAGTAGTAAAATGCCTTTGTTCTCTAGTCTGGGAGCATTTTCTGTTGAACAGCTTTTCCGTTCAATAGTTTTGAATTCTCTTGGAAACACAGCTGTAATTGATGTAGACAGTTTTGACTGTTTTCATATCTATTCAGACATGAGGATGCTATATGCCTGGACATGTTTATCACTTTGCAAGTCTCGAGGTCACACAGAAGAATTGCCAGCCAATCAACACTGTCTTGAACAATTGCTGAGATTGATCAACCAATCCGTGTCTACTTGTCTTCCAGAAACCGAGTGATTTATCCTATCTACTTGTTAGATTTAAATCTTGCCTTTTGTTCAGAATCTCAAGGCAGAGTAAATTGAGCGCCTCCAATTACTTGTCTGGTAAACAGGGCTGAGAGTGATTGGCCTGAATTCACTCTGGGAACTTTAATGGTTGTGGGTGGAGTTGTCTGAGTCTCCCCTGAGGATCATCTCAGGTCTACACCTTACTGGCTCTTATCCTCTCTGTGTAGATCTGTGTCTAAAAACACACTTCTTTCCTCTTTTCAGAACAAGAAAGTCATCCATTGCCGGCATTTTGTTGTGTAGTTTTGAAGAGGCAAATTTACCTAGCTTTCTGGACTCTTAAAGCTCTGGTGTTGGTAGTTCTCATTTAGTTTTTTTTAATTCATTAAGTGGGGGCTGTGATGGCTCAGTGGTTAAAGACACTGAACTTGTCAGCTGAAACCCTAAGTGCTGCACGATGGGTGAGCTCCTGTTATTTGCCCCAGCTCCTGTCTACCTAGCAATCTGAAAGCATGCAAATACCTTTACTTTTATTCACTGAGCAAAACCACTGCTGCAAAATCACAGAACATGGGAGGGAGAAAAGTCAGAAATCCCCTTCTATGACCTCATCTCATCAAACACAAGGCGTGATACTTTGCTATATCTAGAAACAACCTTGGAATGCTGTTTTGAAATCCACGCACATATTGCCAATACTCTGGTGTTATACATAAAATATTTGCAATTAGCAACCCCAGTTATGATATGTGATCACTTTATCCTGCCCCACTGTTGAGATGGAACCTTTTAAAGCAAATTTGATAGGTTTATAGTCCACAAATCTGTATGATTCAATATTGTCATATAAATTCTTTTAAAGGATCCTTAGAGTTATTTTTTAGAAGAACATTGTCTGTCAGCAATTTTTATTTTTTTCCCCAGCAGGATTTAGTTGTACTATAAATATTTTCTGGAAAGAGATTAATCTGGTTAAGTCCATGGTTTTGTATCCTTTGTGAAATGTTTTCTATATTCCAATAAAATTTAAGTCCACAAGCAGAGATCTCCACAAAATCTGGTTTAAAAAAAAGTCAAGATGGAGTTTATGTTGGTATTTATTTATTTATTTTTATTTTATTTTATTTGTCAATTGCTTACAAGATAATAGGTATAAGTATAAACATGGTTATGAATACATGGATACATATAAGAAAAATAAAAGAAACAATAGGACAGGGATGGTAGGCATGTTGGTGCTTATGCACCCTTACAGACCTCTTAGGAAAGGGGTGAGGTCAATAGTAGACAGTCTAAGGTTAAAGTTTTTGGGATTTGGGGAAGAAACCACAGAGTCAGGCAGAGTATTCCAGACATTGACCACTCTGTTGCTGAAGTTGTATTTCCTGCAATCAAGTTTGGTGCGGTTAACCATGAGTTTGTATCTATTGTGTGCTCTTGTATTGTTATGGTTGAAGCTGAAGTATTCATTGACCGGAAGGACATTGCAATGTATGATATATATATATATATATATATATATATATATATATATATATATATATATATATATATATTTGTTTTCGTAGATTTTCACGGGTAAAGGTATGTAGGTCTTGGTGTATTCGGGTCTTGTCCGTGTAGATTGAGAATACCTGTGCACGTTTCACAATCTGCATCGCCAATCTCCAGAAGAACGAAGCTGAAGACACCAGCCTGAAGATGACGGATGAGATTTCGTCGAAACGTTGCCAAGGTATTCTCAATCTTACACGGGACAAGACCCGAATACACCAAGACATATATATATATATATATATATATATATATATATATATATATGTATGATTGAAGGATTGCCTCTTTGGGATGTGTGTGCAAAGTGCAAAGAAAAATAGGCAAAGCTTTGAAGAAAAAACCAACCTAGAACTAAGGAGAAATTTCCTGACAGTGAGAGCAATTAATCAGTGGAACAACCTGCCTCCAGAAGTTGTGGGTGCTCCAACACTAGAGGTTTTTAAGAGATTTGGACAACTATTTGTCTGAAATCATATAGGGTATCCTTCTTGAGCAAGGGGCTGGACTAGAATCTGTTATTTATTTCTGATTAAATATTCTGACCATCATATTCGTTTTTTCTAACCTACCTGCAGGCGCACTGTGGAGTGCTGGAATAGCACAGTTTCTACAGTAGCCAAGTCTTATTAGCATTCATAAAGCATAGCATAAATTCTTGCAGTGCAGATAAGGTAGGGTTGACTGTACAAGCCTGGATGCACGAATGTTGTAACACAGATGGTTTGCATAGCACATCAAGCAAAATGCCTGATGCATTTTGTGCATTGCAATTTTACCTGCTGAAGTATGCAACTCTCTAGCCAAACTCTTATGCTTAACACTAATTATCTTTATGAATCAGACAAAGTGAAGTACAGTTTACAAAAATGCAGGTCATGTAATGTTTTGTTTCCTCTGTTTATATGAAAATAAAGGGAAGTGTCCATACAAAATAACAAGCCAACACATTTAAAAAAATGATAATACTAATTGGAAAATGCACACACACAATCTTGAGGAGATTTAATCACTACAAATACCTATATTCAATATGCCCCAAACAATATTTGTACATATAAGACAATATATTATTATATTAGGGTATACATTATTAATATGCTTAATAAATGATGGTTAACCGTCACTGAAATTGTTATTCATTTTAGAATTTTGAGGGCTCTTTGTTAATTTTCTAGCCGGAACAATTTCTCAAACTTATAAATACCACTGATCTAACATAATATACTTGAATTTTCTAGAAATCAACTTAATTAATTGTGTTGTTTTGTTATTTTTTATGCATTAGGAAATATAAATAGTAAGTTGAAAGGATTAGTGATCAATTTATAATTTTCCCATTTTTTCCAGCAATTTTCAACTGAAACTACTGAGTAAGTGGGCATTCTTCCAAAAGGTGATATGTTTGTATTTTCAGATGTAAAAAGAAATGAAAAAAGATGCCTAAATCATAGGTTTGGAACTGTGTTGTATAAGTATACAAATCTATTTGTTTGTTTATTTATTTATTTATTTATTTATTTATTTATTTATTAAACAAATTTTATTCAATTTTTAACAATTTTTTAAAACAGCTCTTTTCAGTAGACAGCATGTTCCCGGGTCATCACTTTTACATGCAAATATGACAGTAGATCTATATTCATTTTAAACATTTGACTTCACTTCTATTCCATTTTAGCAGACAAAGGGTCAAAAAAATTAATCCTAATCTCAAATCTTAATCTCAATCTGTATAGCCCCCCAGTTCATTTCGAATTAATTGCAAATATACATATATATTTTAAAAACTTCATGTATAAATCTTACAATATTTTTAATTATCAAGGTTCATGTGCGTGCCTTCACATCGCATGGACAAAGCACTGTAATTTATCAGGATAACCTACAGCAATTACAGAAAAACCAAGACAATTTCAACCAAGGAAAAGTTAAAATTAGAATTTATTTTATTTTTATTTTATTTTATTTGCTGCCCAGTTCGTTTCAAAGCGACTTTGGGTGGCTTATATAGCATTAAAACATCAGCATTATCAAATAAATGTTCCAAACCCAATAAAATGGCCATAAAACCAAGTAAAATCATGATCACAAGATATATTTCAAATTTCTAGACCACTCAACTCCAGTGACCCTAGGGATTTAGAAATATATCATTGATATCCATTAATTCTTTTAAAAATATTTATTGTTGTATTTTAATTGTGAGCCGCCCCGAGTCCTTTCGGAGAGGGGGCGGCATACAAGTCCAATTTACTACTACTACTACTACTAAATAAACAATAAAAAGGTTGATTAAAAAGTACTCCCTCAATCCTCATGCATAAATATAAACAAGGTGACCACATCTCAAGTGCCCCTCAAAAGTACAGACACCGCCCCATGGAGTCACCCAACTAGCATCAACCCCTCATCCCAGACCAATTTTTTTAAATCCTGGAAGCAAAATAATGCAATGTATGAGCACAAAGGCTACATTAGGTAAAATCTTTTGCAGTTATAATCCTTCAAAGAAATCTAGCAGCAGCTGTTACCTTTACACCTCTTTTTCCCAAATGTGCTGGCACAGGATACATTTGTTTTACACCCAGGGTGCTGATGATGCAATGTCTATATACTGTACAGAGATTGCACTCAGGCAAGTTTAATACTGTCTTGGTTTTGCAAAGACAGCTGATCCTGGAGGCAACTACTACCTTTGCAACTGTTTCCCCAATGTCTGCTGGTGTGATTTGGGGTTAACAAAGCATTCCTGGGCTTATTTTAACTAGGGCTGTACTGAACTGAGAAGAAAGATTTTTCAGCTTTTTCACTCTCCCAAAAATTAGTGCAAAAACATTTTTCAAGAGAAAACTGGAGAAGCTGCAATTATGTCTTTCTCTCTACTCATTCTTTTTGAAAAGTGCAGTGTTAAAGGCTTCTCAAAGAGCAGGAGGCGATATTCAAAACTAACCAATTAAAATATAATAAATAAATACATCAAACAAATAAATACATGCATCTAATGAAATAAATAAATAAATAAATACATCTAATGAATAAATAAATCTAATAAATAAATAGTAAGAGGATACATTTCCATTCACCAGGATCTTAATATCAAAACTACTAAGGAATTCTTTTTATTAAAGTCAGATTTATTTGCCCAAACCTAAAAATGCTTCGTTGAAAAGCACTCTAATCATTAAAAATGTGCTGCTTGCCACAAGAGCGAATAAAACATTAACCAGCATCTGGGTTAAACATGAAGCATATTGAGAACATCAAGTAACAGGAGATTGACAAAACCTCTAAAAGAGTTGAAAATGTGTCAGGTAGGACAGAAATAGGACAGTATGGCTGATACAGCAACAGGAATATAAGGAATATTTATTGAATCCTTCTGTGCCCAACAACCTTTAATGTCTTACATTGGAAACATAGAGTAGGAATTTGAAGTGTATAGATTTGAAACCAAAGACAGGATTTGCCTCATTTAAATCTCTGAAATGACCTCCTATTAAACTTGCTATGTGATCAAATGATATTACTGGTCTCCGTGCATCTAGATTTGAAATTAAGGTGCCCTCAAGTGTAGTCAGATGTGATAACCAGCATCTTGTCTAATTCTTATAACTTCCCTTTATAGAGACTACAAGAGCAGAATTTGTGAAGACAAAATTATCCAGGGATTTATTCCTAAATCAGAAGCTAAAAAGGCGAGTCATATGGATAGCAGGTAAATTTCCCTTGCTTGGAGAGTCTTCCGATTGCTCCTGGTTGAACATATATTTCTGATTCTTTTCCAGTACTGTATGGAGTACATATTAATGGTTGGGGGGGGTTTAAGCCCTTTATTTGTCCTTGAATTCCCTCTTCTTTCTCTGTATTTTAGTCAGATCTTCACATTTTTCTGTTTGTAGTTAGACAAATATATTGAATCAGTACTGTGGAATGAAACAGACATATTATCAGGTATGAGCAGGGGTGGGATTCTACCGGTTCGGACCGGTTCATGCAAACCGGATGTTAAATTTGCATCTGGTTCGCCAAACCAGTATTTGAACTGATCGGCTGGCCCTGCCTACCCCTCCCCTCCCCTCCCCTCCCAGGGGTCTCCACATGGCCCATTTTCAATGCAAGTAAGTGCAGGGTCCACATGGAGGCTCTGGGAGGGAGAAAAACAGGCCTTCCAGAAGTACTGGAAGTCTGGAAACTACCCTGTTTCCGGCTTCTGGAGGGCCTCCAGAGCCCGGGGAGGCTATTTTTGTCCTCCCAGAGGCCTGAGGGAAGCCTCTGGACCCTTGGGAAGACCAAAAATGGCTGTCTGGAAGTTCCGCTAGGCCACGCCCACCATGGCCATGCCCACCCAGCAACTGGGCAGTGAACCGGTTGCTGGGATTTTTGAATCCCACCCCTGGATATGAGTAAACATTTATTGTTTTGTTCTCATTGAGCTAAAATGTTTCTTTTTTCTGGTCCATTCTGATTATAAATTTATCTTATTCATTTTAACTTTAACTTTCCAGTAGCTGCTACTGGCATTATTTTTAATAAAATGATTTAACAATCAAGCAGTAATATAATACTAATATAATTACTAATTAGTTAATCACTAAATAGTTAATCATAATTGAGTATTATTAGTTCTTGTTTCATTTTCTGGTATATGAAGTTAGAAATTAAATTCGGTGAGTCAGAGAGTTATTCTCACTAGCATAGACTGATTTTTATACCAAGTATTCGGATGTACTTAATTTCCAATTTTGAATCTTTCTAGAAAAGGGCTACATTACTACTTCAGTAAACAAAGATACATGTGCTATTCATACATTTATTTAACAAGTCAACAGAAAATATCTTTATAAGACACATTCTGATTTTATTTTGGACTGGGAGACAGTTGTTCATGTGCAGAATTAAAGTCAGTGAGGGGTCGTAAAATGGTTTCAAAACCCTTGAATAATTAGGTTTACACAGGTGTAGAATTCCAATCTGCTTAATTCATAATGATTGGAACAAGATCCCACAGGGATTAATTCTGCCCAGACCCTATTGCAGATAAAAGTAGGTATATTACCAGATTTAATAATTAATAATTTAATAATTAATGATTATCAAATTAATAACTTAATTTAAAATAATTAAATAAAATATTTAATTTAAAAATTATCTTAAGATTTATGAAAATACAGTTTTAATTAACAAGCAACAATGAAACAAAAATATTTAATACATTTATGTGTATTATTATTTTACTCTTTGACATGATTGCTCCAACAGATCAGAGCATCTTTCTTCTAGTCATTGATCAGAATAGCATACAGTTTTGTAATTTTGTTTATAGAAGTCAGATGGCAATGCATAAAGAAATTATTAAATTGGGAAAAATAAAGCAGTAATAAAGTGCAAGTGCTAGAATGCTTCAACATGAAATACCTAAGATTGAATCATTAGGCTATAAAACTACATTGCCAAGATATAAAAGGAAAACATACTCAGTAGAAAAATATAAAATAACTTTAGTATAAAATAATATCAAAATTTGGCTATAATTACATCATTTGTTTCTAGCCAGATTATCACAGTCTGCTTCATTATCTGTGAATGTGATAACATCTGTGAAATTAAATCTAGCAGTTTAAAGATCACATAATGATGGTTTGAGGAAGAAATAAACTACAAATATAGGATTTATCTCTCCAACAGGGAACTTACTTAGAAGTGGGGTTAGAAATAGGTGAACAATTTTGTTATAAAATTGGTAGTAGGCTGACATTAGACTCACAGTTTCAACAAAGCCTCTCTGTGAAATGAAATGAAAACAGGCCTCTTCTTTCCAATAAGGCTGAAGATAGTGTGCTAAAATATGTCAGAATAAAAGCCCTTTGAGAAAATAAAACGGTAATAATAAATGCTTTGTAACTGTTATATTTATAATTGTCACTCTCACAGACACATACCACCACCAATAACAATACATACAATTTTTTGTCACTAGCTTTCCATGTAACATCAGTACTGTGCAAAGCACCAAACATTTGGGCCACTTTGAATATATAGATTCTTTTTCTCTATAAGTCATCACCTTCCCTGGGAAGTTGAGGCTGTTATGGGAAGTAACAATGACTTGTGCACAGCTGGTTGGAGAATTCTGGGAGTTGAAGTGCACAAGTCTTAAAGTTGCCAAGTTTGGGGATTTCTGTCTTACGGCAATGTGTCTCAACCTGGACATTTTGAAAATGTAAAGATCTTAACTACTATAATTCCATAGCCAGCATGCTGATAGAGGAAGTCCACGCATGTTCAAGTAGCCAAGATTTAGAAACATTTTCTTAACAGGATCTATGTGATCATATGTTTTTGATGTTCCAGTGCAACATGGAAGCCTTAGTGAGATAAGTCATTTTTTCAGTTATACTCTGGATATGGATCTATTTGCATTAACATAAACTTGTCATTCTCACACATGGAAAGTAACAGCAGCAGCTGAGTTGTGAGAGCAATTCAGGGATATCTGACTAAAAATTCTGGGCTTTAATGATAAGTGTTTATGCAGTCATTTATCTTGATAGGAAAGGACATGAAAGAAAGGCAAACAGGGCCTTGCCTGATCCCTAGAATATTTTTTCCTGGGTTTCTATCCATTTCAGCTTCTAATTAACCTCCTGATCATAAACATAAATCAGGGATTGAAAGCCATTAGCAGGTTCTTATTTTAAGATAATAGCTTACTTATAAAGTCTTGATAGATGCAATTTGTAGGGAAAATGGCTAAAAACTACATTTGCTTTGATGAATGTCTTGATTAAAAAGCCATGTACCATACAACATCTTTGGGCGACCATTGCCTCCTAGATCAGGGATGTGTCCAATCTTTCTTGTCTACATTTTTCACTGACTAATTTAATTGAAGCAAAATGACTGTTAATTCAAATTTTGATATGTATACATACTAGTATTTGCATCGCAATGTCTGGATTCTACAATGTAGACATTGCTTTATACCGGTACACATCACAAGATTAATAGCATATTTTAAAATTTGTTAAAATGGTTGGTTGTGGGAGAATCTGAGCAGTTTAACATTTGATCTTGGCCTTGTGATGATTACAAGGATTTTATAAAGCAAAAAAAATACTAAAAACATTGTCCTCCATTTTGAAAAACAATTGTTACTAGAGTGTTCTCTCTATCCAAACTAAGTGTTGCATCGCACCCAGAATTAAAATAGAAACAAAACATTGAAAATTGAATACAATGAATGAAAATCACTAATAAAAAGGTAGAACATCACAAGGCTCCCAGGTTAAACTAATTTAAAACAGTTCATACCACTAGGAGAAAAGCGTTCCATTATATGGGATCAATCTATTATATCACGGGTGTTAAACTCGCAATGTCAAGTTGTCATCATGTGACATATCATGATTTTCCCCTTCACTAAACCAGGGGTGGGCATGACCAGCATGTGATGCATACAGCTAGGGGTGGGATCCGACAGGGTTAACTACCGGTTCGTGGTGATTTACGATGTTTTACGATGTTTGGTGATTTACGATGTGCTTCTCTGCATGCTGCGCACGCATGCCTGTAAATCTTCGTCAGCAGCGTTAGAAACAACATTTTGTTCCTGCTTTTCCACCGCAGCTGTGCCTCGCACAACAGCTGAACTTGAAAAAGCAGGAAATAAAGATCAGGTAAGAGCCCGGGCAGGTGGGTGGGCCAAAACAGCAGCATAGAACCGGTTCTATGTCTGCTGCTCTTCAGAACTACCGGTTCTACAGAGCCTGACAAAACCGGTAGAAACCCACCCCTGCATATGGCCCATGGGCTGCGAATTTGATATAGTGGATTTGATGTAATCATGTGTTATATGATCTGTGCTTCATGAATCTTGGGAGAAGTGTGGATTAATAAGAGTCTTTTTAATGACTCTTGTGCCTTTCTAATATACAAGCAGAACCAGCAGCCTTTTAGCAGTTAAAGAAACAACTTCAAAATAACTATTATGACCATCTGATAGGGATGGTCCATCAGAAGTCCAGCTATTGTATTTCATACTGCCTGTAATATCTAAGTTGTCTAAGGCTGTCCCACATAAATTCATTGCGGTAGTCCAGGTGTTCAAGGCAACTTTGTCCAGGTGGCATTGAAATTGATAATATCAGCTGAACCTGTGCAAAAGTTCTTCTGGCCGTGGCTTCCACCAAATGCTTAAGCAGAAGCCACAAATTCAAGTGAACATGAAAGTTATAAACCAACTCATTTTGGGGAGCACAACCCTACCAGAATAACTATCAGAACAGATGTCACAAAATGCCTACTGTCTACCAAAGACAAACTGCCATGTCTTGATGGTATTAACCATTTTTGCAAGGAAAGGAACTTTAGACGCTGAGCAAAAATAATCAAAAACAACTTGATCCAGGAGGACTTCTTCAGGAGTAGATGCACTACTGTGTCCTTTAAGTGAGCATCATTATGCCTTCCTTCAAAGAAATATTGACTATCTTATGTAGCCAGCTGATCACAAATTGAATCCTAACCAGAGTGAATATGAGCATCTGCTGAGGGTAACATTTGTGGAGTTAGCACAAAGCTCTGGTGGTGCAGTGGTTAGAATGCAGTATTGCAGGTTAACTCTGCCCACAGTCTGAAGTTCAATCTTGACCAGCTCAAGGTTGACTCAGACCTCCATCCTTTCAAGGTTGGTAAAATGAAGACCCAGATTGTTGGGGGTAATATACTGACATTGTAAACTGCTCAGAGAGTACTCTAAGTGTAAAGCACTACAGGGCAGCATATAAGTCTAAGTGCTAGTGCTAATGCTATTGCTATTCTGCCCAACTTCCCCTAGGAGGCTGTGGGCCATTCTGAATAGGTAATTGGGCACTTCATTTTCATTTCCAAACATGATCACTTCTTTGCCATAACTGCATATTTTACTGAACGAATTTAAATGTTTTGTAAAACAGATGTACAACTATATAAAAATCATTTCAAATTGAT
The DNA here is from genome assembly GCA_009733165.1 of Naja naja. Taxonomy (NCBI): domain Eukaryota; kingdom Metazoa; phylum Chordata; class Lepidosauria; order Squamata; family Elapidae; genus Naja; species Naja naja. Next base: position 146,798,671 of record CM019150.1, read on the forward strand.
GTTCTGTAGCTTAAATAATTGATAGAACATAATATTGTTGGCAGGACCCTTGTCCCTCTGCTAATAATAAAAAAGCAGTTGGAAGACTAATTCATAAGCAATATTTTAATGTCTGAGCTGAAGTAGTCTAACTGAGGCAATTTCAAAATATTAAAATATACTGTTTTTTTTTTAAAAAATCCCACTTTACTATAAACCAGAAAGAAAGAAAAAAACAGAAAAAGTCAGAAAAAAGAATTACCCTCCTACGGGGGGCGGGGAGGAAATAAAGGAAAGAAGAAAATATTCTGTTACATATGGAGAATATAATTCTGCCTAATTTGGAAATGCTTCATAAAACACTGATTACAGTGAATAATTTTGATCTAGCTTTCCATTTCACTGATAGAAATGAGCTTATAAAAATAAAAAAATGCACGTGCTGTTGATCTTCCAGGATTGTATATCCAGAGTTACACTGCCTTTTCAACAAGGAATGGCTCATGATTCTCAGCGATAACCCATTGTTTGATCCCTCACTCCCACCTCCTAAATTTACTGCTGATTTTCTTTTAACAGTGTAGAGTGGAGGGGAAATTATTTTGTTGCTGCTCATTAGTAACAACTGGGCAATCAGAAAGCCTTGCTTGTCTGCTGCAAATTAACCAGAGATGTTTCAAGATATTCAATTTACCCTCTTCCTCCCTCACATAACATCCCTCTGTACCCTGTTTTACCTCATGGTGCCAATCTTTGATATTATGTGGAGCGCTAGCCTCTTTAGCTAGTGCAGATCAGTAGCTTTTCTTAAACTGATCACGGAACTGAAATCTGACTGATCCTAATGTACGATTTTATTCTGACACAGAACTGAGATTAATAAATGGTTCAGCATCCAGCACTCCTTTTCTCCCCAAACCACAAAGCAGAGAAGATTTCTACCATGTAAGAACAAAGGTTTGTCATCGACTGTAGAGATGAGCAGAAAGTGTTTTGACAGCTGTAGGATTAATTTCCATTGACACCCTAACATGGGGGGAGGGGCAGATGTAGGAAAAAATAGGTACTCGGTGAAGGGAGGCATTTTCTAATTCAAGCATATGTGCACTGGGGAAAAAAACCCAGCTTCCATGGGTTTGAATCTAATGCAAACTTGCTGCAAGGGTTTTTAAAAGGCAACTGAATGATCTCTTAATAATCATTTATCTCTCCCAGAAAACATTTTACTATATTACGATCAATGTCTTCTTACTAATGAGCTATTTAAAATAAAACTAATAGTAAATGTGTTGTGTGTGTAAAACATAATCTCCTGTAATGTTTTCCAGTATATATTCTACAAGACAATTCGCATGTTTAAAAATCAGAAAATACTATATAACCTGTACCTTGTTGCATCAGCATTTTAGAAATATTTACTTACCTAAACAGAGAAACAGAATTATCATGGTGGGCAAAAAAGCAGCAGGAGCAGGAGTGACTTCTGACTTCCTGCTGGCTTCCACATTGAGTTTTCTTGTGGAAAACTGGCAGGAAGAATCAGAAATCCTTCCTCCCTCCTTCCCTCCCTCCCTCCTTTCTTCTTCCCACCCTTCCTGAACTGCTGCCAGCTTCCCTTTTTACTTTGCTTGTAAGAAGCTTGAAGGGAAAATCAGTGGGAAAGCCAGCAGGAAATTGCAAGTTCAAGAAAATTGCAAGTTCAAGCCAGCAGGAAATTGCAAGACAAGTAAGTTGCTGTGGCTATGTGAGGCAGGGAGCAAGGGATGGAGAGACTGGCTGGGAAACTGTTACAGATCATTGAAAATTAAGTTCATATGACCCCAGCAGAAGCACAGCAGCATCCCCTGGCCTGAAGCAGCCACAACACCCCCAAAGTTAATTCCCTCTGGATCCTAGACCCCTGCTAGGGATCATGGGTCCTAGATTTTGGACACATTCTGTAAGATAATATATTGAGTACCTTGGTTCAAAAATTACTGCTCTATGATAGACCATTTTGTCCAGTTAAATATCTTGAGAATGAGACTTTATTAGTATATAGATATTAGATTAGAAAAGTAAAATATGTCCTGGAATAACAGACTACACTTGCTTTAGCAAAATCTAATACTACTACTTAACTTATCTGCACACTAGTCACATTCCTAAAAGTGTGGGGGGTAGGAATCGTAGGGCACATACTGTATATTCTTAAGTAAGTAGCTGACTTTCTTGGTATCATAGGATGCAAAATCATTTCAACAGTCTCTACTTCCATTGTCTCTTTACATCAGAAAAGCTTTAGAAAATAAAGGCAATCAAGTGTCATAAGATGCTTCTGTAATTTTGCCATTAGATGTGTCTGAAATTTATATTATGTAGTAATAGTAGTATAAAAGTACAAAAATTCTCTTCTCACCACTATGGATAGCCTGTGTCTTCTTTGATTTGTGTCTTCCTCAGTCTCGGGTCTTCTACCAGAGGTTTAGAAGAGTCACAGCCCTGAATGCTCTACCACTACTAGAACCTCTTTGGCCTTTATTTACTCCTTCTTCCTGAAGTTACTGTCACTTGGGCTGGCTACATCTGTCACTGTTGCTATCTCCTGGTCTTTATCTTTGAGGACTGATACTGGAAGTTCGCTGCTATCAGATCACTCCTAGCACTTGAGGAAAAAGAAGCAAGGCTTGTGCATGGTTTTGTGCTTTCAAATCAGTCTTGACTGCTGACAACTGCACGGACCAATCTTATGCAGTTTTCCAGGGCTAAGGCAGATCTAAAATTCACAGTTTCTAGCTTGGTACCTTTAATCACTGTTTCAGCTTCTAACTTGGTACCTTTAATCACTGTACTAAACTGAATCTCAAGTAATGATTGGTTTTGGAATTTTTTGGGGGAATTAAAACTCAGGTTATAACTCATTAATAAATGATTAAGACACCAGGCTAGAAACCCCACACCAATTCCAACATGATTCAAATGAATGTCACAACTCTTACTCCCACCTGCTCTTTCCCCTCTAGAGCTTAGTGAAGTACTCACTGAAGCCTTCCAGCATCTTCCCCCAGCCACTATCCACGACTCCTCCTGCAACATGTATTGAATAGAAAGTGGGTGGCAACCTCTCCCCTCCCCTGTTTTCTCACTGAGGAGGGATAAGCTCTTTTACAATTGCCTGGCTCAGTGTTTGTGCAACCTTGATGCTCTTAACCCTTCTGTATTTGGGTAGCTCCAGTATTTTGGTCAATGTAACGTATTGTTCGTTTGAGCTCACTCTGATAGTGAAAGCTGGCACTTTTATGTTCTACAAGGAGGCTAGGAGGCCTGTAAAATGGTCTGGATATCTTTCAATGACCTCTTTTTGCTCAGTAAACCTCTGGAAGCCATAAGGAACAAAAATGATATTGAAAGGAACCTAAGCCTACCCTTTTCAAGCCCAATGGTCTTTTTGTGAAATCATTTTTAGGAAATGACAGAAAGGAGTTTTGACAATTCTATTAAACTCTATCCATTTATTTGGTAGTCTTTATTCCAATAGAAAAGCCATTTTACAAACCAGACACTGATCCTTTTTATTGTTAATTGTGTTCAGTGTTTCAGTATTATAGTAATCTTGCCCTAGCCTTTCCTCTTTTTCTGCTTTTAAAACCATTTCTTTCTTCACACAATAGAGACTTATACTTTAAGAATTAGGAGTTGAAAGAGCATTAATTTAACCAGTGTGATGAAAATTGCTAATTAATCATATTTTAGGCAAATAGAAATTCTTACTGGGTCCTTTTTATGAAAAATACTTATTGGCTGGAGCTTCACATCTTGCCTGTGAAAAAAAAAGTCTCCAACTTGGTAAAGGCAGATTCTGTGTTAAAACCCAGGCATGGTAAGTCCTAAACAATATATTGATCAGCTGGAAATAATCCTCATGAACGTTATTAATACTTTCAAACTGCTGTTACCATTTGTAAAACTAAAGACAAAGCTTAAAGGAAGGAATCATAATATATTCAACATAAGATCTGTGCTAATTGGAATCTATATATAAGCCAGAAAGAAAGGATAAGTCATAATAAAGTACACAAAGACATAACTTCTACACTTAATTTTTCTAATTCTTAATATGAAAGAAATGGGTTAATTTTAGAGACATCAATAATCTGTAATAATCAATATTCCAAGTTCATCAGGTCTTGCCAAAAGGAGGCTTTTGAGTGAGGATAATAATTGATAGATCCTGTCCATTTGGTCAAAAAGTAGCTTTATTCTTCCTCATTCTAGAGAGGAAAAGTTGTTCCTGAAAGCATGAAGTGAAGACTTTGTTTTCTTTTTCTTCATTTTCTTTTTTTACTGTATCTCCCTGAGGAGATATAAAAATGTTCTTCAGTCATTCAGCAAGAGAAGAAGAGGTACTGATTCACCTGAACAAAATCTTTTTATTTATTTTTTATTTATTTATTTTATTTGTCAAGTGATTATAAGATAACAGGTATAAGTATAAACATAGTTATGAATACATGAAATAGATACATATAAGAAAAATAAAAAGAAACAATAGGACAGGGACGGTAGGCACGTTGGTGCGCTTATGCACACCCCCTACAGACCTCTTAGGAAAGGGGTGAGGTCAATAGTAGTCAGTCTAAGGTTACAGTTTTTGGGGTTTGGGGAAGAAACCACAGAGTCAGGTAGAGTATTCCAGACATTGACCACTCTGTTGCTGAAGTCGTATTTCCTACAATCAAGTTTGGTGCGGTTTACCTTGAGTTTGTATCTATTGTGTGCTCTTGTATTGTTATGGTTGAAGCTGAAGTATTCATTGACAGGTAGGACATTGCAATATATAATTTTATGTACTATACTTAGATCAGACTGAAGGCGGTGTAGTTCTAGGTTGTCTAGGTCTAGAATTTCAAGTCTGGTGGCATAAGGTATTCTGCAACGAGTAGAGGAGTGAATTCTTCTTGTGAAATATTTCTGGACTTTCTCAACTGTATTAATATCAGATATGTAATGTGGGTTCCAGACTGATGAGCTGTATTCAAGTATTGGTCTAGCAAATGTTTTGTATGCTCTAGTTAGTAGTGTGATATTACCAGAGAAAAAGCTAGCAGGATTAGGTTAATAACTCTTAATGCCTTTTTGGCTATGTAGCTACAGTGGGCTCTAGCACTTAGATCATTAGAGATGAGTACTCCAAGGTCCTTGACAGAGTTTGGATCATCAACAATGTTTTGACTATTCAGCTTGTATTTTATTTTCTGATTTTTTTTTGCCAATATGTAAGACAGAGCACTTATTTGTTGAGATATGAAGTTGCCATTTGTTTGGCCATTCTGATACATAGGCGAGGTCTTTTTGAAGAGTAGCAGTATTGTCCGTGGTGTTGAATAACTTTACATCATCGGCAAAGAGAACACAGTTGCTCTTAATATGATCACAGAGGTCATTTATGTAGAGTATGAAGAGAGTTGGTCCTAGAACACTGCCTTGGGGGACACCACTGTTGACAGGTACAGAATTTGATAGGACACTCCCAATTTTGACCATTTTTTGTCTGTTTGACAGAAATGCTTCTATCCAGTTATTCAGGTGTCCAGAGATACCATAAGATTTTAGTTTTAGGAGTAGTTTGTCGTGTACCACTGAATCAAAGGCTTTACAGAAGTCTATGTAAATTGTGTCTATTGCTTTGCCCTGATCGAGTTGTGTAGTCCATATGTTTTCTCAGTCTTGTTTCCCCCCAAAGAAGAACAATCATTCTACTCCCCTCCCCCCATCTCTTTCTCTCATTTGTTTTCATTCAGGGAAAGAAAATGTATTCCTGCAATCTTGCCTCTCTCCCCTCTTTTTCTTTCCAACTAAAGCAGAGTAGTAAAACTCCTGCTCAAATGAGTAATTTTCATTTCTCCTCTCACTCCCCCCCTATTTTTTTTATCCAAAAGAAGTTAAGCCAGCTTCTATCTCTATTTTTATCTCTGTCCAAACCAGCAGGCAAGAATAAGTAACTCCTTGTTGTTTTTCCTAAACAAATTGATCCAGAAATAAAGTAATTTTTCTCTGAAGAACCCTTTCTTCACTTTTCTCCACAAATTCAACTTCTGCAAAATCTCCTCCCTTTTCTTTTTCTTATGCTATCATTATTTCCTTCTGTTATGTATGCAGAGTTTGAATTGATTGGTTGTTCTTGTAAAGTGTTTGAAATGATTGGTTAAAAAGTGCGGGAAAACCCTGCACTCTGATTGGCTGTCAGCCGAGGCAGCCAGCTATATATAGCTGCCTCGGCTAAGCCAAATCGGGTCCGTTCTGAGCTGAAGTCACTAATAAACTTAAGAGCTGAAGCACTCCGCGTCTGCCTCTTCATGCAAACATAACACCTTCATTCTCTCCTTTTCTGCAATCAGTCATTTTAGCTTAAGGTCTCTCTGTTAAATTTTAATATTTCTGTGTTAGCTGTTAACTGCTCATTCTCTGAATTACTCTTGCTAACCAGTCAAGACATCTGTTTTAGCCTTGGGACTGTTAAATGAATGTTGATGCCATTAGTCTCAAATATTCTTTAACAAATGGTATTGTTTGGTTATCATATTTCAATTTCTGGACCCCTGGAATGCATAAGCTTATTAAAAAACCTATAATGTTTATGTCCTGTCAGAACGGGCCTTGTGGGAGGCCCAGGTTACTACAATAAAGAAATCAATGAGAGACAAAAATGAATTCTTGCTCTTTCTTCACTTCTGATGAAATAGGATGATCCCATGTCCAAGGTGGCTTTTTCCATAGGAAGGCCACATGAACTAACCCCCTGTTCTTGCTGGGTAGCTTTGAGTCAATGTTTCTCAACCATGGCAACTTTAATATATGTAGATTTCTTGAAATTCCCCATGCTGGCTTGGGAATTCTGGGAATTGAGATCCACACATCATAGAGTTGCCAAAGTTGAGAAACACTGGTCTAAATTATAACATGCCAACAATTCATCATTTTTTTTTATTTTTAGAAGATAGAATTAGATTCCACCAAGTATCTCACTGTTTCTCCTCTTTTTCTATTAATGTTTTATAGTATTGTTATTTGCTTTTTTGTTTTATTAAGTATTTAGAACACAGAACCAATTAACGTACCTACTGAGTCTGTAGCTTTTCATTAAATTATTTCTGGGTTCTGTATATATTCATGGTTGTATTAGAGCTTTGACTGAATTATTTCCCCTAAAATGGCTTGCATCTTCTAGATTATTTTATATTATATTTTTAAAGCTGATTCAAAATAAATTCCCCAGGACAAGAGGAAATGGTTAGAAATGGAGTTAGCATCCCACCATATAATTGACCAGAGCCAATTGTTTCCAATTCAAAGACCCCATAACAGCACTATGACACAACAACCAAGAGCATATCTCTAATCAAATTGCTCATTCAAAAAGAGAAATTTAACTTGTTCCCTTGCTATTTATTATTAATGTTTATGCAGTGATGCAAAACCTTACCAAGAAGGTGTCATTTCCTGAAGTTGTAAGAGAGGCCCTCAGTTGTTATCCCTTGTATGGATGACACCTCTGTGCTATCTAACTCTAAAAAGACTGAGAAGAGTCCTTCCTAGATATGAGTGGCAAAGCATCACCTAATAACAAGTAATAACAATGAGCCAGTCAAAGACCTTTAAACATCTAGAAATTGTCTTATACAATTAGCATAAACAAGTTAAATGACTGGCAAAGAATACCCAAATGTATTACAGTCATTCAAAATGTACCTGACCCACTTGGGTGGGAATTACGTGCAGCTATTATTCAAGTTTTTTTAATTTATGGTCACTTCACCAAAATACTACACGGGTCACAAATTTCTGTTTATAAAAATTATTGACCTCTGAGAATTATTTAACCACAGTCATGTTTTTAGGCACCCTGGTGTATTTTTAGCCTTTCCATGCGTTTGGAAGCCCACATTATCCCTGTTGAGGCTTGCACATGGATTTATTACCTCAATTATGGGCTGAAATATAATGGTTATATCTGGATCCCTCACGTATATGATTCTGATGGATAATATAAATCATCTTGAAAGAAAGAAATAGAAGACCTACTTCATTAATACAGTGTTTCTACTAAATAGCTGATTTCTGTGTGGTTAGAGGGGATCGTGGCTGTAGTGAAAAATATTTACCAGTGAATTTTAGAAAGAACTGACTGTGACAATACCTGCCTGTGTTTGAGGAGAGCCCGGAAAGATTATATTCCATTCAATTATTTGTTTAATAATTTATTGTACAAATTGTAGAACATTTTTTATTGACATAGTTCAATGTTTTTACTTTACTTACTTTTTACTTTTATTTTACTTGAAGAGGGGATTGTAGTAGGCAACCTCCAAGTTCCCTTCCAGCTCTATTCTGATTGATTGATTGATTGATTGACTTTTGGTATCAATCAACTGAAAGAAATGCAGACTTACTCCTAATTCTGAATATATTTGTCTGTTCAAAGTTGCAGGGTCCTTTCTGTAAGGATTTTTGAGTTGTTTGCATAACATTTGAAATGATGGGTAGGACAGAGGAAATTCTCTCTCTTATCCTTTATTTAAGCAATACACAGATATTACAGAAAATATTAAGTTTGTCCTACTATTTTGATATGAAGCAATCATTTCACCTTATTAGGAGCACTGACTGAGAATGAAATATATGATATAGAGGTGTAAGCCCTTATTTGTATGCTGGTCTCTGACATTGGTGAACTTTAATATAAAATTACCTGCCCATCTAATGTTATTTGAAATCGAATGTGCCTTATCATATATTACTGCAACCTCCTCTAACTCACCATATGCGGTGGAACTATTGTAGCCAGAATTTCAAGCTATTGGTCAGGCTGCCAAAAATTCTAGAGAATGTAAGTCAAACATTCCCATACAATACTGTATAAAAGTTAAACCTAGCACTACATTTTTGGGCTGGCTCTGTAGACAAATTGCCTGTATCAACTCCACAAATCCACACATGAAGGGAACATTGGAAGTAGAGTAAAAGTTGTCAAAAGCTTGATCCAAGGAGGCCCTCTTCAGCAGGGAGATACTACTTCCGCGTTTAAGGCAGGCAGCTTTTTGCTGTCCTCCAAAGAGCATTGACTGTGTGCTATAGCCAGCTATTTACACCTCCTCTAGCCACCGCGTGAACCAGGTGGGGCATGGATTGAGCCCACTGATAGCAGAACTCAGGGTGCAGAAGATCAGGGAAGATCCACTCCCTCAGGTTCCACAAGATCAAAAGTATTCCAGCACTATCCCTCCATTTGTGTCTTTAATTGTTTAATTCTCCCCAGCTGCTTTGTAAATGGGTTGTGCATCAGTTATGTCCTTTCCTGGACCAACAATCCCCTCTTACGGTCACTCATGCCCTGGTCACCTCCTATCTTGATTATTGCAATGCGCTCTATGTGGGGCTGCCCTTGAAAAGCACCCAGAAACTCCAGTGAGTGCAAAATGCAATGGCCCACAAGGTTTTGTGCAGACCTCAGTGTGCACATGTGTCACCTCTCCTGCAGGAACTGCATTGGTTGCTGATTTGCTTCCAGATGCAATTCAAGGTGCTAGTTGTTACCGTTAAAGCCCTTCATGGCTTTGGACCAGGTTATTTGAGGGAACATCTCTTGCCAGTCTAATCCACCTGACCCACTAGATTGGGGAAGCAAGGAATGTTGTGGGTCCTGTCCCCTAACGGGGTACATCTGGCAGGACCCAGAAGAAATGCCTTCTCTTTGGTGGCTCCCTCTCTCTGGAACATTATCCCTCAGGAAATTAGACTGGCCCCTTAGGAAATTAGACTGGCCCCCAATCTGACACTCTTATGGAAGGCCCTGGAGACATGGTTCTGCCAGTGGGCCTGAGAACCAAGAGCAGGATGGAGCCCATTAAATGGCTAGTATGAATGTGTTGTTGAGGGGGTGGGGTTTATTATTATTATTATTAATTTCTTTTATATTGTGTTTTTAGTTCCTGTAAGCTGCTTTGAGTCACCGTGACCGAGTAGGTGGCAATATGGATTTTCCAAACAAATAAAGGAGATGTTTGGAATCAGTCTCATCTGAAGTTCTGGTTGTCTTCATATTTCGGTGGTTAGCCAGATATGTTACACAAAATGAGACAGAATTGCCTGCCAAGTTGTCTGAACATTCTCCAAATGCCTTCTGGAAATCAGTACATCCATTAGATACATGTATTGACCAATCCAAAAGGCCCACCATCATGACAGAGATTAATGACCACATGTTCTGCACCTTGACAAACAAACTATCCATTAAATATAAAGCCACAGCGTGCAGTGGTTAGAGTGCAGTACTGCAGGCTACTTCTGCTGAATGCCGGCTGACTGCAATTTGGCAGTTCAAATCTCACCAGGCTGAAGGTTGACTCAGCCTTCCATCCTTCCAAAGTGGGTAAAATGAGGACCCAGATTGTTGGGGGCAATAGGATGACTCTGTAAAGCACTTAGAGAGGGCTGTAAAGCACTGTAAAGCGGTATATAAGTCTAAGTGCTATTGCTAAATTAGGAACAGATGGGGGTGGGTGAGAATCTTTCCTCTTTTTTGCTAGTAAACATTCTTCTTCAGATCTATTTGATCTCCTAGGATATGTCCAGATTGATCTTGGTCCTGCTCAAACAGTTAGCAACAACTGTTCTGCAAAGAGTGGCTGAGTTTAAACCACAGCAATTTAACCACAATTCCCTTTGTCTTGCTCCCCAATTGCCTGCTACTTTAGTCTTCCAGAACTGGCTGATTTGCCTACATCAACTGTGATTATAATATTCCTATCTGCCAACAACACAGCATCCAAGAATCCAACATCCAGCATCCAAGAATCCAAATTATAGCTTCCTAAATAAGGGTCTGATAAATGAAATTTGAATTAGGAGGAGGATGGGTGGCAAAAAAATCTTAGAAGGAACGCTCCTTAGTTTTAGGGAGAATAAAAGCAAGGAATGGTGGGGTACTTTAAAACTGCAATATTCTTTTAATATTCTTTTTTTCCTTCTTTTCAATCGTCTAATTCTTGGAGCCTGTGTGAACAATTCCTTGCTGTTTTCTTGGCAAGGTTTTCCAAAAGTGGTTTGCCATTGCCTCCTTCGTAGGGTTGAAAGAAAGTGTTTGGATCAAGGCAGGCGTGGGATTCAATTTTTTTAACAGCCTTGGTGGTGCAGACTGTTAAATGCTTAGCACTTAAGTTCCAGCTGCCTGCAATTAGTGCAGGCTCGAATCCCACCAGGCTCAAGGTTGACTCAGCCTTCCATCCTCTCAGGTAGGTAAATTGAGGACCCAAGATTGTTGTGGGCAATAAGCTGATTTTGTAAAAATGCTGCTTAGTAATAAGCAGGCAGATACAATGGAATGAAGGCTATTGCTGAGCGCATTGGCTTGTGCTCCAAAAATTGTGAGCCGCCCTGAGTCTCCAGAGAAGGGCGGCATATAAATATGAATAATAATTTTTAAAAAACCAGTTCTGTGGGTGTGGCTTAGTTGGTGGGCATGGCTTGGTGGTAATGTGACTGGCTGGGCGTGGCCAACTCAACATCACTCACATTGAGGCACTCATCTCCTCGCCTGGCCTCTCGTGACTGTGGGGATGCTGCAAAAGTCATAAGTGTGAAAAATGGTTATAAGTCACTTTTTTCAGTGCCATTATAACTTTGAATGGTCACTCCACACAAGCAAAGTACCAGGAAAAAAAAACTCCAGAGATGTTCCTGAGACAGGAAGTCTAGTCCTGCCAAGAATGTAAAAAGGGTTAACGGAGAGGCAGTTTCTGTAAGCAACACCAGAATGTTTCCTTCCTGCCTTCCTTACAGGATCAGGCCAGTAATTTCTTCTAACAACCGGTTCTCCAAACTGCTTAGAATGTTAACAACTGGTTCTAGTGAATAGGTGCGAACCTGTAGAATCCCACCCCTGGATCAAAGTCACTTAGCTGGATTTCTGCCTAAAACAGGAGTAGAACCATAGTCTCCCCATTTCCAGCCTGATGCCTTAACCACTACACCAAACTTTTAATGTAATCTTACAATAAATGTAGAGCTAGCACTCATAGTTGTTATTCTAGTCTGTACTACCTCACAAGGCTGACATCATGTTGCAAGTCTGAAAGTATTCTTCTCATAACAATAGTATTTAGACCGCTTCATAGTGCTTTACCGTACTCTTTAAGCAGTTTATAGAGTCAGCATATTGCCCCGGAGAATCTGGGTCCTTGGAAGGATGGAAGGCTAAGTCAACCATGAGCCAGTCAGGATCGAACTCCAGGCTGTGGCCAGAATATGCCTGCAATACTTCATTCTAAGCATTGCGCCACCTTTTACTAGGAATTGAAAACTTTTGAGATGCTTTCACCACTTCCTTCTTTGGACCAATATTTTGTTTATTAGGCTTTTGTCTATGCCAGAGGTCTTCAAACTTGGCAACTTTAAAACGTTAAGACTTCTGGGAGTTGAAGTCCACAAGTCTTAAAGTTGCCAAGTTTGGGCACCCCTGGTCTATGCTGTGGTTCTTTCTCGCGTCTCCCAAAATCATTCCCACATTTTCATTATACTTACCTACAAAAATACTTCTATGTCTTCATATTTGCGGGAATGCCTCCTGCTGGCAACATCTGCCCATCGCCCTGTGTGCTCCCACGGACAGGGCCTCCTTGGGGTGCCGTCGGCTAGACAGTGTCGGCTGGCGACCCCCAGGGGTAGGGCCTTCTCTGTGGGAGCGCCCACCCTGTGAAATCAGTTACCTCTGGAGCTTTGGTTGGCCCCTGACCTCTGTTCCTTCCGCCACGACCTGAAGACGTGGTTGTTCCAACAGGCCGGCCTGGACTGAGGGGTGGGTTTTTATTTATTTATTTATTATTTGCACTTGTATGCCGCCCTATCTCCAAAGACTCGGAGCGGCTCACAGTTAAAACATGAAACAATAAATACTTAAAAACTATTAAATTTAAATTACAAGTCCAAATATAATATAAACTAAAACCATTAAAACTATCCCTCACCCAGGGGGTCACAGCCCGGTTGATCAAACAACCAAGTTTTAGCTCACGGCGAAAGGTGCGGAGGTCAGGGGCCAGGCGGAGCTCCAAAGGCAGTTGGTTCCAGAGGTCAGGGGCCGCAACAGAAAAGGCTCGTCGGCGGGGAATTACCAATCGGCACTGACCCGCCGACGGAATCCCGAGGAGTCCTTGCCTATGAGCTCACACAGGGCGGCCGGCATTTGATATTGGAAGAAGACGCTCCCTTAAATATTGAGGACCCATGTCATGAAGGACTTTATATGTTAACACTAAAACCTTGAACCTCACCCGGAGCGCAACCGGCAACCAATGCAAGCCGCGCAGGAGGGGGTAATATGGGAGAACGGTAACTCCCATCACCACCGCCATTCTGCACCAGCTGCTCCGGATGGTGTGCAAGGGGAGTCCTAAATAGAGAGTGTTATGTATGTAGGTTTGAATGTTATTGGTTTATTTGAACTGTTCTGTAAAATGTCAAATGGTATTGGTTTAAATAGTGCGGAAGAATCCCTGCACTCCCATTGGCTGGCAGCTATGGCTGCAGGCTATAAGAAGCAGCCGTAGCTGCCAGGACGGTCCATTCGAGTTGTAGTCACTAATAAAGTCTTTGCTGGAACTCCTCGCCTGACTCTTCATGCAAACTTAACAGAGAGCGTTGCAGTAGTTGAGTCTAGAGGTGACAAGGGCATGAGTGACTGTGCGCAGGGCATCCCGGTCCAGAAAAGGGCTGTTGTCGAACAAGGCGGAGCTGGGCAAAGGCCCCCCTGGCGATGGCCCCAACCTGCTCCTCCAACCGGAGCCGTACATCCAGGAGGACCCCAGATTCCGCCTTATCCACAGGGGGCAACACCTCTCCCCCTATGGCCAAAGATGGACAATCTTGACCGGGCCGAGATGTCGGTATGCACAGCCACTCAGTCTTGGCCGGGTTGAGTCGAAGCATGTTCCCGCTCATCCAGATCCGTACCGCATCCAAACACCGGGTCATCAGGGAGAGGGCATCGCTGATCGCTGATTTTATGGGTTTTTATCTGGAGTTTCATTGGATTTTAGATATTGTTTGGGTTCTTATTTAATATTTTTTAGTAATTTTAAATTTTGTATTTTGTGTTTTTAGTGTTGTGAGCCTCCCTGAGTCCTTCGGGATATAGGGCAGCATATAAATCCAAACAATAAATATTTCTATCTCCATCTCTCTGTTGGTTGGTCCCTGGCAATATGAATACTGTAATTCTTCTACTCTCTGGTCTATGACTGTAATAAACTGAATTGAACTGAATTCTTCTACTGCAAGCTGCTCCTCAGCTGCCAGTTTTGACACGGCTGTCATTTTGGTTTCCATTCCTCAACAGCATGGCTGAAGAAGCAAGTCACTCTACTATCTTTGTAAATGCATGCCTGTCATCTCTTCCTGCCTCCGAGTATGTAATCCATTTCCTTTCCCAGTTACAGCTATATGGCACAGAAGGAATGCACACTGTCTTAGTGGTGTCAACTGCAAATCCTGCTCAAGTTAAATGATATAAAGATACAGATAAGGTTAAGTACTTTTATCTAGTTGTCAGATGTTGAAGGAAACCAAGAAAAAAGATGTGGCTTGGTCAACAATTGTTTATGATATTGCCCCCGCCAAAAAAGGCATTTCTGTGCATAAAAATAAAACATGGTTTCAGACAATTATAAAGTATGAGGAGAAATATGGTTGGGTAACAAATGTTTAATTAATTAAAGCTACAAATCTTCAAATATTTCCAAGGGGAAAAAAGATGCATAGACCTCAAACAGAAACATATAGGTTTGTACTGTACAGTATTTGGTGTAAATTTTAAGTTATGAACAAACTGTATTTGTATTGCACTGCTTATTGTAAGGGACATTCCCAGCCTTTCCATTTCCCAGTCTTTCTGAAGCCAATTTGAAAGGCACTCAAGAGTGATCGCGACCATTTTCAGATCACCATGAAGCTAATGGAGCTGGCTGAAAACTTCCAGACAATCTGTGTTTCCCATTTTTTGATAAAGCTTATTAATCTAATCATGCTAGTTACTACTACAGCTTCTTTTCTCACACTTGTAAATGTTATATTTCTTCTCTTCCTCTTCCTCCTCACAATCGATGACTGGTCCTTCGGTGTACTTCTGTGCCCCTCCCAATTGCAAGCCTCTGTGGCCTTTAAAAATGTTTAAAGTTGGCATACTGTCATTGTTCTTTTGACCTTTAAAAAATATGTCAGCAGAATCTCAGAACTGGGAGACAACGTGGGCAAAAAAGTGAAGAGCAATCAGAAACTACAGCTGGTGCAGAGTATGACAGCTTGGGAAGTTTTGGGGTCCCCAAGAATGGTTCCTTTAACATCACTGCTCTGTGAGCTGCATTGGTTACCAGTCTGCTTCTGGGTGCAATTCAAGGTTTTGGTCATCACCTTTAAAGCCCATCATGACATGTGTCCAGGTTACTTAAGGCACTGTCTTGCCCCATTGGATTGGTCCTTACCACTTGTGCTGGCAGAGGAAGCAGGCTGTGGGTTCTGTCAGCCTGATTATTCCAGATGGCGAGATCCAGGAGGAGGGCCTTCTCTGCTGTTTCTCCTACCCTCTGGAACACCTTGCCCGCCCCGCCAGTGTGAGATTGGCCCTAACCCTCCTGACTTTTTGTAAGGGACTAAAGACATGTCTCTGCCAGCTGGCTTTGGGGCCATTGTGGGAACAGCACAATGGAGGTTGCTGAGTAATAACAGATCCTTCCACCTTCCTCATGTGTCCTTGGTTTTAATGTCTGATTTTAACTTTTTTAATGATTTAACTGTATATGTAACTGTAAGACGTCCAGAGTTACCCTATGGCCATGATGGCAAACCTATGTCATGTATGTCAGAGGAGGCCCAGTACTCTTCAATAACTTCATTAATGACTTAGATGAGGGAATAGAAGGGGAACTTACCAAATTTGCAGATGATACTAAGCTGGCAGCAATAGCTAACACCCAAGAAGATAGGCTCAAGATCCAGATGGATCTTGACAGACTAGAACACTGGGCCATATCTAACAAAATGAAATTCAATGCAGAGAAAAGTAAAGTCCTACACTTAGGCAAGAAAAACCAAAAGTACACATATAGACTGGGTGAAACCAGGCTCAATAGCGGTAACTGTGAGAGAGATCTTGGAGTCTAAGTGGACAACCAGCTAAATATGAGCCAGTAGTGTGTATCAGCAGCCAAAAAGCTAATGCAATCCTAAATTGCATTAATAGCAGGGGTGGGATTCTACCAGTTTGCATCTATTCTCTAGAACCGGTTGTTAACATTCTAAGCAGTTCGGAGAACCAGATGTTAGAAGAAATTACTGGCCTAATCCTGTAAGGAAGGCAGGAAGGAAACATTCTGGTGTTGCTTACAGAAATTGCCTCTCCGTTAACCCTCCGTTAATTCTTGGCAGGACTACACTTCCTGTCTCAGGAACGTCTCTGGAGTTTCCCCCCCTCCTTTGCTGGTACTTTGCTTGTGTGGAGTGACCATTCAAAGTCACAATGGCACTGAAAAAAGTGACTTATGACAATTTTTCACACTTACGACTGTTGCAACATCCCCACAGTCATGAGAGGCCAGGCGAGGAGATGCATGCCTTGATGTGAATGTTATTGAGTTGGCCACACCCAGCCAATAACATGACCACCAAGCCATGTGCACCCAGTCACATGACCACCAAGCCACGCCCACCACCTAAGCCACGCCCACAGAACCGGTTGCTAAAAATTTGAATCCCACCCCTGATTAACAGGGATACAATGGAGATCAAGTGAGGTACTAATACCACTCTATAAAGCCATAGCAAGAGCACACCTAGAATACTGCATCCAGTTTTGTTCACGACATTATAAAAAAGATTTTGAGACTCCAGGAAAAAGTACAGAGCAGAGCAACTAGGATGATTAGGGGACTGGAGACTAAAACATACGAAGAACGGTTACAGGAACTAGGCTTGGCTAGTCTAGTGAAGAGAAGTGTTAAGTTTGCATGAAGAGACAGATGCGGTGCTTCAAGCTCTTAGTTTATTAGTGACTACAGCTCAGAACGGACCCAATTTGGCTGGGCTGCGGCTGCTACTTATAGCCAGCAGACGCAGTTGCCAGCCAATCAGAGTGCAGGGTTTTCCCGCACTTTTTAAACCAATCATTTCCAACATTTTACAAGAACAGTTCAAACTAAACCAATGACTTCAAACCTACATACATAACACCCCTCCCCACTAGGTTCAGTCCATACTCAAACCCCAACCTATCTAATGTATTCTTTTAAATAGGTGGGGCTCTTATGTGTACGTTGAGACCTACGTGGTTCAGATGTTTTAAGGTTCTCACCTTGTGAGAGAGGAAATGTGTCTGCTGACATTTCCTTACTTGGACTTGTAGTAATGGTAGAACCTGTTTGGTTACTACAACCTGGTCTCTCCTCCCAATCCATCTCCAACCCAATGTCAGCACCTAAATCAGGTAGTGATGTGCAATCTTCCATTTGTGAAAATGGTTGTTGGTATTGTGACAGGTTTTGGGATGGTTCCTGTCGTTAGCTCGTTACACATGGGGTTGACTCTTACTTGCTGATTACTGTCATAATCCTCCCTTCCCCTAGAAGAGGCAGTAGGTATGGGAACCAAGAGGAGCTATGGCGATGCTCCTGAGGTATTCTGAACCTCAACTGATCAATGTGCCTGCTCCAGAGGACACCATCCTCCGTTTGTACCCTGTAAGACCTGGGGCCTGTGATTTGGGCTATCTCAGCAGGAATCCATAATGGTTCACCCATGAGGTTCTTAGCATAAACAGAATCACCCACAGAGAAAGTGGGAATTTTACTAGTGGAATCTAGTGGTGTGTTGGGTGCGTAAGTGGGATGGAGGTGGTCAAGGGGAGAGCTGAGTTTCCTACCCATCAACAATTCAGCTGGGGTTAAATTAGTTGAGGGGTTGGGAGTGATATGCTGAACACTGAGAAGTTTTTCAACTCTCTCAGTGATATCCCCTGGACCCAATTGCTGAAGTTTTTCCTTGGTAAATCGTACCATACGTTCAATCCGGCCATTAGCCAAAGGATGCCCAGGGGCTGTCAGGGCATGTCTGATACCCTGTTGTGCTAGATATGATTCAAAAAGGTTGGATGTAAATTGAGGGCCATTGTCAGAAACAAGCACATCAGGTAACCCATGAGTTACAAAAAGCTTTTTAAGCTGTTTGATGACAGCTTCAGTTGTGGTGGATGCCATAGGGATAACCTCCAGCCATTTGGAATATGCATCAACTATAATAAGGAAAGTGTGCCCTCTGGTAGGGCCAGCAAAATCAATGTGAATCCTGGACCATGGGCCCCTAGGACATTCCCATTCCTGTGTGGGGCGAGAGGTGGGGCAGGCCTGACTACCTGACAGTTGGGACAAGATGCAACCCAGTTTTCAACCATTTTGTCAATACCTGGCCACCATACATAACTCCTGGCCAATCCCTTCATTCTGACAATTCCCGGATGACCCTCATGTAACATTTCCAAAACCTCTTTTTGTAGTTTTGCAGGAATAACCACCCTGTTACCCCACAAAATACATCCTCTTAATACAGATAATTCAGTTTGCCTGGATTTAAAAGGTTGGGCAAGTTGAGGTAGATCTTGAAGTGGCCAACCTTTCTTAATCCAGCCTATGACAGGAGCCAATAAAGTGTCTTTGGCAGTCTCTCTGGCAATTTGAGCAGCATGTACTGGAAGTTTGGCAACAGTTTCTAGAAAAAGGTGTGAGTCTCAGGAACAGGGTCCTCAATGTGTGAAGGAAGTGGGCAGCGACTCAAAGCATCTGCATGCCCAATGTCTTTACCAGGTCTGTGGATCAGTTTGTATGAATAAGCAGCAAGAAATTCAGTCCATCTCAGCATTCTTGGTGACAGGATCGCTTGGTTTGTCCCCTGCCACAATGCCTAAAAGAGGTTTGTGATCTGTGACAATGCTGAATCTTCTGCCATAAACGTATTCATGGAATTTTTTGACAGCTGCTACAATCGCCAAGGCTTCCTTGTCCACTTGGCTGTAGTTCCTCTCTGCTTTAGTCAAGGTGTGAGAGTAAAATGCAATAGGAGCTTCCCTCCCACTGGGAAGCATGTGGCTCAAAACCCTCCCCACTCCAAAAGGGGAGGCATCACAAGTCAGAACAACAGGAAAGTTCTCAGAGAACTGTATCAGCACAGCATCAGACGTGATTAGTCTCTTGATATTGTTAAATGCAGCTTGTTCCTTCCTCCCCAGACCCAAGCAGATTTTTTGTCCAGCAACCTATGTAGGGGTTCTGCAATGGTTGCCTTCTGAGGTAGAAACATATGATAGAAGTTAATGAGTCCCAAGAATGCTTGCAAATCTGTTTTGCATTTTGGCCTGGGGGCTTCTTTGATTGCCTGAACCTTTGCCTCTGTGGGGTGGATGCCATGTTTATCAATCATGTAACCCAAGAATTCCACTTTATCTGTTCTAAGTGTGCATTTTTCTTCTTTGACTTTTAACCCTGCTTTTTTTAATCTAGTTAAGACTTCCCTGAGTCTCTCGTGTAATTGAGTGTCATTTTCAGCAGAAATTAAAACATCATCAAAATAGGGCACCATCCCTGGCAACCCTTGTAACATTCTTTCCATAAGGCTTTGGAAGATGCCAGGTGCCACGCTTACTCCAAATTGCAATCTTTTGCATTTGAAGGCACCTCTATGGGTCACAATGGTTTGGGCTTCAGCAGTGGCATCATCAACTGTTAATTGTTGATATGCCTGTGCCAGGTCCAACTTGGCAAAACTGTGCCCCTCCAAGAGAGTGTAATAAATGATGCACTACTGGAACTGGATATGTGCTCTGTTGTAGCGCATGGTTCAATGTCCCCTTGTAGTCTCCGCAGATTCTCACAGACCCATCAGCCTTGACTGGTGTGACTATGGGTGTCTCCCACCTGGAGTGATCAGTGGGCTCTAAAACCCCTTGGGCTATTAGTTTATCTAATTGTGCATCAATTTTTCCTTTAAGGCAAATGGGACCCTTTGGGTTTTAAACGGATTGGTTGTACCTTGGGATCTAGGTTAAATGTGATGGGGTCCCCAAGTACTTGCCTAATCCATCGCTGAAGACCTTTGAAACTCAGACTTCAAGGCCTCTTCCCACTCAGTGTTGCTCACGTGATTGATGCCAGTCACCTCGATGCCCAACGGGTTGAACCACTCAAGGCCCAGCAGACTTGGGTGGTCCTTGTCCACGATGGTCAGTGGTAGGGCTTGGTGTGGCCCTTGAATTTCACGTTGAATTCTCTTGTTCCAACTACTGGAATCTTGTTCCCTTGGTAGTCTTTAAGAGTCAATGCTTGCTTCTTGAAGTGCTTCTTCTGGATGTTGGGAAGAAGTCGTGAATAGTGTCCCATGACACCATAGATAGGTATGAGCCTGAGTCCACTTCCATTTGGCAAGGCCTTCCTTCAATAAGTACCTTGACATGCACTTTTCTGCTTCTTAAAGGTGATGAATGACCAATAGTTACTGTTTGATGAGTTTCATTCTTCCCATTTGCTTCTGTGCTGCCCCATTTTCTCACTGAGATTGTTGGGCCTGAATTCTTTGTCTTTGCTTGTAGCAAACTTTCTTCTGTTGGGTGGAGTTCTGGATGATTTGCAGACTCTTGCTAGGTGTCCTCTTTATCACAATGGAGGCAAATGGTGTCTAAAAACTTTGTTCAGTGCGGGGTGGCTTCCCCACAACCTCTGCAGTAGAAATCTTGCCTCTTTCTTCCCAGGTCTTTCTTTTTCCGCTCCATTCTGAGTCTGTAAATTCCTTCCTCCACCTCACTACAGTCTGACTCAGAATCTATTTGCTCACAATGAGTTGTTGTGGACTTTTCCACATCAGGATGGCTTGTGGCCTTGTTGATTTTTTTCATGGCTGCTGCTGAGGACTTGGTAGCTTCTGCTGAAGAGGCCTCTTCTATTGCTTCCTTCAGCATGATCTTAGGTTTCAATAATAACTTGCTCTGTAGCACCTTGTCTTTAAGGCCCAGAACAAATCGATCACGCATGGCCTCTTCTAAATTGTTAAATTCGATGCACCCCCAATGTCTCTTAAACTTGCCACAAAGTCGTTTACGCCGCTTTCCCCTTGATCACGATGGTAAAACGTGTCTCTTAATGAGGCACGATACTTGTGGCACGTAATGGGCTCTTAACAGTTTTTCTAAGTCAGGCCAGTCCATTACCTTCACGTCTGCAGCTCCCGCCAATGCCTTCGCCATCTTGAAAACTGCCGGACTGCAGTGCGTGAGAAAGACCGCCCTCTTCCGCTTCTCGGAAATGTCGGCAAGATCATTTCCCTCCAGATACATTTGGAAACGATCTGCATACGACTCCCAGTCTTCTGCCATCGGATCGAACGGGGCTGGGGGGGTGTTCAGTGCAGCCATCTTGCTCTCCTTCTGTTCCACGTTGCCGTGTTCTTCAGGGGAATCCCACCCTCATCGCCAGTGTTAAGTTTGCATGAAGAGGTTCAAACCTACATACATAACAAGAAGGACCAGGAGAGACATGATAGCAGTGTTCCAATATTTGAGGGGCTGCTGCAGAGAGGAAGGGGTCAAGCTATTTTCTAAAGCACCTGAAGGCCAGACAAGGAATAATGGGTGGAAACTGAAGAAGGAGAGATTCAACCTGGAAATAAGGAGAAACTTTCTGACAGTGAGAACTATCAACCAATGGAACACCTTGCCTTTGGAAGTTGTGGGAACGCCATCACTTGAGACTTTCAAGAAGAGATTGGACTGCCATCTGTCAGAAATGGTGTAGGGTCTCCTGCTTGGTTGGGGGGTTGGACTAGATGACCTATAAGGTCCCTTCCAACTCTGATTATCTGTTATCTGTTATCTGGCACACAGAGCCCTCTCTCTGGGCACATGAGCCATCACCCCAGCTGAACTCTGCCATGCATGTGTATGCACCTCTCGCCAACCAGCTGGTCTTTGGGTCTCTGCCACACATATGCAGGGATGGGGCACATGCACAGGGGATGTGCATGCATGCATGGGGGGGCGCACATTGCATTTTAGCAATGTGTGCACACGCTTGCGCTTTGGACACTCGGTGCCGAAAAAGTTAGTCATCACTGCCCTATGGTAAGGTGGGCGGCCAATACATTTTATAAACAAACAGTAATAAAGTGCCTCTCAATAAGGGCACAGATGATGCTTAAAACCTAAGGTTATGAGATGTACCCAATTATGAAGTTGTATTTCCTGATTTGAAAAAGCATTTGAAATAATGTTTCCTCATTCACAGGTTTACTGGGGCAGGGGTATAGCAGAACTATCCACAGCTGCTGGCCCTCTGTATAATTCAGAAAAACACTCAGTCCACCTGATTATCAGGTGTGAAGCTTCAAAGCTTCAAGAACAAAGCATCAAGATCTGAATATAATTTATGGGAAAGGCATCTTCCAACCCTTGTGGAAGAGCGAGAGCACTTTCTTCTATTTCTATGCTATGTTAAAATCCAACCATTTGAGAAATGTTCACAGCAAGTCTTTTGCTTGCACTGGCAATATCAGTCTTTCAGGGTAGGCTAGGACATGAAACACACAATGCAGGAATGTTCTTTATTAGTAAGGTAGAATTACACAATCTTGAAAACTGTCCAAGCTTCCCTCAGTGTGGGATTATTTCAGATGTCTTTCACAGGCCATCCCTCTTTCTTAAGTAATATTTTCTGCAACACCCCCATTGACAACTTGCTCATTCCTTCCCAAAATCAAGTTCTGCATTTCTTTAAGGTAAAGATTCCACTCACATATACGTGCTAGTCGCTTCTGGCTCATCTCCGTTACAAAGCCGAAGAGCCAGTGCTGTCCAAAGACGTCTCCGTGGTCATGTGCCCGGCATGACTAAATGCTGAGGGCGCACAGAACGCTGTTACCTTCCCACCAAAGTGGTCCCTATTTTTCTACTTGCATTTTTACATGCTTTCAAACTGCTAGGTTAGCAGAAGCTGGACAAGTAACGGGAGCTCACTCCGCTACGCGGTGCTAGGAATTCAAACCGCTGAACTGCCAACCTTTCTGATCGACAAGCTCAGCATCTTAGCTACTGAACCACCGTGTCCCTTTACCCACACTTTAACAGGAAAGTTGATTATTACTTAAGTTCACAATTCATCTTCAACAGTCAAGTCAGTGACGATCTTGGGCAAGTTATGCTCTCTCAAACCTCAACTCCCATTCTGAAAACATAAATCATATAGGGCTATCTTTTGGGAACAGGTATGAGAAAGAGTGAACTATGATAGATTGGCAAGATTTTGCCCCAATCTTAGGAATTGTTCCTAGGATCGCTTGCTTCAAAAAGATGAGCAGCAAGCATGACATCTCAAAAGCTGTGCCTTAATTAGTGAATCATCTTGATTCAGCTCCAAGAATATTTTGATGTCTTGGATCACCACTTTTCAGTTGTCAGGGTAATAAGAGAAATATGTCCAAATCATGTAAATGAAGCACAAACGACAACAAACAATTCAGCAGCCAATACTTCCTCTCTTCCAGTTCTGAGATGTCCTAAAAATAAAACCAGGGAGTGATATTAATGGCCTAAACATGTATCATTGCATTCAGTTTAATTTGAAATTAACCCTAGATGAAAAGTATAAAATCTGCAGGATTCTGAGATGGAAACCTCTTTCCAAATCAGAACAAAATGTGTAGACTGAGAGATGAGGAATGAGAAACTTCAAGAGAAACAATAAAGAAGGACAGAGCAGGCTACCTGCAGTTTAACAAGCAGAGACTGGAGGAATTGAGCTTCTTTTATTTATTTATTTAAATAATTTATATGGGTGACAAGTGGTAAACAATACAAAAAGCATAACAGCACAAACAAACAATAATGCAATACAACTGAGATTCCTATTTTTTTTCTTTTTACAATCCTTTCATCCCTTTATTCGGAGTGGAGTCGGGGCTACCAAATGGAAATGAGTGTTTACTGGCCGGATGCCCTTCCTAATGCCTATGTGGAGTTCATAGCAGATATTTTCTCTTTGCACCCTGATAAACATCTGCTGCTACCTAGGATTGAGTTTTCTCAATCTTCTGAGTGGGAGGTGAGCATCTTCACCTCTAGGCTGCTCGCATCTCAGACTCCTAATAAACCATCTCAAATCTTACCACAATACGTATCTAATTCCATTAATATCCTGGCCACAGAGCCTGAAAGTAAAGCCATCTTTAGCTAAGGGGTCCATCTGAATCTCAGAGGGGATGCCTTGGCTGCTACATCTGATGAGATTATCATCAATATCATGGGCTAGGAGCAATTGCATAAAAATGATTTCAAAACAAGAGCAGGTTCATGATTATGTCATCACACAAACACCATAATTACATTCATGCATCATTATGTTTAATATTTAATGCATGGATGGTGACATCATCACACATGTGTCATCATATGCCTCCCGGCAGTAATTAATGCCTGGGAGAAACTAATGAATTCACAGGAAATGCAGTTCACCAAAGCAGACTTGGTAAAAATTCTCTAGCCTTTTCTTTTTTCTCATTCTTGTCCACTGAAATAACACATTAATCCTACTATTTTGTATCTGAATAAAACTTAGCAAATTTTGCAATCATTGCTGCTCCAATTGCAGATTAATTGTCAGACTGACTTTACTCAGAGAAGAACTTGGACTAAATTTTGATAAGCAAAATCAAGAGCTGAGGAACAGGTACCTATATTCTTAACCGATAATAACATCCAAAGAGAGAAAATACAGCTGCCTCAGT
This sequence comes from Naja naja, assembly GCA_009733165.1. Classification (NCBI taxonomy): domain Eukaryota; kingdom Metazoa; phylum Chordata; class Lepidosauria; order Squamata; family Elapidae; genus Naja; species Naja naja. The sequence goes on from CM019150.1 coordinate 146,823,490, forward strand.
TGTTTCTTGTTGCAGAAGATCAGCTGCTTTGTATTAAGGAATATACAAGCTCAGTACTTAGTCATGTTTTTTTTAAATCCTTAAAAGGATTGCCCCTGTCTCCAGCATTTGCAATTCACCTTTGACATTTGATAAAAACAATATTGTCAGGGTTTTTTTTTAATAAAAGAGAAGTATGCACCTTACTTCTTAAGTGTAGTTAAAATGGATAAATGATGGTCCTTGAAATGGAGATTGATTGAAATATAATGTGTTTGTCTTGTGGCAGAACATCCTATTATCTGGGTTGGTTCAAGTTGCTCCCTTCTTTTCACTTCCCCAAGTGGCTCCTTTGAAATGTCTAATTCTGATTTGCTATACTGTTCCAGCCATAGCTGTAGTGGCAGTTTTACTGCTAGTTTTTTTTTAAGAACAACAACAATAAGATTCTATGGGTAGCTCAGTCTTTGTTTTTCCAGGATGGAAACATTTACAGACTCTTGCAAATGATTGTTATTGGACATAGTTTCCAGTTTAACAAAAGGTTTATTGCATTTGGGACTGAGAAGATTACTTGGTTTTGTTGACTGCAACACTTTCCATGGTATTGTCTTTGTGGGTGTCATTTACAAGCTGTTGTATACAACCTCAATGGCACCCAGGCTCCAAAGGGCTTTTTAAAATTTTCATCTTATTCATTAGCTTGCAGAGGAGCACCACATAGTTGCAAACAGATATTAAATGAGGTTTGCGCATGAATTGATCTTTGCAAATAGACATCTCATTACAAAACCAAATAATCAGAAATCAAACAAAAGACAACAAGACCCTAGTGAGGGCATAGCAATAGTCAAGTCAAATACTTTTCCTGCTTTCTATATGCTATTCAGGGGTTTAGAAAGGTGAGCTCCCCAATTAAATTGCCCCCCTCTTGCTACCTACACTTCAATTAATTTTTATCTTGCAAAACACTTTTATAGTCATGGGGTTTTTTTTGCATCCATTACATACTTTTCCACTGTTGACATGAAACCCTGTCATTTTATGAATAAATAATTCCAGATTTCTTCATTTTAATGTGTGTGTGTGTGTGTATAATGTTGCAGAAATGTTCCATATAGTCAAGATCTCTCTGGCAGCAACTGATTTGACTGCTCAGAGGTCCTGAAGAAATTTGTTTGATCTCCAAGTGCTAAAAAGAGCTGTAATAGTAGAGGCTCTCCAACAGTTCAGATCATCTAACAGTAGCATCTAGCTCTATGGCTCATGAACAACCTTTGCTAAAATTATTTTTGCATTGTTTCCTTGTTGTGTGAGTTCGAAGGGCACTCTGTTGGTCCAAATCAACTGAGTAGTCCTAAAAGGAAACCAGTAAGTAGCACCATTGTCAATATGTTTTATTTTGAGGATTCTGTCCACTGAATTTACTAATGTTATGTTCAAATCATCATCATCAAGGACATGCAAATTAGCATTAATTTCCATGCTGCCTAAGCATATTCTATACAGATGGAGCTTTCAATTAAAATTGATTGCTTCTTTAAAAAAGGGGAACTATGGTAATTTTTTTTCATACATAGGAGGAAGGGAAGATTATGCCGCTTGCCAATATTAATATAAGAGCCAAGCTAGTCTAAACGTGTCATTTTAATTACAGTAACAGTGAAATAGGAGGTCTGTTTTATTTGTTTGTAATAATCAGCTCTGAGTGAATAATTTATTTGAAGATGCTATAAATATATTTTTGTATTAAGAATGGTTCATTTTGCATATGGTTTCTTGATTAATGTCTCAGCCTCAGTTTAATTATAGCTTTGTTTTTAAAAAAAAAACATGAACTTTTTTAAAAAAGAAATTGGCTTGGAAGATTGGTAACAAAGTCAATCAACGATACTGTTTTGGCAATAACTTGGTTATTTATGCTACTTTTTACTTGTTGTGACAATTTAGTGCACAATTTTGTATAACATTATTTCCTATTCAGTTAAAAAAAATGAATTTTAAAATAGAGTCATGGCAATCATATCTGGAACCCTGGTGGCATAGTGGTGAAAGTGCAGGCAAACTCTGCCTACAGTCTAGAGTTCGATCTTGGCAGGGCTCAGGGCTGATTCAGCCTTCCATCTTTCCGAAGTTGGTAAATGGAGGACCCTGATTGTTGGGGGCAATAATATGCAAATAATGCTTACATTGTAAACCACCTTTTGGAGAGTTCTGTTATCAGAGGTTCCTGGGAATTTAATGTTCTACCAGTTTGAGCCTAGCAGGATATCAGAAAGGGGGTTTTAGGGTGAGTAAGTCCCTCTCCTTGTTTCCAGCTTTTGCTTTTCCAGTGTGGCCTTTTCTGACATTTGAAAGTGTAGGGGGAAAATGTATTTGTATTCTTGCCTTCCCTCGCCATTCATAAACCAAGCTGAAGCCAGAAATTGAGAAGTTGCAAGTCAGGAAACAATGCCATAAGAGAAAGTGCTTAAAGGTCTTTTCAGCTAAAACTGATAAAACCGCTTCTCTCTCTCTTGGAATAGCAAACAGGCAATTTAATAAAAAGCTAAAGCCGTTCAGGATACAGAGCTTTCCTGAAGTGGCCTGTTGTTGAGGAAGGTCTACAATGTCATATCATCCTTAGCCATGTATCTATAACATCAATGACAATGATGGATCGAGAAAGATCTCCAAATTGTAAATACCTTCAGGAATGGCCCCACCTAGTTGACAATAATTGATTTGGTTAATGTCATTAATTCAAATATACCTCATTCACAGAATTTCCATCTTATCCAACACTAATGTTGGTTTTATGGCCCTCGTTCTTGTCCATCTGCTTAGCAGATACTTCTTTAATACCGTAACTTACACCATAACTTGAATAAGCCAAAGAGAGAGAGGAATAGATGTTACAGTTTCATCGAACTTTATCTGAAGACTCTGGATAGCTCATTGTGTAGTTTAATGGAGCCCTTCAAGAGGAAATAAAAACAGATGTTGCATTTTGACATGGTAACAGATAACATCCCACCCACCCAGCCAGTCCCACTATATGATTTTAAAAAAACACAAACATGTCAGTATGGTATTTAGCCAGTTGTAGCTAAAATAGTTGGAAATAATAGGAATTGTTGTCTAATGTATCAAAACAAGAACAATAAACCAGTGCTTTAACTTCAGAAGTTGTCATTGCTCCATCACTGGAGGCTTTTAAAAAGCATGGGCAGCCATTTGTCTAGGGTCTCCTGCTTGAACAGGGGGCTGGACTAGAAGATCTTCAAGGTCCCTTCCAACCGTTATTCTGTTCTATCTTGATTGCAGTTAATTGGGGAAGGCTGCCTTAAGGCAATGTTTATCGTTTAATTATCTTCTACACTTCTTAACAATAGTTGTTTATATTATATTAACACGTTACTTGTTCAAGCATTGATCAATCGATGCTAGAATGCTGCTGTTATAACTTAGTACAGCTTTGAATCTCTCTATTGCCATATGCATAATATCTATTTGCATATATGATTTTCGCACTCAATTATAGATATTTAATTGCAGGGTGAAAGACAATAGTTTTTCATAATAAAATCTCTATTAGGTACACATTGCAGTTCATTTCAGTCACTTTTTGATGTGATGATTTTGTTTTAGTGGTGTGGTGGCCTAGTGGAGAAGGTGCTTCCCTCCCACTAGGAAGATTGAGAGTTCAGTCCTAAGTAGAGGCAGATGTTTCTCTCCTAGCGTGCAAAGAAAAAAATATATCTGCTGCAAGCTCTGCATAGGCATCAGGAAGGGCATCGGGCCAGCAAACACTGAGCTCCATCCTGACTACTCCAAATTAAGGGATTGCAGGTTTCTTAATTATTTTAACCACTGTAAATTTTAGTTTTTGTATTTTGGGGCTTGTGAAATTAGTTTAATTTCTTTTTAAGTATTTATTGTTGTTGTTTTTAGTTGCCACCCCGAGTCTTCGAGATGGGGTGGCATACAAGTCCAAATAAATAAATAAATAAATAAATAAATAAATAAATAAATAAATAAATGGAGTCAGTCAGTAACCATTTTGAGTTCTTGGAAGCTAATGCTTCTGTCATTGGTGATAGCATCTAGCCACATTGTCTTCTGTCAGACTTATTTTTTATGGCTCTCAATTTTTCCAAGCTTCAGGGTCTTCTTCAATTACTCTTGCCTTCATGCTACATTTCCAAAGTATTTAAGCTTTAGTTTCATTCTTAAGAATCTAGTGAGCAGTCTGGTTTTACTTCAACTAATATGGAATGGCATGCAATTCCAGATATTGTTAGTATTTTGCTCCTGTAGCCCAATTCCAAGGCAATAATTTTTCTTTCTTCAGCTTTTCCAATGGTCTAGCTTTCACAGCCATGTGTTTGAACTGGCAAAAACTATGGCCTTGACAATGTGAACCTTGAGATATTGCTGTATTTTAACATCTTTTTAAAAAATATCAGCCTTTCTCCCAAACAGCAGATATCTCTTTGTTTCATGGTTTTCTACAGTCACCACGCCTATTACATTTTGAAACTAGGAAGATAAACTCTGTTACTACTTCAACTTCTATTTGCACTGATTGTTGACATAATGTTAGCTTTTTACATACATACTGAACATTTCCACTTATTCTTTTCATTTCCCGCAACATTGTCGACTGATAGATGCTTTTTCTGACTTCCAACATTGTTAGCGTATCTGAGGTGCTTGTTAATTTCTCAGCAATTTTAACTCCAATGTTTTTTATCTTCTGGTCCAGCTTTTCGCATGATATATTCTGCACATGGTTGACATGTGCACATGGCACCCTAGCAACTCTTTTCTTCCTCGTGGAGCTGATCTCCTGCTTCGGTAGTTTATCAACATTTAGTCAGCTGCCATTACTTGATCTGACTGTGAGTCCTGTGATGCATCCTGAATTTGGTTCTACTCTCATCTGATAGCATCTTTCTCTGCAGCCTGTCCCCAATAAGTCAGTGTAACCCAAATTATAGTTCCTCACCTGCCTCTGTCTAAAAAGACAACAGGAATTAGGCACAGTGCTTATTACTGCTGTGGCAAATACCCAAATCAGGCTTAGTTACTGTTAAGTTTGCATGAAGAAGCAGACGCGGAGTGCTTCAGCTGTTAAGTTTATTAGTGACTTCAGCTCAGAACGGACCCGACTGGCTTTGCTGTGGCTGCTATTTATAGCCGGCAGCCGCAGCTGACAGCCAATCAGAGTGCAGGGTTTTCCCGCACTTTTTAAACCAATCATTTCCAACACTTTACAAGAACAATTCAAACTAAACCAATGATTTCAAACACTGCATACATAACAGTTACTGTGTTAGCATTCCAGATGCAGGCGTTCTTTCGTGCCCTCACCTCTTCTGCCTTTTGACCTATATTGAAAGAGGCCTGATAGTTGTGAAATGGCAATAAGCTCTCTCTCTTGGTGGCACCATGCCCTTGACTGGTATCCCATGTTCTTCCAGAAACTGGCAAGGACAAACAGGGAAACTTGTACTGAATATCATACATAACATCCTCAAAATGATATCCTCTCACAGATGCAGTATGAAACATGTTAAGTTTGACATTTTACAAGAACAATTCAAACTAAACCAATGACATTCAAACCTACATACATAACAAAACAGATAACAATTGCTTGGCTCTGTTACCTTATACCTGATGGCAGTTTTTGTTTCCATTTTAAAGGTGAATTTTTTTGGGGGGGAAATTAAGCCACTTTCTCAATTCTCAAGATATAGTGCTTCATAAACTAATTGGGTGAGGAGGGCGGCTTATGGTTCAATGCATTCATTAAAGGGATAAAATTGCTCAAGCCATTAACCAGATTAAATGAATCGTATGAATACAGGTTATGGGTCTCATGTTACTATAGTTTGAAATTCATTATTTGGGATTTTTTTTGGTAGCGATTTTATCAAGGAAAGATTGGGAGAGATAGCAGCACTGATTTCTTATATTATTATCATTCTCTGTGGAGAAGCACAGATCGGTTTTTTTCAGCTTACAAGTTATCCTAGTTACAGAAAATCTGGCTAAAAAAACCCCCATAACATAAAGATTTAAAAAACGAAAATCTTGATTTTCACTCTTGAAAAAGAAAAGAATGTTATATCATCTTTAAAACTTCCTACAATATATGCAGCCTCTTTTTACCGACCCATTGTGTGTGGGTAACACGAGGTATAAATCATCAGAGTTCAGAATTTATTTGGTTATGTTGCTACAGAATTAATTGAAGAAGACATTTGATTCTTAGGAACTCCTTAACTGTAGATTTTTCCTATTTAGAAATGTGAGATAGGCAGTTTTTGAAATGCTCACAATAGTCACTCTTCTCACAACTGTGTCAAGCCACCGATGCTTACCTAGGTGGAGTTCTGAAAATTAATTACCACTTACTGCATGGGTAATATTACAGGAAGAACTTGAAAAACAAAACAAAAGAAACAGAAGCAATCTTTTTGAAACGGCCTTTGAAAGTTTGCCATTGAAGATATTCTCAAAAGCGGAAGACGCATCTGCTCCACCCAAATGAAAGCAGCTTATACAACATTGATGGCCTCTGAACCATTGTCCTTAGAAATGGCACGGCTAGGATTCCGGGAGTTTCCATCCTAATATATGTGGAAGGCACAAGTTTTGGAGCAGGTTTGATTAGACTTTATAAGTACTTTGGGAGAGCCTCTAATATTTGCCTGAAATTACTAGCACCTTTTATGTGTTTTTAGGCTTTGTTATTTCTAGGACAAAAACAGGTAGTCCTCAACTTACAACAGTTCCTTTAGCGGCCAGTCAAAGTTACAATGACACTGGAAAAGTGACTTATGACCATTTTTCACATTTATGACTGCTGCAGCATCCCCATGATCACATGACCAAAATTCAGACGCTTGGCAACTGAAATTCTGGGCTCAGTTGTGGTCGTAAGTCAAGGATTATCTGTAATACATGTACAGAAATCTATTTTCACATAGGGATAAAACTAAAACGGGGCACTTATCTCTGAATTTCTTACAGAACTGCTTCTATTCCTACCTCCCAATTTCAATTGACATACTGAATTACCTTGTACAGTACATACAGGTAAAACTCGAAAAATTAGAATATCGTGCAAAAGTTCATTTATTTCAGTAATGCAACTTAAAAGGTGAAACTAATATATGAGATAGACTCATTACATGCAAAACAAGATAGGTCAAGCCGTGATTTGTCATAATTGTGATGATTATGGCTTACAGCTCATGAAAACCCCAAATCCACAATCTCAGAAAATTAGAATATTGTGAAAAGGTACAATATTCTAGGCTCAAGTGTCCCACTCTAATCAGCTAATTAAGCCATAACACCTGCAAAGGGTTCCTGAGCCTTTAAATGGTCTCTCAGTCTGGTTCAGTAGGAATCACAATCATGGGAAAGACTGCTGACCTGACAGTTGTGCAGAAAACCATCATTGACACCCTCCATAAGGAGGGAAAGCCTCAAAAGGTAATTGCAGAAGAAGTTGGATGTTCCTAAAGTGCTGTATCAGAGCACATTAATAGAAAGTTATGTGGAAGGGAAAAATGTGGAAGAAAAAGGTGCACAAGCAGCAGGGATGACCGCAGCCTGGAGAGGATTGTCAGGAAAAGGCCATTCAAAAGTGTTGGGGACTTTCACAAGGAGTTGACTGAGGCAGTGCATCAAGAGCCACCACACACAGATGGATCCTGGACATGGGCTTCAAATGTCGTCAGAAGCATCTTACCTGGGCTAAAGAAAAACAGACGTGGTCTGTTGCTCAGTGGTCCAAAGTCGTCTTTTCTGATGAGAGCAACTTTTGCATCTCATTTGGAAACCAAGGACCCAAAGTTGGAAGGAAGAATGGAGAGGCACAGACTGCAAGATGCTTGAAGTCCAGTGTGAAGTTTCCACAGTCTGTGTTGATTTGGGGAGCCATGTCATCTGCTGGTGTTGGTCCACTGTGCTTCATTAAGTCCAGAGTCAACGCAGCCGTCTACCAGGAGATTTTGGAGCACTTCATGCTTCCTTCTGCAGATGAGCTTTATGGGGATGCTGATTTCATTTTCCAGCAGGACTTGGCACCTGCCCACACTGCCAAAAGCACCAAAACCTGGTTCAATGACCGTGGGATTACTGTGCTTGATTGGCCACCAAACTCCTGACCTGAACCCCATAGAGAATCTATGGGGCATTGCCAAGAGAAAGATGAGAGACATGAGACCAAACAATGCAGAAGAGCTGAAGGCCGCTATTGAAGCATCCTGGTCTTCCATAACACCTCAGCAGTGCCACAGTCTGATAGCTTCCATGCCACGCATTGAGGCAATAATTGCTGCAAAAGGGGCCCAAACCAAGTACTGAGTACATATGCATGCTTATACTTTTCAGAGGTCCGATATTGTTCTATGTACAATCCTTGTTTTATTGATTGCATGTAATATTCTAATTTTCTGAGATTGTGGATTTGGGGTTTTCATGAGCTGTAAGCCATAATCATCACAATTATGACAAATCACGGCTTGAAATATCTTGTTTTGCATGTAATGAGTCTATCTCATATATTAGTTTCACCTTTTAAGTTGCATTATGGAAATAAATGAATTTTGCATGACATTCTAATTTTTTGATTTTCACCTGTATTCTTTACTCATTGATGCAAATAGAAAATATAAACTTTAAAAGATCATAAAGGAGCAAAGAAATAGCTTACATGAGGGGCAAACTGTACAGAGAACAACCTAAGTCACCAAATGGGGAAGCAGTAATGTAAGAAAACTGAAAACTCATTGTTATAAAGAAGTCTATTTGCATATTGGAGGACATACTAAATTTGCTTTAGATGTGCCTTAAATACATTAAGAAACAAACAGGTGCTTATTATAGCCATAATCAAGTAAAAGTCTGGATGCTGAATTGCTGTTCTGACCTCATGAAAATGTAAATTTGAAATCTGGAATGTGCATTAAAATGTCATCATGTTTTCTTGTATTCCAAAATAAGCGTATTGTTTACAGCAAGTTATAATATGAAAAAACTTTCATCTTACTCAAATTTTGGAAATGCAGATCAAGTCCTGCATTGAAATGGAGATGAGATGACCATATAATGGGTAGAATGAAGAGCTAAAAAAGAGTTGTAGCTTACTTGGCATAGACAGCTGTTCAATCTGTGATCACATCTTTAAAATGTAGGATCATCGGGCTGTCTGGTACAAGCACTGATCTCTGGGATCTTTTTGGATCAGGTTGCTTCTAGACTTATCTAGATGGCAGAAGACTTTAGAATTTAAGTAGCTGTGGTAATATTTGGTCACAGCTGTAATGTACATAGGACAATTGATACTAGATAGGGTAGATTAAAGAGGTTGAGGCTAAGAAAGAGTAGGCTATGAGGCAATGGGGAGGTAGAAGAATTGCTTTAAACACAAGTAACAAAAACAAAGCAGAAGAAAGGTTGTTATTGCAAACTAAATTTACCCTTATGGAATGAAGTTTAGAAATGATGATGATGATGATGATGATGATAACGACAAGACTTACGTATGTGGGGGTGTGGCTATGGATGTGGGGGTGTACATGCATAGAAATCCATATTTGGCAAGTCCCAGGCAGCAGGCCTTCTCTGTTCCAGACATCCCTCAAAACTTGGTTATGCTATCAGGCTTGGGTCTATTACTGAGGTGGACGCACTCATTTTCTCTCTGCTTGGGGTTTGTTTTATGGTTGGTTTTAACCCTCTTCCTTTTGAACGCTGCCTTTTCTATTTGTAATATCTGTTTTATTATATATGTTCTTTTTAATTGACTATTGTATGCTGCCCACAATTACCTCTCATGAAATGGGTGGCTATATAAATTTGATTAATAAATAAATTAATATATTTTTCTAAATAACTGATAAGCTTGCAAAAGAATAGAAGTCAGTGTTGTTAGTAACTGTGGCATCCCTAGGTGGCCTCCATGAGACCCAAGTTAGTATATATTTCTAAATTAAGCATTAACAAAATATATTCAATCAACACTTATGAGAATGCTAAAACAAGAATTTGGTAAGATTGCCAACATCTCATAAGCTTTCATGATTTTGCAAGATTCTAGCTGTTTAGAAAAAAAATAGGGCCTGAATGATCACTTGATCCTTGTAAACTCCTGCCATAGAAATTCTATGTAGTAATTTTGGCTGAAATCATAAGTAAACTATACTTATTTTATGTTTGAAACTGCTACTAAAATGGGAAGCAATTTGTATGTGAATTACCAGTTCCCTGTTGGCTTTGAGCTGCAGAGGCCAAAAGAAACTGCATAAATGTTTCCATTGCTACCTGCTTGCTAGAATCCACAGACTGTCATATTTCTTTCTGGGCTCAAATGTACATACGATATGTAGAATTGTTAAGTGTACAACTAAGGCAGTGGTCGCATAAACCTGATACATTGAACAAATTGGGATACCATGTAAGGGAGATTCATTTATCCAATTGCTGTCTCTTTGTATTAACACATTGGTATTTTAGCACTTTATTTCTTCCGATCTCATTCAATATTTAGACTGTGTATTCTACTATATTTTAGTTTATTGATAAAGTCACTAGACTAATCAATCAATAAAGTACTACTACTACTACCACTACTACTAGTACATTTCAGTGGACTTAAATTTCTCATATCTCAATATCAAGCAAAATCAAAGAACATACTGAAGTGAGGATTACTTTATAATAACTAAAATTGTACATTTTACATTTGTTTTAAGAAGATATATCCTGTCACCTTTCCATTTCTTCCAGCGTGGACATGTTCGCCCTACCAAACTTTCCATGCAAAGCCCTCAGCAATCTTGAACAAATTTTAACTTTGAAGTATATGAGGTCCATTTATGCAGGGGATTCCATAGGCCAGTATTTCTGCATCATGTTAAGAAAAGTTACTTGCCTATATTTAGAGCAAGTTTATTGGTTACAACAAATGTTTTTACTCTCAGAAGCCTTTTAGGTCAATGCAACCCAGCTCCATGTTCTGCCTTGGAGTAGTGGCTTTGTTGGTACTACTGCCAATCTTTCAGATTAAGTCTTTAGCAAGTAAGCTTCACTAACCATGGTATGTGACAAAGATAGGGCCTCATAGCCTATGAATCTTAAAGGCAAGTGAAAGAAAAAACGTGATAAAAATGGAATAAATTCTGCAGAACACTTCTCTGTTCACTTTCATCTTTTTTGCCAATCATCTGAGATAAAAGGGTTTTATCCTTTTCCTTTGGAGGTAAAAATCTTTTATCTTAAATGACTGGAGAACCAATGGAATGGTATACTGCTAGAGTTGGAGCTACTAAAAAATACATAGCTCAAGGGAAGAAAAATAGTGATTTTTTTTCAAATAAAAAAGGTTGGTTGAGTTTTGAGCCAGCAAGTTTCTATTTACTGTATAAGGCAAGAGTAATAACCATTATGCTGTGGTAGCACTGCTTATAAAGGTCATTCTAGAAGGTATTAGAGACCACAAACCTGTAAGTATTTTTATTATTTTGAAACTGGTTGTTATATCTATATACATGTGCAATTTGATGCTTTAATTTGGTATATATAATTTGGTATATACATATGTGTATACTTTTATAAGTACGTGTATAAAAATATATCTCCCCTATATATGTGTACGTGTGTATAAGTCTAGTCCATTTATTTGGATATGTTTTAGCAAAATTTAAATAAAATTACAACAGTCCACATCAATTAAATTCAACACCAGATATCAGCATTCATATCTTCCTTCAGCCATTGCAAACAATGCAACTGGTTTCTGTTAAGTTTGCATGAAGAGTCAGACGCGAGGAGTTCCAGCAAAAGACTTTATTAGTGACTACAGCTCGAATGGACCCGACCCCGGCTTGGCTACGGCTGCTTCTTATAGCCTGCAGCCGTAGCTGCCAGCCAATGGGAGTGCAGGGATTCTTCCCGCACTATTTAAACCAATACCATTTGACATTTTACAAGAACAGTTCAAATAAACCAATAACATTCAAACCTACATACATAACACCCCTCCCCACTAGGTTCAGTCCATACCAAACCCCAACCTATCTAATGTATTCCTTTAAATAGGTGGGGCTCTTACGTGTACATTGAGACCTTCGTGGTTCAGAAGCTTTAACGTTCTCACCCAGTGAGAGGGAAATGTGTCTGCTGACATTTCCTGTTGGGACTTCCTGTGAAAGGAGACCCTGTTAAATTGTTAGAATCTGGTCTCTCCTCCCAACCCATCTCCATTCCAATGTCAGCACCCAAGTCAGGTAGTGATGTGCAATCTTCCACTTCTAAGGATGGATCTTGGCTTTGTGACAGGGTTCGGGATGGTTCCTGTCGCAATGGCTCGTTACACATGGGGTTGATTCCTGTTTGCTGATTTTCCTCCTGTTCCCCCTTCCCCTAGAAGAAACATCAGGTGAGGGACCTAGAGGGAGACAGGGCGATGTTCTTGAGGGACCCTGGATCTAAGTTGGTCAATGTGCCTGCTCCAGAGAAGGCCATCCTCTGTTTGTACCCTGTAAGAACGAGGGCCTGTGATGTGAGTTATTTCAGCAGGAATCCACAAAGGGTCACCTAGAAGGTTCCTAGCATAGACAGAATCTCCCACACTAAAGAACGAACTTTGGAAGTGGAATCCAGTGGTGCGTTGGGTGCGTAAGTGGGATGGAGGCGGTCAAGGGAAGACCTAAGTTTCTGCCCATCAACAACTCTGCTGGGGACAAGTTAGTTGATGGGCTAGGAGTGATGTGTTGAACACTAAGAAGCTTTTCAAGCTTCTCAGTGATGTCCCCAGGACCAGCTGCTGAAGCTTCTCTTTGGTAAAGCGTACCATGCGTTCAGCCCGGCCGTTGGCGAAGGGTGCCCAGGGGCAGTGAGGGCATGTCTGATGCCCTGTTGAGCTAGAAAGGATTCAAAAATGTTAGATGTGAATTGAGGGCCATTGTCAGAGACAAGGACATCTGGTAACCCATGGGTTACAAACAATTTTCTGAGCTGCTTGATAACAGCCTCAGTAGTAGTGGATGTCATTGGAATTACCTCTAGCCATTTGGAGTATGCATCTACTATCACTAGAAAAGTGTGCCCTCTTGTAGGGCCTGCAAAATCAATGTGGATTCTAGACCATGGGCCCCTAGGACATTCCCATTCCTGTGTGGGGGCGTGAGGTGGGGCAGGTCTGACTACCTGGCAATTGGGACAAGAGGCTACCCAGTTTTCAACCATTTTGTCAATACCTGGCCACCATACATAACTCCTGGCCAAACCTTTCATCCTTACAATCCCAGGATGACCCTCATGTAACATTTCCAAAACCTCCCTTTGCAGTTTTGCAGGAATAACCACCCTGTTACCCCACAAATACATCATCTTAATACAGATAATTCAGTTTGCCTGGACTTAAAAGGTTGGGCAAGGTGAGGTAGATCTTGAAGAGGCCAACCTTTCTTAATCCAGCCCATAACAGGTGCCAACACAGCATCTTTGGCAGTTTCTTTGGCAATCTCAGCAGCATGGACTGGAAGCTTAGCAACGGTCTCCAGGAAAAAGGTGTGAGTTTCAAGTTCAAAGTCCTCTTTGTGGCAAGGTAGTGGGCAACGACTCAGTGCATCAGCATGTCCAATGTCCTTGCCAGGCCTGTGAATCAGTTTGTAGGAATAGGCTGCAAGAAATTCAGTCCACCTCAGCATTCTTGGTGACAGGATATTAGGTGTAGGTTTGTCTCCTGCCACAATGCCTAGTAAAGGTTTGTGATCTGTAACAATGGTGAATGACCTGCCATACAGATATTCATGAAATTTCTTAACAGCTGCAACAACTGCTAAAGCCTCCTTGTCCAACTGGCTATAATTCCTCTCTGCTTTGGACAGCGCGAGTAATGCAATTGGGGCTTCCGTCCATTGGGAAGCCTGTGACTCAAAACCCCCACTCCAAAAGGGGATGCATCACAAGTCAGAACAACAGGTAAATTCTCAGAGAATTGTATCAACACAGCATCAGACGTGATTAGTCTCTTAATACTGTTAAATGCTGACTGTTCCTTCCCCCCAGATCCAAACAGCATTCTTATCAAGTAGGCGATGTAAGGGCTCAGCAATAGATGCTTTGTGAGGTAGAAACATGTGGTAAAAGTTAATAAGGCCAAGGAAGGCCTGCAAATCTGCCTTGCATCGAGGTTTAGGGGCTTCATTGATTGCTTTAACCTTGGCATCAGTAGGATGGATGCCATGCTTGTCAATCATATACCCCAGGAACTCAACTCTGTCTGTTTTGAGTGTACATTTGTCTTCCTTGACTTTTAAACCCGCTTTTCTGAATCTTGTAAAGACTTCTCTGAGTCTTTCTTGAAGCTGAGTGTCATTTTCAGCAGAGATTAATACATCATCAAAATAAGGTACTACCCCTGGCAGTCCTTGCAACATTCTTTCCATAAGGCTCTGAAAAATGCCAGGTGCCACGCTTACTCCAAATTGTAGTCTTTTACATTTGAAGGCACCTCTATGGGTCACAATTGTTTGTGCCTCTGCAGTGGCATCATCAACTGTTAATTGTTGATATGCCTGAGCCAAATCCAGTTTAGCAAATACTGTACCCCTGCCAAGGGAATGGAGCAGATGATGCACAACTGGCACAGGATATGCGCTCTGTTGCAGCGCATGGTTAAGTGTCCCCTTGTAGTCACCACAGATTCTCACTGACCCATCAGACTTGACTGGTGTGACTATGGGTGTTTCCCATTTGGAGTGGTCAGTAGGTTCTAAAACCCCTTGAGCAATGAGTTTATCTAATTGTGCATCAATTTTTTCCTTTAAAGCAAATGGGACCCTCCTGGGCTTTAAACGAATTGGGGGCACCTTGGGGTCTAGGCTGAAAGCAATAGGGGTCCCCATATACTTGCCCAGTCCTTCGCTGAAGACCTCTGGAAACTCAGACTTCAAGGACTCTTCCCAGTCAGAACTGCTCACATGATGGATGCCAGTCACCTCGATGCCAAGTGGCTTGAACCACTCAAGTCCCAGCAAACTTGGGCGATCCTTGTCCACGATGGTCAGGGGCAAACGTTTGGTGTGGCCTTTAAACTGCACGTTGAAATCTCTCGCTCCAACTACTGGAATCTTGTTCCCTTGGTAGTCTTTGAGAGTCAGTGCTTGCTTCTGGAAATGCTTTTTCTGAATTTTGGGAAAAGTCTGTGGATAGTGTCCCATGACACCATAGATAAATAAGAGCCTGAGTCCACCTCCATTTGGCAAGGTCTTCCTTCAATAAACACCTTCACATGTACTTTTCTGCTTTTAAGGGTGAAGAATGACCAATAGTGATTGTTTGGTGCATTTCATTCTTGCCATTTGCTTCTAAATTTCGCCCCATTTTTCAAGGAAATTGTTGGGCTTAAAGTCTCTATCAGGGAATTTCTTCCTAGCTGGTGGAGTTCTGGATGATTTGCAAACTCTGGCTATGTGACCCGTTTCTCACAACGTAGGCAAATGGAGTCAAAGAACTTGCAATCAGTGCGGGGTGGCCCCCCACAGCCTCTGCAATAGAACCCTTGCCTGTTCTTCCCAGAGTCTTTTCTTTTCTTCTCCATTCTGAGTTTAAAATCCCTCCTCTGCCTCACTGCCATCAGAATCAGAGTCTATTTGTTCGCAATGAGTAGATGTGGATTTATCCCCATCAGAATGGCTTGAGGCCTGGCTTGAGGCCTTGTTAATCTTTTCATGGCCGCTGCTGAGGACTTGGTGGCTTCGCTGAAACAGCTTCTTCAATGGCCTCTTTAAACGTGATCTTAGGTTTCATTAATAGTTTGCTTTGTAAAACCTTATCTTTAAGGCCTAAAACAAACCGATCACGCATGGCCTCTTCTAAGTTGGTAAAGTCACAAGCACCCCCAATGTCCCTTAAACTTGCCACGAAGTCATTAACATTCTCGCTATCCCCTTGATCCCGACGGTAAAATTCGTGTCTCTTAATGAGGCACGATACTTGTGGGGCGAATGGGCTCTCAAAGTTTTTCTAAATCGGGCCATTCCATTACCTTCAGCTCTGCTGCTGCCAACGCTTCGCCATTTTGAAGACTGCCGGACCGCAGTGCGTGAGAAAGACCGCCTCTTCCGTCTCTCGGGGATGCGGCGAGATCGTTCCCCTCCAGGAACATGTGGAAACGATCCGCATACGATTCCCAGTCTTCCGTCGCCGGATCGAACGGTGCTGGGGGGTGTTCAGCGCAGCCATCTCGCCAGTTGCTTGTTCGTCGCGTCGTCTCTTCAGGGAAATCCCATCCTCGCGCCAGTGTTAAGTTTGCATGAAGAGTCAGACGCGAGGAGTTCCAGCAAAAGACTTTATTAGTGACTACAGCTCGAATGGACCCGACCCCGGCTTGGCTACGGCTGCTTCTTATAGCCTGCAGCCGTAGCTGCCAGCCAATGGGAGTGCAGGGATTCTTCCCGCACTATTTAAACCAATACCATTTGACATTTTACAAGAACAGTTCAAATAAACCAATAACATTCAAACCTACATACATAACAGTTTCGTTATATGTTTGTCTACATCAGTCAAATATGTTTTTTCCTATGCTGAACTGTTTTAGTTGGATTAACAAAAACATAATATATCCTGCAATGTAAAAAGTTCTTCCACCTGTGAATTATTACAAACACCTAAATAGTGTGCAATTCATAATCTTGTATATCTTCTATCCAAATAGGCTGTTCTCATTGTCTGAACTTCTGCGCAAGCTTGTTTCAGGGAGTGGGATATAAGAGACCTTAAGACCTTTTTATAAATAAGATAGCTTTTTTTCACTTGACCAATTTAAGCTTATATATGTGCTCTTTATCTTATCTAAAAGCTTTAAAAATGGTCCCTCAATAATGTATGGTATTTTATGCCATTCAACAGTTCCTGATTTAATGAAAATTCAGTGAAATTTAGTGAAAACCAATCGCCCTGTGCACTCCCACAGACGGGGCCTCCTGGGGATACTGTCAGCTAAACAGTGTAGGCTGGCAGCCCCTAGGGGTAGGGCCTTCTCTGTGGGGGCACCCACCCTCTGGAATCAACTACCCCTTGAGTTGCGCTTGGCCCCTGATCTCCGCTCCTTCCGCCGCGACCTCAAAACATGGCTATTTTTGCAATCTGGCCTGGACTGACAGGGGATCGGGGTTTTTAATTTGATTGTTTATTTGGCATAATTTAATATCTTTTTAATTTCTTTTAACTTTTGTACTTTCTGTCTTTTATGTACGCCGCCCTGAGTCCTTCGGGAGAGAGGGCGGCTTATAAGTCCAAATAAAACAAACAAACAAAATTGAAAGTAGACAAAAATTCACCCATCCACTATTGTTAACTTTGTTTGTGGAGGCATTGTTTTGCCATTTAAATCCATTAAAATGCATTTACAAGAAACAAAATGATGGGCTGCTGCTTTTCTGAAATACACATGGGATGAGCAATAGGAGCAGGGGAATAAGCCATCAAGAGGACATTGAGCCAATCAGGATTGAACTCCTGGCAGCGGGCAGAGTTAGCTTGCAACACTGCATTCTAACTACTGAGCCACCACGGCTCCTTCCCACTAATGGGACTGCCACAGAAAGCCTCAGGAATTAAGTGAAACAAAAGTAGTGCGTGACCCATTTTGTATCCCTTAGTAAAACAATGCACTGGATACCTCACCAAAACTTTTGCCCCAAAACAAAGCTCCTGTTGAAACTTGGCAGCAGCCTAAAATTAATATCCTGCCCCAATCTTAATGGTTTGAGGCAAGAATCAAAGAAAATACATTAAATAGGAAGAAAAAGTCATCTGAATCAATAACATTCCTTTTTCTTGTTGAAACAATGCTCTGGGCATTAGAAATCATACTTTAAATTTGGTAGCTGAGAATAAAACCAGAGAAATGGTATTGGATTAATCTCACTATTTATTTTGTGCAGGAGGGAAAGTTCAGATAAATCCTAAATAAACCTCAAATAATTCTTAAGTAAACTTAAGATGAGGGGAGGATAGTTTTCCTATATTTAATGTTGTCCAGAGTTGATATCTCAATTCCCTGGTTGACTGAGACAGCTAGGTAGTTTAATCCCAATGCAAGTGGAGAATCTCATACTGGGAAAACATAATCTCTGTTTTTGTGGTTTCTATATTTTCAGTGATTTAGCACATCATGTGAACTATCCAGTGTGGTTTATAAATATGTCTGTGTCTTATTGTATTGCATTAACCTTACCTGTTATGTTGCATTAATTTAATAAACCATGGTTAAATATAATTATGGCATAGTATTGTATGGAAAGCAGTTTAGGAATCAGTTAGGGGTCGTGTGTGTGTGGATGACACTGTCTGTACATTGTTCAGTTGTATGCAGAACTTGAGGATGCACACAGACCAGATACAGGTGGGCCTTTACTTACAACCAGACAATGTCGGCTGGTGACCCCCAGGGGGAGAGCCTTTTCTGTGGGTGCGCCCGCCCTTTGGAACCAACTACCCGTGGGGCTCCGGTTGGCTCCTGACCTTTGATCCTTCCGTCGTGACCTGAAGACATGGCTTTTTCGATCGGCCAACCTGGACTGAAGGGGTTTTTTAATTGTTTTTAAATTGTTTGTGGGTTTTAATGTTTTAATATGAGTAATTGGGGTTTCTTATTTAATAGTTTTAAAAAATTTTGTATTCTTGTTTTTATTGTTGAAGGCCGCCCTGAGTCTTTCGGGAGGTAGGGCGGCATAGAAATCCCATAATTAAATTAAATTAAATTAAATTACAATTGCACTTAAAATTTCTGCTGCTAAGCGAGGCAATTGATGAGTGGAATTGCCCCATTTTACAATCTTTCTTGCCTTACTTGCTAAGTGAATTCAGGTTCCCCATTAATTTTGCTTGACAGAAGGTCACAAGAAACCAGAATTTATGTTGCTAAGTGAGAAATTTGTTATGTGAGCTTTGTCCCATTTAAGTCGTTAAATGGGACAAAGCAGTTAAGTTAATCACTGCAAAAAGAGCTGAAAGAGCCTTGGTAGCTCAGGCTGTTAAATGCCTGCTCTTAAGATCCAGCTGCCTACAATTATTGTAGGCTTGAATCCCACCAGGCTCAAGGTTGACTCAGCCTTCCATCCTCTCGGGGTAGGTAAATTGAGGACCCAAGATTGTTGGGGGCAATTAGCTGACCTTGTAAAAATGCTGCTTAGTAATAAGCAGGCATATACAATGGAATGAAGGCTATTGCTGAGCACACTGGGTTGTATCTCAGAAATTGTAAGCCGCCCTGAGTCTTCGGAGAAGGGCGGCATATAAATGTAATTAAAAAAAAAAAAGTTGTTAAGTTAGTAACACGGTTGTTAAAATGAATCTGGCTTTCCCATTGGCTTTGCTTTCAGAAGGCCACAAAAGATTACCACATGACCCCGGGACACTGCAACCGTCATAAATATGAAACAGTTGCTAAGCATCTGAATTTTGATCATGTCACCATGGAGATGCTGCAATTGTTGTAAATATGAAAAATGGTCCTAAGTCACTTTTTCCAGTGCTGTTGCTACTTTGAACAGTCATTAAATGAACTGTTGTAAGTTGAGGACTACCTGTAGTTAGCATAAGGGATGATTTTGTGATCAGAACATAAGACAAGAAGGTTGTCTTTAGTTCTTATCCCATTTTTTTGACGAAATGGCTGAATTGCATTGTTTCCTGAAGTTTCATCTGGGCAATTGCAGCTGATCTTAATAATTTGGGGAAAGGGCATTCATTAATGTGGTCTGTTAATACTGATACCAGCCTTTTATATTTTTGTCTATCTGCAGTTAGCTGATGCCAGGCTCAGGCTCAGATATTTACGTTTGTGATACTCATAAATAGACTTATTCTTCACATATCTGGCTAAAATTCAAATCACACTTGGTTCAAAGTATTTCTACTATACTACAGCTGCAAAAGAGAGAAAATCTCCGAATACAATCAGAGTGCCTATTTATTTGTATATCCAGTTATTTAAAGCTCTATATAGGGCCTCTATTTGCTGTGGCAAGATAAGCTGAAGTGTTGTTCCTCATTCCAGAAATCTGACAGAGACGCATTTGTGATTGAGTGGCTTTGTATCAAGAGAAGGAGAAGAAAACCAAACATCTCTACTGTAAGCAATTTCCTCTTCCCACAGACTGGTAACTTGCCTCTTTATTTTTATTTATTTATTTATTTGATTTGTCAATCGCTTACAAGATAATAGGTATAAGTATAAACATGAGTAAGAATACAGGAAATAGGTACGAATAAATGGGGACAATAGGACAGGGACGGTAGGCACGATGGTGCACTTATGCGCGCCCCTTACAGACCTCTTAGGAATTAGGAATGAGGTCAATAGTGGATAGTTTGAGGTTAAAGGAGTGTGGGTTAGAAGATGTAACAACAGAGTCAGGTAATGCATTCCAGGCATTGACCATTCTGTTGCGGAAGTCGTACTTTCTGCAATCGAGTTTGAAGCGGTTTACATTGAGTTTGTATCTGTTGTGTGCTCTTGTATTGTTGTGGTTGAAGCTGAAGTAGTTATTGACTGGTAGGACATTGTAGCAGATAATTTTGTGTGCTATGCTTAAGTCTAACCATAGGCGGCGTAGTTCAAGGTTGTCCAGGCCCAAAATCTCAAGCCTGGTGATATAGGGTATTCTGTTGTGAGCAGAGGAGTGTAGTACTCTTCTTGTGAAATACTTCTGGACTCGCTCGATTGTATTAATGTCCAATATGCAGTGTGGATTCCAGACTGATGAGCTGTATTTGAGTATTAGTCTGGCAAAAGTTTTGTATGCTCTAGTTAGCAATTCAATATTTCCAGAGGAGAAGCTTCGTAAGATTAGATTTACAACTCTTAATGCCTTTTTGGCAATGCTGTTACAGTGAGCTCTGGCACTTAGGTCAATTGATATGAGAACTCCAAGGTTTTTGACAGAGTGAGGATCATCAATGAGGTCATATCCACCTAGTTTGTATTTGGTGTACTGATTTTTTTTACCAATGTGTAGGACAGAGCATTTGTTGGTCGAGATTTGAAGTTGCCAGATGTTTGACCATTCTGACACATAATCAAGATCGCTTTGAAGGATAGTAGCATTGTCGGTGGTGTTGAATAGTTTTACGTCATCCACAAAGAGGATGCAGTTGCTTATAAGGTGATCGCAAAGGTCACTTTTGCATTTTTTTAAAAAAATAACCAGTTACAAGATTTCTTTCCATCATTTTCCCTAGTCTAGTGTCCAGAAATATTGAACTATCCTCTTCCTCTTTCTTCTCTTTCATCTCCTTCAAAAATGCTATCCCAGTTATAACTTGCTTTTTCTCTGATTTAACAGAGATAGGTATTAGTGGGTACAACAACAATCCTCTCTGTCATTTAAGGTGAAAGGTCAGAATGGGACAACTCACCACAGAACAACTCAATCCAACGATTCAATTTGATTATTTAAAATAATTTTTAAAATGTTTTAATTTTTTTGACATTCACATTTCATTTTGTGCCTCCTTTTGCCTCCTTTCTTTAATGATTCTATTCCACCAATTCTTCGATATTAGTGTACGACTTGTCTTGTGGCGATTTGTTCCATGGTGAGCTAGCTGCAAATCACAAGTCACGAATGACGAAAAGTTTGAGGCTGCTTTGAATAGCCCAGACTAAAAAAAATATTGCAGTTGTTTCTAAACTAATTCAGTGGAAAGTTAAGGCAGTTTAGTAATCAGATTATATTCTATACAATATATTTATTTATATCCTGTCTTTATTATTTTTATAAGTAACTCAAGGTGGCACAACAACAACTGTGTGAGTTGGGTTGGGAAAGAGTGACTGGCCCAAGTCAACCTAACTGGTTTCCATAGCTAAGGCAGGATTTGAACTCACTATCTCTTGGTACCTTAATCACTAGGTCAAACTATCTGTTTAACCTGCTTCATTGCAAAGTTTCTGTACTGTGTATCTATTACAATGAGCTTGCCAGTACATCTAGTAAAAAAAATCTATTGCGGGTAAAGCAAAAAGGCAGACTAGATTTTATCTCAGCAGTTCACATCAAACAAGAGAGTTGTGGTGTCTTTCGGCTGATGGGGGTGATTGTCAGCTACAAAATATGTGAACTATAAGAAATACAACTAGATTTCTTTATGTATGATTCCATATCAGGCCAGAGCGTTTCAGTGTAATGCACAAATCAGTGGTGGTATTCTACCAGTTTGGCCTGGTTCAGGTGAACCAGTAGTAAAGAATGTTATCGTTCGGCTGAACCGGTATTTCTTTTTTTTCCTCCCGACGATCAGCTGTTTTAACGATCAGCTGTGCCGGGAACCCCCTTGCTGTGTTACTACTTCGGCCAGGAGGCAAAAAGGGGCACACGTGGGGGGGGTGCTGTGCAGCCCCTCTTGCGCTCTGTTTTTTGCCTCTTGGGCCTCAGGGAAGCCTCCAGGGAGCAAAAATGGCCTCCCAGGAGGCTTCCCTGAGGCCCAGGAGGCCAAAAAAACTGGAGCATGGCCGGGGGGGGGGCTGCAAAAAAAGCCACCCCCAGTCACATGGCCATGCCCACCTAGCCACACCCACCTAGTCACGCCCACAGAACCAGTAGTAAAAATATATGCATCCCACCCCTGGCACACATCTTATCTACAAATCATCCTGGCTATTACAAAGAGTAGGTTTTGACTTACTATTTACATTTAATATTCTTTAAAATATATATAACTACTGGGATTGGGGGTATCAGTAGAGTAAGTGCTAAATACAACTTTGTGGAAGCTATGCTTCATAAAGCGTTGCACAGAATCACAAATCTATCGTTGGAAGCAATCTACGACACCAACATATATTAGTGATTGTATCGGGCAAGGTGAATTGCCTATGCTGACATCTTTAGCATTCTTGATTAAAACATTTCAGGGTCCATTATTTACAGGGCAATTCAATCAAAGGCTGGATAGCAATAATGCTGTATACACACCCACATAGCTATGGAAAAGACTCCATGAAAAACTCCATTGTAAACAAACCATTAAGTGGAAAGCCAAACAGAAACGACAATACCTCGAACAATATATAATGGATTTATGCATTTGTGTAGATAACAATAAGAAAGACACATACTTGTGCTCTGCAAAATCAGAATAAACATGCATTTTTACTCCATGGAAAAAGTATTTTTTTAAATGAATTTTCTTGCAATTAAATTCAAATTCATTTGAATCAACTCTGGAAGAGTTGATGGCTCATGCTTTATAAACTGATAACTGAATTAGGGTTCAATATTCATTTACAGTGCAATGTAAAGATTCACCTTGATTTGCTAAATAATAATGGATCTAGAATAATAACAGAAGTAAATTAACCAGGGCTCCACTAAAATAATTAAAAAATATTTTCATAAAAAGTTGCATATGCTTTCTTATCTATATATTCTATTAAAACATTCCTGTCTGTTTTTAACCTTCAATTAAGACAAAATGTTGCATCATAGGAGAACCATTTTTGATTCAATAGCACTTAGCACTTTAGACTTATATACCACTTCACAGTACTTTACAGGCCTCTCTAAGCAGTTTACAGAGTCAGCATATTGCCCTCAGCAATCTGGCTCCTCATTTTACCAGCCTTGCAAGGATGGAAGACTGAGTCAACCTTGAGCGGGTGAGACTCAAATTGCAGAATTAACCTGCAATACTATGTTCTAACCACTGTGCCACCAGGTTCTTCAAGGTACTTCAAATCCTCTAACTTAAAGAATGCCAGGAAAATCTAGGACCCATTATTCCTTTGCAACTGGAAATTTTAAGGATCTTCATACCAATTGTATTCACAAACTTGTGCCACTTGAGTACTGCTGTGGTCAGTGGGGTGGGTGGGTAATGTGATAGTGATTTCTAATGCTCCCTGCCAGTTTCCCACAAGCAAAGTCAATGGGGAAGCCAGTGGAAGTCAGAAATCACTTCTGCTCCCATTGCTGTTTTGCCCACCTATGACCGTTCTGTTTACTCATTTGGGTAAATAAATATTGACAAAGGAAAACCAGTGGGTTCTAGGTTGTCTTTTTAAAAGTTATATTTCTTTGTAGTTTAAAAACTGAAGTCTAGTGCAGCTTTTCCTCTGGAAAAAGTCTTTCTCAATTGCTCTGGACTCTTCCTACCCAGACATGCTTAATCCAACGGGCCACAACCTAGGCATATTTCACATTTCAAGCAGTTCTACAACATACCATCACATTAACAGAGTCAGGAGTTGGCATTTGGAATAATATGGAATCCCTGCCTTCAGTCCTCTCTGGTATCCTATCAAACCTTGTGCCAGGAATGTACTGGCAAGGTTTCAGTATATCACTGATCCTGTCTCTATTGGCCAAATAGACAGTAGTGGGCATAACTTAAGCACTGTTGCCAATCATTGTTTGAGGAATATGAATTCTGCTGCCAAGGTTTGGCAGTGAGTTCCATAATTAAGTCCCCCCCCCAGTTATTCTATATTTCCAACACTTTTTCTTGGAGGATTGATTGGGCAGAATTTGGAACCGGCCTTGCAGTCAAGGTTTTGTTCCTTGTACAACACAACTGACAGGGGAAGGTATTTTAATTTAGCAGGTTAAATTGAATGGGGCTATACATACCTGGCTGTAAAAGTACAGGCAACATTTTCCAGATTTTGGCACTCCAGATTTTATAGATCTGATTTAACCTGCACCTTGGAGTTTTTCTAGTTTCAAACTAATTCTGTCAGTCCCTCTGCTGATTGAGTTTGAAGTTCACATCGCACACCAATATTATTTTAGATCTAGTTCAAAGTGCTGGATAAATCATCTCGAATTTTAAATTGTTTTTAAACTACGTATATGCCATTAGTCAAGATGACCATCCCTTCCTTGCGTGCTTATATTTCATTTACAAATAGAATTAAAACAAAAACTAATGCGTATAGAAATACATATTGAAATGTCTAGAGTCTCACAGGATAGTTGGTGGCAAAATGGGATAATAGATAGTCTAGAATAGCCAGTTTCTATTTGACTCTTCTTTTTAGAGGTCAATCTATAGTGCAACAGGAGGAAGAGGTTTACACTAATGCAAATTACATCAACCTCTCCTATTCCTATAAGTAAGCTATAAAGTAAGCTCAAACTCTCAAATTGCATATACTTACAGTACTGTATTAGGATTAATTGCCACAATTTTAAGCTGTACCTCTTAAGACCTGAAAAAAATATGGTACTGATTTTTGGAAATTGATTTTAAAAGGTCAGTTTAAAGAAAATGTGGCTTGAGGACAATTTGGAGTAGCAAAATAGCATGTAGGGCTTTTCTCAGCTGTTGCCATCCCTCCTTTTCACCAAAATCAGAGCCATTTAATGGAGTATCCAACTGTTCTATTTTAGAAAGTTCAGCTGGATATTTTGAAAGGTTTTCTTATTTGCCCTCAGTTTATGATAACCCACTCAGCAAATTGTGAAGTTTTATACGCTGACCCATGTTCAGAGAGACACAAAGCCTGTTCCATCTGCTGGTATGTCAGCTACTACCAGAAACATGTACCAACAATGACATATTTTTGGTCAGTTATAAAGCCAAGAAATTTGATCTAGACACGGAAGAAAAAAATAGGCTGTCCCTTACTTTACAAGAGTATTCAAAATTCCAAATTATTGTGGTCCTTTGACTTCTATTTCCTGCCTGGAAGATAAAAGGCTCACAGGTGAGAGTGATCTGCAACACAATGATGCAATCTTGCTAAGTGGCTGAGACTAGCTGTCCCTTTCAGTAAGCATTATCTGTTCAGTCAGGTATAAGTTCTTCAAAACTTCACCCAGGAATCATTTTGATCATCTCCTTCTTGATCTTTTAAATTGAAAAATACGAGGGATGAAACCTGGTAAATGAAAAAGAAAAAGAAAAAAGAAAATAGATGGTGACACAGCATGAGTTAGGAGCCTGGCAACTGCTGGAATGTTCTAATGCTCTCAACTTCAGCCTTAGCACAGAAGATATGAAAAATTTCCTGAGTTTCATGTGGGAATAACAATGGGGAGATACAGAAGCGTCCTTTTGGAAAATCACAGAAAAATACAAAAACAGTAAGTGTAACTTTCAGTTCTTGTTTCTACCCTAATTGTCCAGCAGAGAATAAGCAGAGAATTACTGTTGACTGTAAATAATTCAGTTAATAAATGTATTAACTTCAAAAACATTACAAGCTCATAAGTGTTCTAATTAACCAATAGTCATGGTATGAGGGGTTTCCTCTTTCCAGTCATGTCTGACTCTAACAGTGGTGCTCATCTCCATTTCTTAGCTGAGGGAGCCAGCATTGTCCAAAGACACTTCCGTGGTCATGTGGCCAGCATGACTATACATTGAGGCTCATGGAATGCTGTTACCTTCCCACCAAAGTGGTACCAATTTATCTACTCACATTTGTGTGCTTTTAAATTGCTAGGTGGCCAGGAGCAGTGGTAGGTAATAGGAACTCACCCCATCATATGGTGCTCAGATCTCAAACCCGGGCTGTTGGCTTTCCAGCTGACAATCTCAGTATATGTAACTGCTGAACCATTGAGCCTCTTAGTCATGGTATAGTCTGCCCCAAATAGTTCTGTTTAATTTATTAATATGAAAAAACCCCACCATATGTCTGTCTTGTCTACATTCATAGTGTGGAGTTCTGCTTTTCTTCTCACAGTTGATGAATACACCCACCCCTATATAGAGAAATACAGATATAGAGAGTAGAAGAGTAGGCATGAATATATGTATGCATAATTCTTCATAAATACCTAGATATACCTGCTGCAATAAAATCCCCAGGTGGTAGATGGCTTATATTAATGCATTCAAAACAGGTTCTTTTCCTGAAGAGTTTACCATATAAATAACTACAAATTTAATGGTGCATATGCCTCAGTTTATCATCATGGCAGATCTCTGGATGATTCATGATGCATCTAGGCAAAACAATTCACTTGGCATTTTGAAAAACTCACTTGAAAATGATTACTATGACAATGAACTTCTTGAGGATATTGCTCAGTGGCAATTGGCCTCAAAACAGTGCAAAACGAGAAAGAGTGTGAAAATAGGAAGGTGTGTTGGATACATCCGCCGTCCTGAATTATTTGTTAAAATAATAAAGGTGGGATACAAATAGTCAATTTTTTTACCATGATTCTGAACTAACTAATTTGAACTAATAAAATGTCCCGTAGTTCATAAGAAGAATAGAGAATTTACATTGTGTGCAGCAAAAATTCTAATGTTTAGGGAGCAGAGTTGTCAATAAGAGGAAATTTGCAGGTGGGTGAAAAAGTTCAATTGTCCCTCAAGGAATATGCACACTTTCACCTTAAAATTCGTGCCTATTTTTTTTCCATATAGTATTTGGATGTAATTGTACTAATCCTCCTGTCATAAGAAAATGCTTTTTCAGTATTAGTAATGAACAGGACTAGGAATGAAAAACATGTACACTGTCTGCAAGTGGAAGAGTTTTGGGATTATTTTTTTAAAAAGTAACTTCTGGTAGAAAGTGTTAAGTTTGCATGAAGAGACAGACGCGGAGTGCTTCAAGCTCTTTTGTTTATTAGTGACTACAGCTCAGAACGGACCCAACTGGCTTTGCTGCGGCTGCTACTTATAGCTGTCAGCTGCAGCTGACAGCCAATCACAGTGCAGGGTTTTCCCGCACTTTCTAAACCAATCATTTCCAACACTTTACAAGAACAATTCAAACTTAACCAATGATTTCAAACCTGCATACATAACAGAAAGTATCACTGCCATTGGTGTGCAGAATTTAGACAACATTCTAATTGTGAATTTAGGCTCACATTCTAACTGGGAGCTTTGGGCCTTTCAGTCAGCAGGGCCTCATAAAATTTTAAGGTGTGAGATTTGTTTGGATTTTTTTTGGCTTTTAGAATTGACATTTAAGAATTGTTGCCAAGGTATGTTATATTGTAGTCCATGAGAGAGATCATAGATTAACCAAATGATAAATATGTAATCAGTAAATGCATTCATTTGAAAGTAATTTGTATTTTTCACTTTAAATACTTTGATATTAAATAATTAAAAGGCACATATATGTTTTCAGATTTGTTGTGGATACTCACTTTGGTTGTGGATATTATTTTAGTGTACACCCTTATGAGACCTCCTGGTGTAACTCCACATTTCATATAAGGCCTTGGCCTAAATCTGACATTGGCCGCCACATTAAAACATGAAAGAAATCCAGGGTTCTTATGAAGTACTTTTTCTGCTAAAAAACCAGAATTAGCAGTATAAGAGTTTGAAATATTTCTAACACAGGCCTTACTTTAAACAATTCTCCCCCAAGTTTTTAAACTGTATTTTTAAAATTATCATGCTGATAAAGTTGATAAAGACATTGCAAAAAACAAAAGTGGAGATAGGGGATTAAATTGCCATTTTTGCCAATAGTGCCAGAATTGTTATGCCTCTGATCAGGAAGAGAAGCAAATGTCAACTCTGCACAGCAGTTGACATTCTTATCCAACATTCCAATGGATTGATGATTATAGTAATATATTAAGGACTTGAAGGATTTATGATGCATTTAAATATGGTGTTAAGCTCTCTTAGAGCAGATCTTGGGGCTGAGTGCAATTATGCTGGGAAGATCCTGACTTTCTTCTGTGTTACCTAGACAGCCAGGCATTGGTTCAGACTGGATTCTGTAGCATTACAAAGAGCATTGTGTGCCTTTTTAAACAATTATTTAGTAATTGTGACTGTTTTTGTGCATTTTTAAAAAAATAAATGTACACTGCCCAGAGTTACTCTCATGAAAGATGGGTAGTTGTACAAATATCACAAATAATAATTATGTAATAATTACATATACACATCATATATATCTATATGTGTGTGTGTGTGTTATATCCTAATTATACATATTACACACACACAGATATAGATAGATATATAGATATATAAAATGTAGGCAGCCTTTGAATTTGGAGAGCATATGGCAAACAGATGAACTCATAAAATGGCTGCCAAGGATGATTTGCCTAATTCATAAAGGGCCATTCCCCAAATTCCTGTTTACCAGAAGTGAGCAAGACTTCCAAGTTGCTCCCTTATATTCTAGTAACAATTTCATGAATCCTAAAAAAATAAATTTGATATTAGAAGCTGGTGGGATACATTGCTGCATGCTTGTTTTTAAGTAACTTCTGAAAAATTACTGTGGGTCAGGGAATCTAAAGGGGTCCCTGCATAGTCTGTCAATGCATTGTTTCCCCTCCCCCGTTTATTTGAAACAGCAGTTAAATAATAACATCAAAAAACTCCAAGACCATCCTATAACACAGTTGAAGCATTTCAATGTTTTTATTATCTAAACCACCCTGAAAATATTAGGAGGTGTGCTGAATTTGAAGGATGCTTATCAGTCGTGTCTGCTGGGAGATTTGTGTACTCTGTATGCTTCATTCACCTGCAATAGCAGCAGATGAAAATAATGAGTTTGTGTACTAAGCTGCAATGTTACAGAAACTGTTGTTTTTCCCTGACAATCTGAGCCAAAAAACCAACAGTTATCTATTCTCTTGCTAAACAAGCTGGCTTCATTGCGAGATACCACAAAAATAGCATTCATAGCCTTTTGTGAAGCAGTCGACTTCACTTTCCAGAATCCCTTTTCTGAACAGCACATGAGCAACATCCTACTATACAGGTTTTCCACTTTTAAGCAGCTAGCTAACAGCTGACTCCAGTGCATGACAGGATGCTATCAGCTGATGCCTGTTTCATGAAAAGTGGTTTGCATGAATCACAGGGAACTTTTTCCAGAGTCTAAATAACTCAGTAGGGTAGAAAAATCTCTTGACAGCCTAAAAAGGGAAAGACTGTTATGTCAGATCTGAAGCTAAGTTGTTGTGCTCTTACACAACAGGTACTTCAAAGATGCAACCAAATGAGATCATAAGGGGCCTAGAAGGAAAAACATATGATGAATGGGTGTGTGCAGGAATGGGTGTGTGCAGCCTGGAGAAGACTACATGGAAATTGGGTAGCTCTGCTCAAGGATCTGAAATGCTTTGAGTATGGACAGGGGGTAGAAATGTTTAATTATTCCAGAATAAACAAAAGTGGATTCAAATGGCAAGAACAGTGAGACATCAGGAAACATTTCTTAACTGTAATCGATGTCCAACAATGCCACCATCTGCCATGTGAGGAGGTGGATGCTTTGAGTCTGGAGGGAAATGTCAGAATCTACAAGATGGTGGATGCAGCATTGCAATAGAAACCTTATTTCTTTAGTCCATATATGTTGTCAACCTGGTAGAGGCCATCTTTGAGGCTTCAGGGTTGCCACAAGGTAGAAGAAGACATAGGGAGTGGGGAGATAGATAGCTTTGGGTTTGTAGTCAAAACAAAAAGTTTTCCTGTGGGAACCAAGGACATTCCAACAGGTGGCTGGGGAGAGGAGGAGTGGAATAACCAAGCAACCAGCCAGCACCTCTATTAGACAATGTGACTGATGACTTGGGGGAAGGGGGAACTTTTACTTTTTAATCTGGTGAAAACCACAGGAACTTTCAGAGTTGGTTTTCACCAGTTGTGCCAATATGATATATCCAATAAATTGTTCTTTGAGGAACCAACGTGTCTTAGAATTCTGCTTTCTATGGGTGCATTACTTGGAGTGCTGACACATGTGAGTTCATTGGAGAAGAAAAAGCTGCAACTGTGATTTGCAGATTTTGATATGCACGCCCCATGGATATTACCATAGCAAATTCTCCTTTGTGGGACATGTTATAGAGAAGTTTTTGGCAGGGATTGGAGCAGAGGGTAGCCAAGTCAGTTCTTTCTAACTTAGTTTGTCCCATGCTGGCTGATGAATTCTGGGACTTAAAGTCCATCTGTCTTAAAGTTGCCAAGGTTGAGAAACTCTGTTCTAAGTCTTACATTTTACAGAATGTGTTATTTTTCCTGCTCCCATTCTAATACAGAGCAATTTAAGTTTGTCTCAGAAACAACTCCACTTGCTAAGATTCTGTGTTAAATAAACACAATTAAAATTTTAAAAAGAAGCTGCAACTCTGAAAATTCCTTGTACCCTCAGCATTTCATTATTCATGCAACTTGCTGCAACTGTTATTTTATACTTCTGTCATGATTAGGTATGATGGGAATAATATCTTCAGAAAAACTAAAAGAAGGTTTAGCTAGTATACTTGTTTGTTTATATTCATTTCACTGATACACTTTTCCTCCCAAACAGACAAGCTACTTGACAAGTTAACAAACAATAACAATTAGAATAAAAAAGTAAAGATAACATCACAAACATACAACTATAATAAACCAGTTTAACATTAATACCAAAGATCCCAAATGGCACTATACAATTTACCCAATTTAAGAAACAGAAAATTTTTAAAAGTGTATATGGTATCAAGTGATTGTATCATATGGGCATGAAAGCTATGGGGTAGGGAAATTTAAAAATTAAAATATTTTTTAAGGTTTTTATTCAAGTGTAATAAGGAAGAGGCCATCTGAACAGGTGTGAGAAAGACATTCCAGGATCTTGTCTACAAATTAATAAGAACTAAAATGGTTGCTAAAAACATTGTGCATCAGAAAAAAGACCATTCAAATCAGAGGTGTCCAAATCTTTGTAACTTTAAGACCTGTGGACTTCAGTTCCAAGAATTCTGGCTGGGAAATTCTGGCAGTTGAAGTCTACAAGTTTTAAAGTTGCCAGGATTGGACACCCCTGGTTTAAGCAGAAGAGATGGAAGAGGAGAGCCAGTGTTTTGATGAGGATTGGGAAGAACCAGTTAGAAATCCCTGTTGGGGTTTGAATCATTGGCTTTGAATCATTTTCTCTCAGCCAGTCTATTTACTCAAGATTTTTGTGAGGAAAATACAATATTGATGGGGAGCCTTTTGTTCCTGTAGACAACATATAACAAAATAAAGAATGCAACCTGTGAAGGTTGGAAAAATGAGTAATCAAGGGCTGTATAGTATCACAAAGGCGCTTCATCTTTTTCATACTTTATTTCAAATAGTAAATGCAAGACAATTACATTGTTTAATGGATATTGTGGTTATTCCTTAAGCATTTAATACTTTTTTTACTGCCTCTTTAAGCATTGAATATGGTGTCTTTTTTTATAGTGGTACTCTGGTTCAAATCCAACAATTTTGGAAATGACCTGTCACCCTGGAGATTTCAACTTGAGCATTTCTGCCATGCAGTGTTATACTTCCTTTCATGACATGTGAAAATGCTTGTGCTTGGTGGAAGAAAGCATAGTAGATAAACATCTATAGGTTTAATTAATTAACCAGTATAATTAGTTGACTAAAACAGCAAGAATGCAATCTCATTTGGCTTCTGACTAAATAGCCACTAACCTAGAGTTAGTGTCTTCTCATGGGCCCAGCTGTTGTGATTCTAACTGGAGCTTGACACATAAACAACATGGAAGGCTAAGCTTTTCCTTGCCAGGAAATAAAGCAACGGGAAAAGATTCACTTGCTTAATTTCTGCATGTCAGGCTACAGCTAGAGTCATAGGAACAAGGCCAAGGGTTCCCTCCACAGCACCACATATTTTGGCAGTTCTAAATGAGTATGATGACAAAAGCTTCTGGCTCTCTGGGGATCTGTCACTGTTTAGGCTGAGTTGCAGAACTGGGTCAGTTCCAGCTTTTGAAGGCAGGAAGGGAACCCAGCTCATTCTAAAATTGACTTTTTAGTGTTTCCTATGTGAAATACAGTATAAAGAAGATGGAGGACCTTTGGGATACATTATAGCCCATGATTACTTGCTTTTTCATCCTAAAATTAGAGCATTGTTTCCAATTTATGCTTCAAGAAGGTGCTTCAGATGAAAATGCAGTGGGATACTTTCCTGAGAAAGTGGATATGTTTAAGTCCCATGAAAATCAATTTGCATGAGTCAGCATTGAGCAGATAAAACTTTTCCCATACTTTTAACTCGCTGCGTTTCAAACACAAACCTGGATGTGTGGCTCCTCTAAGAATTATCATTTTTTTTCCCCAACCAACATGAATAGTCAATCTTTTGGATTACACAGACTCTAGATATTGTTGAATTGGAGTGTTTATGCACGCTCACATTTTATCTTATACATCTCTACTAGAACTCTGTTGATTATACTTTTGGCAGGTGAGAGCACTATTCATGCTGAGCAATTGAGTCTCAGTGTAGGAGTCTTGGAATCTGCTAGCGTTTTCTGGGCTATTATTAGCAATTTTCATAAAAATAGCCAGCTCGATATCATCACGCTCATGTCTTATATTTCTCGTTTGAATATTCCTATTTTTTTTAAAGAAAGATGAAGATACTTAGAATTCTCCCCCAATTGCATTAACTATTTTTAAAGTACAGTACACTGGACAAAGATTTAAGCCTCTCCACCAGATTATGGTATGGTTCATTAAACTCTGCATTAACTAATAAAATTACTTGCTAGACCAATAAATCAAAGATGAACAATGATTTAGGACAGAAAGAATATGATTGAACCTGCATTTCTCTCCCAACAAATCCTTTAGTGTAGGGATATAACTCACAAAAGAAACAGTCAGTGACACTTTATACTTGCAAGTAATAAATGACTCCCACATTCTGGCAAGATAGTGTATGTGTATAGAACATTTCCACACCACTGGACTCCCTTTCTTTAATCCCTCAAAAGCAGCTTGAAAATTATTTGTAACCATCTTGAAATTTACCAAACTGAAACCCCTGAAAACTAGCAAGCAAAATTTCTAAGCTGCCACAGGTCTTTCAGTAACAAAAATCCTTTCATTCTCACTCCTGTAAAAAGGAGATAAATCTAAATTGCCTGAACTACTCCACCCCAATATTCCTATTTTATTTTGTGTGCAGCTGCCTGGTCGTATGCCAAAACCCCCAGTGGTTCATATGTGGGAGAGATGAAAAGGCAGTGAGCACTTTGCTCTGAAAAAGCTGAAGCGAGAATCACAGTGATATGGCTCCTGTAAGTGGAGATACAACCCACTCACACATTCACACAGGGTAGCATTTGAAATAACAACAAACAAAGAATGGGTTGACCATAGTTTGAACTAGCCAAACCTGGGTCAGAAGCAACTTGGCTCCATTCTCAAACATGGCTGGTGGAGTCTAATCCCAGAGATTCAGATCTTCTTCAGGGGACAAATCACTCAGGCAATACTATAAAGGGGTCTAGACTAGAGCAGTGGTCTCCAATTTTTCTAGCTTGGTGGGCTGGTGGAGGCAGCAACAGGATGGTGGTGGTGAGATGGGATGGTTTCACGTGCGTATGCGCCACTTTCACAAATTCAGTTTGCATGAACATATATGTAGGGGTGTGATTCAAATAATTTAACAACCAGTTCTCTGCCCTAATGACCAGCTGGGTAGGCGTGGCTGGGTGGTCATGGGACTGGGTGGGCATGGCCAACTCAATGTCACTCACGTCGAGGGGCGCTTCTCCTCGCCTGGCCTCTCATGATCATGGGGATGCTGCAATGGTCGTAAGTGTGAAAAATGGTCATGTCACTTTTTTCAGTGCCATTGTAACTTTGAATGGTCACTAAATGAACTGTTGTAAGTCAAGGACTACTTGTACAAAAATACAAAAAGCTTCTTTGCTTGCAAAAAGCTGCCCTAAATACCAATAATTAGATTAAAAAGACCTGCAAGCCAGAGTTATAAATCAGGCAAGGTGCCAGACCACCTTTTTTTAAAAAATTCATATTTATATCCTGCCCTTCTCCAGAGACTCAGGGCGGCTTACAATTTTTTGGAGCGCAACCTTGAGGAATTAAAATAGTTAAAATGCAATGATAACTATCGGCAGCCAACTCTTGCTCATAAAATGAAACCCTTTAGCAGAGAGGTCATTTAAGCTCTCCAGAAAGAGCACACCCAGGAGAAGCAATCCTTAGATCCATTTGCACCACTTAAAGATACCAGCTGGTCTCACTCACCTCACAAGATATTCTAAGGAAATAATCCAGATTTAAGGAAAGATCACATGCCCCTCAGAAAGGCAGTAAAATCATCAGTGCCAAGCTTGCATCCTGCCTCTTGCAGGTGCCCCAAAAGGACAGTACCAGGAACCACTAAAGCAGTGAAGAAAGACCCCCCCTCCCCAAATAGAAAAAGAAACCATGAGGCAGGAAAAAAAATTCAAACACAATACAAATAATTAAATCACAACAGTAGCTGTTGCTTGTTAAACCAATTACCAGAACAAATAGACATAGGAATTAGCCAGATTTTGCAACCCAGTTTCTTTTCAGGAACAGAGATTAACCTTTTTCCTTCCAAACAAAGCTGAATAGGGAAAATTATTCCATCAATAAACACAGGATTAAACATCACCAAGCACAGAATTAAACTCCACCAAAAACCAGTTTTAGACCAAAACTCAGAAAGGTGAGATCTTGGTTTGTTGTCATTAAAAGCCTCTTTCCAGCAACTCTGCTTCATTATTCAATTATTTTTCCAAAGTGCTGATTGTTACATCCTGGCTGGAAGAACTCCAGCAGGGGAGTATTTCCTCCCAACAGCAGTGTAAAAAGCTTAAAACAACCCTTCCCCTTTAAGAAAATCAAGCGGCAAGCCCCAGCAAAATACTAACAAAGAAAAAAAAACTCTGGAGAAGCTCAGGCAACAGGAAGTCTAGGTGTATTGCCAAGAATGTAGTAAGGGTTAATGGAGAAACAGAGAGGCAGTTTCTGTAAGCAGGACAATAAAGATGAGGCTAGAAACAACACCAGAATGTTTCCTGCCTTCCTTACAGGATTAGCCCTGTAAAGTGGAAAAAACCAAAAGGACACTTCTTCTAACAATCGGTTCTGCAAACTGCTTAGAAAGTTAACAACAGGTTCTAGTGAATAGGTGCATACCGGTAGAATCCCACCCCTGCACATATGCATGTGCTTGCCCAACACTTGCATGGCTGATTTCTGAAGGGGTTGCAGCCTGCTAGTGAGTCGCAGACTGGTGGTTGGGGGTACCTGGTCTAGAAAATAATCTGTATTTGGATTCTTTATTAGATCACCCATCAGCTTCCTGCTTTTGAATTTGAAAGCTAAAAGTGGATTACTAATGTGAGTATTTTAGAGGACACCAGTAGTTATTTATAACAGGAAATATATTTGGACAGAGACGAAATAATGTGGATGCTCACACTCCAGAGGATAAAGCAGCAGCAGCTGGTGATATGAGCTGCTTTATTCAGATAAGAATGTCTTTCTTCATAAATACAATTTCTAAAAAGTTCCATCAATACAACATGCTTGTCAAGACATCATTCAATTTTAGACTTAAGGCATTTGTCACAGATCATTCTGAGATTAGATATTCCCTCAGGCATGGGGTCTGGAGCTTGGGTGAATCCAACAATGTGGTTTTTCTTAATATGATTTCACTAATTTATTTATTTATTTACTAATTTATTTATTTATTTATGAAATTTATATATCTGCCAACTTTCTTGCAACAACTCAAGGTGGCTTACAAGCAATAAAACACATTATAGAAAAAAAATATTCCCTCCTTGGTGGCAACATTTGATGGGCTCCATCCCACTCTGAGTTCCCTAGACTCGCTGGCAAATCCAAGTCTTCAGGGCCTTATGAAAGACTGTCAGAATGGGAGCCAGTCTAATTTCTGAAGGGATGATATTTCAAAGGGAGGGAGCCACCACGGAGAAGGCTCTTCTTCTGGGTCCCACCAATGTACCTCCTTAGGGAATGCGAGCCGCAATATTCCTTGCCTCCCCACTCTAGTGGGTCAGGTGGATGTGACTGGCAAGAAACAGTCCCTCAGATAACCTGGTCCCAAGCTATGAAGGGCTTTAAAGTTGACAACCAGCACCTTGAATTGCATCCAGAAGCCAATATGTTGCATATTTCTATGGAATTTGTCTATGGCTGCCATTACATCATTGTTGCTGTTACTTGCTTTCACTTTTAGTTTTAATGCTGTGTTTGTCATTCAGAATTACAACGGCAAGATGTGTGGCTATATAAATTAATGAAATAAATTACTTAATAAAACAAGTTGAGAATTCTTATAACCTAGATGAAACTGGGGCACATTTTATACAAAATTACAATTTATGTACATACGTTTTTGCATTTTAGTTGTCCATTTAAAGCAGCAGGAAGTTCTGTAAGAGGAGGTATTGCAACTGTAAATTAGATGCAACTAGCTTCATCTTGGTGACTCTTTAGCTTCATTTATGATGGGAACACCTGGTGTGTGAGGTACATTTTACATTTTCAAGAGTAAAGGGCCTCAGTAGGCAGCCCTTCAGGGTAGTCCAGACCAGTAAACCAAAACCAAGAATACTATTACTACTTTTATTGTAAGGTTACAGTCACAGAATCTCACAAGTCTGAAAGCAGAGCTTCCCTCCCTTGCCTTTTCATTCCAGAGAACTAGGGAGGGTCAATTCTGACACATTTTCTCCACCCCATTTCTGCTCTGAACTCAGATTTTTCTCACCAGACCATTATCTGGGTGGCTGCTCTTCCTCCTGTCTCTCAAGATTAAACAACCCATTACATAACCAGAAGGTAAGGGAGAATGGGAGTTCCAGATCATTTTAGTGGAAATGCTTGTGGTTGTTGTTTCATATTTTTCTGCATGTAATCTGTCTAATCCATTTTCTTAATGGATGAGATAATTTACTGTTTGCTATAGAATTTTGTAGCCATTATAGAATGGGAATACGGTGCTTAGTGGCTAAGACACTGAGCTTGTTGACCAGAAAGACGAGCAGTTTGATGGTTCAAATCCCCAGCACCGCGTAATGGAGTGAGCTCCCGTTACTTGTCCCAGCTTCTGCCAACCTAGCAGTTTGAAAGCATGTCAAAATGCAAGTAGAAAAATAGGGACCACTTTGGTGGGAAGGTAACAGAGTTCTGTGTGCCTTTGGCATTTAGTCATGCTGGCCACATGATCACGGAGACGTCTTCCGACAGTGCTGGCTCTTTGGCTTTGTAACGGAGGTAAGCACCGTCCCCTAGAGTCAGAAATGACTAGCACATATGTGCAAGAGGAACCTTTACCTTTAGCTTACAGAATTTTAGTAGGAAACCTTGGTGGAAGGTGATTCAGGGCTTCAGAATATGGCTATGGAGAGAAGAATGCAGATTGGAGGTTACCAGTGAGCATTGGTTTTTTAATGGTAAGATATTCATTTATTTTATATTATAATTGTATTGTGCCAGTTAATTCTGACAGTGGAATCATCGAATAACATACAGATGGAAGACGAAATGTAGACGTTGAATCAAAAGCCTTGCTTCATTTCCCCAGCTGCTCCTTTGTTACAGCCATTTACTCTGTTGCCAGATTGACAAATTTATTGGTTCTTTAAGCTGCTTCTGATGCATTACTTTATAAGCCATTGTCTTAATGGATGCAGTAGCTTCACCATTTCCCACTCTTTCTTGATCAAAGTGACATTTTCAAAAAGGAAAGATTTCATTTACTCTTTCCCAGCCTTCTGAGACCTTGCTAAGTCCTCCACGTCTCTTCTACATGATAAATATCTGTGGCTCTGAGGCTTCCTCTTCCAGTTCCTCCAGCACCCTGGGGAGTCATTCTTCAGTTCCTACTCAGTGAAGTTCAACCAAATGTACTGAACCAAATGTTTCTTCTGTGCTCTTTTGTTATTCTCACCTCCGTGCGGATCTTACTGATCTCATAACACTTTGCATTTTGAAGAGAAAGAAGAAAGATAAGCAGTACACAAAGCATACTGCTTGTTTTGTTTGCTCTTTTATTCATTTTTTTCTCCAGCAGAAATATAATTATTTGGTCTTTTTTTTTTTTTACTTTTCCTATAGTGCTTGTGATCATTTCCCTGCCTCTTTTTTTTTGCCCCTAATCTACTACAAGAAACAAACTTCTCTAACAGCCTCTTTTACCTTTTTGCCCATCTCTTTTCTTGCCATTTTTGCTTTATCTACAAACATCATCCAGTGTAGCGATGGATGAGTTTCTATCTGTGCAAAGTCATTCAGGGTGCTGGTTTTTGTCGTTAATGCTGCTGTGTATTTTAAAATTTATGTATTTTATATTTGTGTTTCTGTATTTTAAATTCTGTCTTTGAGTTTTATTGGTGTGAAACTGTAAATAAATGGTGAACTGAAAATAATGGGTGAGATTTCTCCTTTAGCCTAGTTCAGCAAGTTCTCAAGCCAAACAATTTGTTCACAAAGGAAGTGGAAAGTACAGGTAGTCCTTGATTTACAGCCAGTTGCTAAACAACCATTGGAAGTTAGGACAGATTTCACAATAACTATTTATGACCCAGCTCAGAGTTAGAACTGCTGTCCCCTCCAGTCATGTGTTTGCATTTCAGGTGCTTGGCAACTGACCTGCATTTATGACTGCTTGCAGGATCCCTCAGTCACATGATTGTGTTTTGTAATTTTTTTTAACAGTTTCTGACATTTTTTTTGCTGGCAAAAAACCCCACCCATTTGGAAGAATGACCACGTGATTTATTTTATGACCGGTGACTTTCTTTACAATCCATGTAAAGATGCTTATACATCTGAATCAATTTTACATGTAGTCCTGTAAAAATTCTGTCCTGTACAGGTAAGTCCTCGACTTATGACCACAATTGAGCCCAACAATTTATCTTGCCAAGTGAGACATTTGTTAAGTAAGTTTTGCCCCATTTTGCAACTTTTCTTGCCACAGTTGTTAAGTGAATCACTGCAGTTGTTAAATTAGTAATACCGGTTGTTAAGTGAATCTGGATTTACCATTGACTTTGCTTGTCAGAAGGTCACAAAAGGGGATTCCACAAACCTGGGACACTGCACCCATCTTAAATAGGAACCAGTTGTGAAGCATCTGATAGTAAATCACATGACCATGGGGATGCTGCAATGGTTGTAAGTCAGAGGTGGTATTCAGCAGGTTCTGACCAGTTCTGGAGAACCGATAGCAGAAATTTTGAGTAATTCGGAGAACCAGAAAATACCACCTCTGACTGGAGGTTTTACAGTATTCTTCCCCTGCCATGCCCACCAAGCCATGCCCACAGAACCAGTAGTAAAAAAAATTGAATCTCGCCACTGTTGTAAGTGTGAGAAATGGCCATAAGTCACCTTTTTCAGGTCCATTGTAACTTGGAATGGACACTAAATGAACTGTTCCAAGTCAAGGACTATCTGTAATCAGTTCCAGAAGAAACGTAGCTGCCAAATTACCCTAACTTCTTATAGCCCCGGCCTTGAGCAAGAAGGACAATTTGACTGCTTTTTCCAATATACATAATTAAAGCATGAGATTCAGTGCCACAAAATATTAATGGGCCCTAGCTCAGATGGCTTTGAAAGAAGTGAAAG
Organism: Naja naja; assembly: GCA_009733165.1. Taxonomy (NCBI): domain Eukaryota; kingdom Metazoa; phylum Chordata; class Lepidosauria; order Squamata; family Elapidae; genus Naja; species Naja naja. The sequence continues at coordinate 146,863,894 of CM019150.1, forward strand.
CAAAATTAGAGCACCAAATCACCAACAGATAACTGTAAATTTTCAGAGGCAATGAAGTTTGGATTATCACTTTTGGAGAACATGACTGAAGATGGACTAGAAGATGGATATCCTTGCTCCTAATCCATGTACTTTAACTACTACATCATGCTTTCCCCTGTGGAGACTATTATTAAAGGGTGATAGACAATTGAATTATTACTCCCCAAAGCCACTTGACTTCAATCTGTGCAATGCTGACAAAAATGGGGAATGAATTATTTGTGTATCCATTGGACATTGTATTCATTTTCTCAGCCATTGCAGAAGACTGGATTTCAAACCACTTGGCTACTAAGTTTAATAAAATTAGAGATATTACCAAATACTTTTTTTTCTCAGAATACTGCGGATCTGGTTTATAAAAGGAAATCCAGTTCTTTCAGCTGGAGGCTAAACAAAATGTTGCTGCAGAAAGAATCAATAGTGGTGGATTGTAAAAAGAAATTAAAATAATCTTTTAGAAGATAATTTAGATAACACTGATTTAAGAATGGTTTGGGAAGCAAATAGAGCTTTTATCAGAGGTGTTTCATACAGTTCTTTCTGAACTCAAAAATGTGAGAAGAATTAAAGTACATTCCTGAAATAAGTATTTCTCAACAAATTAAACTTTTACAACAGTTATCTTTGTTAATAGTAAGAGAAATGAAAATAAAAATAAACTATGTAAGGCAAAAAAAAACATTTGAGTTTGCAAATAAACCAGGGAAATGGTTGACTAAGAAAACTACAAAAAGAAAAGAAAATGGTACTGAAACTACAAAGCAAGATACTGTATTAATAGATAACACAGCTAGGCAAAAAGCATTTTATCAATATTATTCCAACTTGCATAAAGGAGAAGATATTTCTCTGGAAAAAAATAGATGAATACTTAAAGAAACAATATTTATTCAGGTTATAGAGGAACAGAAACAGATTATCAATGGACCTATAACAATAAGGGAAATCTGTGAAACTATAAAGAAGATTAAGCTAGGAAGGTTCCTGGAACAGATTACCGCATTCCTATTATAAATGTTTTGAGGATGAAGTGTTACAACCTCTATAAAATACAATGAATTATGTTTTACAAGGAAGAACGATGGTAGAGAGTTGGAAAGAGGCCAATATAGCATTAGAGAGGGACAAGATTTGTGTTGCAGAAGGCTTTTGTAGTTAGAAAAATATGACCTGAGATTCCCTTTCTGCCTCTTATTCATACATCTACATGTCTCTGATGGCACAATTGAAAGAAACCCAGACAAGAGTTTCCAAGGATGCCCCATTTCTACTGTCAAAGGTTTTGCTTCTGTCCCAGGAGGATGAAGGACCAGACAGACCCCGCCCCTATTCCCAGTAAGCTACTTGAATAATATGGTTGACCTGAGCAGAGATCTCCAAACTTGGCAACTGTAAGACTTGTGGACTTCAACTCCTAGAATTCCTTAGCCAGCATAGCTAAGAATTCTGGGAGTTGAAGTCCACAAGTCTTAAAGTTGCCAAGTTTGGGGACCCCTGACCTGAGGGATCGGTTGTAGCCTTAAAGAGCCTATGGGTGTTCTATGTTGATACACAGTAGCATGCTAATCTTTTCCCATGACCTAGTTAAGTATATTACGCAAATAGGGTCACTCTGGAGTAAGCAACGTCTTAGTTCTTTTCCTTAATTTTATATTACAATCCTTTGCCTTTGTAAAACATTTCATATCTATTTTAGTAATATGTGATGAACTTCGTTCTACTTAATCTCCCACATGTTTAAAAACATTGTAAGTAGGGGTGTTAGAACCCTGATCACATGTTCAGGCTCTAATTATTTTCTCTAATTATTTATGCAGTTAGACAGTTTATTTAGACAATTTATTTCTTTTTCTTCTTAATGGCTCATCACTGCAGTGGGTATAATTCTTCCCCAACTGTTTTCCAACTGTGTTAAACTGGAAGCTCATAGCACAGTTGTATGCAAAAATTGCTCATTTAACGGTGAGAATAATTTCTGAACTATTTTGCAGCCAAATCCAATTGGTTGTATCTGTTCAATATCTAAATCACCCAAATTTTAGCATATCCTGGTAAACACTCACTCAACTAGACTAAGTTAGTAGAAATAAATAAATAAACCCTCTTTGCTAGCTTTCCTAGCTCTTCAGGGAATTTTCAAGGGGTAAATTGTGAAATCTCTCCTAACTACTTGAGTGTAACTCAAAACCACAATAAAAGAAGCTCAGCTAAAACACAGTTCAGGAAAATTAAAATCACATCCAGGAGGCCTCATGATCAAATTCAAAGAAACTGTTAGAGAAAAGACAACTCTTAGTGACAGAAAAAGTCCAAAAGAGATAGAAAGAAGAGCAAAAGTTATACAAAAATATCAATATAACCCAAAAACAGAGATACAAACACTCAAGAATAATATTAAAACTCTATGAAACATTTTCTCATAAAATAAATGAAGCAAGCTACTGATAAAAGTGGGTCCTCCAGGAATATGTATGTTGACCAGGTTTTATTTTAATTGGGTCATTAATTATCTGAGGGTAGAGATGAGCAGTACAGTGACTAAAAAGTTGTGAAGAATTTGAAGGAATTTTTCAAACTCACTAATTGAGGGTTAAAATAGCAAATACAATTCAATGCAAAACAAGAAAAAGTAAAGTAATAGACTAACATAAAACACACACACGAACACACAGTCTGGCAAAAGTCCAAAAGACAGCAAGGAGATTTTAAAAAAAGTTCTTGATTTGTACTTGTCCAGATGCTTGCAATCTAGATAGGTTAGCTGAAATTAATGCAGATAATCTGATGAAAGCGTAAACCCAGTTTGCAACCACATTAAAAGGCAGTCAAAAGTAAGATTGTCAAAGCTATAGCCTAATGCCTTGAGAAAAATCTGAATGAAACCACAATTTGATTATTATGCACAGTTCTATTTGGCCGACCTCACAAAGGGTAGAAAAATGGCCTGGTGCAATATTTTAAGAGGATAAATTTAGAAGAAAGGCTGGAGCTGTAAATAAGGAATAAAGATTGGTAAAGGGAGGAATGCTGGGAGGAATGTAAAATTATATGTCCTGGGGAGAAACTTTTTCTTACACTAGAGATGCTGAATGATTAGAGATATGAGAGAAAGGAAATAAGTGGTTCGTACATTTCAGTGAAATTTCCTACCATCAGAGGTGTGGGATGATTGCCTTCTTTTGCATCCCTTTGTTGGTTCTCAGTGGCTCTGGTATATCAGTTTGGGGAAGAAGATGCTAAGCTAAGAGCACTATCAATTGTTGTTTTTACCTTGCCTTTGAAACTGTATTTGCCCCCTGGGGTCCATATTACATCAAGAGCAAATCATAGCTGTGACATACACAACAATATTTCTGGCACCTGTAGGAGAAAACAGTTTTCTTCTTTTGTCTTGCTTCAAGCCTAGATGGTGTTGGAAGAAATGTCCACCTGGGTTCAGTTCCGAGTAGGAAGAAAGAAACTGGAAATATGGAGGCTGCTTGGAAGGATGGTTTAATGGTGAAGCAGAACCACCAATCACACATGTGATTCTGGGTAGATGACCACATGGAAGAGAGAGAAAGAGAGGAGGGAGGGAGGGAGGGAGAGAGAGATAGATTTTTACCCTCTCTTGGGCTTTGAATTGGAGCTTCCTGTTCACGTGGCAAGGGCAGGTAGCCTATTGGCTGCTGTAGGGGTCATGTGCAAATCCTATGAGTTTGTCTGAGGTAAGTCTGGTTGAACTGTGGGCTGATGTAATGTCCCCAGGTGATTTTTACAATGCAGTAAGCCCTGCTGTTCGATGGGTAGAGGGCTAATCCTATCATGTCCTGAGGGCCACGTCTTAATCCGATCACCCTGGAGCTGAAGAGGGGGCAGGGAGCTGCAGGGAGCTGCTTTGTCTTTAAAAACATGTTTCTCCTTTTCTCATCCAGGGAAATATAATATTCTGCCTTTTTAATATTTTCCTAGAATATTTCATTCTTCTAGGAGAGGGGTGGGTGCTAACTTTCTACAATGGACTGTTTGGTCCAATATGTTCCTTTTCACTTACTTCTGGGCATTGGTTCTATCATATCCCAATCTCCTAGCTCTCATTTCATTTTAGTAAGAATTTTGAAGGGGAGGGAGGTTGAAATGCAGTTTTAAAGCTCTTGCTTGGTGTTAAGAGTCTGGATGCCTTCCTCCCCCCCCCTTTTTTTTTTACCATACAGCTCTTTTACACTATTCATATTTCCCCCACTTTTCATGCATAAGATTACAAATCTATTCAACATAGCAACCAGGGGTGGGATTCAAATTTTTAACAACTGGTTCTGTGGGCGTGGCTTAGGTGGTAGGCGTGGCTTGGTGGTCATGCTATTGGCTGGGTGTGGCCAACTCAATATCACTCACATCGAGGCACGCATCTCCTCGCCTCGCCTCTCATGACTGTGGGGATGCTGCAAGTGTGAAAAATGGTCATAAGTCACTTTTTTCAGTGCCATTGTAACTTTAAATGATCACTCCATACAAGCAAAGTACCAGCAAAGGAGGGGAAAAAAACTCCAGAGAAGTTCCAGAGACAGGAAGTCTAGTCCTGCCAAGAATGTAATAAGGGTTAATGGAGAGGCAGTTTCTGTAAGCAACACCAGAATGTTTGCTTCCTGCCTTCCTTACAGGATTAGGCCAGTAATTTCTTTTAACAACCAGTTCTCTGAACTGCTTAGAATGTTAACAACCGGTTCTTGCGAATAGGTGCAAACTGGTAGAATCCTACCTGATAGCAACCTGAGTGATATTATAAATTCATCTCCATTTGCCATTTGGTGCTTTAAGGAAAGACTGCTTGAATGAGTATATTATTGAAAATTATATTTGTATTTGCCTTAAACTTTCTACCATCTGTGCTAGTTTTTTTTTCCTTAAAGCACAACAGAGACATTTCCTTTAAAAGGCTGTTTTACTTTCAAGCAATAGGTATATTTCCTGTATGGCTTTGAATGTGAATTATCGTATTATTTTATTTCATCTTGCAAACATCACATACTATTTATTTCATCTTGCAAAGAACATCACATACTATTTAATGAAATGGTACCGGCAGCCATTATAAACAGTATTAACACTTGACATCTGCTTCCATGACAGGAGCAGAACATTGTTCTTATCTCTTTCAGAATTTTCTCAAGAGATAATCAAGTGGCATTTTTCCAAAGCTTCTTTCCCTTTTTACACCCACTTTTTATAAGGCAAGTAGTACATTGTGTTTCTTCGTGTTTCTGTTGATCACAGTTCAATTGTTCTTCCATTCAGTAAGTACACACAAAATAACAAATGAATGGCGCTGCTGCCACTGTGGAATTAAAGTGAGCTTGTAAGAGTAGCTATTGACTAGGTTAGTTCCCAGCTGCAGTTCTGCAGGAGGTTGTTCCCCTCCTTCCCTTCATATATTTAGTTTACTTATATATGTTTGCAGCAAAAGGTAATTAATTGTTCTAGCTGAACTGGAAAAGCATAACTTACTCTTGCTGTGTAAACCAATAATTAAAGCACAGTAGGTTGAGACAATAGTGTTCCTTAAGGCTGGAGGTTCATTCTTCAAATTTGTGAGTTGGTTTCTGAACATTTCTTTACCTGGCTAGGTAACATCTTCAGCAGAATTTAGAAAATGTCAGTGTTGGTGTTCTTCTGCTTATAAGGGCTTCATGTGGTCAGTAGGTGTTGTGATGGATGGGCCTGGCACTCTACAAGCAATTCCATCAGCAGACACATCGACCTACAACCAGCCTACGAACCCCTCAAATCAACCACACAACCAACCAGCAACAGCACTGACCCTCAACCAACCCACACAACCCTCCACCATCAGCACTTTACCTCTGAATGACCCTCATTTTTTTTTTTTTATTTTGTCAAGTGATTATAAGATAACAGATATAAGTATAACATAGTTTATTTATTTATTTTATTTGATTAGTCAATTGCTTACAAGATAATAGGTATAAGTATAAACATAGTTATAAATACATGGATACATATAAGAAAATGAAAGAAACAATAGGACAGGGACGGTAGGCACGTTGGTGAGCTTATGCATGCCCCCTACAAACCTCTTAGGAAAGGGGTGAGGTCAATAGTAGACAGTCTAAGGTTAAAGTTTTTGGGGTTTGGGGAAGAAACCACAGAGTCAGGTAGAGTATTCCAGACATTGACCACTCTGTTGCTGAAGTCGTATTTCCTACAATCAAGTTTGGTGCGGTTAACCTTGAGTTTGTATCTATTGTGTGCTCTTGCATTGTTATGGTTGAAACTGAAGAATTCATTGACAGGTAGGACATTGCAATATATAATTTTATATACTATCCTTAGATCGGACCGAAGGCAGCGTAGTTCTCGGTTTTCTAGATCTAGAATTTCAAGTCTGGTGGTATAAGGTATTCTGCAATGATTAGAGGAGTGGAGAACTCTTCTTGTGAAATATTTCTGGACTTTCTCCACTGTATTAATATCAGATACGTAATGTGAGTTCCAGACTGATGAGCTGTATTCAAGTATTGATCTAGCAAATGTTTTGTATGCTCTACTTAATAGTGTGATATTACCAGAGAAAAAGCTACGTAGGATTAGGTTAACAACTCTTAATGCCTTTTTGGCTATGTAGTTACAGTGGGCTCTAGCACTTAGATCATTAGAGATGAGTACTCCAAGGTCCTTGACAGAGTTTGGATCATCAACAAGGTCTGATTATTCAGCTTGTATTTTATTTTCTGATTTTTTTTGCCAATATGTAAGACAGAGCATTTATTTGTTGAGATTTGAAGTTGCCATTCTGATACATAGGCGAGGTCTTTTTGAAGAGTAGCAGTATTGTCGGTGGTGTTGAATAGCTTTACATCATCGGCAAAGAGAACGCAGTTGCTCTTAATATGATCACAGAGGTCATTTATGTAGAGTATGAAGAGAGTTGGTCCTAGAACACTGCCTTGGGGGACACCACTGTTGACAGGTACAGAATTTGATAGGACGCTCCCAATTCTGACCATTTGTTGTCTGTTTGACAGGAATGCTTCTGACGTGACCTCCCCATCACAAGACCCATCATCAGACTCATCCCCAGACCCTCACCTGATGTGACCCTCCCATCACAAGACCTACTGATCACACAAGGCCTTTATAAGCAGAAGAACACCAACACTGACATTTTCTAAATTCCGCTGAAGATGTTATCTACCCTGGTAAAGAAATGTTCAGAAACCAACTCACAAATTCAGAGAATGAACCTCCACCCTCATCCTACACCCGGACCACAGATATTTGCCACTATCACAAACTGTTTCTTAAATTTTTCAAGACACAAAACACCAATTAAACAACATGTTTTTGTGGTGTGTGTGTGAGAGAGAGGGAGGGAGGGAGGGAGGGAGAGGGAGAGAGAGAGAGAGAGAATCAGATTTATTTTTAAAAATTCAAAATGTTTACTAGGACTGGACTGAAGCATCTGAGGAATAGGTGAGAATGTAGATTATTGGGTGATAGAGCTGAAGTCCCTAATATTTTGCTATGCCTCTACTTCCGGTTGACTGAAAGGAACACCACAACAAGAATACAGGAACCCACAAAATAAACCCCAGTCAATCTTGGCAGGAGAATTAGTGTTAATTAGCACCTGGGGCTCAGGTGGGAAAGTAGTGGGTCTGGTTTGTTCAAATGCTTTGGTCAAGAAAAAGGTTCTTGTCAGGCACTGTGGCAGGAGAAAAATCAGTTCAGACTCTTTTCTAGGAATGGCAATGCCTGCAGTTCCAGGAGACTCATGATACGGGTTAGGATACAAGACATTTTTGCCTGCTGGCCATTGGGTTCTATAAAGGCTTTTCTGTACCTTCTATCCGACAGTGCTGTCATACAAGTGGATAGAGAGCTGTTACTACAGAGTACAATTTTCACTGACAGGCCTTAAGACAGGGCCCCCCAAACTTGGCAACTTTAAGATTTGTGGACTTCAACTCCCAGAATTCTCCAGCCAGCTATGCTAACACCCTGTAGAGCTGCACTAATACAGAAGGTATTTCTATCCCAATGAGGCAATTCCCCACCCAAGGCATTGCAATGTTGATCAGGATGAAATCACCTCAACCAATTGTTTGCGCCATGTGTACCGCTATTTTTAGTAGTAGAATAGGAACAGGAGTACAAGTTGGATTTTTAAAACAAGTGTCCATTACGTATCTGCAAGAAATACTGGTTTAAAGGGCAAGCCCAAGCTGTGGTTGATATGAGTGGATGTTTATTCTACATGCAAAAAGAAACTATAGCTCAACCCACCAAAAACATAACTGTAAAAGACAGACCAGAAATAAAAGTTAAAATAAGCAAAAAAATAGTAAGAGAACACTTGCCTGATCTTGATGAAAACTGTTAAGTTTGCATGAAGAGTCAGACGTGAAGAGCTTCAGTGAAGAGTTTATTAGTGACTACAGCTCATGGACCCAGACTTGGCTGGGCTACAGCTGCTACTATAGCCAGCAGCGTGGTTGCCAGCCAATCAGAGTGCAGGGTTTTCCCGCACTTTTTAAACCAATCATATTTGACATTTTACAAGAACAATTCAAACTAAACCAATGACATTCAAACCTACATACATAACACCCTCCCCACTAGGTTCAGTCCATACCAAACCCCAACTATCTAATGTATTCTTTTAAATAGGTGGGGCTCTTACGTGTATGTTGAGACCTTGTGGTTCAGAAGTTTTAACATCTCCCAGTGAGAGAGGAAATGTGTCTGTTGACATTTCCTATTTGGCTTCCAGTGACAGAAGACCCTGTTTGAGTGTTACAATCTGGTCTCTCCTCCCAACCCATCTCCAAACCAATGTCAGCACCCAAGTCAGGTAGTGATGTGCAATCTTCCACTTGTAAGGATGGGTCTTGGCATTGTGACAGGTTTTGGGATGGTTCCTGTTGTAATGGCTCGTTACACATGGGGTTGATTCCTGTTTGCTGATTATCCTCCTGCTCTTCCCTTCCCCTAGAAAAACATCAGGTGAGGGAATTAGAGAGGAACAATTGCGATGTTCCTGAGGTAATCTGGATTTAAGATGATCAATGTGCCTGCTCCAGAGGACTCCATCCTCTGTGTGTACCCTGTAAGAACGAGGGCCTGTGATGTGAGTTATTTCAGCAGGAATCCATAAGGGTTCACCCATAAGGTTCTTAGCATAAACAGAATCACCCACACTGAATGTGCGAACTTTGGAAGTGGAATCTAGTGGTGCATTGGGTGCGTAAGTGGGATGAAGGGAAGACCTAAGTTTCCTACCCATCAACAACTCTGCTGGGGATAAGTTATTAGATGGGTTAGGAGTGATGTGCTGAACACTAAGAAGTTTTTCAACTTTCTCAGTGATGTCCCCAGGACCCAGTTGCTGAAGCTTTTCCTTGGTAAAGCGTACCATGCGTTCAGCCCGGCTGTTCGCCAAAGGGTGCCCAGGGCAGTGAGGCATGTCTGATACCCTGTTGTGCTAAATAGGATTCAAAAAGGTTGGATGTAAATTGAGGGCCATTGTCAGAGACAAGAACATCAGGTAACCCGTGGGTTACAAAAGCTTTTGAGCTGCTTGATGACAGCATCAGTTGTGGTGGATGCCATAGGGATTACCTCTAGCCATTTGGAATATGCATCTACTATAATAAGGAAGGTGTGCCCTCTGGTAGGGCCAGCAAAATCAATGTGAATCCTAGACCATGGGCCCTAGGACATTCCCATTCCTGTTGGGGTGAGAGGTGGGGCAGGCCTGACTACCTGACAGTTGGGACAAGATGCAACCCAGTTTTCAACCATTTTGTCAATACCTGGCCACCATACATAACTCCTGGCCAATCCCTTCATCCTTACAATACCAGGATGACCCTCATGTAACATTTCCAAAACCTCTCTTTGCAGTTTTGCAGGAATAACCACCCTGTTACCCCACAAAATACATAATACAGTTTGCCTCTGGTTGGGCAAGATGAGGTCGATCTTGAAGAGGCCAACCTTTCTTAATCCAGCCTATAATAGGAGCCAATAAAGTGTCTTTGGCAGTCTCTCTGGCAATTTCAGCAGCGTGCACTGGAAGCTTGGCACAGTTTCTAGGAAAAAGATGTGTGCCTCAGGTTCAAAGTCCTCCTTGTGACAAGGAAGTGGGCAATGACTCAAGGCATCAGCATGTCCAATGTCCTTGCCAGGCTTGTGGATAAGTTTGTATGAATAAGCAGCAAGAAATTCAGTCCACCTCAGCATTCTTGGTGACAGGATAGTGGGTGTAGTTTGTCTCCTGCCACAATGCCTAACAAAGGTTTGTGATCTGTGACAATGGTAAATGTTCTCCCATATGGAATTTCTTGATAGCTGCAACAATTGCCAATGCTTCCTTGTCCAATTGGCTGTAATTCCTCTCTGCTTTGGTCAAGGTGAGAGAGTAAAATGCAATAGGAGCTTCCCTCCGGCTGGGAAGCCTGTGACTCAAACCCCACTCCAAAGGGGATGCATCACAAGTCAGTACAACAGGTAAATTCTCAGAGAACTGTATGAGTACAGCATCAGGCGTGATTAGTCATTTAATACTGTTAAATGCTGATTGTTCTTTCCTGCCCCAGACCCAAACAGACTTTTTGTCAAGTAATCTGTGTAATGGTTCTGCAATGGTTGCCTTCTGAGGTAGGAACATGTGATAAAATTAATGAGTCCAAGGAAGGCTTGCAAATCTGTTTTGCATTTAGGTCTAGGGGCTTCTTTGATTGCTAGACCTTGGCATCTGTAGGGTGGATGCCATGTTTGTCAATCATATAGCCCAAGAACTCAACCTTGTCAGTTCTAAGAGTGCATTTTTCTTCCTTGACTTTTAACCCCGCTTTCTTGAATCTGGTAAGGACTTCTCTGAGTCTCTCTTGTAACTGAGTGTCATTTTCAGCAGAGATTAACACATCATCAAAGTAAGGCACTACCCCTGGCAGTCCTTGAAGCATTCTTTCCATAAGGCTTTGGAAAATGCCTGGTGCCATGCTTACTCCAAACTGTAACCTTTTACATTTGAAGGCACCTCTATGAGTCACAATGGTTTGGGCCTCTGCAGTGGCATCATCAACTGTTAGTTGTTGATATGCCTGGGCCAGATCCAATTGGCAAAGACTGTACCCCTGCCAAGTGAATGTAAAAGATGATGCACCACTGGAACTGGATATGCTCTGTTGCAGCATGGTTCAATGTCCCCTTATAGTCTCCACAGATTCTTACTGACCCATCAGTCTTGACTGGTGTGACTATGGGTGTCTCCCATCTGGAGTGGTCAGTGGGCTCTAAAACTCCTTGAGCTATTAGTTTATCTAATTGTGCATCATTTTTTCCTTTAGGACAAATGGGACCTTTCTGGGCTTTAAACAAATTGGGGGTACCTTGGGATCTAGGTTGAAAGTGATAGGGTCCCCATATACTTGCCCAATCCTTCGCTGAAGACCTCTGGAAACTCAGACTTCAAGGCCTCCTCCCATTCAGTGTTGCTCATGATTGATGCCAGTCACCTCGATGCCTAGTGGATTGAACCACGCAAGTCCCAGCAAGCTTCGGCGGTCTTTGTCCACAATGGTCAGGGGCAAACGTTTGGTGTGGCCTCTGAACTTCACGTTGAATTCTCTTGTTCCAACTACTGGAATCTTGTTCCCTTGGTAGTCTTTAAGAGTCAGTGCTTGCTTCTGGAAATGCTTCTTCTGAATGTTGGAAGTAGCTGTGAATAGTGTCCCATGACACCATAGATAAATAGGAGCGGTCCACTTCCATTTGGCAAGGCCTTCCTTCAATAGTACCTTCATGTACTTTTCTGCTTCTTAAGGGTGAAGAATGACCAATAGTGACTGTTTGATGAGTTTCATTCTTCCCATTTGCTTCTGTTTGCCCCATTTTCTCACTGAAGTTGTTATGCTTGAATTCTCTATCAGAAACTTCTTTCTGGTGGTGGATGATTTGCAGACCCTTGCTAAGTGACCTCTTTTTTCACAGGAGGCAGATGGTATCAAAAAACTTGCATTCAGTGTGGGGTGGCCCCCACAACCTCTGCAATAAAAGTCTTGCCTTTTTCTTCCAAGTTCTTTCCTTTTCTTCTCCATCCTGAGTCTATAAATTCCTTCCTCCACCTCACTACAGTCTGAATCAGAATCTATTTGCTCGCAATGGGTTGTTGTGCATTTTCCACATCAGGAATGGCTTGCGGTTGTTAATTTTCTTCATGGCTGCTGCTGAGGACTTGGTAGCTTCTGCTGAAGAGGCTTCTTCTATGGCCTCCTTAAGCGTGATCTTAGGTTTCATTAATAATTTGCTCTGCAAAACCTTATCTTTAGGCCTAGAGCAAATCGATCGATCATGGCCTCTTCAAAGTTGATAAACTCACATGCCCCCAATGTCCCTTAAACTTGCCACGAAGTCATTAACGTTTTGCTTTCCTTGATCCCGACGGTAGAATTGCGTGTCTCTTAATGAGGCACGATACTTGTAGCGTAATGGGCTCTTAATAACTTTTCTAAGTCAGGCCAGTCCATTACCTTCCGTCTGCAGCTCCGCCAATGCCTTCGCCATCTTGAAAATGGCGGACGCAGTGGGTGAGAAAGACCTCCCTCTTCCGCTTGTCGGAAATGCGGCGAATTGTTTCCCTCCAAATACATTTGGAAGCGATCTGCATCTGAGTCCCAGTCTTCTGCCGTTGGATCGAGCGGGGCTGGGGGTGTTCAGCAGCCATCTCTCTCAGCTTGTTCTCCGCGTTGTCTTCTCTTTAGGAAGGATCCCACCTTCATGGCCAGTGTTAAGTTTGCATGAAGAGTCAGGCGGAGTGCTTCAGTGAAGAGTTTATTAGTGACTACAGCTCATAACAGACCCGATTTGGCTGGGCTGCTGCTATAGCCAGCAGTCGCGGTTGCCAGCCAATCAGAGTGCAGGGTTTTCCGCACTTTTAAACCAATCATATTTGACATTTTACAAGAACAATTCAAACTAAACCAATAACATTCAAACCTACATACATAACAAAAACAAATCACCGGGGCCTGATGGATTACATCCCAGAGTTTTAAAGGAGCTGGCAGAGGTCATCTCAGAACCACTGCACCATATCTTTCAAAAATCCTGGAGCACCGGAGAACTACCAGAGGACTGGAAAAGATCTGATGTGGTTCCCATCTTCAAAAAAGGAAAAAAAACAGACCCAGGAAGCTATAGACCAATCAGCCTAACATCAATACCTGGGAAGATACTGGAAAAGATAATAAAAAACCAGATCTGCCAACATCTAGAAACAAGTAAAGTAATAACTAGCAGTCAGCATGGGTTTGTTAAGAACAGATCATGCCAACCAATCTTATTTCATTTTTCAACATAGTGACTAAATTAGTAGACCAGCAAAATACTGTGGACATAATATATTTAGATTTCAGCAAGGCATTCAACAAAGTAGACCATAACCTACTTCTTAGTAAGCTAGAAAAAGGTGGAATAGATAGCACCACCACTAGATGGACTCGCAACTGGCTGGCAAACCGTACTCAATGAGTACTCCTTAATGGGTCTAAGTCTACATGGAGGAAAGTAAGCGGTGGGGTCCCACAAGGTTCCATCTTAGGCCCAGTACTCTTCAATATCTTCATTAACGACTTAGATGAGGGAATAGAAGGGAACTTACCAATTTGCAGATGATACTAAGCTGGCAGGAATAGCTAACACCCAAGAAGACAGGCTCAAGATCCAGATGGATCTTGACAGACTAGAACACTGGGCTGTACTAACAAAATGAAATTCAATGTAGAAAAGTAAAGTCCTACACTTAGGCAAGAAAAACCAAAAGTACACATATAGACTGGGTGAAACCAGGCTCAATAGCAGTAACTGTGAGAGGGATCTTGGAGTCTTAGTGGACAACCAGCTAAATATGAGCCAGCAGTGTGCAGCAGCAGCCAAAAAGCTAATGCAATCCTAAGTTGTATTAACAGAGGATACAATCAAGATCAAGGGAAGTACTAATACCACTCTATAAAGCCTTAGTAAGACCACACCTAGAATACTGCATCCAGTTTTGTTCACCACATTATAAAAAGATGTTGAGACTCTAGAAAAAGTACAGAGAAGAGCAACCAGGATGATTAGGGGACCGGAGGCTAAAACATACAAGAACGGTTGCAGGAACTGGGCTTAGTCTAGTAAAGAGAAGGACCAGGGGAGACATGTAGCAGTCTTCCAATATTTGAGGGGCTGCCACAGAGAGGAAGGGGTCAAGCTATTTTCTAAAGCACCTGAAGGCCAGACAAGGAATAATGGATGGAAACTGAACAAGGAGAGATTCAACCTGGAAATAAGGAGAAACTTTCTGACAGTGAGAACAATCAACCAATGGAACAGCTTGCCCTCGGAAGTTGTGGGAGTGCCATCACTTGAGATAGAGATTATAGAGATAGAGATTAATAAGAGATTGGACTGCCATTTGTCAGAAATGGTGTAGGGTCTCCGCTTGGGGGGTTGGACTAGATGACCTACAAGGTCCCTTCCAACTCTGATTATCTGTTATCTGTTTATTTATTTATTTACATTTATATTCTGCCTTTATTATTTTTTACAAATAACTCTAGGCAAGTGAACATATGCCACGCAACTTCCTCCTCCTATTTTCTGCACAACAACCCTGTGGGGTTGGCCCAAAGTGACTGGCCCAAAAGCACCCAGCTGGCTTTCATGGCTAAGGTGGTGCTTGAAGTCTCAGCCTCCCACTTTCTAGCCTGGTGCCTTAACCACTAGACTAGACCAAACTGGCTGTCTATAAAAGTCTTTCAGCAAACCAGGAAAGGGAAGACTGAGACAGAACTGCACTCTATTGGCTCTATCCCTGGTCTCACAAGCTTTCTGGGGCCTCCATACCATATACATCATTGAAAGCAGTGGCACAGATAAGGTCCTTGGCTAGCAGAAACTTGAACTTGTATCTCTTCTTCCTCATATATGAAATTCTTGCCCTCTGAATATTTGATGAACTTCTCGTATAACTCTATGTTAAAAATTCTATATTATACAAATGAAATATTCATAATTTTGCTTGCATTTTCACTCTGGGAAACATTCGTATCTCTTAAATATTTTGTCTTATTCTCATTCTAAGCTAGCAGAAAGTCTTGGCCTTTCCCCCCAATTTCCTTCTCTTCTCATGTCGTTTTTTAAAATTGTGAGCCTGCAGGCAATGACTTCCTTTTTTATTCCTCCCCTCCCCAGTTCATATTAGGAGCTTTTATAAATAGTAATATATTCGACATGAGCCAGCAAGCAGCTGATGTGGAGAGAGCTTCTATCTCAGATTTCAGATGCTTTGTCCCAGTATGCCAGTGATGGGATTCAAAAATTTTTACTATCGGTTCTGTGGGCATGGCTTGGTGGGCGTGGCAGGGGAAGGATACTGTAAAATCTCCATTGCCCCACTCCTGGGGCAAGGTTACTGCAAATTCCCATTCTTTCCCCACCCACTAACCTACTTTCCAGCTCTGTTCTCCTGTGCAGGGCAACAAAAGAAGACCCAGCCAATGAGCTGGGACTCGGGAGGCAGAGAATAGATGGGGGCGGGGCCAGGCAGAGGTGATATTTACCAGTTCTCCAAACTACTCAAAATTTCCACAACCGGTTCTCCAGAACTGGTCAGAACCTACTGAATACCACCTCTGCAGTATACCATCAATAGCCTTCGATTCTCATTGAACATATTCAGTCCTTACTGTTTTACAGATAGTCCTCAATTTATGTCCACAAGTGAGCCCAAAATTTCTGTTGCTAAGCAAGACACTTCTTAAGTGAGTTTTGCCCCATTTTATGACCTTCCTTGGCACAGTTCTTAAGCGAATCACTGCAGTTGCTAGTAACACATTTCTTAAGTGAATCTAGCTTTCCCATTTGCTTTGCTTGTCATAAAGTCCCAAAAGGTGATCAATGGGACACTACAACGGTCATAAATCTGAGTGAGTTGCCAAGGGTCTAAATTTTGATCCTAGCCATGAGGATGCTGCAAAGATCGTAAGTGTGAAAAAACCAGCCATAAGTCACCTTTTTCTGAGCTGTTGTAACTTTGAACGGTCACTAAACAAATTGTTGTAAATCAAGGATTATCTGCTTCAGCTCTCTTTTGTGAAGATAAGTGTAATGACTAATAATTGCCAACCTGAGACCTTAAGAGATTTTAAACTGTTGCTTGAATCACTACCAGGCCATACAGACAAGCTAGCAATAACATGTATTTTTGGACAGGCAGAGTTGAAAAATATCATGGATCCTTCTGAAATATGATCAGAATTGTGGTATTATGATCCTGAGTTGATCAGAAAAGAAACCTTATGCCAAGAATCCTGTATATGAACTTCCTAGCCTAGGGTCTCTTGATCATCAATGACCCACAATGATCTCTGGGTAATCTGAAATTGTTCTGACCCAACTGTATTCCAAGAGTACAAACACAGACAAAGGTAGCAGCCCCCACCTTTTAAGGTTTAATCATGAATTCTGTTCCTTTACAGATGAAAGGCTGCTTCCAACTAATTAGCTCCAACAAGAAAGAGCCTTGCCAAGTTGTTTGTCAAGGCTGCCAAAAACCCAGAGATAAGAACTAATTTACAAGATTTTCCAAACACGAACTATGATGTCCACGAGGCTGAGCTTCAGAGCTTCTTTGCCTTCTGCAAAGAATCCTTTTTCAAACCTGGCTTTTAACGTCTTGAGGGAGGGGCCATTACCTTGCAGCCTTAATCCCGAGTTGCCTGTGCTGCTGTAACTGCTCTCTCCTACGATCAATCCTGCGCACACGTGCACTTGGCACAGGCTCCTCGGGAACCTCCTCATCACTGCTGCCAGCCCCCACAATCTCCAAAGCAGCAGTCCACTCCCTAATGGTCCTGGCCCCTCATTTGAGTCCTCGCTCTCCTCCACCGTCCATACCTGCTTCCAGCTAACCACAACAGAAATATAAATACATGTCTATATTAAACTCCTGAAATATTGGACATTCTTGCCTAAACTTTTGAGGTTGGGGTGGGTTTTGTGGAATTTGCCTTTTTTATTTTTAGTATTTTCAGATTTTAAAATGGTTTCTGTTGGTGCCAGCTAGGAAAACATGGGGCACCCTCATGAGCCATGCTATCAATCCCAATGCAGGTAGCATAACTATATATTATATACTGGAATGCTATGTTAGAAACCAAGACCAATGAAAATGTGAAAAGTGGCTACTTAATGACCTCAGGAAGTAAGGAATTTAAAACAGCCATTAAATGTCCTTCATTTCCCAAACAAATTGACAGTATCTACCCAGATTCTGTTGTCTTGGAGCAAGGAGTCTCTAGGGGACTAAGTATGGCATTTCTTGTTATGTTTGAATCTATTTACAAATATACATGGACTGTAGT